>JBAMNC010000631.1:0-651529 GCA_037902135.1 Cetoscarus ocellatus
TTTTACAGTCTTTTAGCTTTTTTTCTGTCAGTATTGCACTTATCATTTTACCTCCTACTACTTCTAGGTTCTTCCTGTTTTATTGACTTTTTCTTTGTTATGTTAACATATTAATGTCATTACTTACTTTAATTCAGGTTTAATTTAATTTTATGCTTCACCTTATGTTATACTTTTAATCTATTTATAGATTACCTTTAATTGTTTTTTTCCTGCTCAAGTCTGCTGTTCTATTTTGTCTTTATTAATAATATTGTCATCATTATTATCGTCTTTTTATATTTGTTCTCCTGTTTTCTGTTTTCACCCCCTTTTTTTGCCTTTTCTTACTGATTTCATGTTTTTAGGTTTTATGTTGGTTCACATGGTCTCATTTTATGTTGCAGGGTTCTTGTATTGTCTGGTCTCACTTCACAAATCTAACTTGCTAGTGTCTATTATGTCTGTTGTGTTTGTCTGTGAGGGTTCTTTGATGTAAATTGAGCTTTTTGTCTTTTTTTAATGTATTTTAGTGTTTAAGCTCTTGTGCTTTGCTGTCTGTATGTTCATGCCTGTTTGTTGAAGCACTTTGTAAACCTCTATGTTTAAAAGTGCTATACAAATAAAGTTATTATTATTGTTATAGTGAATCTTTAACGTAGCCTGAGGTCACAGCGTCTGCTTGAGTGTGTTTCCGTGTGTGTGTGCTGTGTGAAACCATCATGAGGAAGGTTTCAGTGTAAATTCTTTTGGTGGTGTCCACAGCTGTTTCCAACATTCCTCACTGGAGTCTGTTGGACTTCAGGAGCTCACACACACTCACACACACACATTACAGCACTGTGCCACTGCACGCAGGTCAACTGTTGCTGCATCGGTTAAAGTCGAACGCTGAGGTCTTCAGGGGTGTGTGTTATCCGCTCTGTAGAGCAGAAAGCGTCTTAGCGGGACTTGTGTGTGTCTTTGTATTAGCTGCTAAAGTAAGCTGTGTGAAAACAGGGGTCAGTAAGTCAGTGCTTGTAGAGGAGGTAGTCATGGTGACCGGTGATGACAACCTATAGGAATGTTAGTGAGAGAGATAGAAAGAAAGCAGCAGATGTGACTCAGGTTTTTTCAGCATGTGTGACCAATGTGTGTGTGTTGGTACCGTGTCAGTGGGTGTAGGTGTGTAGGTGGTTGTTTACTTTCTGCTCTAGTTTGTAAAAAAAAAGGGTTCATGACTCCTTGATAACTTGTACAGACAACACACAGGGCAATTTAAGCCCAATTTTGGACCTGTTTTATCCCTCTCAGTAATCAGCATGACTCAGACCAAGGCTTGTCGCAGGCGAGTGTGTGTTTAATGATCTGCAGCGATAGTGCCAGTACAGTTCTTTTACTGCACTTAAGTCACTTGAAGATGACATGAACCACCAGACAGACAGTTCAGAATACTACACAGCAGTGATTTTCATACCCAAGACTTATTTATTTGCCATATTTACATCCAAAACCTTTTTAATGTGAGGTTTAGTCTGTGATTATTTTGTTTTGTCTTTTTTTGTCTTTTGAAAATTATAAAACACTTAAATACACCTGGTCTGTATGTAAAATATTGAATGGACATGCACCACCTCCAATAAAGGAATATGTCAAACTAAAAACAATAACTCGAGACGCACCACATTCACCTTTTACCAATCCCATCTCAGGAACTGGCTGATGACATATCAAAACTGTACGCAGGGCTAGGCAGACAGTCTGCAGCGTAAAGATACAGACATATGTGAACATGAATCACTCACTGCCAGCAACCCTGTAACTGACTGACTAGATGGTATTTATGTTTTTATGACTTATGACACATTCTACCTCATATAAGAAGAGCACTCATGTACTTATGTTTTAATTACATACGAAACATTCTACCTTGTGTAAGAAAAGCACTTTTATATTCATGTTATTTAATGACTTATGAAACTTGACTTATGACTAATGACTTATATATAATGACACGTGTGTGTGCTGTATGTGGATTGTGAGGGTAGGTAGGATCTTGTATTTTCATTGTATTCAGCTTTCTCCTTTTTTTATTTTTATTTTTAAGGTAAAAAACTTCTGTGCTACAAGATTATGTATGAAAAGTGCAATACAAATAAAGTTTGGTTGGTTGATTAATTGAATATTGATGAGCTGGATTGACGTTGCCGGGTGGCAGAGATGTTGCCTGCACAACTCTTTTTGCTGATGAGTATCCCGTACTCAAGCACAGTCCATCCATGTTACACAGACGGTGCCGAGCTTCCAGTTGACTGTGCACCGACCACAAAGTTAAACCCGCTGCTTCAGTCATGACATCACTCCCCTTTCATTGGCAGAGGAGGGAAAGAAACATCTGCTCCTGAAAACTCCTGCAAACCCAGTAATGCAATACAACATGTGGTTAAGACAAAGAACACGGAAGAGCCGGTACTCCCGACAAAATATGAAAAATAGAGTTTTTTCTGTCACATAAACAAGAACATGACCAAAGAACATTTCCAGTCTCCATGTTTTCAGTGGGAAATCCCTCTGGCCAGCTGCTTCACCTCACTCAGCAGTTAAGAAAACAGCCGGCTGTCATGATGTCACCCAGGATGCACTGTGAGCACACGGACATCCAGTGAAGGGGAGAACAAGGGCTCAAACCATGACGGGCATAGTTTCAGTTCAGAAAAGTGCTCACATTTGTTTCACATAAGAGTTAAGATAACTGCTTAGAGAGCCTTTGGCGTGCTCACCCACTGTTGCATAATAATCTGGCGAGCAGAGACATCTCTATTTTATGCTGACTCAAAACAATATAAGCTCCTGTGAGGAGTTTTTCTTACTCATGGAAACAAGTTTAATTAATATTAATGATTTTTTATGAAATCAACTTATTTTTACAATTTCCAGAAAATTTTTTTCAGTGGCACAATCTGAAAGTGCGCTTGGTCGATAAGCAAAAGGTTTGATTCCAGCTCTGTCTGTCACATGCAGATGTGTCCTTGGGCAAGACACTTAACCCCAAGGTGCTCCAATAGGCATTATAGGGCATGACTGTGTTAGTCCATACTGATGGACAACTCATACAGATACTCCAACCATCAGAGAGTAAATGTGAAATAAATGTGTCTATGCTGTCATCAAAAAGACTAGAAAAATACTTTATAAGCTCAAGTCAATTTACCATTTATCAATTTACCTGCTGAAAACACACAAACGAAATTCCCGTGGTAAATGGACTTTAGCTTGGATAACCTAGCCTAGTCTTTCTGACATACAGTAGGGGAAGACAGTTTTGGGACATCCCATGCATTTGTGATATATTACATCAAGAATCACCCTTAAGTCTCCAAGTGAAATTTCTTTTTGTGCAGCCACAGCCAAAAAAAGAATAGAAATCATAAAAATCCTTTAAAAACTTTAAATTTATTGGTTCTTTAGAAACAAAGAAGAGATTTTGGGTACTGACGCATTTTAGTAGACTCTGTTTTTGTTGCTGTGCTTTGGAAACACACCTAAAGATCCAGATTCTCAGCCAGGAAGGTACAGCCGCCGCCAGAGAGCCAGAAAGTGTAGATACTCAGCTGCTGGAGTTACTCTACACACCAACAGCTTGAAAGACAAACTAAGATCTGCGCGTCCAAGGGTCTCTTCAGCAAGCAATGTGCAGTCAGACCACCAAATGACATCACCTGAATCTCAGCAGCAGAGGTCTACCCAAACTGGTGTCCAGTGCTCCACCGACCCTTCCAGATATCCAAGGCTGTCAAGAAGCCCCTGATCAGTGAGAGACAGAGGTTTTCTTGGTCTTATTGGACACAAAAACTGGACATCCAGGAACAGGGACAAGATTCTGAGGTGGGATGAGTCCGGTTTCCAGGTTAATCCTCTTCCTGCTGATGTTCAGGTATGCAGAAGGCCAGGCAAAGCCACAGAGCATCACAATTAGGGGGAAATTTAAATACACTTACCAATAATTAAAAAGCATAATCCAGATTAAAAAAAAAACACCAAATTAAGGATGCCAGCTCTCACTCACAGCTGATCACTGTGTGCCATCATTGAAGCGATCAAGCCAACAATCTCCCACATCTACCAGTTCACACCCATTCACTACCACATTCACTCATGAGCTTTAGTTGGTTACAAAGCTCTATTATCTTTCTGTCTGTAAGCTTTGGAGTGCAGTTGAATGTCATTTGTTATGTCTGCAGTCACATTTCTGAACAGATGCAGAGCTGCTTTCTGACACTGTGGCTAATTGTCAGGCTGATGCCGTTGACCTCATACAGCCCACTTCAAAAATCTTAATTTGTCCCTTCAAAGAAACAATAACAGGTACAATACACTAAGAGACATTAGGTATATTTAACATCTGTGTCAAAGCCATTTGTTGAACCAGACTGTGGAGATGTTATCTTAGGCTGTTAAAGTCTTCTGCTCCCCGAACATGATCATATAACCTCCAGGTTTCCTGCAGCCAACATCAAGCAGACACTGAAGTTGCTGCAAGGCTTCATCTTTCAGCATCAGAGTTTACACTTGGTCTGACTGAGGTACACAGAGGAGCAGGGAAGTCCTTATCCTGTTTGTTAGTCTGACTGTAAGAAATACTACCAAGAACCAGGGGCACAGATGGGATTTTTTAACTGGAGGGACTGAGCTGTCAGCAGATGATTCAACTCAGTAAGTTGTTTTTGTGTAATTTGGGCTTTAACTAGCACTTAACTTTTTAATAGCCTATGGGCCAATGGTTTGCACTAAAAAGCCACTGGAGAACTCTTATTTGAAATCATGGATAAACAACAATGAACACTGTTAACCAAGGGCCTTCCTTAACACTAGCCATATGTGTTCCTCTTTAGGACCCTGGGAGGTGAGAGTTTGCCTTATGCTGTGTTCAGTTGGAGTCGTAACTTGGAGCTCTGATCAACATAACCCCACAGTTCAGTGCTCCCAGCACTTCCCAGCCTTACAGACACCAAAACATGTAACAGCAGATAGCATGAATTCCATGTCGGGTTGGTGAGATTAATCTGACTTGAAGATCCAACTTTACAGGAGTTTCTGATTAAAATTCTGATATGGAGCTTGGAAATTCCAACATTTATGTACAGCTGGAATGCACCATTAGCTGAAACACACAAACGCTCTCAACGTGAGAGCACAGTAGCGCACAATGACATTAATCCTCTGTTTTACCGACGATGTTTGTCCCCTTATGCTGGGAAAGTGGGGGGGCGGATCCGTGTCACTATGAATCTTATGGGGACACATCCCTCCATCCCTAGGGTTATCTGCACACATCCTAAGAACAAATTCTAACTTAATACAAACCCAGTGTGCTCTGCAGATATGATACAGAAGTTCCCCCCAAAGATGTTTGTTGGTTATGCTTCAAAGTTTCATTACAGCAGTCACTGAACCAGAGAGCTGAACACGGCTGATGTTTTTCCTGACCAGGCCTCTAAAAACATGTGTATGCATGTCTCTTTGGGGCCAAATGCTCCACAAGAATCAAATTTAGATGTTCTCATAATAGTTTTCTCATTAACTATAAAAAGAAAAAAAGGTCATCCTGTTTGTGTCCAAGTTTCCATTACAATAAAACTCTGCAGGCAAAAAGCTTCACATGTGATGGTCTGAGGATTTTTTTGATGTTGTTAATAAACACAGACAACTTTGTTTTTTATTGATTTCTTTCCGCGAATGGGCCTTGGGGCAAAGGTTATAATTTACTATTAGAGCCAAGAATTTAAGGTTTCAAGTGGTTTGTTTTTATGTCTTTGCCTTTAACAACAAAGAGCTTCTGTTTTAGGAGAGGAGTTTTCAAACAATATTTAGGTTAAAAACTCAGATCTAGGCAAGTGTGTTTGTCTATTTTCAAGTCAAAAATATCCCAAACACTTATTCTAATCCACATTCACTAAACCAGTCGAGATAAGTATCAGAACGTTAAAACATAGGGCATTGAATTGCTTGTAATGGAAAGAAAATGTCTGCCAGTGAAACAGGGAAACTATGACTCAGTGAGGGCCTTAAATTCAGGTTTAATATCTGCTCAAGATAAATTTGTCATGTCTCATTGGCAGACTATTTTACTTATCATTACAAGCAACTCAGGCCTTATTTTTAGTTTTTTATATATTCAAATAAGATCTTAATCCAGAAATGCAAGGAAACTGTGGATTAGAATAACTCTAATGAGATTTTCTTTCCCTTGAAATAAGCCAAATACTCCCACTTAGATCTGAGTTTTTTCACTGTATGTATTTTCAGGAGGCTGCAGGTTTTACTGGGTTAATCTGGAGTTTTATGCATCATGTAAATGCAGGCCTCGGTGTCTCTATATTGAACCTCAGCAAACCAAATTTGGATGCCACAAAGAAATACAGATGCAGCCACTTAAAAAGTGCTCCTTTCCCTGATAGGGTGTTGGCTGGGGCCTGCTCACCCTGGCTGTTATAAAGTGCAAACTCTAGGCCATGTGTGAGAATTTGTGGTGTCAGGTTTGCTCTTTGTTGATTTGACAGGGACTCTATCAACCAAGGAAAGGGTTCAGGCCATGTGATCTTAAGAGGGAAGCTCCATCCTATGGAAACACCCTGCAAATACACAAATGGTCTGGGTCTGCACAGTGTTCAGTTTCAGACTTTATGACAGACAGTGGAGATTAGACCATGTTGAAACTCAGCTCACACCCAACCATCATCAGTTATTATAAACCAGAGTGTTATCATAAATCATGTCAGTTAGCTGTCAGTGAGGTCAGAGAAGCTATGTGAGAGTTATTTAATCTACCAGAGTTACTTCATGAAGATGCTTCAGTAGTTAAGGATTTGAGTATTGATAATTTTAGAGTACCAAGTATCAAGAACTTGAACCATGAAACAATGACACCAAATGAATTCAGACAAACAGTTGTTTTTTACCTGTGCTTCTCTCCTGACTGTTTTCAGTCTTTTGTGGTTTTCACACCTACAGCTCAGTTTGTTTGTTTCAGTTTGGTTGAAAAGGGCAGAGTCCAGGCCATGTCACGCCAGACCTGATCTGAGCCGCACAAAAGGCGTCATCATGTCAGGGCCAGCGTTCCTTTGACTGCGAGTGTTCATCACGCGAAGAAAGCCAGCAGGCTGCACCAACCACAAAATGAAAATGTAATTATGATGATAGTGGAGATTACATGTCCTATGTAAGATTACTGATAAGGAAATCAGTGTGGGACATGCCTTATACTACAAGTGTAAACAAGCTCTGTGCATGAAGAAGAGGGGCTCCTAATGCTCGCTGGTGTCTACAGTGATCACTGAGGACACCAGATAGCATGGTTACTTATTACAGCATGACACCACACAGCAGAGAAGCTGTCAGAGATGCACTAAAGAAGGGAGCAGCTATGAAAAGGATAAAATCTCCTGCTTGAGCGAGCTGGACTAAATTCTGAGATTTAGGGATCAGTTGCTGTGTTCAGACTCAAATGAACTGTGCAAACTCTGCTGTATCGGGACAATTCTCCCAAATGATCCTGTATCTCTCACTGTGCCAAGACAGGTTCACTGTCTGTGACTCTGCAGACAGTCAGACGTATAACATGACACTTAGCTGTACCTGCAAAGGTACACACAGAAAGGTAATAGTTACATAAAAGAGTTTTGTCACAAACCTTGAATCTTAAATCCCTCTTGAATCTTGAAACACCATTTTATGCATTTTAACCCAACTGATACTGTTCAGTGTAACTTTTAAAACAACCAAGACCAGTGCTACATACGCCTATATTTCTCAACAAGTTGTTTCAGTCGGTCTATGTTTTTATTTATGAAATAATTATCAGTCTATCAGAAATAAATAAATATTGCTCACTTTTTAATGGTTCTATATCTTTTATATTTGTTTTCTTTGGACTAAGACTTATAATCAAGCTCACCTTTAACACCTGATGGTCCAGACTGTGTTTCCATTGTGTGCTTTTAAAACTGGCATGTTCATAAATATCGTGTCAGCCTTCTAGGAGATGATCAGTAATGTTATTAAAATCCATACCAAAAAATCAAAGCAAAAGGTATCAGTAGAGTATCATGGTATTTCCCATCACTAGCAGAAATTCCTGTGTACGTAAAGGCGGTTATGAAAGTGTGTAGTGATGATGCATTATGAACTTAAGGAAAAACAGGACCTCTTTCTCTCTGGTTGTTTTTTGTTTGTTTTGTTTTGTTTTTGTTTTTTGGAGTTGGAATCATCCCATGTGTGTTGCCTTACTGGGAAAGATGGACACTATAAATATTGTCAAAGCTGCAGAGTTTGTTCTATCCTGTATGAACTTTATAATAACTTTAGAATCTAAAAAACTGAATGTAATCCAAAGGCTAATATAGTCTGAAAACTGTAGTTATGAGCACATTTTGGTGAAAGGCAGCCCCAGGCCCATGTAAAGATATAAGATTGGACCCCATCACAAACCAGCTCCACACAGTTTGTCAAACCAAGCAGCTGTAAAGCAATTTGAAAAATATAAAAGTTTTTTTTAAAGACATGAAAAAGCTTCAAACTGTGGAAAAACGTGCTCTTTAGCTAAAATTATAGAATTAAAAAAAGAAATAAATCTATATACTATACAATACTTTCAGGTATTTGGACCATTCAAAATGGGGTTTTTTTCATAATCTAATCAGTCCTCATGAGTCTCTGGTCCATAAACTGTGAAGAAAGACATAACTTAAACAGATCATCAATTTTGTGTTTACAACCTGCATTTTTAAAAGACCCAAACATTTGAAACATTATTTGGTGCAGCAAAAATACAAACAAATCTAATATCCTGTTAGAAATGCTCTAAAATGCCCATTTTTATATATATATATATATATATATATATATATATATATATATATATATATATATATATATATTATATTGTTTCATGGGGTGACAGCTCAGCTGGAAGGAATTGGGTTTGGGACCGGAGAGTAGCCAGTTCAAGCCCAGTCCGAAACATGTTTGGAAGTTGGATTGGTGGGTGGAGAGGTGCCAGCTGACCTCCAGGGCACCGCTGAAGCCCTTGAGCAAGGCACCGAACCCGAAAACTGCATGTTAGTGCTTCTTCAGGAGCAGCAGGCAATCACTCTGCTTTCTCTCCTTTAATGTATGACAGTAGGACCTGTTTGTGTATTTCAGCCTCATAAACACAGCAAAAAAAAGTTTATTATGTTTTAAAAAATACTGAATATATATAATAATCATTCTGAGTCCCAACAGTCATGGGCCTACCTAACTTTTCCCCTCTTTACTGCCCCCCTGGGCAGCGCGATGAGTATTTGTATGTGTATTACCTGTTATGTCATTAAAAGTACAGATTTACTTACATACTTAAGATTCCAGTAGTGAAAAGCATCAATGTTGAGGACAAAGAATATTAACTATGTGATGCAGAGGAGACACATACAGATTCAGTTTTCCCCTCCCAGCCAACTTCCAGCCATTGGGAGTCTAAACAAGGGTCCTTTTTTGGTTTGTATTTGTTCTGAATTTCTTCATAGCTGCCTTTTTCCGTGCACTTTATTTATGTTAATTTATATATCTTATAAGAAATAAGTGGTAAGGGTTATATCTCGATCATTTATTTGTGCGAGCTCTCACATCAACCACCAGGGTGGGCAGGTCGGAGCACTTTCCTGTCGTGACCAGCCAAGACTCTGCCAAGGAAAATAGGGGAAATTTAATTGGCTTCATCTGTATGAAGTGTGATGGTTTTACATTTTTCTCCAGCACAGCTGATGAATCTGCCACTCAGCATTTCAAACAAGACAGCGGCCTCACTGATGACCTCACATTATGTCAAAGTCCCTCCTTCAGACTAACTCCCTAAGCCTGTATCTGTGGCTGACAGAGTAAGACCCTCAGACTGTTGATGTTGCAGAGAGGGGAGGGGGTCGTGGGGCCGTGGCTCAGTTCCAGCTCCAGTACAGAGCTGCATGTTCAGACCTGCAGCCTCACATCAGCAGACAGACAGGCTCGGCTTTCTGGACCCTCCGTCACCAGACTACATTGCTGTACCACCATCAAAATACAGCCGAGATATCTGCCAGCATGGAGCATCATCAGTGCAGCAGCTCTTCAGTCTCACAAGATAAACAACTTTAATGTTTGTTAGAACAAAAACAGAAAGTTTTGCTCTTACGTGTGTCTTCATCACAAAGGTTACAATTCAGCCAAAAGTACATCATCAAATGTATTTGAATGAAAAAAACATCAAAATGAGGAATACATGACTCCCAATACCTAGCTATATAAAGTACTGCAGGATGCCTTTTATAACAGTCTCAAGATCCTGGGGTCCAGGCCAAGGCAACCCACTTATTTTGTGTTGCCACATTCCCGGACATGTTGCACATAAAATGAATGTGCTTTGTAAAGGTTTATTGAGATTGTGAAAATGAGAGCCTTAATAAAATTTAGACAGCGCAGACCTCAGCAGCTAGGTTACGGCAGTGGCTTTTCCACAAACCCTGTAAAAGATACAATTCTGGATCACCACACAGTTGGATTGGACGGCCGAGTCTCTGCTCATGTCTCTGCATGTGAAGAACTCCTCTATTGGCACTGCAAGGAAAGCTGGGAAATGTAGTCACATAGACATGAAAAAACTTGACGTCAGTTTGCAAATAAACTACAGTTCCTATAATGAAGTGAAGGGGGAGGAACCCTCACAGCAGCTGAGGAGAAATGGAAGGGATTTCCAGTTATGAACTTCAATGTTTTTGTGACGTCAATCCAAATTGGATCCAGATAAAATTTACCTTGATGATGAGACATGGACCACATATTACCCCATAAAACTGGAAGCCAATCTACTGTGAAATGGCAGAGATATGATTTTTTTTTAATTGTTAACCTATGGAAATCTTTTGAAAATTTGGGAATTTTTTGCAATCACACAAATATGCAGATCACCACCAAAATCTACTCATTTTTAAGTCGGGCCATGAACAACATCTCCTGAAAACTTCAGCAAAATCCATCCAGTAGTTGTTGCCTAATCCTGCTGACAAACAAACAAACAAACAAACAACAAACAGACAGACACACAAATGGACTAACAGACAAACAAAAGGGACCAAAAACATAACCTCCTTGGCAGAGGTACAAATATGTAGATCTTGATATAAACAGCACATTGCCGTTGTGTTTAATGGTTTGCAACTCTTCATTTATTTTATCAATGATTTTGTTTGCTCCTCTGCTTCTCCACACAAAGGCAAAGGTAGTTGTGCAGATAATGCAAATTTATTTATGTCAAAGAAAAACTCAATTAATCTTCAAAATTTTGCTAATGAGGAATTGGGAAAGGCCATCACCTGGTTTATATGTAATAAACCGTCATGTGCGCCCTGTGCAGTGAGTGGCGGTGTGGGCCTGGGGGTTGTTTGCGATCAGTCAGTCGAGCAGGGGTAGAAGAAGAAGAAGAAATATGTAAGAAGGGTGTATAAACAGAAGAAGAAAAAGAAGAAGAAGAACAGGGACTGATGGAGGGTGGGGTGTGCCCTGTGCACTCGGTGCAGTGGGTAGCGTTGTGGACCTGGGGGTTGTTTGCGATCCGCCAATCAAACAGACGAAGAAGAAGAAGAAGAAGTACCAGTCAAGGGTAGGGTAGGGTGTATCCTATACGCAATGTACAGTGGGTGGCGGTGTGAACCTGGGGGTTGTTTGCGATCTGCCATTCAAACAGAAGAAGAGGAAGAAAAACCTTTAATGTAAGACCCAGAACTAGAGGTTGGAGTTTCAACTAGAGCCCTAGTTGAGGGTAGGGTGTACCCTATACACCCGGTGCAGTAGGTGGCGGTATGAACCAAAAGGTTGTTTGCGATCCGCCACTCAAACAGAAGAAGAAGAAGAAGAAGAAATATAGTGATGATATTTTCTGTGTCATGTTCAAATGGAAACAGAAACAATGTTGAGCAGGTAAGTAAAAGGATATATGGCAGGGCTATTGAGAGGGTGAAATTCACAAAGTGTCTTGGGGTTCATATCGAATTCTTGAATTTCAGGAACAATAAAGATGAACTTACAAAGAAAGTGTCAAAGTACATCGGCTTGTTCCTCAAACTGAAATATCTTCTTCCTCTTGCAGCTCTCTTAACCCTGTACAGATCTCTCTTTGAGCCCAGCTAAACTATTCCAATGTTAAATGTTGTGATACATTCCCTAGTTATCTGGAGAAATTAAAGATGTTACAAAACAAACTCATACAAGCCTTATTGTGGTCCCTCTAATCCTCTGTTTTATGATCTCAAAACTCCTAAAGCTGCCTGAATGCAGCTTTCTCCATGACACCTGTCTGATGTGTCAGTGATAGACTCTGCATTCTTATCCCAACGTTTCTCCTTCTCACGCACAAAACATGAGAACAACAACAACAAAACACCTCATAAGGGGGAAAGAAACACAACCTAAAATGTCCACGCTTCAGAGTGACCTGCAGAGGTCCACTGATCTGGAATGAGCTTGGAAGCACCATAAAAACATCTGCATCTCTGTCCAGATTCACAAAGAGCCTAAAGGAAAAGCTGCTACAAGAATATATATCAGTAAATGAAATTTCATGGGATATAACAACCCAAAAAATTTAAATGTTAGTTTTTGTGTGCCACTGTCTTCATGCATTGTTTGTGGATACTTCAGGGTCTTTTAGCAACTTAGGAAAGTTTAGATTTTATGTTTTGTTCCAGGTTGCTTAATGTCAAGGCCCCTTAAAGCTGATGATGATTTACTTTCACTTTTAACACCAAGGGAGAAACTTTTCTGAGCTCACAAGAGCCCCGTTCCTACTGAGTGGTCTGATTTTCAGCACAGTTCAGTAAGGTTTAGAGCAGTTAACCCTGCTCTTGTTTGTGCTTCCTCTGCCACCTGCAGCTTCACTTGATGGCAGGGATGTGAGCTGGGAGGAGAGGGTCCCGTCGGCTTCGTAATGCATGATGTCACAGCTGCGCGACACTGTGGTGTGGTCTGCAGGAACTGTTAGGGGAATTGATAAGAAAAAGAGACTAATGATGCCAATTCTTTAATGGGGTTGTTATTGATTCTCAGCTGGATTAGGTATACGCTAATCACCCTGATATGAAGGTGACAGCCTCTGTCCACTCCAACCTCACAGCATGACCTTGTCCTGACGGTAGATGTGTCTACCCTTACCCCCTTTAGAGCAGGTCAAGGTTTGGTTATTACTCAGCCAGTATGAGCCTGTGTTCTCACTCATGAAGGTAATTCACATTGCACTAACTTGATTACAAAAAACAGCCCAGTTAGCCAGAGGTTTAGGAGGTTTAGGAGGACCCCCCCCACCCCCAGTATGAAACAGTGGAGGCCTGTTTAGTGGCAGCTGGATGGCCAGATGATCTGAGAATCTGCACCTGTCCCATCAACATTGCCAATAAAAGGATGGCAGCATCCACCGGTGCGTGGACAACAGGCAGCTGAGGAGCAAACTAGTTCTCCACCATAGATTTGGGAAATGGGTAGTTGCTGGGGAAGGACAAATGAAAACTGCTTTTTGTAAACCCTTAGGCTTGTTTGGACTTTTATAATGCCTGAACACATTTCTGAATTTAAAAGGGCGAATGTTTTGGGCACACTGTCAGTCACTTTGTTTATACGTGGACCTACAAGAACACCTGAGGCATCCAGAAGCTGTGTTGAGCAGGCTGCAGCAGGAAGGCTTAAAGTATAAACTGGTAAATATGAATTTGTTAAAAAGGTGGTGAAGTGCTTTGGATATGTCATCCCACAGACCTGACAAAATATCAGCAGTTGAACACTGGCCCCTGTTCACACAGACTGACTAAGTTGTGGCCCTTTTTAGGCTTTAACATCTTCTACAGACATTTTGTTCAAAGGACTGTAAAGTAGCAGCTACTGAGGAGCTGATGGACTGTGTGTCACAGAGAAGCTTGACTTGACTTTTTGACATCAACACTGGCCATGACAGAGAAATTCAGGGACTATCTTCTCGTCCAGAAGTGTTTGGTGTGAACTGATAATAATTCCCTCAGTCACCCAGAGCCTGCACCACTGCAGCTGTCTGCTTTGACTTTACTGTTCAGTGCCAGTCTGGTGAAGTAACTGTTAATGCTGATGCTCTTTCAAGAAGGTGTCCTGCAGTGTTTTGTCGCACCTGTCCCAACTTTTTTGAAACATGTTGCAGGCATCAAAATCAAAATGAGGGAATATTAAAAAATTAAAATGAAGTTTATCAGTTTGACCATTAAATGTCTTGTCTTCATTGTGTATTATATTGAATATGTACAAAATCGATTTTAAAATCATTGTCTTCTGTTTTGGGTGGCACGGTGGCGTAGCAGATGGTGTGCATGCCTCACAGCAAGAAAGTCGCCAGTTCACGTCCCGTGTCAGTCTGGGCCTTTCTTTGTGGAGTTTGCATGTCTATCCTGTGCATGCGTGGGTTCTCTCCGGGCCATAGCTGTCAAGTCTCCCAGTTTGGCCGGGGAACTGCTATATTTTAGCTCTCTCTCCTGCCGTCCTCCCGTATTAGTATTTTCCCAAAAATTTGCCGTATCATAATATAATAATAATAAAAAAAACATTCCTCTTCCTCTACAAACTGAACTCTGTCACTAGCCTCCAGGGAATGGGGCAGTAATGCACCAAAGTAATAGATGCCAACTGCTGTAAAACCAAAGAAGAAGAAAAAGCTTCGCGAGAACTGCCACCTGCAGTAGCCTGGGTCGTGAGGTTCGTGCCAACAGCAGGAACAAACCAAGAAAAACAAAGGAGAGAGATGCATGGATGCCACGGAGGAGAAGCTATTCCTGCCAAAAAACCAAAGAAGTCGTGTAAATATCTCAAAAAAAAGTGTGTAATGAAAACAAAATGTAAATGTTTAGCTTAAAGATGAGCGATGTGAAATAAACAGTAAATATGTGATGTGCTGACTTGTATGTGAACTGAAAATATGCAAAATAAATAAACGTGTTTCATCTGACCTTTTGTTTTTTTCATTTAGGCATATAATGTAAGAGTTTTCACAGCAGTTCAATCTCAACAAATGTCAGATTCTGATCACCTAATTGTAGTTAGTAAGCGGCTAACGAGTGGTTAATTTCAGATTTCTTGTACACCTGTCTTAAAATGTAAAGGATACTGGAGTTTGGTTGAGATGGTGGGACGGCTCGCAGCCAAAACTTGACTGGTTTGCTCCAGGCGCTCTGACTTCCTCCTACAGACCTAAAACATGCTCATTTAAGCTAATTGGTTAATCTAAATTGGGTATGAGTGTGAACGTGAATGGTTGACTCTTTATGTGGCCCTGCGATTGGCTGGCGACCATGTCTGTTACCAAATGTCAGCTGGGATAGGCTCCACCCAACGCGACCCCGAAAGGAATAAGCAGTATAGATAATGGATGGATGGATGTAGGTCTACTCTGTTTTTTATTTATGTCAAATACAACGTCCCAATTCATTTGAATCGGGGTGTCTATCTGTAAAGAAACAGAACAAGGTCTGAAAAATTCTAGAAAGTTGGATGGCAACAATTCACGGCCCTGAGTTTATGTTAATGTGTGAAGAGCTGCTTACTGCTCCAGTTTTAGGTTAGTAATTACACTGACAGAGAGAGAGAGAGGGAGCGAGTCCTCGGTCCCTCCTCCGGTTTCCTGTCAGATCAGACTGAGCTCAGTGTGGGTGTGTGGATGTTACAGCAGTGCCTCTCCAGCTGCTGAGCGGACTGAGGCGCACAGACGGAGGAGCCTCTCTCCAAACTTTTTCCGCCTCTAAACATTTTCTTTCTAACGTGAATGACGGGATCAGGACGAGGAAACATGGCGGGACGGAGCTGCTCTTTAACTTTACGGGACGTATTATCGATCTGTCTGCTCTCTGTGCTGCTCGGGTCTGGAGCTGCCGGTAAGTTGCGCATGTTTTAAACTCTTAACAACACGCAGGGCTCGCTCCTCTCTGTGTTGCTCTCTGGCAGTCGAAGCGCTGTTGGACTTTGTGTCTGTGGTGATCCTGGTGAACTCCCCTTTGGCTCGTTACGCATGGCTCTCCAAAGACAGCCAAGCGCAACAGGTGACTCAGCGCGGACACACCGCTCAGCTATGCGCGTGAAATGTTTGGGACGTTACTGTATCTCATGGTGGTGCCTGGACTGAGGGACACTTGTGTCCACAGGCTGAGGACGCTGGAAAGATTATTTTGCGTTTTCAGGTCAACAGCTGAGCCAAACGAGCTGCGCTGTGATCAGAACTGTCCTAATCCTGGACGCCACTGTGCTCTTGAGGCAAGGTTCTAGTTTCTGAAGTTGCGTTGCTTTTTCAGCGGTTTCCAAACTTTTCTGCAGACCCCCCTCAAGCAGATGAAAATGTTTTTTAGTGTACACCCTGAAGGTTGCCAGCCAATTGCAGGGCCATGTAGAGAGACGGTGTTGAGCAACTCTACACATCTGGTTGCAGGTGTTTGACTGATGCACTTTATCTTTCTCGCATGGGCAATCTAAGCAAATGTGGCTATCTAAACATGTGACTTTTCTTTCTTCAAGTACTTACGTCTTGTTTTATGTGTTTGATGACTACGTGTGTTTGTGTAAAACTGTTGAATGTGCCGCTGTCTTGGCCAGGACGCTCTTGAAAAAGAGATTTTTAATCTTAATGAGGGTTTTTCCTGGTTAAAATAAAGGTCAATAACAATAAAATGAAGACGACTGCCATTCGCACACTCCCATCTAAGGTCAGATCAGAGTCACCTGTCAACCTGATGAGCATGTTTTTGGTCTGTGGGGGGAAGCCAGAGTGCCCCAGCATGCACAGGGAGCACATACAAACTCCACACAGAAAGTGATGAAAATAAGAGTTTTCCTGTTTACAGAGCAACCCTGACACAAATACACTGAAAGATTATGGAGTGATCACACTCAATTCTGAATTTACAGTATAATGAAAGCATTTTACTGTATAATAATGTTTTATAGTGACCAAGACATAAAACATCACACATTATAGCAATGTTAAAATGCACGTCACTAGACAGCATCATGCTGTAATTAAACAATAAAACTCTGCTCTTACAATCATGAATTTTCAGACAACTGTAAAATTGCAGGGAAGCATTATAAAATCGAAGCATTATAACTTAGTCACACATCTAAACACAAAAACAAAGCAGACAAAGATGTCGTCAGGAATGGCGAAGTGCCCACCTGGCATGAGCTCCAAAACCTGACCTGACATGATTATACTGTAAAATTACCACACAGTGGATTCAAGGGGATTAAAGTAAGTTGTCTGTGGATTTGGATGACATTTTCAGGGAATGTTGGTCATGGCACAAGGCAGAAGTGATGAGATTTTGGTGGTGATCTGAATCCAGATGTGTATCCAGGATTTTTTTTTCACAGATTTGTTAACAGTGTGAGATAAGGCAGTTTTCCACATTTTTGACAATAGCTTTGCCTGACAGTGCTAAAAAGCCTTGGTGGAGGTCTGTGCTTTGAGGGTTTTTTCTTTATCTGTTTGTTCCAAGAGCTGATTAGTTTGAAGTGCAGACAAGAGAAGGAATCAAAAACTAGTTTCAGATAAAAATAATCAATAACAATGCCCTGAGTGATTCTGCTTATCAATGCGATTCTTTAACAATTCCTTTTATCAATTCCTGTGGATAGTCAGAGTGGACAAAAGATGGCCCGATAGGTTTTCATCTGCAATAATGTTAAACACACAGCACTCCTCAATCTTCAACTTACTGGTGTTTCCACTTCACCCTCATACCTAATACCATAAATTCATTAATTCCTGAGAAGGGGACTAAATGCCCTTAAAGTATCATTTGTTAAAACTTTTTCATCTTTTTCTCCATAAACATTTTATTTCGTGTCTGTGTTAATCTCCCATTGCCTATTGCTCCACTTATAGTAACGGATGTCTATGGGGACTGTTTCTTTAATCTGACCAGCAGAAAAATGACAAATCCATGAAAACAGTATTGTAACTAATCATTGACATGTGCAAGGCTGTAATAATCCACCCAGAAAATTTCAGTTTTTATTAAACATAGTGCAAATATTTCACTTTAACTGAGTAACAGAAATTAGTGAAGTCATCAAAAACATTAGCGTTTATAGGGTTAACATTGTGAAATTCAATGAAAGCTTCACCGTTTTGATCTGGACAGAAGTGGATTAAAAGATTTATGATAAAAAAAAGGAAAAAACTTTAACAAAGGGTATGTTTAGGGCATTTTAGAGGGAGAAAATAATGTCCCCTTTTCAAAGATCTTTGAGGAAAAGAGTTGAGGAAAATATTAACAAATGATATTTTTAAGGCATTTTAGAAGGGGACAAAAATGTCCCCTATGAGGCTCTGTGTAACAGTTATTAGTCACTTGTGAAGGAGTGTGTGATACAGAATTTCTGTCTGAAAAAAAGCATATCCACTGTGAAATTATTTGAGAAAGTGCAGCATCAAGTATGAGGGTTAACACTGTGCAGTTAGAGTCTTTATGGTAAAAATCAAGCCACAGATTTGAACACTTCTGACACGGTCCCATCTTAGACCTCTTTGTTATCATTTCTGCTGACAGCCTTGATTTACAAAACATCCAGTACAGAGTGGAAGGAGTTGATGAGGGAATTATTAAGCGAAAACCAAATGATATTGATTCCTTGAGGGAGTTGTCATGGATTCTCAACTGGAATTTGGTCGATATCATTGGTCTTTTTGCCCAATAACTCCCTCATCAGGTCCTTACACTTTGCTCTGCTTGCTTTGTAAATCAAGGAAGTCCCACTCTGATCAGAGGCAGTCAGCAGAAATGACAGCTCTGAAGTCTAGCATGTAACCACAACACCCAGGGGGGAGGAGTGTTCAAAATGTGGCTTAATTTTTGATAAAATATGCTTTTTTTTAGTGGGTGGAAACTGCAGTAGTTGAAGAAACATTAAGCTATGCAGCAATGTCATGTGTGTGACATTGTTGCCGCTGAAAACCTGTGCAAGCCAATGTTTGTCCACACAGAAAATCAGCAGGAATCAATTATGACACCTGTATCCTTAAAAGTGTATTAATTCCCATCCTAAGTTCATACTAGGCCTCGTTAGAGTTTTAGCAAAAGTTGATGAATCAGTGGGTTTCTTGCCGTCTCTCTCTGATGAGTGTTTAAAAGAGAACCATGAGATTCTCCAAGCAGGAGGTCTCATGGTGCAGAGGAAATCAAGAGGAAGACCTTAAAACTACTTAATTAGATTTTTTATTGTCCAGAAACCCTGTTCATCCATCATTTGACAGCTCAGACAGACTTTGTGCTTGCTCACGTGTTTGTGAGTGTTACTCAGTGATCTCTCCGTTCAGCTGCAGGGGTGAGAAACCATCTGAAAGTGTTATTGTAGGCAATGTGTCTTAGTGTAAACGTGCAAGGTGGCACTTTCCCTTAGTCGCTCTGTGATCTTGTGTTAACAGTCGAAGTTTAACAGAATTGGCAACTTTCCGTGTGTCATACTGTATCCCCAACCGCAGGAACTTCCCCACGCTCGTTAATGCTGTTGTAGCCTCTCTGAACACATGTCAGGCTTCACCTTCATTGTTCTTTCTCTCTCTCTCACCCCTCCTTCTTTCTTCATTTCTTCTCGTCTCCCTCTCTCTGCTCTCTGTTCCTGCCCTCCTCCTATGACGAGACGTATTTTGAACCTGGAAACCCAGCACACCTCAGGCGCTGTGTGGTCCTGCTGCGTTGCGATTTACAAACAGACAACACTTCCTCACACAAACCCACACTTTAAAGAAATGAACACACACTCGCTGTTATTCTGACTTCTCCGTGACACTTCAGCCTGTAGGAAGCTGCTCCCCGTCCTCACAGTACCAGAGCAGCGTGACATTGTGGTTAAACAAACAGCAGACCCCGGACTCTGTTGTTTTTATCTCTTCCTCTTTTGTTTGCCTTTGATTGATGCGGATAACCATCCGCTTGGCGGGCTGTCTCAGGAAGGTCCCTTCTTCCCTCTGTTTCAGGGAATCTTCACATTTCTGAGTCCCCGTGCTGACCTGAGATTGAGCCTGACAAACACCAGGATGAAGGAATGACTTTGGTTAATATAGCAGCATCTAAGAGTATGAATTTATGTTTAAAATCCTCTAATTTGTTTTGGATGTTGACAGCCGCCATTGTTATTTAGCCCAGTGTGCTGTTTGGGGGGGTTGGGGCTTAGCGATAGGTCAATTGCTTGGTAAATGAAGATTTAGGGTGAATCCCAGTTCTACCCCTTAGCCTTTCCCCTTCGTCTTACCCCTTCCCCTGAGCCCTCTGTTTTGAAGTCCAACGGGAAGAAGTGAAAACACGCTACTGAGAAACGAGACGCCACTCGATTCCCAGTACATCATCACTCAGAGCCGCTCACTGGCTGTGACGTAGGCAGATGTGACAATAATCGTAGCTACAGCTGTATATTTACTTGATGATTTAATAATTACTCGCTTCCTTCGGTCTCCACTCTGCCTTCTTGTCAGCAGGCGCAGTGTATTATGGGAAATTCTCATAGCCCTTCATTTCAAGTGAGGTCCTGGTCTGTCTTCCTTTATAGGGCTGTGTAGCCCTTGGTCTTAGCCCTTGAACGCGGAAAACCAAGGGGTAAGGGGTAAGGGGTAAGACAAGAGCTAAGGGGTAGAATTGGGACGGGCCCTTCGATTTAGATTTTTTGTTTGTTTGTTTGTTTTTTAAATGGGACAGTATGCATTAATAAACATTAACATGTAAATGCATGGGATTACAGCCGAGTGGCTAATTTCCATCCTCTGTCCCATTAGCAGGTTGGTGTCAGCACACTAAACAGACATCCATAATAGGAATAAAAGCATACAGAACATATTAAAAGACATACAGTCATACAGACAAAAATTGTCATACAGTCCAAAAGAAAACAGGCCAGGAGTTGGGGGACCATGGGAATTATACACACTGAATTATAATGTGCTGGAGTGCTAATTAAAGTGCCATAGTGCTAAAGTGCCAAATGTTAAAGTGCATAGTGCTGGCTGTCTGGGAGCTCTGGTCCTCATTATATTGTACATTGCCCGTTATTGCACAGAGATATAAAATGCATGTTGCATTGCACATTACCGCACTGCCCAAGATAATAAAGTGGCATGTTGAATTCAAGATTCAAAGAGTTTATTGTCATTTGCACATTGAGAAACGTGTTTCCCTGTACAATGAAATTCCTACTCTGCTGTCCACAATGAATGCCAAACAAAATAACAATAGACAAGAATAACAATAGGTTCAAATAGCAGCACAAAATAATACTAAATAATACTAATAATAGCAGCAAAAAAAGAAATACTGTCAAGATAATGTCAAGACAAAGATGGGTTCCAGCATGTACATGTATGAAGATGTTATCACTATTAAGGAATAAACTATTAAGCTACTGATAACTTTCTGCACATTTCTTTAAACATGTTATATTGTGCAATATAATATTGCACGATGCCCTTAGCACACACTTGCACATGCAGATGTGCAAGTAGATATTGCACTGAGAAAAGCATCCATAGATATCTTATGTAAGCACTAATTCACAAAAATGGCAATAAAGACAACAAAAATTTTAATTTCTCTGGCTTTGAAACTCGTTGGATGTGTCTGAGATAGTGTCAGAGCTCAGCTTATATAAATCTAAAACACTGGATCATGTGAGGCGTCTCACTCGTCCAGCTGAAAGAAGTTACTCCTTCAGAAAGATGTGTGTCCCCTCAGAGCTCCTCTAAGTGTGTGTGGGCCTGTACAGTCATGCAGTCCTGATACCTCGTGTGTTTACACTGACTTCTCTGGGCCTCGTTGTGCAGAAGAGGGAGAGGGGTCATCCACTTTAACCTCTCTGAGGAATCTCTCTTTGATTTTTTTACCATATTAGTCGACTTCCCCTCATGCCCTCCTCGCTCTCATTGCTTCACTGACTCTGTGGGTCAAAAGGAGCAAGGAGGCGGAGGTGGCAGAAAGAGAGAGGGGGAACATGGGGAGATAAAGAGGAATGAGAGGATTACAGGCGAGTTGGAGAGAGGGGGATTAACGGGGGAGTCGTAGAGGTGGGAGGATAACTTTCAGGAGCAGAGGGAGGGAGCTGAGCTTCCTGCTGGGACAGTTATGTAGCCCCATGCTGCCTCTTGCCAGTTGTCTTTCCTTGTTTCAGTGACAGGACAGGGGATAAAATATGTTTATTTATATATTAAATATGGTTAAGTTGATCACATTGCTCTTCAACAGTTTCTTTGTAAAATCACTCTGTTACTCACCTGTGGCTGCATCTCAGTGTAACATGATTTATTTCATCTAGGTTTTGCACAAATATTGTCAAATCAGTGAGAAATCCTGCTCAATAACTATGATTTAAACGTCAATCAAAATAATCATGATTATACTTTCTTACATAATTGAGCTTTGTCATTGTTGCTTGAATTTGTATGGACCACATTTTCTTTATTTGATCCCCCTGTGAGGCTGGGAACCGGAGAGCTTGTCCCCTTATGAGACGTCTCTGGTGCCTCATACATCCCCACTTCAGAAATACCAAACTATCAAAGTAGAAATCCCAACTGGTTCGATCTTTGTCATAATGTGTTTATGTAGGACCTGAACACAAAGTAGGAAAAACCAAAGCCAAACATTTTTTTAGGACCCTTGAGTGACTTTCTGAAGAACAGGGTTTTTTTTGTTTGACCTTCATATTAGTGCCCTCTGCTTCAGTCTTTCCTGCTTATGGGTAATAAACTGCAGTCCAGTTTCCTGCCTGTCCTTCTGTCCACAGTGAGCTCACATCCTGTGTGGGAGGAAGAGGGGAGGAAGAGAGGAAGGAGGGGGAAATAAAGACGACATTAACATTTGAGCTCATGGGTTGAGCTGCCCTGATGGAAGTTTTTGTAAAGTTTGTTGATTTGGATATTCACACTCTCCATAAGCCTCAGGAAACAGATTTGGCAGAAGTTTAGCTTCTCTATGTGAATTGTTGTCAAAAGACATGAGTTCAAAGGAATAATGTTTTTATGACAGGCTTTAACATGCAGGTCTGTGCAGGAATGATTATTAATATTGTGCCAGATTGGTTTTAGCCTTTGAGAGGTGCTTAGTTATCTCCACTAAGGAGGTTATGTTTTTGCCAACATAAGTCTGTTTGTTTGTTTGTTTGTTTGTTAGCAAGATTAAACAAAAACTACTGGATGGATTTTGCTAAAATATTCTGGAGATGTTGCTAATGGCCCAACATAAAGATGATTAGATTTTTGTGGTGATTCAAATAACAGTCATTAGCCAGCAATCATTTTTGCTCAATAACTGTCCAACTAATAATGGTATCAACATGATTCTGAGTGCTAGGTGTGGGTTTTCAGGGTCATGAATCATATTATGATGGTAACTGTATCACTGAACTCTTGCTTATAGATGTAACAGCAATATGTGAGCTAGCTTGGAGGTTGTGCTCCCCAAATGCTTTATAATTGTTGATGTGAAGGGCTTGTTCATGAAACACATGCATCAATGAACTGGATAAGACGTGTTACATGAGTATGTTCTAGGTCGCTTTTTCACCTAAAATTCAGCAGACTCGGTTCAGTTCCAGGTTGAAGGTGCAACATTGTTTCATTTTTCTCTTGGTTTGCTTTCACACTGCATCTAGTCAGGTGGACCAAAGCCTGTCAAATGTTGTGTAATCAAGTCTCCTGCCACTAGTTGAGGCTGTAGTTGCAGTGTTAGTTCCTACCATCTGCCCACTGATGCATTATGAGCCAGAAATACAAAAATGGAATCAAGTAATAACATTGTTTAGCACAAGGCAGTTCAGAAGTATTCTTTGCCGTTAAATAAAGATAAATCTGCATTTAGGCAGCTTTGGATGGCACTTGTATGTTGGCTTGACCGATCTGTCAACATATTGCTTGCAGATTTGTAGATGTTGACCTGTTAAGAGAACCAGAGGCTGTGCTAGCAATGCTAAGGTTAGCCATGCTCTGCGTTAGCTTTTCTGTCTGTGATGTTCGGCAAAATCCAAGCCACAATTCTCTCCTTTTTGGTTTGCTTGCCTTGTTGGTCCTTGTTTGGTTCAGATGGCTGTCACACCCACCAGAACTGAACTTTGGTCCAAATGGAGCTTAATTGATCATCATTACTTTGTTCTAGAGGCTACATGGGTTACTTTAAATCATAATATGTTATGATTACTAGTTAGGGTCCAGCATTGTTAAACACTGATAAACTCAAATTCTTAATGTGAGTGTTACATACAGTATAATTATGCTGGCAATACTTCTTGTTACCCTAACTATTATTATTTAATTTATTTAGCAATTTGCCGTGTGTGATTAACTTGAAAAAGGACTTAAGGGCCTTGCAGCTGCCCCTTACAGACTTGAGACTTGACTTGGACCTGCTACAAGTGACTTGTGCTCATCTCTGGTCGCTTAACAGACAGGCTTACACAGAAATTCAATTGTACTCCGAGATATAACTAGTCTAGTTTTTTAGGTAGACTCTTGACATCAATTAAATATTTCCTGCAGCATAGTGCATCTTTCATGATCGTGCATCCTCATTTGGTTTGGTGCCAAAGTCAGGACCACTTCAGTCTTTAAGGGTGGTTTATGAGTCTGAATACCAGAATGGAGCAGGTCACAGTAGCACAGTTTCCCTCCTGCAGTCACAGCAGCTCAAAGATATCTCACATTTCAACTGCCGCCTCTTCAGGAGGCATTAAGAGTGGGTTAATAACGGTCCACATTTTCCTCCTCTGCTTCCTGTGACGCACTCAGGTCACTGCTGTTTTCAGACTATTATTCCTACACATGAACCGGCAGCAGGAAAGAGCAGTAAAAGGAGAAAGTCAAAGTGCTTAAGCAGCTGGAAATGTGACCCACGGATCACCACCAAACCCTCCTGCAAAGTTATCCTTTAACTTCAGAGTAACTTCAGAGGAAAGGGTGAGAAACTACAGCCTCTACCTTTGTGTCAGTGGTGCTATTATACAACCCTAAATACAGTAAATGGGACACTTGGGGACAACTTTCATGACGTGAAATGTCTACAGCAGATTATGCGCAGAAGTTTGGGGCATGTTGGTCTATATTTTGCTATCTTGACAAATTCTCTTTGCAAAGCAGGGGCATGGTGAACAGAGGCCCAAGTATGTGCCTTGTCTATACATGGGTGTGTTTTGATCAGACCAATCAGAGTGTCGGCTCTCTTTTTTTTAAATCAGAGTGTGCCAGGCAGCTGGTGTTTTGCTAGTTATGGGTTTAGTTGTTTGGTCTGAATTTCATCTGGATAATTTAATTTTTCACTTATTATTGTTCCTCTAAGTAATTAAAAACCACATAAAACACTATGAGATATCTTAATGCTCAGATTAAAGTGCATTTTCTATTGAAGCATCCAGGAGCATGAGGTACAATCAAAAATGAGTCAAACAGTTCTACATGGGCATAAATGTGAAGTTCATAAATCACTGAAACCTCCTGTTAAAACCAACAGGATCAGACTTCTGTGTGTTTAAGATAGACCTGTTTACTGAACACCAAATAACCGCAGGCTTTAACAATTTGCTTCCTCATTTTCCTCCAGGAATGTTTGACTTTGTTCTCTGTTGTGTGTGTAACATACACTGGACAGATTGTTTCACTACCTGATATTATACTTGTTTCTGGGAGTAGTACACGCACTGCAGTGCACATGCACAACACACTGAGGGGTGCTTTAAAACATGATTTTCTCAGATCCCTGTCCTGATTTAAACTTTAAACTGAATTTGTCAACAAGTGCTTCAATATTAAACAGCAGATATGTACTGCTGCGAATCCGTATGGGTGAAACAAGCTCAGTAAAGAGTAAAAATCTGCACACCAGACTTCAGACCTTCTGCAAACACACCTCTGGGAGCAAACAGGGGCACACAATTATTTGCTATTTAAACAGTGCGAGCACTAAATGACACCTGTGTCAGGTGAAAATTAGGGAAGACACCTGCGCTTGATCCCCTTGCTTGGGGAGACAATAGGTCCTTTGCTGTGTTTTTGGTGAGATGATGATATGAAAGAAAATCATGTCACCGCCTCAGTTTTGCTGTACAAAGGTCTGCATGAAGAGTTAATGCTTAACATATTTTAGCCTTTAATATGTTAAATGATATTCCAGCACTTGTTATTTATATGTTTAATACATACAGTATTGTTCTTCTGTTCTAGGCTGTTCTTACACCATGTTAATGATTTAACAAACATCAAATTAAATGATATTGGGTGATATCTACTATTATGAGATCCTTCTCATTATGTGCCCACATTTCTGTTCCCGTTTGTAACACACGACAACTGCCAAAACACAACGGTAATGTTCTGTACTATAAGTTTTGGCCACTTGGGACCCCCTCTGCAGCACTTAGAATGCCAATTTGAATAACCAAATGGAAATTCTCTTGTGAGGATTTCATTATTGTGCTTAATTTACACACTAATGAAAGATCAAAGTCTCAAATATGCAAACACTTTTATGTATCATCAACGTGTTTGGATTAAGTATGCTTCGTTTAGGGTGGAAAAGAAATTAATAATAACCAAAATATAGACCAGAGCCAGTGTAGCATTATTGAAGGTTAGTATTAGCATAGTCACATTCAGGCAATATTTTTGGCAGAAAAAACAAGTTAAAAAGCAGTCATGGTCGACTTTCACGCCAAAAACTCGGCACATTCAGTTTGGTTTGGGAGAGAAGTTACAACAATGCTTAATTTTTCATTGAACAGAGCCTGTCAAATAAAGTGTAAAAATGCCACCTGCCACTAGTTGGGGCTGTAGCTCCAGCTGTGCCATCAGATCCAGTGTAGCACGATGACCAGCAACACAACCAGCTTTGAGTAATAGCATTGTTGATCTCGAAACAGCTTGGCAGTACGTTAAGTGAGAAAATCAAGTTGTATATAGGCTGCTGAGATGAGACTGACAAATTAACTGGAGCCATTTATAACCATATTCAGCATGGACTGGATCCTGAGGCTGGCAGTGCTACGTTAGCCGCACTCTGCTTGGTATCGTGTATAATAATAAAATCTTTATTGCAGACACAGGTCCATGTAAAACAAGACAGACATAAAAGCAGACAGAAAGATATAAAAGAGACATAAATATATTAGGTACAGGATACAAAGCTGTGCATATTAGAATTTAATTAACCTATTACACCAATGTCGTCTCAGCTTGGAGGAAAATCTATAGCAGCTTTTCTTTGGGCTGACTAGGGCTTCTATTATGTGGTTCTCAGACTGGTCAAGTTGACACATAAAGCTGAACATCATCTTTCTTAAATGTGCCTCACACGTTGGCACCCTATTGGACACAAATAATTTGCTGACACTGTGCCACCTAAGGACACGAAGCAGCAGCCTCAGTTCACCATTGTAGGCTACTTTGAGCCGCTGCATACTCAGTGTCTTGAAGTTGGACCACAACTGAGCAGTGTATAATGGTGTGATGTAGGTCCTGAACAGTGAACACTTAACAGCATGTTTGCCTGAGCATATATTTTACAACACTGTCGACAGATGTCTTTGTCATCCATCCAGTCATTAGACAAACCATGACCGAGGTATTTAATGTCCTCACACACACTTTATGAACTTAACTCACTTACTGTTGTGATTTTCTGCCAAATTCAACCCACAGTTTACTGCTTTTTGTTGGCCTGCCACACCACACTAAATCAACCAATCTCCAAAATGGTAAGGGAGTATTTTATTGATATCAATGCCATCATCAGCTCTGCTTATTGATTAAATTCCTTTATTGATTCTTGCACAAAAAAAGCAGGTATGCAGAGACTTTTCTGCCAAAGAAGAATGTTTCAAAGTGTGAGGATTTTGTGTTGGCATATTGTTATGTTAGCCACACCACTGACTGCATCTATCTGCTGTCTTGCAATGATTACTTCTTTGACATCTTGGGGCCGACTGTCTGTGGTCGAGCATGGCATTGTCGATTTGCCAGAGACACAGATACTTGTGGAAAGAATTGATAAGGAAATTGTTAAGCAAAAGGACAAATGATATTGATTCTTTTAGCTATTTGTTATTGATTCTTAATAAGAATTGGATTTTATTCCCATTTGTAGTTAGATGTGGAAGCAACCTTAGTTGCTTAGTTTGCAAGTTCTGTCAATATGTTTTAGCTGAATTAAGAGAGGTCTGCCTGGTGTTAAGCCTACTGGAACCCACCATGGCCCTGGAGCATCTGACCGCATTAATCCCCCATTTGCACTTCTCTCTGAAATTAAGAAAGTACAAACTATAGGTGCCCAGAGAGCACAAACCTCTGCCACATCATTCATAAGCCAAGCTCTAACTGAAAGTGTTGAAACCTATCCAAGGTTGCAATTTTAACAAATCCTTAAAAACATTCCCAGATCCGGACTTGAAATAGGATCAGCACTAAAATCTAACCAGTCACATGTGGCAACCAAGCAAACGGCTTCATTGGTGTGACCTCACTAGGAAGCTAAATAGGATGGAGAAAGTTCAGCTTAAATATTAGCTGGCAACATCTGTTAATGGGTCTTTAATTCATAACCAGTGTAAAACAATAGTACCGTAAACATTTTTGAGCACCACAGTCTTTCTGAGTGTCACATCACTGAACTCACTCGTCTAGCCTCACTGGCACTTTGTTGCTTTAGATCAGCAGCTTTTCTCTCGGAGGTGTTTGTGCTCTGATATTTCATGCTCTCTATCCACCCCACACTTAAGGCTGTGTGAGGAATGGGTCTTGAAAGAATATTAACTGTGCCTCCCTCTTGAATGAATTACCCGGCCTGCACAGACTGACTGGGTGTCACACAAACACTCACACCCTCCAGTATAAATACACAGTTTGAAAAGAGTCAGTGGAGTTTGAAGACATTATAATGAGAATTCATGTGGTTCCTCCTCTGGTCGGATTTCACTGCTCAGCTTGACGTGCTTTTTGGTCATGATTGTCATGATAGTAGAGACTACACTGCTCACTGATGTTTTGTCTAGACTGTCAAAGATTTTAGACATGCTTGTATCAACATCACCACCAATCTGCCTCTGAAATCCTGAGCCATGAGTCTGCCCCATACTTGCACGTCAGCCTTTTTTTTTTTTTTTTTGAACTGTTTACAGCAGACAGTCTCACATCATCAATATTGAAATAAGAGGTCTTCTGAATGTGCCACTAAAGGCAGTTCATGTGAAAAACAGGTTTTGTGAATCTCCTCATGTGGTACCAGCTCAACCTAGACTCACTCCTCAGTTTTGTTGACAGGCCTCTAATTTTCCACTACGTTAAAAGCATCATTCAGGATTTTTGAGGAGGGATTGTATGAGGGGAGCTGGTTTGAAACCTGTGTCTGTCAGGGCCTATCTGTGTGGAGTTCTCCTCATGCATGCGTGGGTTCTCTCCTGTGGCTTCCTCCCACAGACCAGAAAACATGCCCATTAGGTTACTTAATGACCCGTAATCCTTAGGTATGGTTGTCTGTCCCTCTGTGTGGCCCTTTGATCAGCTGGGGACCGGTCCAGGGTTTACCCTACTTCTTGCCCGATGTCAGCTGGGATAGGCTCAAGCCCTCATAATCCCGAAAGGGATAAGCAGTATGTGTAATGAATGGATGGATGGTTGTATGAAGTTCATGACAAAAACCTAAACCAGGCTTCACCAAATGGTGGACTCCAAGCTGATTTTATTAATGTTTCTGATATAAATAGCACTGCTTGCAGTACCATTTAACTAAAAAAGAAAACAACAAAACACAGCATCTCTGGCATTTACAGAGATTCTCTGCTTGGAGGAACATCGACCAATGAATTTGTCCAAAAGCATCACACACAATGCTGCTATCAGTCGGGCACATAGAGGTATCACAGCAGAGAAAATGAGTCTTTGATTGAGAAAAGACAAACATTCATATTGCCCCCAGGCAGTTCAAACTAGAATGCTTAAGCCTATTAGTTAGAATGAATGCACAGTTGTTGACAACATGGAGGAGAGCAGGACTGAAGTGACCAGTTACCACAGACTTGACCTGCTAACCGATTTAAAGGGGCCTGGGCCCACATGGAGCCTTTACTCAGAAAACTAGACAGGTTCTTGAACATGTTGATTGTTAACATACTTTAACAGTCAACAAAAAATAATACTTGAATTCTGATTTAAGGTAAAAAAAAAAAAAAAAGACTTTTTAAAGGCTGTTATGTATATGAGTGTAGAATAGACTCACAGATTATAGCAAATTAAATAAATTAACTGTATGGCAAAATATTATTTAAACCTGTTGTTGGATCAAAGGTCATAAAATTATAAGTAAGGGTTGATAAAAACATGAAAATAAAAAAAACTATTAGAGGCGTGTAAAAGGCTGGAAATGTGCTCATAAGAAGTTCATCAAAGTATCTACAAGTACATTTTTTATCTAATGACTGGATAATTAATACCTAAGTTTATTTATTCTTTTTTTTTTTTTTTTTTAAATTATATAACTTTAACTTGAAAGAGTTTATCTTTTTCTTAACATATTTTAAGTACTTTGCTCACATGTCAAGAGTAACCTTGCAGTGTAGCTGGGTCCACCTGATTCAGTGTCAGTCAGATCCATCTTGCTAAGGGTCCTTTAGAGCAGGAAGAGGTGGAGCTACGAGCAAGACGACAGCAGGAAGTGACTGCTCGTACAGGGATTAGATAGACATTAATAACTCCAGTTGCAGTTTTATCAGATCTAGACCACATTTCTTTATAAAATGAAAAACAAATACTCCAAACTAACCACCCACTACAACATCCGGTAATGAATGTGATTGATGGAGTGATCATCCAATCACCTGACAGATATGCTACTGAAAGTCTTTGCCCGTCCCCAAACACTGTCTAGGACTCTTTGCTAGATGGACAGTGAGATACTGAACGGTTCAGTTGGTGGGTCAGGTCAAGAGTGACCTTGAAGTGTTACTATCAACTCCCTATTGTGCAGGACTGATTTGAGCTCTTGTTCATGAACCGTTGTGATGTCCTTACAGGGCCCACAGCTCCTTGCAGCACCTCTGATTGTAGTAACTGCAGTAAGATCAGGCTCCAGCTGCATGGAGCATTAGCACTACAGCATAGCCATGTCTGTTTCTCCACCTGTATGTATGGAGCAGCTGATGTACTGAATAGAAGGGGAAACAGAAAGTAGAAAGAAATATTTCATGGTTGCAGAGTGGACAGCAAGGGCACCATGAAGTTTAACATCTGATGCTCGAGTTCTGTCCAGGCTTTTTTTAATGGAGACACGTGTTGTCTGTTGAACAATGACAGGTAGAGCCATGATACTCCAAGACTTGAACCATAACCACGCCAGAGTAGGAAAAGCTGACACGTTCATGCTACAGAACTAAAGAGGAGACAGTGTTAGCTCAGTGAAGCTGCACCAGCACAGATGCTCTGAGTCAGACCTCCCTGCAGACGGAGGTTTCTCTGGAAAACCACAAGCTGCACCGCAGCACCTGCAGACAGTACAGGAGCCGCAACTGCCTCTTTCAACACAACGATCACACGGAGAGCCATTTCTGTTCTGTTTCAGGGCAGTATATCCTGTTTTTATTGATATCAGTAAATGCTTTGAGGTAGATTATATGTTATATGAAGTATAAACCAGCCTTTCCCAAAGTTTTTACCTGGCAGTGCAGCTGGATCCACTTAATTTGTTGTTGTAGTCAGGCAGATCCCTGCAAAGCCCAAAATAATTAAGCTTGGTCTGCAGAGGTATTGATCTATCATCATTCTTTAAAACAGGAAGAATGTGACGACACCAAGAAGCCACTACTAAAGAGATTAGCACAGATGCTACCAGCATCACTAGCAGTTTTTTCAGACCTGGAAAGAATCTCTTCATGGAACAAAAATAAATAGAAAAAACAACACTGAAAGCATTTCACAATAGAAAATAGATTTTCTGTCAAGTATGAAGCGGCTTAACTTTCTTTACTTTACACTGCAGCAGTAGTACCCGCCTACTACAACATATGATTGGCCTGCAATGAATGTGATTGACAGAAAAATCATCCGATCACCTGCCGTATACAAGGTTGAAAGGTTCTGGCCTTTTTCAAACACTTTCTATGGGCTGCTGCCCAAATGGACTAGTGAAATATACTGTGCTCTGTATAAAGGTGTAAATGGAACTGTCTATCTGGTGTGTAAGGTCATCGGTTTGGGTTCAGACTCAAAATGAGTCGTGAGCCTGATTTAAAGGGTCGCAGACTATCAGACTGAAATCCCTAAAATGACTGTGAGGAGCGGTAATTCCTATCCGCTCCCTTATCTCTTCTTGACACTGCCCGTTGACATTTACATGCGCCCTCTGGCTTAACGGTGCGAGGGAGGTAGCGTGATGTTTGTAGCTGCATGACACCACAGATCGGGGTGTCCAAGATACCAAAGTAAAATTACGAAGATGAGTGCAACAGTTTTTGCTGAAGCCTTTTGGATGCAGCAGAGAGGCTGTATAGTGTTTTCTGAGGGAAAGCATTCAGAGGTGAAGCTTAGCTTTACAAATTCAGCAAACATCTCAAGACGAAGCCTCTGCAGCATCAAGGAAAGTCGAAGTATTTTCTGTAAAGAATGATATGTGCAGAAAACAGCTCACTGGCCGCAAACAGTAAGCTCTCAGGTGGCTTTATGTTTGTGTTTTGCATTTGAATCATTAGCTTTGTGAGTAACACAACATTACACACAACGCAGCAGAGTGTTTCATATCAGTGAGACGTGAAAGACAGAAAAAAGAGAGAACTTCACTGATTTCTAACAACTTCATTCAAAGCAATCAAACAGCTGATAAATATATGCCTTACAAACTGTTTAATCTTCAGCCTGTACTGCACACAGAGTTTTTTAATGGGTCAGAGCTTCAGGTAGAACTGTTCACAGGGGAGACCAGGGACAGGTGTAACACATACTGTACACATTTTCTCTTACAACATACAAATTATTTTATCAGCAGATTTTGATTTATAAAAAAACACACATATTTGAGCACACGCTAATAAAGCTGCTTTAATTTGTTAGGTGAAATAAATTTAAGGTACTTAAGGGCCATTATAAAGGTGTCATAAATCTTTATGTATCTAAAATAAAAGCACACCCTCTATTACTCACATTTTGGTGCTTTTTACATGAAAATGGTATCTAAGATTTCTTTTCATATTTGTTTTTATGTTTAAGGTGTTTATACATTTAATGAGTATCAACCTCTGCTGTATAAATGGTCAAGTTCCTACGTGATGACTTCACTCACATATGAACTTGAGTGTTTTTGAGTGCATTTGTGAGGTCAAACACTGATGTTGGAGGAGAGGGACTGGCTCACAGTCTCTGCTCTAATTCATCTCAAAGGTCATCTATCAGGTTGAGGTCAGGACTCTGTGCAGGCCAGTCAGGTTCATCCACACCAGACTCTGTCATCCATGTCTTTATGGACCTTGCTTTGTGCACTGGTGCACAGTCATGTTGGAAGAGGAAGGGGCAGCTCCAAACTGTTCCCACAAAGTTGGGAGCAAGGAATTGTCCAAAATGTCTTGGTATGCTGAAGCATTCAGAGTTCCTTTGACTGGAACTAAGGGGCCAAGCCCAGCTCCTGAAAAACAACCCCACACCATAATCCCCCCTCCACCAAACTTTACACTTGGCACAATGCAGTCCAACAAGTATCGTTCTCCTGGCAACCGCCAAACCCAGACTCGTCCATCAGATTGTCAGACAGAGAAGCGTGATTCGTCACTCCAGAGAACACGTCTCCACTGCTCTAGAGTCCAGCAGTGTGCTTTACACCACTGCATCGATGTTCTGCATTGCACTTGGTGATGTATGGCTTGGATGCAGCTGCTCGGCCATAGAAACCCATTCATGAAGCTCTCTGCGCACTGTTCTTGAGCTAATCTGAAGGCTAAATGAAGTTTGGAGGTCTGTAGCTGTTGACTCTGCAGAGAGTTGGTGACCTCTGTGACCTATGACCCTCAGCATCCACTGACCCCGTTCTGTGATTTTACATGGCCTACCACTTCATGGCTGAGTTAATGTCATTCCCAATCACATCCACTTTGTTGTAACACCACTAACAGCTGACTGTGGAATATTTCAGACTGGACTTATTGCTCAGGTTTCCTCCTATCACAGTACCACGCTGGAGTTCACTGAGCTCCTGAGAGCGACCCATTCTTTGCAAGTCTGACTGCCCAGGTGAAAGTTTTATAGCTGTGGTTATGGAAGTGACTGGAACACCCGAATTTAATGATTTGAATGGATGAGTGAACACTTTTGCTATATCAATAAGTTAAATTGATACAGCAATATTTTGCAAGAGAACGTCAACTAGATATTAAAATATAAAATGTGTTATGTATGTTATGTTTTATTTTTATGTCTGGTTGCCTGATTGGTTGATTAGATATTTGCATCAACAAACAGTTAAGCAGGTGTACCTAATAAAGAGGCCAGTTAGTTCACATGTATCACCATTCAGGAAAATAAAAATCAAGACTTTATTTTTTGGTCCTTGTCCCCTACCTTACTTACCTTTTCCAAACAGAGGCTGGTCTCTCCCCGGAGTTTCTTCCTCAGCCTGTTTTGAGGCCCCAGCTCTGCAGGTCTGAACAGGTCAGACCTGAGACAGAGATCAGAGCAGCTCGAGTCACGCTAAAACAGAATGACACGGATAAGATCGTACTGATTTCTTTGCCAGCCCAGGCAGCATGCGACTCTATCACATGCATACCTCTAAACCAGCCAAGTGATGATATGGAACAGCTCCACCTTGAAAACAGGACTCAGGGTCATAAATGCTCAGTTCAGCTGGAACCACACAGAAAGCACTCACAGTACAAAGAGGCCAGGCGAAGCTGCCTTCTGTTCTGTTGGTAGGAAAACCTGTCTGCTCACATGGTTTGACATATTTAACACATTTTTCCTTTTTGGTAAATAGAAAATAGAATTTTCCATTCGCCTGACATTTAGCACCTTTTATATCCTCTGGCTTTATGTACAGTTCACATCACATACACAGTGATGGTTGCTATGTCTCGAAATGCAACTCGCACATTTTCCCGTTATTGATTCATCGGTCTGACTATTTTTTTAATTAGTAAGACAAAAAAATCTATTCCTTTCATCAAAAACAAAAAACAAACATTTTTGAACATCTGTTTAAATGATATGAAATTGTGTTTGCAAAAGTCATCTTAAAAACAAGTACTGATACTATAAACAGCTGTAAGAGAAGCAGCTTTAGTCAGTCTCACTCACACATAAAATCATATGAACATAAAATCTTCATTATTATACTGCTGCTTAGCGATGGGAATTCAAGAACAATTTCAATTAGGAATTGACAACAACTTCCCCAAAGGAATCAATATCCTCAGTCTTTTTGCTTACCAATTCCCTTATCAATTCCTCCCACTGACAGGGGCCAGAGGTGGTCAGAATTGTGGCTCAATTTTCTGCAAATCGATGCTCATTGCACAACTTTTAGTAAGTGGAAATACCGGCAACTTGTAGAGGTATTTATCTATGAAGCACTGTACTGAATCAGGAGTGCCATGTGTTTGATACTGTTATCACTGAAAACTTACAGGTCAACTTTTGCCCTCATGGAAAATCAGCAGGAAGCCATAAGGGCATCGTTAAAGAATCAGACTGGGTTAGCAGAATTGTTCATGGCATTGGTATTAATAAAATCTTACCAATTCCCATCCCTGTTGGTGGCCATGCTGATTGTGAATGAAAGATTCACTGAAGACTGGGGTGAGACACTTCCAGTGAATTAAGTCCTTTTATACTGCTGACAACAATTTTGGAAAAAAAAACAACAAAAAAACAGGAATTAGACAAACCCTCACCAAGGTGTTTTCAACATTGGTATTTAACATTGTTATGAGGTGTTATTGTCAAAAATTTTGAAAACTGCCATCGCTAACACTGTTAACAAATCCTTAAACTAAGTCCCGGATCCAGATTTGGATCACCACCAAAATCTTTTCACTTCATCCTTGTACCATAACTAGCATTCCCTGGGAATTTCATCAAAATCCACCCTTACGTTTTAGAGTTACATTGCAAGTCAGACGGAAAAATTTGGTCCTGTTGGAGTTTTGGCACAGAGTAGGGACAGGTATGGTATATTAAGGGGATTTTATATTTTAAAGCTGCAGGATCTAGTTTATTTTGCGTGTCACTGGCTCCAAAAATCATGATACTGTCAGGATCAAGTTATTTGAACAATCTTGGAGAGTTTTAGACGTCTCTTGGCTTGGTAGTCAGCCTTCAGAAAGTCAAGGGGCGCATGCTCTTCGCCAATAAGGGCTCAGATTACGGAAAGAGCCTCCATTGACTGCAATCCTGAGGTACACCTGCTTTTCACTCAGGCAAAGTGACTTTACCGGCATTGGCAATGATGGCGTACACAGCCAAACAACCAAAGAAAAGGAAAACAGAGGCAGCTTAACAGTCAGGGAAAGAAGTGAGGGTGAGCATCGATGTGACATTTGAAAGGTGGAGCCGACTATGTGGTGGCATCAGTCTGAAGCAGAACCAAGAGGTAGCAGTGCTTCTAGAGAAGAGGTGCTAACATGTTTTCCTTGTCATGTCCAAATGTGCTTCGTTTGTTGATTATGGAGTTTATGAGAGGACACCTTCTGTGGCTCTTTTAAGGCTAACAGCAGCTACAGGCACACCACCTCAGCCTGTCATGGAAGTTGTTTACGGGTATCACTCAGTATTTATACTGTAGACTAATTATTTTCGTCATAGTTTTCATCTACAACCCTTTATCCCCTGACGAGAACTAGACAGTAACTAATTAAAACAAGTGCACATGGACAAAAACTCAAACTAAATTAACTGACATTTTCATCAACAAATAAAAACTAGACTAAAATGTTTGACAGAGACTTAATCCAATCAGACCTAATTTGGTCATGTAGAAAGTAGAGACAAGTTAGGAATATATCCAATCACAGCTACTTTGGTTGTGTGGAAAGTTTGGATGAGTTAAGAGGGACATCCAGTCACAGCTGTCTTAGCTTCATGGTGGTGGGATAAGTTGTGGAGCGATCCAATCAGAGCTCCTCTCTTTATGAATTGATATATTCATGTAGAGCAGGTTCACTGTTTGTTGTCAGTTCTGGTATTGTAACTGAGATGCTCTGCCAGGTAGCCTAAATAAAGGTGACTGCATTTCACACAAAAGTTCAATTTGTTTCTGTTCAGTTATACATTCAAACTTCACTTGCATTCAGTAAAGGGTTATTCGATGTTTCATTTTATCAACGTGTAAAACATGACTTCAGAAATTCAAGGAAACATAAAAAATGCCTTACACTTTACACTTCATATTTTGGTCGACTAAATTTACAGTAGATTTCATCGACTAAAATGTGAAATTACATCAACTAAAACTAGGCTAAAATTAAAACAATTTAGATAACTAAATTATGGCTAAAACTAAAACTTTATTGAGAAGTGCTCTCAACACTAACACTGGTATCACTGTATGTCTTACAGTCCTTGAAGCTGCACATTTTCTTCTGCCGTGTGACCAGGTTGCTCCAATTGTTTGGTTAGTCTGATGAAGTTGTCATATCATTAGGGTGACCATACGTCCTCGTTTGCCCGGACATGTCCTCCTTTTTGGTCGTAAGATTATGTCTGGGGGGATTTTAATTCCTTTAAACGTCTGGGTTTTTCTCAGCTTGTTCTACAGACAAAGCTGTAGAAGTAGACATGCATTAGATTAGATGGATTCAAACCGTAACTCCTCGAGTATCCACACTATACAAATAATTCCAACATATCCTGAGACAAACATGTTAGTCATTTATTGGTGGTTTATCTGTATTTTTTGTGTAAGTAACATAAACATATTGTAAATAATGGCATTATTATTATACTGGAGTGTTTTCTTGCCATGCTTTTGCTGTATTTTTGCTGAATTTTGCCATATTTTCACCTAGTTCATTGGTTTTGTCATCGTCTTTTACCATAGTTTGTGTTTCATGGATTTCATAAATAGTTGAATAATATAATAATGTAAATAATAAATAATGATAATAATAATAATAATAAGCAAGATAAAATAGGTTGAGTTTCTGTTTTGTCTTCTCATAAGTGTTATACATGTTCATTTAGAATTGTTCATGAAGAGGAACCTGTTGAAAATTCAGGGTTTTTTTTTCTTTTCTTGTAATTACACACAGTTTTAAGCATTTACAACTTAATACTGACAAATACTTGCTAGAATGTTTTATTTTTACCTGAAAAAAGCTGCAGAATTATTTACTCAAAGGGCATTTTCTGACACATTTATTGACAAAATAGGCAAAAAGACCAATCGGCCTTTTATATTTATAGCAGTAAAAGATTTAAAGCGCTGCACTGGACCTCTGGCATTATTCCGATGTACCTACCTGTCAAGATACTGAGTGTGCATTATTTGGATAGGCATTAGGTGATCAGTGGTGATGAGACACAGCTGGGGTAGCACAATCAGGGATCAGCTGTGACAACACCAGACAGGAAGGAGAGGCAAGGAGGGACAGGTGAACTTTCAAAATGAAACGGGAGGTACGAGACAAGACAACGCTGTTGTTGCTAGGCAACACGGCTATTTTTGTGCAACATGGTGGAATATTTATGCGATGTAGAAGTGTCTGACGACGACTTTGAGTATAATGGATGCCCGTATCGTTTTGAGCCAGAATATACCGACGAGGAGCTATTTGAGAGGAGGATGCAGAGGGAAAGAGCCGAACAGCTGGCCAGAGAAAAAGCAACCACTGCACGTCCACGAATGGGGGCTAACTGGTGGTGTTGTTGTGGACATTGCACGGCAATGGCAACAGAGGAGGAGTGCCTTTGCTGCTCAGAGTGGGACTTGAGACCAGAGGAAACACGTATTGATGCCCCCCAAAATACGTGTCTCACTACACTCGAAGATTTTTCTGCCATGACAAACCGGGCTGTGGTAGAGACTTTTTTTCATGTCCAGAGAGTCAACTGGTAGAAGCCAGCAGGACCGAACGGCCGACTTTCGATAGAGTAAGTAGCCCATACAAAGGCAAAAAGGGTATATTTTCTATGAGTGTAGCCATGTAGCCCATAGCCTAACACCGGCTCTACTCAGCTGTGCTCTTGCGGCACATGTCTATGACGTCACCAAAAGTTACCCATCCTTGTAAAGATGACCATAACAACAAAGTTGAGCTGACATGGTGATAACACTGGCCATTCATTTATAAAATGTAGCTGAAATGAGCGAGTTTCACAGCAGATAATGTCTCATTTAGGGGCTTCGATTTCTGGCCCCGTCCGCTACTATGGCATGAGAAAAAACGCCGTCGATGGATCTAAATTGCTCGAAAACGGCTCCGAGCTCCGCCAAAATTGTCTGGGTGAGTCTACAAGCGTATTTAATCCTAAAAATAAGGTCCAGGTGTCAAAAAAACTAACTTAACCTTTAACAACACATTTAACTATAGAACATTACTGATTAATTGTTGCAGCCCTAAAATTGTCCATTATTAACTAGTCGTAGTCTGACACATCAATGCCCCAGGTGAAGAAAGTTTGGGTTATATGTCCTGGACACATGAGACTGCAGGCACTGGGGATTGAACCCCATCTTACGGTTGAGAGAAGACAGATGCTACCACTTATCCACAGCCAGCAAGCCTCATTTCAGAACAAACAGCCTTGACAACTGGACAGAAATCCCTCCTCATTGTCCTCTGCTGCTTTTGTGAACTCAGACACTCAACACTTGATTTGTTGCTTCTTCCAGAGAATCTCATTGGCGTGCAGTGTTTTTGAGCTTTTAAAAAGGACGCTTTGAGGTTTTGGGTCATGTATCTAAAGTGGTTCGATCTGTGAAATTGCTGTCACATGGGACAGGCTGCCAGTTTGTGCAGCTGTGGTTGATCATTTAGTGTGTTTTTGTTTAACATGGTGGTTCCCTTCAGCTCCATGAGGGGTTTGAAGCTGGAGAACATTTGGTTGTTTCTGTTTACAGGTGGTTAAAGGTCTGATTGGGTTACATTCAGGTAAATGAAGTTGTTGTTGTGAATCTTTCTTTCAGTGGAATTAAAAAAAAAACTTGACTCGCCTTCAGTGCAGGTGCAGTGTGCCGACAGTCTGTTTGTATGCCAGTTGATTCTTCTTACAGAAGGATCATTAATTGTGTTGTGATGAACTTTATTTACAGGACATGACTTACTCACCCTCACCACTGTGATTTCTGTTTTGAGTTGCAGGAGCGTTCCCTGCTCAGTCGTGTTTTACATCCTGACTGCAGAGTCTGTGATGTGAGAATAGTGTTCGTCTCAAAAGTCAAAGGTTTAGGGAACGTCGTAGGAAAATTCAGATTTGTGTTGAATGATTAGAGGAAAGAAGAAGAAATGTGTCCTGAAGAATCACAAATAAGACAGAGATATGTCTGATGATATTGATGAGAAAGGGGCTCTATGATTGGTTGGTCAGTGGGCCAATCAGAAAGCAAACAAAAGGTCAATAACATGTAAAGGAGAAATTAACCTTTAAGCTTTCTCTGATGGTTTGAGGTTTAAATCAACACAAGGTTTTTTTTGAATGTGAAAACTTGGGATTGCAAATGATTTGATTGACACCAGCACCATCAGAAGTTCTGCTTTTATCAGATCCTTCATCATCCATCCATCACCTATACCACTCATCCTTTTTGGGGTTGGAGTGTATCCAAGCTGACATTAGGCGAGAGGTGGGGTACACCCTTAACACCCACATAGAGAGACAGGCAGCCATTCACACTAGGGCCCAACCGATTTATCGGCCGGCCGATTAAATCGGCCGATTTTAGCCCTTTTCAAAGGTTTCAAGATCGGCCAGAGTTTTGCTGATTTAATGTTAATTTATTCTTAATTTCTCATAAAACAGTAAACACTGTTCGGCGTCCAAGCTGCGCAGAATGATGACGTTGCGAAAGATGGCGGCACGTTGTTGAAGCGGTTCTGAGCTCTGCTGTGTGTATGGATGATGGAGTGTATGGGGCAAAACTCACCTACAGCCACACAGAGTTGCTGAATGTTGTTTTTGCCTGCAAGTCCGACATAACGACCGACTTTCAGCACTCACACAGTATACCGCTGGACATAGTGAGAGCACCGGGCTCTCTGCTCGGCTACAGAAGCAGCCGCGAAGACCGACACTGATGAGCTGACCAATACCAGATCTGTCATTTACAAAACTGACGAATTGGACCTTCTGATGGCAGGGGATCAGTTTATTTGCGATTGTTCTGTGATGATTATTACGGAAACCTGGCTTCACCTGCTTGTCCCCGACGCTGCATTTGAGCTAACTAACTAGCTAGCTAACTATGCTAGCATTAGCATTGCTCCCTCGGAGCTGTTTGACGTCATCGAGGGGAGCCTTCTTCATAGCTGGGAACTTTAATCAGGCCTGTTTAAAGAAGTTTGTGCAATATGTGCAGTGTCCCACAAATATTCTGATTTCCTCACACATATTACCTCATGTTTACAATAAAAAGTGGTTCTACCTGCACTAAAACCTACTTCTGATACACTAATGAGGACTCTGGGACTGAAAGGCAGATGTGACAGGACAAGAGTTCATAATTCATCTATATATTTACATTTTAAATAAGGTTAATTATTTCATTTTGCAGGAATTGACTGCAGTTTTGCCCACTATTCTATTCTGTATTTGAAAGTTGTTTGCTCTTGAAAATTGCAGAGCAGAAAAATAAAAGAGGCTTATGAAAAGCACGTTGTTGCTTTCCTCTCACAATGACCTGTTTACAACTTTTTAAAAGTTGTTCTACCTGAACTATAACCTACCTTCTTATTATTTTCATCAACAAGAAGTACAAGATAAAGAGTGACTCTTTTTAAGGTTTTATAATTAATTTCCCAGAGGTTTAATGCTTTTCATGTTTTTGTACTTGAAAATTCCCCTCTGTTGTAAAGTTAAACAAATACTTAGGGACAAAGTATTGTAAAATGGTAAAATGTTCTGCCTGTAATTCATATATTCATTGTTGTAAGTGGTTTGGGACCAAATTTTAAAGAAATATATATTTTATATATATTTTTTTAATTAATCAGCCGATTAATCGGTATTTTTTTCTGCCAAATATCGGCATCGGCATCGGCTTCAAAAAATCCATATTGGTCGGCCCTAATTCACTCCCACACTCATACCTAAGGGCAATTTGGAGTCAACAATTAACCTAATGAGAATGGTTTTGTCCATTGGAGGAAACATGTTTCAGCATGTTTTTGGTGTTTCACCCTTATTTAAAATTACAAACATTCAGACAGTACACATTGTGCTGTTTAAGTCATTCTGTGTACAATTAAGACACAATTTAGGCTTCTTCTTTCAGCCAGGACTCTTTACTTAACTCCATTGTTACCTCCACCTTATGTTTTTACCAACGTATGTTTTTGTGTTTGTTTGTTTGTTTGTAAGCAAGATTACACAAAAGCTGCTCGATGGATTTGCTGAAATTTTCAGGAGATGTTGGTAATGGCCCAGCTTAAAGGGATTAGATTTTGGTGGTGATTCAGATAACGAGCATTAGCGTGCATTCGTTTTTGCTCAATAACTGTAAAACTAATAAAGTTATCAACATGATTCTGAGTGCTAGGTGTGGGTTTCAGGGTCACGAATCTGTCTGTCTGTTTGTTTGTTTGTTTGTGTTCAAAATAACTTGAAAAGTTCTGAACAGATTTGGATAAAATTTTCAGGAATTGTCGGAAATGGGATATGGAAGAACTGATTGCATTTTGGGGGTGATCCGGATCACTGCCTGGATCCAGGAATTTTTTTAAGGATTCTTTAAGATTGCCAGATAGGACCATTTTCGTCAAAGTGGGCCGAAGCTGCTTGGCGGAGGTCTGCGCTCTCTGAGTGCTTTTCTAGTTTTTATTTGTGCTGACTGCCTCTCACAAAAGCATGGCACAGTTGATTTGCAAGGCAGAAGAAAAGAAACTGGAAAGTATTGGTGAGGGAATTGATACACTTTTAAGCAAATGATAGTTAACTGAAGCTAGTTTTTAACCCCCATCACTAACTTAAACTATCAGCCTATCAAAAACTAGAGATGGGATGAGTTTGACTCTTGGGGACAGATTACAATCAAAGAAATAATCTTGGTTTCATAATGATCTTGATAATGTTGATAGGGCAGAGTTTGTTACAGAAATACTGTTGCAAAATGATTAAGATGACCTAGAATATGTATAAAAACTTAGGCAGCACGGGGGTGCAGCAGGTTAGTGCTTGTGCCTTACAGTGAGAAGGTTGCTGGTTTGACTCCCTGTGTTAGTCAGGGCCTTTCTATATGGAGTTTGCATGGTCTCCCCTGCACGCATGAGTTCTCTCCAGGCAACACTGCCTCCTACCACAGACCAAAAACATGCTCATTAGGTTTACTGATGACTGTAAGTTGCCCTTAGGTATGAGTGTGAGCGTGAGTGATTGTCTGTGTCTCTGTTGCCCTGTGATTGGCTAGCGACAGGTTCAGGGTGTACCCCACGTCTCGCCCAGTGTCATCTGGGACAGGCCCCAGCCCTTTCACATCCGTTCTTTGACTCATCAAGTTATCCTGATGTGATTATTCTGCTCTCGCTCCTCAGGTTTCCCTCTTTACCCGATGAGTCAGCTCTGTAAGTTCTGTGACGAGGAGCTGTCGTCCTGCAGCGGGACAGGAACCTGCACCACCAACTGCTCCATCACATCCATCTGCTCGGATCCCGTGGAGGTCTGTGTGGCTATCTGGTACGTACCTGAGGGCACAATGCTTCTTTCACCTCTTATGTTTGATCATTAATAAAAATGTCTTTTTTAGAGGACCAGCATGTCTGATCTGTTTCTGTTTGTCTCTCAGGAGAAAGAACGAGACGGGCACCTTCATCGAGACTGTGTGTCACGACCCGTCACAGTCTCTGTACGGCGTGATGCTGGACGACTACAACAGCTCCGTCTGTGTGATGAAGGAGAAAAACACGACGCGTGGAATGGCTCACATCTGCTCCTGTTCTGATGAGGAGTGTAATGACAATCTGCTGTTCTCCCCGAGTAAGTGTGTCTCAAAAACTCTTTTAATCAGCTCAAAAATGTGTGTTGGATTTATTTCAACAGTGGAGCAAATGTTTCAAGATTCATCATCTTTTAGCTCTTTGTTTTGGTTCAAGAAACCTTGAGGCAAGGTGTCCAAACTGTGGCCCTGAGGCCATCTGTGGCCCCTGGTTCATTTCTAAATGGTCCTGAGCAAACTCTAAAAGGTCAAATTGAATATAGCATTCATTAAAGCATGAAGATTTTTGCATATTTAATGAGGTGAAACAATTGGATCATGGCAGAGTTGTCCAAATTGTGGCCTGAGGACCATCTGTGGCCCCTGGTCCATTTCCAAGTGGTCCAGAACAAACTTTAAAAGTAAAAATGAATATGACCTGCATTCAAACATGAGCTTTCAGCATGACTGATGTGGTAAAACAAGGCATTGCAGTGGTGTCCAAACTGTGGCCTGAGAGCCAGCCGAGCCCATGGTTCATTTTTAAATGGTCCCCAACAAACTCTTTAAGGTACAACTGGATATGGCATACATTAAAACGTCTTCTCAATTGAAAGATAATCAGCTCATCTTATTATTTGGCAAATTTATGAGCTTTTTTGTGTGTATTTGACAATATACAGACTGTTTATCGGACTGTTTACCCACAAAACATGATTTCAGCTGTAAGATAATTATTTCAGTGGGTCTTTATTAAGTCACAAACTCATATAATTGAGGGCAATCAAGACGTTAAGTAATTCTATCATTTGGGAATACGGTTAATTATTGTATTTGATTTAAGTTATTTTTTTTTAATGAATGTAAGTAATTTAATTAGTAAATAAGCTTCTTTAATACAGAATCTGACAGGAGTAGTAGCAAGTAGCATAAATATTTGAAAAGGCAAATTAAAGAGATGGGAAGGAAAAAAATATAGTGAAAACAGAACAGTCCAATAAATAAGCAGAAAAGTACTGGCTCTAAGCAATGATAACAGCAAAAAAACCTATAACAACAGTGATTATGATTATTATAAAAAAATAATAATAATGAGGATTTTATCAGCAAAATAGATGAAAGTAGCTTGGATGTAGTTAGCTGTTTTTGTCATGTTGCAGAAGCTTTTCAGCAGGTTGTCTTTTCATTGTAGTGAAGCTGATTTTTTTAACTGGTAAAGTGGAAACTCTTATATTTTTTGGAGAATTTTTCGACATAAAACTTCTCCCTGATGCAAGCCAAACACTTCAGACTGTTTCCTGTTTGCAGCTGCTTAGAGTGTTTTTCATATGGCTTCATAGGACAGTAATAAATAGATCAAGTGAACCGCACTCTTACACTTACACTTACAACAGTTTACACTTCTGTGAACCTCTTGGTCATCACATGGCTGATCAACTGTATCGGTTCAGACAGACACTCCCATTTATTACATCATCAACAAGTGCAGAGTGACCCTCATATTTCAGCTTCAAACAGAAACAAAGTTCTTGTCCATATGTGCCCGGGCTTTCTCAGCCTCCCTCTGCTGTATCTGAGACCACGGCTCTAAAAGTGTCGTCATTTCTTTCCCCTCAAACTCTCACCCCAGCTGTGGGCATGGAAACTGTACCTGTGGTTCGGCATGTTGTTCGGCATGCGCTTAAAAAGTTGTGGGTGCTATTCATTCTAATTACTGTCACCGCTGCTTTGTGAAGTGAGTAAACAGGAAGTGGAGATGCTGCGTTTGCGTCACACATAAACAACGTGAGGGGGGAATCCTCGTGTGGTCACAGAGTCTCAGCTGGAATTTTTATCTGCTGCATCTCGCTCTACTGAGGAGAAAATAAGAAGTCTGTCTCTGCCCCTACGCGTGTGTGTGTGTACATGTGTGGTTGTTTTAGCCTGCCACACTGTAGAGCTCAGACATATGGTTTCCTGTCTGTTTAACCCAAATCAGAAACATTTCCAGCACATGGTGAGCAGGCCTGACGACAGAGTCACCTCTGTAGTGACTGACAGTGAGGTCATTGATGAAAAAATGTAGCTTCATGTGATACTCTGATTTCTGAACTGCTCAAAAAATGTCTTTTTAACAACCATAAAGATGTCTCTTGGGCTTTAGAGTGGCTAAATGTTTACCTTGATAATCTGTGGACTGATAAAAGTTTTAAAAAACTCATTCAAATGTGAGACTGAGATCTTTCAGTTTCGTTTGGATGCTGCTAACCAGGCACACCAGATGAATTCAATATATTTGACTAGTCCACGAGGGTAAGAACCCATAGAAAGTGTTTGGGGAGGGCAGAACCTTTCAGAAGCATATCCAGCAGGTGATTGGATAATCGTTCCTTCAATCACATTTATTATGGGCCAATCAGATAATGTCATAGGCGGGTGCTACTGGGCTACAGAACGTGAGCCACATGGTAAAACAAACTCTTCTCAAAACATGTTGAGAGTAGAAAGAAAACATCCTTCTAAATAGAAGTTTGAAGTGTTGTTTGTCTTTCATTGTATAACAAAATGTGGTCCAGATCTGATAAAACTGCTGCTGAAGCTGTTAGCATCTATGCTAATCTCTGTACCAGCAGTCACTTCCTGCTGTCGTCTCCATGCAGCTCCCACCTCTTCCTACTTAAAAAACGCTGATTGGGCCGTCCCACTTTAGGCCACTCATAATCGTTGTAGATTTGGAGCTTGGTAAGATGGATCTGTCTGACAACAGACATCAAATCAGGAGGATCCAGCTGCACTGCACAGTTATTATTCATATGTAAGCAAAATATTACAGCCACAAAGTACTTGCAATATGTAAAGAACAAGGATTTGTAAATATTTTTTTGAAAAATAATAGATTAAAGATAATCTTACTTAGCTAGTCATTGAATTAAAGAATATTTACTTATACTACTTATAGATAATTTGTTGAACTTCTTATAAGCACATTCCAGCCTTTTAAAAGCTTACAAATTTTATTTTTATGTTCTTACCAAAACTCAATCATTATTTCAAGACCTCTGAAGTATCTCTCCTCCATTCCTGCTCTGAAAGACTCAGATTGGGAGATCCTGCTTTGGGCTGCTCACAATCATTGTAGATCTGAGCTTGGCATGATGGATCTGCCTGATTAAAGACATTGAATCAGGTGGATCCAGCTGCACTGCAAAGTTGTACTACACATGTAAGCAAAGTATTACAACGACAAAGTACTTAAAATGTGTTAAGAACAAGGATTTACTCTGTTTTAGGTTAAAATGTAAATATTATTTTTGAAAAAATAATATGTAAAATATATTCTTAACTAATCATCAAACTAGAAAGCACTCGGAGAGTGCAGACCTCCGCCAAGTGCCACAGTTCCCCCTATTTGTCTTTTGCACTATAAATATTAGTCCCACACTTATTTTGACTACATTTTTAGATTCCTTGACCATGAAAACATACCATTGGCAACTGGATTCTTAATGATATCAACATTAGTTCAGCAGTTATTCACGAAAATTACATTTTCCGTAGTGGCGGTTTTCTTCTGGATCTAGCTCCACGGCTTTTGAAGATAAAGCAAATCCGTTCGCACATTCCAAATTCCACAATGCCTTGGCTTTTTAATGGTGTTTATTGTGTGTTTATAGCTTCATTTGTTCTCTTCCTATGATAAAAGTTCCAAAGGTCCCCTATTTTTTCATATTCTGGTCATAGTATTCGGAATTATTCCTTTATCCGGATCAGTCTTTGATATACTGTAGAGCATGTTAGCAAATTGTCCTGTATTTTTTTCCCAAGTGCCCTGACCATTATTTGTGGAGTTATATGCAGAAATGTCGAAAATGGCTCTATCTCCCAATGTTAAAGAATCCTTTAAAAAATTCCTGGATCCAGATGGAGATCCAGATCGCTTCCAAAATCTAATCATTTGTTCCTTATCCCAATCCGGACATTCCCTGAAAATTTCATCAATATCCGTCTATAACGTTTTTGAGTAATGTTGCTCACTAACTAACTAACTAACAGACGGACAAACAAACCCTCCCAAAAACATTACCTCCTTGGTGGAGGTAATTAATAAAAATGTACTTATAGATGATTTGTTCAACTTCTTGTAAGCACATTTCCAGCCTTTTGATAGCTTCATATAAATTTCATTTTTATGTTTTTTCCAACACTCGATCATAATTTCAAGACCTTTGATCCAACAACGGGTTTCCAAAAATATCTCTGCTCTCTTCCTGCTCTTCAAGACTCAGATTGGGACGTCCTGGTTTGGGCCGCTCACAGTTGTTATAGATTAGAGCTTGGCGAGATGGATCTGCCTGATTACAGACATTAAATCAGGCTGAGTCTTTAGGCATCTCAGACTGGTTTGTTGTTGTTGGTCATTGTAACACTAAACGAGGTAGAACAGCCTATTTTTATGGCTGATGGGTCCTAAAACCGTACGACTGTCGAGCCATAATATAAAAATCGATGGTTGTGCCCAGTCTGGCTGTTACATGTTGATGGGCAAAACGCTGAACCCCACGTTGCCCCCACAGCTCCTTCAATGACGTGTCCATGGGTACAAAAGTGCACGTATGGTACTGATGGATAACAGAACTTTCTCCATAGTGATCAGTCAACATGTCTCATATGAGGGAGCTCGACCTAAGATTTCTGAAAACTAAATCAAGCCTTTTGTGCTAATTTTGGCAAGTCTATCAAGGATGTGTGTGACAGTTTGTTTAACCATAATCAAATCACTCAATATTTTTGGTCAAGAACACACACACGCATGCCGAGGCCTTAGGGTGAGGGTTGTGGTTCCTTCCTCCCATTGAGGAAGCAGTCATCAGGAAGTTCTTGTTATTGTTTATTGGACCACGGCCACCGCTGATTCCTTCCACAAATGCCTCACATTGTTCGTCCCCAGCGCTACATTCTTATGACGTGCCTGGGATACTGTGTGTGTTTGCGGTTTATTGCTTTGAGTCGCACTTGCTGATGTCACGTGTTGGAGTGTGTTTTTGCGTCCGAATGTGTTGAAAGTGTCACCAGACGGGAGGATATATTTTGATCTCTCAGCAGCAGATGCTAACGGGGCTTGTTGTTTCTGATGGATAGCTCTCAGTGGAAGTGAGTGAGCAGCAGACGTGTGTGTTGTGCTGAAATCAGAGCTGAGCTGGATCATATTATGTCAGTGGAATAGTATTTGGCTGTTCCAAACAAAGCTTCAACTTTTTTTTTTTTTTTTAAGTGTGAAGCACCACAACAAACCGAAACAATCATGGTTAAGCTGCTTTATCAGTGAGACGATTGATCAGCCAGACAACAAAACATCCACGGAAAACTTTATTGTTCCTTTCAATGACAAATCAACATTTTTAATATATATGGGATTTAACTCACAGACAGATAATCTTTTTCTTTTTATGAGATAAAATGCTTTATTTTGTTCCTCCTCTGTTTTATTGTCAATAACATTAATTTTGAATTATCTGTAACGTCACCAGAGGTAAACTACCACATAAGTGCAGATTGAAACTCTGCAGTTAAACTCTTCAAATTTCCATACATTATCTATTCCACTTATCCCTTACAGTGCTGAGGCCAATCCCAGCCAACATCCAGAAAGACTGGGGTTGGTAGGTTATTAATATTTATGTGGTTATTTTTTTAGAAATGTGGCCCTCTAGGTGTTTGGTTCCTGACCTGGGGTCCAGGGAAGGGGCAGAGAGTCTCAGGGGGCCCAGTGATGCTCTCAGTTTTGAAGTACTTAAAATTTAATCCATCCATTACCTGTACTGCTGATCCCTTTAAGGGGTCCTGGGCCTGGAGCCATATCCCAGCTGACATTAGGTGAGAGGCAGGGCACACCATGAACTGGTCACCTGCCAATCGCAGGGCCACATTGAGAGACAGACGACCATTCAAGCTCACACTCATACCTAAGGGCAATTTTGGAGTCACCAATAACCCTAATGAGCATGTTTTTGGTCTGTGGGAGGAAGCTGGAGTGCCTGGAGAGAATCCACGCATGCACATGGAGAACATGCAAACTCCACACAGAAAGGCCCTGACAGACATGGGGATCGAACCGCCAACCCTCTCGCTGTGAGAAATGTGCACTACCTGCTGCACCACCAAAATGACTGCGTTAGAACAGATTCTTAATCTCGTAGGTAGGGATGTCCCGATCAGCTTTTTTAGCCCCCCATCCCGTTACAATTTTTATAATATGAGTGTCTGCTGGTACTGTGTCTTGATTCAGTATTTATATGTAACACAGCTGCACACTGTTTTATGTATTTGTTTTTGTTTGTTTGTTAACCTAATCAAGTAAGCAAAGTAACAAGATGCCCTGCACATTAAATCAATTGAACAAAGTCCAACTAACATTACTGTTAAAGTCTTAAAAAAAAAGATCTACTCAGAATGGTACACGTAACTGGAGGATGACTGGTGCTCTCATATTGTTTTGTTTACCTTCTAGTCATGAGTAAGTCTGAAAGTGGGCCTCAGTCTCCTTCACTCTTTAAGGGAGTCTGTGATGCTGTGTTGTGACAACAGGACCTCATGTAGTTGGAGCGAGTGTGCAGTGCAGCCCACACTTTGATTATTATGATACAGAGAAGGTGACAGTGAGCATACTGATCTTCTTTCTCCCTTTGGTTGATTCCTGTTGTTAAAATTAAGTCTTGGCTGCTTGATTGCATCACGTTCTTATCTTAAGCATCACTCAGGCTCTACAAGTCCACAACAACAAAAGCAAAGCTCCACCTTAAAGGACCAATTGGCGGTGTCTTGTACTGACGTAGTGCCTAAAAAAGCAGCTTGTAGGTGAAAAGTACGTCTTTGTAACTGTTCTGTTAATAGCATGCAAGTCACTTGGCACTATTTTTATGGAGTCAGTGGCACCATCTGCAGCGATGCATCGCCCTAGCTCCTGTACTGACTGTTTAAACACAGACGCAGAGCTGTGTCTGTCATTAGCCATGTTTACATTCACGCCTTTTTTTGTCTTCACTGTGATCGAAATCATTCACATTATAATGTTCTGATTCGCTGTTTACATGGAGACACATTGTGATCATGGCTTGTGTGTACATGCATCTAACATTTAATCAAAATAAAAGCATGCTCAGAAGGTCTAGACTCAGAGATGGCAGAAGGAGCGGCTTTTCTTTGCTCTTAAAAATAACAAAAAAGTGCTTTAAATTGTGAAAAATGATTTTTGTTATGAGGCCAAATTAATCAGAAATGTGATTCTACGTTGTGTTTAATGCTCAGTCAGTATTTCTGTTTGTCTTCATATGAGAACACAACAGTCAACAGTACGACTCCTCTGTTATTAACAAACACTTCTGTCCCTCACTCATCGTTCCTCATGTAGGGACAGAGATTTTCCTCCTGTTGTCTTTAGAAAAACTAAAACGCTGCAGTACAACGGTCAAAAGGCAGAGAAAAGGCTTGGTGGGTCTGTAGTGGGACCAGAGTGGGACCAACTGCAGAGTGGGACCAACTGCAGAGTGGGACCAGTGGGAATAGTGGGACCGTAGAGTTTGACATGCCCCCCTCCTCAACTGATCCTGTTTAAGAAGCTCCAGACTCTGGGAGACAGTGAACCAGGAAGACTTGTTCAAATGAGTGTTTACACAAATGTCTTCGCAATAACATTCAGCATAAGCCACCTCCTCTTATTCGTAGTTTTTATTCTGATCAAGTGTTTATTCTGGTTACTTCTGTCCATGTAAACAAAGCCGTTGGGGTTAAAGTTCATGCTTATACCATGCAACTCATACAACCCCATTTCAAAAACACTTTAAAGCCTGATATCTTTTCTTCATAAAATCAGCATTAACTATATCAACATAAACAAAACTGTCTGACCCTGTGTCTTTTGTTTAAAAAGAATATCAAGGAATCATTCAAAATGTGATATACTGCTCAGCCCTACCTCCTGCATTTTACTTGTAACTGTGTAAAAAAGAAGAAAAGAGAAACTGATCAGAGTTGATCCTCAATGAAGCACCATTGTTTCACATAAAAATCCCGTAAAGAAGATTTGGAGAGTGCGACGCAGCCTTTCTGCCAGCTTCGCCCGCACGTGTTTCGGAGCTTGTCAAGTCGTTTCTGCAGAAGAGGAAAGCCATGATAGTAAATACTGACTTGTCATGATGACATGCTGTTTGTTTCAGTGCTGTATTTACAGCTGTGCTCTCGTGGATGTGGGTTTTGCACGCTCTGCTGTGTGAGGAATGAGACGAAGGTAGAACTAAATCATTTCTGACACAGATTCCTCGACTGAAACTGCTTCTGCGCAGAAGTCGCCTGATCTCCAATGAGTCATTTCATGGGTTATTTTGGAATATCTCATGATGAATGGAAATCTTTGTCATGATATGGAGTGGGGGTTTCTGTTGGTAAAGAAGGAGAACAAGAGATAAATATAAAGGAGAAAAGGAGGAGAGAAAGAAGGATAGAAAAGGACAGGTATGCAGCTATAAATGAAAAAGTGCCTCTCTGCATGAGCCAAGATCTTTTTTAGATTCAACATTTTTACAGTTCCTCCTTAAATGTGGAATCTTGGCTCCCTGTCAGTTCGTACATCAGTCAGACGGTTTTATGGAGAAATGACTCAAACAGACCTTCTCAAAGCTGCGCTAAGAGCAGAGTCAGAGGGAGAACTTTTCATGGCAGTTAAGTGAATATAGCTGCAATGAGGAAGCAGACAGAGAGGTGATGAAGGGATGGGACTGAGGGCTTAAGGGATAGGAGCCTTGTTTTTAGGGCGGTCTGAAGGTCTGCAGGCTTGTGTGCTGTTACCATAACAAGTAAATAGTGAGCGCAATATTCACTTTTAGTCGGTGTCACCAGGCTCCCTGCGGTTTGATTCCCCCACACCACCATAACATGATACCGGAGTGGATGAAGGCCGGTTATTTATATTCTCTTAGGACAGTCAAACATGCTCAAGGGGAGATGGTAAACAACTTTTTTGAGGTGAAGTTAATTATAATGATTTTATTTATGTAGCATTTTTCTAAACCAGGGTACAAAACAAAACTAGGTAGATTAAAAGATATGATATTAAAAGCACAGATAGTATAAAACACTTTTTGTTGCGAATTTGTAAATAAAAGCAAATAAAAATGAGAAAGAGAAAGGCAAAACATCATAAAATACAGCCTTTGGGAATATGCCTTCTGTAAAAATGTGTTTGAAGTGGAGATTTAAAAAACAATAACAAGTTTTCCAGTCTCATGTCCTCAGGTATTGAGCGCCATAGCATATTGGATCTGACAGCAAAAGCCTGGTTGCCCCTGCTAGACAGACTTGTTCAGGGAATAGAAAATAGGGGTGCACAGGATGACCTCAGGGGTTAATTTGGCACATAGGGTGGCAATAACACTGTTACACATCCTGATTACTGACGCTCAGGTAATTGTCAGTAATCAGAAGATTTAGTTCAAAAGGTTGCACAAACCCAGCCTCAACTTTCACATTGCAATATGTCTTTGGTAAGTCACTCAACTTTTTTAATCAGTTGAAGTCTGCTGAGGTTGTTTTGGATGAGACCAGAGTAAATGGTAAATGGACCTAAACTTGTGTTGAGCTTTCTTAGTCTCTTTGACGACTCAAAGCAGCTGTACACCCATTCACTCTCATAGTCACTCACTGATAGTCAAGAGTTTGGTATGCAAGCTTTTCATTAACATTAGCAAACACATACACGCCTTTTCTTACCCATTTACACGCCACTGATGCAGCAGTGCGAGCAACTTAGGGTAAAGGACACATTGCCATGTGACACCCACATTTAGGCTCGAACCTGCAACAGTCCTAAATAGACCTTTCAATCATTGACAATTACCCGAGCATCAGTAATCAAAGTTGCTCTGCCAGTTATTGGAAGGTTACTGACAGAGCGCACCGGGCCACCACAGAGTTACTCACAGAATTCTAATCAGGATTAAATTAATGCATGAGTGACTGTGTCCATGTCTGTAGCTGAAAGAAATGATCTGATTTTCCAAAGCTTTTCTATCTGATGAAAACATAATTAGGCAACTGAATCCATGTTTCTACAGGAGTCAGCAATGGATTCAGTTGCAGCTACCTTAATTTTCCCCTTTTAGACAAGTTCCAGCCAATCACCAGCCAACTACCAGCCACTGAGAGCCCCCCCACCTCCCTTGGGGTGTGCCTGAATTATACCATGAGCACGCCCAACTGGCAGTCGACTTAAACCTTTGCCCCGATTAGAGAATTGTTAACTGGTCACTTGTTTGTCACGCCGTGGCAGGGGATCTCAATACAGCCATGACAGTGGGCAGGTCCCAGCACCATCCAGTCATGGACCGGCCAAGACTCAGTCAAGGAAAGTGGGGAAAATTTAAGTGGCTTCATCTGTAAATGGGAGGGGATAAACAGGTGTAAAATATTATTTTACGATAAGTCTGGGCCTATGATCTTGACTTCTCCGGGTTTAGCTGTGGGAGTTAGTTGCCATCTAGTTGCTTATATCTGCAATTCATTTGAAGGTTGATTGTTTAGTGTTGTTGCTTTCAAAAGAGAGTCATTAGCATAAAAATGGTCTATTATTTTGGGTTTTTTGACAATATGGCCAAGCAGCAACATGTAAATTGGAAAAGTTATGGTTCCAAGGACAGAACCCTGGGGGGCTCAATATGGATGAGGAACAGATAGATCCTTCTGAGAGGTAAGAATAAAATCAAACCTAAAATTAAAAGTGAAACAGTGTGTTGTTGACCGCAATCAGCTGCTTTAAGAATATTGTTTAAAAACCCTGAGAAGTGCAATCTCAAGGGCCGTCCACACAGAGTCGTATCCACACAAGTTTTTAATTGTAAAGGCGTTTCATCCATATGAAACTGGTTTTTCAGTTGCCTGCCCTGAAGACTGACTGAATTTTTTTGGACAGGTTGTTGTTTATAAGGGAAATCATCTGATATGCAACAATCTTGTCCAAAGCTCTTGCAAAAATTGGATTTTAGTTTTAAACTATATAGGGTTTACAGAATCCATTTGCTTGTATAGAAAATATATATGTAATGTATAATAAAGTCTGGCACAGCTGAGGGATAAAAAAGTCAGAAAGTGTCTGACAAAGTCAGTTTATGTGATGACATTTAAATGCCTCATTAGACATGTTTAACTGAACACAAGACAAACTTACATTAAATGTATTTTTAAAGTGTATTTAAACCACCCAAGTGTTTTTAATGGCTGCCATCTTCTGAACCATCACCTGTTTGGAGCATGAAATCACGTCTGGCTGTGTCATTTTCCAAGCCTGAATGTTCCTCCTTAATATCCCGCTTAAGTTTATTATTCAAAACACTGCAAGGATCCAAGTAATTAGCAAGTGGTTAGAGCATTAAGAGAGTGAGTCAGAAATGGCAGTGTTTGAAATTCAAGCAATCACATCCTGAAACACACGAGAACAGAATCTGTGTTTAACAAGCTGGAGGCAAAGATCCGTCTGTTGGTCTGAACGACATGTGGAGCTGCTCTGATCGCTGCATGAGAACACTTTGGCATCCTGATTGGAAAAGGCAACATGACTTGCATTACCAGTTTTCCTTGGCAGTGTGTTCGGCTGTATTTCTGCCTCAGACACACTTACACACTCAAATCAACGACTGTGAGGAAATACACCAAAACCTCAAAGCCTACTACAAGCTATAAACTCCCATGGTGCACCTATCTGCCCAGCAGAGGGGATTCCTGATCCTTAACAAAACAAAGGGAGTGTGGCGTTTAAAAAAAAGGTACCATCGCTTACCCAGAATGCTTCTGGAGATTAAAACACTTTCAACAACTCACAATGTCCTTTTATGAAATTTCTCCATCTGCTCCCAACAAATCAGCAGCACATATGTGAGCAGTCAGCAGCCAGCTCACGCCCTCTCCTCCGTCCAATCAAGACTGGGTTACACAAACAGATACCAGCAACAGGCAGTCTTACAATTAGACAGAGAAAGGCCATTACATGGGGTTTCATGTTTAAGGGTCCTCAAGATAAAGTCATAGATAAAAACAGAAGTCTTAAACATGTGACGTGTAGTTTTTAGTTGCCTAAAGTTGTCGGCAACAGTTTAAACACGAGGGGAACTCGCAAATGGAGACCTCAGCGTCAAACTCAGGCTTCACCTTTGGTTAACGATGAACCTGGGTAATGACAAGTATGTACTTCTGATATCACAGTGGCCCTCATCTGTCCAGTTGGCGTAGAAATCTGTGCAGATATGGGTGCAAAAATCATCGCATAATTCATGAAGTATTCATGTTTGACCAGTTCCAGCATAGTTACACTGGCTGTTGGTTAGCGTTGGAATTACTGATACAGTATTAAAGTTTCAAAACTTTACAAGCACTGATTTGATATTAAATACTCCCCTAAAATATCATTACTAAATAGGTACTTTAAAATAATGACAAGATAGAGCAACTGCATAAAACCTTAGTCTAGATTGCACTGATTCATTCTCTTTACATCAGAAGTAGGAAAACATCATCTGGAACGCCCTTTGACCCCAAGTTTGTCAACAAACATGGCTGCCCAGTGCCTATATACAGGAAGTAAAAGCAGTGCATTATTATCTAAAACAACAACTTAAGGTTGTTCTTATGCATTGAAATCAATAACATCAACAGTTTTGTGCACCATCTACATGTGGGTGTATTGTGATGTTGACTTTTGTGCGATATCTCATAATATGCTGTTTATGTCAGTTATGAGCTAACAGTGCTAACTGCAGCTGCTAACATATATCTATGCTCTTTCCCCTGACTGTTTTGTTTCTCTGAGCTGCTTGCTGTGTAATGAGACTATAAAGACCAATCAGGCACATCGAATGGCGCTCAGCTACACCTGTTAGCTCACTCACGGACACATGAGAGGAAATAAGTGATTTATGCTGCTTACATTTTGGAGGTCACATCTGAGATAAAGCGTGTTCCTGTCTCACCTGTGAGCAGAAGTCAGGAAGTAATTTCATGTTAATAAAACACGCATAATAAAACAAGACAGCAGTCAGAGAGCGCAAACCTCCGCCAAGGTAGCTCACATATAGCTGTTACATCTATGAGCAATAGTTCCACGATAAAGTTACCATCATAATATGATTCATGACCCTGAAAACCCACACCTAGCACTCAGAATCATGTTGATATTAGTCAGACAGTTATGGACCAAAAACAACTGTTGGCTAATGGCGGTTATCTGGGTCACCACCAAAATCTAATCATTTTATAGTTGGGCCATTACCAACATCTCCTGAAAATTTCAGCAAAATCCGTCCAGTAGTTTTTGTGTAATCTTGCTAACAAACAAACAAACAAACATACAAAAACAGAACCTCCTTGGCAGAGGTAATAACAACTATTCCTGTAGCTTTGGTGGTTGATTTCAACGCATAGGAACAACCCTGAGTTGTTATGTTAGGTAATAATGCACTGCTTTACTTCCTGTTTACACACTGAGCAGCCATGTTTGTTGACAAGCTCGGGGTCCACAAGGGTTGCCCAAGTTTCCCAGACTGGGAACACAGAATTTCTGACTTCTATGTTAGTAGTTTGTTCAGTTTAGTTTTATTTTGTCATTATTTTTATTTAAGGAAATATATCAGTTCATCAGAACAATCACTCACTTTGTAGAGCTGATGGTTGCTTCCTTTCTGTGCCACAAGTCAGTTTAAGGAGATAATTTGTGTTGTAATGACAATAACACACCCCTAAATATTCCTGTCAAACTCAGACACTATGGAGAAATGTAATGCTGAAAAAGGGACCTCTTCTCTGACCTGGAGACAAACACTATAACACAAGAGGAAAGGAGTATTGTTGTTGTTTTCAGCCTGAGAAGTGTGATAAATGAGAGTCTAAAAATCTTTTTGTTTGAAGAGAAACATTTTTTAAGAAGAAAGTCATACTTTCAGCTGCCCAAATAAACATATTTGATTAACTGTTTTGATTGCTCAGTGATTTTACCACTCAGGATTACAACACTGGATTTTTTAAGAGCAGTTTAAAGTTTAACAGACACCAAAGCCTCACTGTGAGAGACGTGGTTTATATAAGGGGGTTCATCAAAGCAGGGGTAACAGCACATGGGCATTAATATATATTTATACACTGAGAACATGTTGCAGCTGTTTAGAGGGAAAAATCTGTCAATAGACTGAAATGTCGTTCAACAACTCTTTAATTTACTAAGTAACAATGCTTTCGATGATTAATTGAAGTTTTGATTCTTAAATCAGGGCGTAACAGCTTCCCAACTCTCGTCCTGTGCTCCTCTCCTCCTTAAAGCACCAGTTTACATGATCACCAGTCAAACCGTGACACCATGAGGACCCTCCTAAAAAAAACAGATGTTGCATGTCAAGGGGCTAACCTCTACTAAATTTATATTCAGCAGAGACCAATATGACGAAGACAGGTCTATGATTGGTCCATGGATCTGTCCCAAGGTTTTTTTTTTCATTGCCGCCCCGATGAATTCATGTCGGGTTTTTGATGAGTTTGTGTATGTATGTGTACATGTGTATTTATATGTGTATCTATGCATATATGTGTATGTATAAAGGAAGAGTTGTCTTCAGCCTGCTCTGTTGTAAAGTGTCGTGAGATAACACTTGTTATGAACTGGCGCTATGCAAATAAAGATTGACTTACTGATTGATTGATTGACCGTGTGGAGGTGTACATACATATTTGAGGTCGTGTTGGGCAGCAAAAGTAAGAAGTGGATTATTTTCCTATTATATTTTTTTGTGTTTTTGTTCAGTAAATCTGAGAAGAGCCCTTGTGGAGGACCCACTTTTTAAAACCCCCTCAGCCTTGAGCTCCAGTGGAAGGTTTAACTGGAAAACCTACAATTACACTTCCTGGTTTTATCTCAGTTATTTAGCTAACACTATTATTATCAATGTATTTATGACGGTTTAAAGGTCTCTTCACACTTTTTTATGGAAACTTTGTGGAAAATCAGAGAGTAAATAGTTTGCAGGGCGGTGTGACTTCTTCAATGGTGAGTCCTTGTCCGGAGGTCCTCCAGCCGGTGTGGCAGCCTCACTCTGGATGGTCAAGTTCCCCAGAGAGTCTCAGTGAGACGCTCTTTGAAAAGGTAGCCAGTCTGAGCAGAGCATGCTGGGATGGGCCAGACGCAGTCAGACAGGCTCTTGACTGTTTTCTCCCCGATGCTGGAGCTCTGAGGGTTGGCTGCCTCTCTGTCCGGGCTGGCAGTCAGAGTTAGTGGAGGGAGTTAAAGCTATAGCTCGTGAAGCAGTAAAGACAGATCAGGCTGTTGGCACTGACCACTGAAGAGCCTTTAACTTAATACATGTGCTCAGCTGCCGACTAAGGTCATAGCACACACATACTGACCCAGATGTCTGTGTATGGTTCAATCAGAAGAGACAAACTTAAGAGAGAACAATAGCATATTTAACAAGTTTGATGAATGTGAAATGTCTTTGGTTATTAGCATCTTGACTCCATTACGGTTGTCTTCGCATCCTTCAAGGGTACTGAGGCTGAGTCAAGATAGGATACCTCCTCAAGTCGAGCACTGGTAGTTTTAGTGAGGGATTCAGGGTGAGAGGCAGACCTTTTAGCCCCGTTTCCACCAAGTGGTCCGGTATGGATCGGCATGGTTTGGCTCAGGCCGGATTGGTAAAGCCTGATCCTGGTTGCGTTTCCACAGCCAGCCGTACCCTACTTGGTACGCAGCGCCTAAGCCGGATGCCGATAGCATGACGTCATAGCAGCGCGACACAGTGAACAAAGAGCAACGATTCTCTTCACCGAGAATACTGAGGAAGGTCTGCACCTCCACGGTAGACCATGGGACGCTCGATCTTGATGCCATTTTCCAAACAAAAAAGCCTTGAGAGTTATCTTCACGAAGACGATAGGAGATTTAAACATGGCAGGGCTGTGTTGTTCTTTACTACCGCTGTCACACGGGAAGTGATGTCTCCTTCAACCAATCAACGGGCTACAGTGTTTCTAGCTCCACCTTCTGGGGTCGGATCGTTATGCTTGGCACCCCAAAAGAAGGGTCCCAAAAAGTAGGACGGTACAGTTCGCTCATAAGGGGTCCTGTCCCGGTTTTAGGCCACAAAAAGCGAGCCGTACCGAGACAAACCGAACTGAACCCTCTGGTGGAAACAGGGCTTTTAACAGCTCTCTGGGACCCTGGTGTGATGGACTGAGGTGTTGGTCAGATTTGCAGGATGAGATGTTTGTCAGAATCTGAAGAGCTCGACCTGGACACTGATGAGATGGTTGGTGTAGCCTGGGGTGGACGAGGGTTGCAGAGATCACGCAACACAACACCAACTGTGGAAGAGAAAAGACAACTTAAAAATACACTCACAATCAAAAACTTAAGACCAGCTGAAAAACTGCAAGAATTTGAGTTTTGTCTTGTTGGATCTTAAGAAGATTCTAAGTAGAGCTCCAGAATGCAAAAAGCAGCAATGGGAGTGAGAGACAAAACAACAATTAAACTGAAATGATCGAAAGTTTAAGACCATAGCTCAAAAAAAAAACAACCTGAGAACCCCCTCAACACAGAAATTAAATTGTCAAAAAAGGACTCAGTAATGAGCAGCTCTTCTGTTCTTGTTGATCACTTCAGAATTCCTTAAGGCTGCTTGATGAGTGTTTGCAGGAGGTTCGTGGGAACGTTGCTCCAAGTGATAAAGATGGCTTCACTGAGGGCATCCATTGTTTGGACCTGATGTCCATTTTTATAAACTTCTCTTACTATCCATCCCCAAAAGTTCTCAGTTGGACTTAACCCCTTAAAGCCTGTTGTATCATATTTGATACATACTTTTATGATGCCTAATCAATATGAACAACAAAATGTTAAAAAAAAAACATCTGAATACAATCGGATAAATGATAAAAATGTCCTCAAATGGATGCCAAAAACACCTAATGTATCAAATGAGATACAAAAATATATATATATGTTAAATTTTATGGAAATTTTGATTTTTCTGGATTTCAGTAGAAAGTTAAATAAACATTTCAGCTAAAAAAAAATCACAATGTACTTTCTTTAATTTGTGTTTTCAGGCTTAAAAGGGATCAGGAAAAGTGTAGGGCAGGCAGAGTGAAGACATGAATGAGGGATGTCCAAATGTAGAGCAGCATGTTTTTATTGCACAGGCCTTCAGAATGACTTTTTTGTGGCGAGTGTGCTTGTGTTGGACAGGCTGTGTGAGCAGTCAGAGGAAAATGTAGTTTTCTGCTGCATTTACACCCAAAACACACAAATTAAGCTGCATGTCCATCAAAGGCAGGCTTTTACAACCCCACCCACAGGAGGTGGTGGACTAATTCAGAGGAGAAGAGGACGGATGTATATGATGACAGATGTTCGTGGGATGAGAACAAAAAGATTTGGTATATTATATATGAAATATGGAATTAAATGGAAGTACTGAGTCTTTTCTTTTTCATAGTAGTAGTTCTAACTGCTTTCATCACTGAAATGACTACGAAATCTATATGTTACTCAAGGCTTAAGCCATCCATCAGTGCTGGATAAATGGTGACTGCTGCCTGGCAGGGGGGCTGTAGTCGGAGAGAAAAGTTAGAGAGGCAGCAGCTTTGAAAATACTAAGAGACATTATTTCTGTGTATTATTAAAGATCCTCATGAGAATTTTTTCACATCTTGCTGATAAAATAAGCTGTTTCTTTGCCTCATTTTATTCATCCATCCATTATCTACACTCTAAAATGTAATAACTATTCTTACTTAAATTACATTTGTGCACTTTACTTAAATCTTAATAACCTGTTGATTGAACTCAATCAATATGAGTAAGGAACCCGTTTAGCTTGAGAAAATTATACAACTTAATTCCTGTGTGTAAGCTGGACTCGAAACTTTTTATCATGGTGATTGAACACTGAGTTCAGGATTGCACATGCACAGTAAAGCCAGGCGGGAGACTACTCTGCAGACTGATTTCGATGATTTCTCTTAGTCTCAAGGTGAGTTACTTAATGCATCTGCATTAAGCGGCAACACAGCGACATTAAGCCAAAATGGAAGTGAAACGCCATTTTTTTTTAACTACTAAGCATCCTTGGTTGTGCTTGCTTATATGTGAGGTGTCAGTGGCTCAGTCGGATAGTGTGCTTAGTCAGTAATCAAGAGGTTACAAGTTTGAATCCAGCTCTGGGCAACACATGGTGATATGTTCTTGGGCAAGACGCTTAACCCCAAGTTGGTCCCACTAGTGTGTAAATGGGCATGATAGGGTGTGAACGTGTGAGTTGATACTGGTCAATAACTAACATAGGAAGTTGAAATAACTTTCTTAATCCAAGTTAAAATAACTTAATAAAATTAGAACAGAACAGGGTTCTGAGTACACAAAACAAGTAAATAAAAAGTAAATGTAATCTAAGACTATTAATCATATTTACTTAACTTTTTTAAGGCAATCAGTTTCCAAATTTTTTTCAGTAACGCCAACTGGTTAGATTTTAGAGTGTATTACACTTGTCCCGTACGGGGTCACAGGGCGTTAGATCCTATCCCAGCTGACACTGGGTGAGAGGGGAGGCACACCAGTTAACCCAATGAGCATGTGCCCAAGCCGGAGTGCCCAGAGAGAACCCACACACGCACAGGGAGAACATGCAAACTCTGCTGGATAGACTTTTAAAAACGTGATGGGTGCATAAGAAATTGTGTGTATCACAGATTTATTCATTTATTTTTACTGTAAGTTTTACATATATATTTATATACAGTATGTATTAACTTTTAGCTGTTTTGTTGTATTTACATGAAAGATAACAGCTGTATTAATTTGCTTGCATGTCAGGATTTACTGGAGTGTTTGGGTCATATGAAGTGGTCTTTTTAAATTAGATTTGTTTGTGGATCCCGACCCATGCTACCCTGAACAACAGCCTATGTACATCTGATAAAACTGTTCGGCTGTTTGAAGTGGTTTGTCTGTACAAAGCCATTGATTCCTGAATCTTTAATTATTTTTCCATATAAAAATGTTTTTTGTTTTTTTCATCACTGAGTGTAACTCACTATAATGCAGAATCAGAGAGAGTCACAGGCTTGTTTCTAAAACACAATAAGAAGATATTTTCAAGGACTCACTCTGTGACAAGTCTGCTGAGGGTCACCTGTTGACGTGGTAAGAAATTAAACCGCTACACCTTTTGAGCACCAAAGGATAATGCTGTAAAACATAAAGTATGTTTGATGTGATGTTTCTGTTGATTATTGATAGATATTTTATTAGTTCTTACCTCTGGATTGAATCGTTTCACATCAGGTTAAACACAGGTCTAACCACAAGCTCATCTCAAGTTGTACTGCAGTGACAGAGTCATTGGGCTTGTCTGTGCAGTCAGATAAAAAAGGTCTGGCTGTTCTTTCAGAATAAAACACCCTTGAGTCTCTGCTATTTAACAAACAGTAATTAAATCAATTATGATTGTTTCTCTGCAGCCAGGTATCAAATGATCTATGGCCTGGTGCTGGCGCAAGGCCCAGTGGTTTGGGTCTCTGCTTCAGTCTACGGTGCAGGGTTATGTAGGGCTGTGTTTGTGTCCGTTCCAGCTAGCTACAGGACTGTTAACAAGTGAACCTGGGCATACAGTGCCTCAAGACTATGTTTACCCCAAACCAAGATCAAAGATTTCCAAAATGTTTGAGACAGCCATCATTGGTTCCCCTTTAAAGAAGTATGAGTTATCTTCAATAAAAAGCTTGTACTGCCTCTAAAAGAGTGATGCTACCAGCAGCTCTTATTCTTTAGGGCAGCATTATGCAAGTGATCGGTCTGAAGCTGAACACGTCAGCCCACATTTGAGCTCTGGTTAACCTGCCCTAGCCCACACTGGAAGGAAAGTGAAATGACAGCAAACATTTATGACTCATATTTTCAGCACACATACATTAACACATCTTCATAAATGACTTTGTGGTTTCGCTCAGAGTCAGTTTCATGTCAGAGAATCCGCAACCTGCTCTGCCTATTAATGGGGATTTTATTACCTGCTTCTGGCTAAATAAAGTTGTTCACTGGAAGTTATCCTGCTTCTGGCATTTTGCATGCTGTAAATGCTGCAGGGACTGCCCCAAGTGGGCCAGTGCTTTTTCATGTTGACTATGGAGATCCAGGAGGTGTAATGTCTGGATATTCAATTATTACTGCTGTGATTTTGGTGTACAACTTTTGGCCATATTTGAGGCATGTCAATCTATATTTTGTTCAATTTGAATATGCATATTCTCAGTACTAAGCCATGTGCAGGGTACCAAGATAATGGACTATGTGCCTTGGTTATACAGTGATGTGTTTTCACCAATCAGAGTGTCATTTTCTCCAAATCAGTGCAACCTGTGCGGCTGACATTTTGCTATTTACACGTCCAGTTCAGTTGTTTGGTTTGAATTTCAACTGGATTTTTTAGTCCCTCTCCTTTTATTGTACCACTGTACTCAAAAAACCCTCATGGGTCACTGTATGAAATATGTCATACACAGATGCACAGGTTAAATTTGTTTTTTCATTGATGCATCCAGAGCATAAGAAACCATCAAAAAGATGAGTCAGACACATCTGCATGAGTGTAAAAGACAAACCTCATTAAATATTAAAATCTCCACTTAAAAGACAAGATCAGGCAGGTTTATGTTCGTAATACACCTGTTAACTGTGGGCTTTAAGCATTTTATTTTTTCATTTTTCTGCAGGAATCCTTGGCTCTGTTCTTAGTAAAAATAGACTACACAGCTTGTTTTATTATCTTTGAGCATAATTTTCAATGACATTCATGTGTGCATAAATATAGGAATCGCAGCTCTGTGTTGTGTCAAAATCTTAAATCACTTGTGTCTTTCTTGTTTCTTGGAGTATTACACACACTGGAGTGCACTAGGAAGGCACTCCTAAGGGGATACAAAAAATCCATGCTGTCTCTCAGCTCTCAGTACAGTTTTACATCTCAAAATGAATCTTTCTGCAAATTCTGGTGTGTTGCTGTGCATGTGAGTTAAACAAGCTCATTTAGGTGTTTGTTTTGCTCCTGGAAATGTGTGTCCATCTCTGAAATGCATCCCCAAACAGCAGAAAAGCTGTGCGCCACAGACTTTAGACTCTAAACCAAGTATAAGGAAGTTTAAAGCAGTTTTTTTCCTGCGTCCTCAAGTTAGAACCATGCCAGTTTTGTGCCTGACCAATGATCATGATCTCTTGCTATTGGGGAGTAAGGAAACTTAGAGAAGACACCTTTGCTTCAAACTGCTTAGTGCTGAGTGTTAACCTCATCCTCCTCCTTCTTTTACAGTTGTGGATCCAACCCCAGAGGTCCCACTGGTTTCTGTGATTCTGGTGAGTCTGCTGCCCCTGGTGGTGATGGGGGTCGTTGTTTTGGGAATGTTCTATTGGTACCGAGCCTATCGACAACGCATGCTCAGCAGGGAATGGGAAAGTAGCATTAAGAAGCGAAAACCAAAAGCTGGACTGGACTGCAGCGATGCCTGTGCCATCATGATGGAAGACGACAGATCAGACAGCAGCTCGACGCACGCCAACAACCTGAACCACAACACGGAGCCTCTGCCTATAGACCTGGATCTGCTGGTAATCGATCTCAGAAGTCTTTCATAGCACTGGTCCTCGCTTAGGTGGTTTTCACGCCTACAGCTTAGTTGCTTTGTTCTGATTCAGTTAAAAAATTTCTACAAATCTGTTTCTTAAGCAAAACAGCAAGCTTCTTGTGTCATTACATCAGCCAGCCTCGCTATGACAATAAGTCTGTTCAACGTTATCATTACGGGAAGGAAACTAGCAGGCTAAGCTTTCTACAAATTGAGCTAGTGTTTATAGACTAGATTAAATATCTTAGTAATCATGCAATGAACATATCAATCAGTGTGTGACATGCCTTGTGCTATAAATCAAGGACGGGCAGCTTAACCCTAGATGTTAAAAACCTTGGACGTCTTTATTTATGTTTGTGCTTATTTTTCTTTCACAGGTTGGAAAAGGTCGCTTCGCTCAGGTTTACAAGGCAAAGCTGAAGCAGACCACCTCAGACCAGTTTGAAACCGTTGCTGTGAAGATCTTCCCCTTTGAGGAGTATGCCTCCTGGAAGAATGAAAAAGACATCTTCTCCAACACAGACCTCCGACACGAGAACGTCCTCCAGTTCCTGACAGCTGAGGAGAGGAAGGTGGAGAAGCAGTACTGGCTCATCACAGCTTTTCACCCTCGAGGAAACTTACAGGTGAGACCTTCCCTGTCAGGTAACTCAGTGTTATCAGGGAGAAGTACTCCATGAGGTTACCTGGAACATTTATGCAGGCTTTCTATCCTGTTTGTACTCTGAGTCACCACATAGACTTGTGTTGGCCCAAATAATTTACACATAATTATTGTTTTTTTAACCTTTAGCCAGACAAGCTTACACACAAGCAACATAATGAGTTGAGGCTTTAATTTTTAGGACCCGAGTCGAGTTTTGTGTCTGGTAAAGAACAAAGCAGAGAGAGCGCCTGATCGATCAACACTTGGTGTCTCCATTATGCACAGAATAAGAGACAAAGAAACATGAATCATACATCTTTATGCTGTTTGTATTATGATATCTCATAAACTTAGTTTACAAATACTGCATCAACATCTTTAATGGGATTTATCAGGCTGAAATAACAGTTTTTAAGAAGTGGAAAGTAATTATATTTTTACTAAATTATTGGAATATCAAGGAAAATTCATGCTGAAAGCAGCTCTCCACAAAATAACAGACAGACTAGAAAGCACTCGAAGAGCGCAAACCTCCGCCAAGGCAGCTCACATATTGCTGTTACATCGATAAGCAATAGCTCCATGATAAAGTTAACATCATAATATGATTCATGACCCTGAAAACCCACACCTAGTACTCAGAATCATGTTGATATTGTTAGTAGTTAGACAGTTATTGAGCAAAAACTATCGTTCAGTAATGGCAGTTATCTGGATCCCCACCAAAATCTAATCATTTATAAGTTGGGCCATTACCAACAAAATCTGTTCCAAGTTCTTGTGTAATCATGCTAACAAACAAACAGATAGACAAACAAGCAAACATATGCCGGCAAATACGTAACCTCCTTGTGAAGGTTCAGATGTGTTCCTGAGCTTTTTATAATTAACAATCACTGGTGATCCACTGCTGAACATCTCATCCCGAGTGTTTCTACGAGACAGCGTCAGACAGTGAACAGTCTGCTCCTGTCTGATCTGCTCTCAGATGAACTAAGAAACATCAGAACAGATGATTAAACAAAGTTTTTGTCTCTTTTTCTCCTGTTCTGCTCTATGGCTCACTCCATGTGTCACGGCCCTATGCTGTTTAATTTCTCTTCTGCAGTAATCTCTCATCAGGAAACAACAGCCACTTTTAGGTTCATGAGAAATAACATATACCACAATGACTTCAATAAGGGCTCACTCAAGGTGAGCTCAAAGCAAGGGCCACAAATTATTACTTGTTTGGCCCTCTATTTGCTGACCCCCGATCTATATGTATGACAGCAGCCCATTTTATTTGACAACAAAACTAAAACATGACAAGAATTTAAAAATAATGTACGTAGAGGAGGGTGTTGGAGCTTCAGTGTGATGGCAGTGAGTGATTACTTACAGAATCAGACGGAGCTGAGTTTATAACTCATGAGCGCTGGGTCGGTCTATTTTAAGTACCTTTGTCTTTGTGTGAATACAAAGGCAGATACACTTCACTTTTAGTGTGAAAAGAAAGAATTAACTGAGGCTCTCAAGCCAGAATCAGCATCATTCTTATTTTCCACGATCTCTGCACTCAGGAGTACCTGACGCGAAACGTTATAAGCTGGGAGGAGCTCCAGGTGCTGGGCAGCTCTTTGGCCCGCGGTGTGGCCCATCTTCACAGTGACCGCCTCCCATGTGGACGCCCAAAGGTAGGACAGAGCATTGATACTCACATTAAATATACTAATGCTTAGTGCTGTGTCCAGAGGCTTTAATCCCATGATCCCTGTCAAACCTGAAGGTAGCCATAGTCCACAGAGACCTGAAGAGCTCCAACATCCTGGTGAAGAACGACCTGACGTGCTGTCTCTGTGACTTCGGGCTTGGACTCAGCCTGCACAACAGCCTGACGGTGGACGACCTTGCAAACAGCGGACAGGTCAGAGCATCAAGAAAGTCATTCTTTCATTTTTTAACAGTCCTGTTTATTTTTATCAAATTTAATTTGTCTTAGAAGCTTTAAGCCCTCGCCCTACTGCAGGGATAGGCAACTCTGGTCAGTAAGAGGCCACATTAAGATTGTCCTCCTCACCAGAGGGCCAAATGGCTGCAGTTTGTAGGATAGACTGAAGTTAACCGCTAAGTAGTTATTCTATTAATTAAATTAAAAAATGAAAATCTGAGCCAAAAAAAATAATTGAGGGGCACGCTGTTTGCACAACATGCAGATGTGGTGCAACACGAGCGACATTCATCATGTCACGAGCTTTCTTTTCTGTAAAACACATCCACTGGATCACTGCTGCAGATGCGTGTGTGTTGGCCGGTGAGCATGTGAGTAATTATGGTGATCTGAGAATTTCGAGATGGCTTAACATGTGTGTTTGACTCTCAGCAGCAGCATCCGTCTCTGTGGATGAGGCTGATGCAGGAAATAAAAATAAGTCACATACTGTCTACCCTGAGTTAAACATGAGTCCCTCTCATAATTTTATAACCTCTGTGCATCAGTGAACCTCCTCTGTCCTGCAGCTGCCTGAAAGAAAACCAAGAAGCCTGTAAGGAGCTTTAGTTGATAAAGCAGGAGCGAACATCGCCTTTTGGATTGGGGTGGCCGAGCCCCTGATAAAAGACAAACAAAATAAGGTTGTGTTTGAATGCTTGCATATTGACCTCAAAAGTCTTAAAACACTGTAACTTTTGGCACAAATCTGGCAATTTTTTTGCCATAACAAAATTAAAAGAAGTCCTGCAAAATCCTGGTTGCTTTATGAAATTAAATAATTTAAAAATAAAAAAGAAACTTTTACCACAACTTTTTGAAAAACCTGCCACAGCAAAATCCCAGAGGGTTGTGTTGTTGTATAAAGTACAACAAAAACAAAAGAGGTTGTTTTGTTGAATAAGATTATTTTTATAAACGTCATTTCTTGAAAAACCTGCCACAAAATCAGCCTTTTTGTGCCACAACACAAATTTGCCTGAAAGTCCTGGAGGGACTGAAAAGAACAGTGTTAACAGTGCAAGATGAGCAACAGAAGGGCATGTAGTTCAGTTTCTAGTCTTTTAGCCCATTTACTCTCACACTATAAATAGTTTTGTTTTTTCTTTTATCTCAGACGTATACTTTTCACGTACTTCGACATGCTTCGGCGGAAACTTTCGCCTTCCTCAGAAGTGTCACTTGGTGGTAGGTATGACATGTCATATCAGCTGGTATTACAGAGGCGTGACCCGCCTGTCAATTTTTTTGACAGGAGGGTCACGCCGAAACATGTAGAGGTACGTGAAAAGTATACATGTCTGAGATAAATGGAAAAAGAAAACTATTTCTAAGAAACTGAAGACATAATGAACACCGTCCAACTACTCTCACACTACCTGTCAGTCACTCTGGTTCTGAATATGCTGTAAATCATTGAGAGGTAACTGAAGTTGTCCTTATAATGTCCTGCAGTTGAAAGGGCACTCTGAATTATAGTGAAATGAATATAGATTTGCTAAAATATGACGTGAAGAACTTTAAAATTCTCTCTCTCATCTTCAAAATGATTCACAGCACTTCAGCCCTGAAAAGCTCTCTGGCAGTCTTGAGTTTAAGTAGTTAAATCCAAAATACTTCTGTCATCTGTTTAGTATGTTGATACAAGCAGTGAGGATTGTAAAAAAGTGCGGTATCTGCTGTTATGGTAACTGTGTGTGTGCCCTCTTTAAGCAGCTTAGGTTTGGTCTCTGCTCAGGTATGAGCTGACTGTGTTTGTTTTGCATCCCTTCATCTAAAGTCCTGCTAAGTCCTTATTGTCTGGCTGAACAAACCTGACAGGTGATCGAGGGAGATGCAGGATTGGTTCAACATGCCTGTCCCTCAAAGCAGCATTCAGCTCTTTTTATATCAAGCTAACAGTCAGTGTGACTCTGTGCCTCATTTATATCAGCAGTGTCTCAGTGACGGGAAATGTTGCCACAGGTGAGGCGATGCTGACTGAACTATAGAAGAGACACGATAAGCATCTGTTTCCTCTCACACGTTGGGCCCTATCCTATGCAGATCAATAAATGTTTTGGTGTGAAGCGCAGATGTCTTCTCTAATTTCCACCTGACATGGGTGCCATTTTAACACCCAGTACTCATACATTTGAAACAGCAAATGATAGTGTACCCATGTTTCTGCCCATGGGTGTGTTTGTGTAAAAATGAGGAGTGGTCAGGCATAAAGCTGTGTTTCTAACTGAAGAACACAAAAAATGACTGGACTTTGAATCTCCTTATACCTGGTCTAAAGTCCAAAGTCTGTGGTTCAGAGTGTTTCCACTATTTTGAGGACACATCAGTGAGATCGACACACATCCATTAGATCAAAACTAACACTTTACTCAGCTTCTTCCACTCACATGGGATGCACAACAGCACACCTCTACTATTAAATATCACAGCATATGGTGATGATAAACTCAGTTAAAAGATTTTACGAGAGCTGAGAGACAGCTAGATCTTTCTTTTGTGTGCTATTCCAGTGTGCTCTGGTGTGTGTAATACTCCTAGAGGCAAGAAAAACACACACAGGATCAAAGACTTTCACACAGCACCGAGCTACATTTCTGATATTTCACACATTAATGAATGTCACTGAGATAATTTTGATCACAGACAATAAAACAGGCAGTACAGTGTGTTTTATGCATGCAATGGAGAGCAAAGCCAAGGATTGCTGTGGAGAAAATGAGAAAATAAATTACTGTAGGTATTTCATGTGCAGCAAACACGTTCGAGTAATACAAACCCTGATCCTGATTCAAAAGGATGATCTCCTTTCCTGACCTGATGGGGACCTTTTTTTTTTTTGCTTGGAACTTTTTGGTCAAAACATGAACCTCACTTGTGACTTGCAAATTGTAATTTTTTTCCCACTCTATGCTAGTCAGGAATGTAAACAACAGGGGACATTTTTTAGGCCAATAGCTCTTACTAACTTCTGAGATTGCTTTCACTAGAGGCTTATGGGAATTTTCAGTGAGCTCTGGGATCATTGTTGATACTAAGGCCTGTGGAGAATGAAAGTCCATGAAACCTGCATGTTTTGTTAGTTATAATTATCTTCACAAATTACCCATTTTCAGAAATATACATTTCGTGCACTTGAAGCGCCGTATCAGTGTGGATGAAACTCTTATATGATTAAAAACTTGTGTGGATGTTCCTGAATTCGTCTCCATGAGGACAGCCCCTTAATTTTATAATCCAGATCCAAACATTAATTAGCTACAACAGAAAACATGTACTTGTCTTTGAGCTGGTTTTGTGTTTTTTCAGAGACCAGTTTGATTTCTTCACTGAGTCCAACAATCAATTAAAGGTGTTATTGTCTCCCCATCGTGTAGGTTGGTACAGCCCGTTACATGGCCCCAGAGGTGCTGGAGGCCCGACTGAACCTGGAGAACACAGAGTCCTTCAAGCAGACCGACATCTACTCCATGGCTCTGGTGCTTTGGGAGATGACGTCCAGGTGTGAGGCCATTGGAGGTCAGTGATCATTCACACACTGCATCCAAATACACGTGTGCAGGGTTTATCTTTTTACAGGCTTTGGGACAAACAGGAAAACAAAGAACAATATTAAACAGTTTATGTAACACTGCCTGGACCAGGAGCCGGAAACTTTGGTCACCTTCAAGGCTGCATTGCAGGGCCAGTTTTTAACAACTAAAATCAGTCATCAGTAAGACATTTAAAATACTATTTAACAATACAATGAAAATCAAGCTGTTGTCTGAATTTATATTAGTATTTCATGCACGAAAACAGACAGTAAAGCTCAATTTAATAAACTAAATTTATAACTGATATGCCTTTTAAAGATACCTTTTTCATGCAACAAACTGAAACATACTGCTTTTATTTAGTTTATTCATTTTACTTTTATTTTACCAGTCAGTCCCATTGATGGTGTAAAATCTTTTACAAGTAACCTGGTCAGAGTAGCAGTTGTGGTTATTGATGGTTATTTTAGTTCATTTGACTTTTTCACAGATGCAATAATATTTCATTAAATGCCTCAGCAGAAACCATTTTAGCAAATAAAAGATATCATTTCCTGCAAATGCAAATTTAGAACAGCTTTTAGAGATAGTTATTTTCATATTGCATGTTGAAATGCATTTTGCCCATGTTCATGGGGGAGCTTTGCAGTTAATAGAATTTTAATGGAGATTACAATTACTGAATTTTTACAATTATGAAAACTGAGTAATTGAGACTAAAATATTACTGTGCCACATGACAACCTCTTTTTCTTTTTCCACCATTTATATTAGGATTATTTTGAGATATATGTATTTTCATAAGTCTATTAAAATGTATTGCCTGTTTTCTAATGTTGAAAATGATAGTGCCAAAGTACTTATATTCAATGAAAGCATGTTGTACATTTTTTTAAAATCACTCAGTAATAGTGTTTCATAATCATGATCTTAATATCTATTAAAATAATTTCGATTATGATTTTTGCCATAACTGACCAGCTCTTGTTCGTGGTGTCATAGTGGCAAAGCGGACAAGAAGATACTTTTTGGCAGATTTTTTCATCTTTATGGATGCAATTTTGGAAATTTGAAATTCTGACACTGTTTCTATTAACCATCCAAATTCTGGTTAAAACCGTTATTCTTGTTCCCAGAGAAGTTTTAGGGACACTTTTCAGTCACCACTTGTCTTTCAGATTTAAGTAAATATAAAAAAAACATAAAAATATATACAATAAAAAAAAAAAAACACACAACACAAAGTTACATACAGAAGTTGTAGTGAAGGAGCTGAAAAGATGTAAAGTGATTGATATTATTGTGCAAAAATGACAGATTAATATAAATATCTATCTATGAATGTGCAGGGGGATAAAAACTAAATTAACATCAACACTAACGTCATGATAGCAGGCTAAAAGAAAATGAGACTTTGGAAAGTATTTTCAAAATAAAAGTGTTTGTCTAACACCATGGACAGATGCTTTTATTTTGAAAGCAGTTGAACAAACAGGCAACTGTGTGTTTTCAAACAGCAGTTAAAAAAACTCAGGAGCTTAATAAACCACTAAATCAGACACAGCAGGCTCAAAGAGGTTCTTCTAATGCACTTTTAAATACATTATCTCTTTTGTGTGTATTGTGGTGATATGGTATCAGTTCTATAGAGACCCAAAGGGAATAAAATAGGAGAATAAATGAAAAATGACATTGATAAGATACATAGATCATATCACTCTGCTCTATTATTTGGTTTCTTTTTCACACAGCAGTTGAAATGATTATTTTTTACATTTTTCTGTGCATGTGTTATGATTCCAGACTGTCTCTTCACCTCTCCATGCTTTTTTTTTTAACAAAATAGTCACAAAATAAGGTCCCAGATTAAGTTATCTTATAGGATTAATTTTTGTGAATTGTGATAATATTGTTACCATTATTTGTTTTGGCCACTATATTCATGAGGGGAAAATCCAATATCCACACAGTTGTAAGTGTAATGTAATTCCTCCTAGGGTCAGATTTTTTACATCAAAAAGGCAGCATTTCTACTCCATGCAAAAATCTAAAGGAGCTTAAAGTTTGTAAAAATGTCTTGATATTACTGACATCCAAACTTTTCTGAATTCTTTGACAAGAGATATTGCATTCTTCAAAGTCCACACACACCTACTGCCATAATGCAAACAATAGCTGCCTCTTCTACATCTGTAGCCCACACCGTGCAGACAGTGAGTTCAGACTGTTGTTGTTGTGCAGTAACGGGGGGGTGTGTGTCAGCACTGAGTCTGATGGTCGTGTCCATCAGACGGCACCTCGACCTCAGCTCCAGGTCTGCAGGCGGAATCTGAGGAATGTCTGATATGTGAGGGAGACAATCTGAACCCTGCCGCTGTCCTTCTTTGGTCAGGAAATAAGTGAGAGAGAGAGTGAGAGAGCAACACTTGATACTGTACCTGAGTCAGCTGGGCATGCATGTGAAAGAGTCAGAGCTTCATGATAACACTCAGCAAGAGCAGAGAGTTCGACCCAGGCTTGCCAAAGCATACACGGTACATACCTGGTTGCTTACCACTCTGCCATACCAGCACCCCTCTCTGAAGAGAATTAGCCCTGAAATTGTAAATTGTCAGTATTTACAATGTAGCCATGTGCCCCATGACAACAAAGGTATGCATAAAGTCAAACCAATGTCACAACTGAGGACCAACTAGATGATAAACTAATACGGAGAGGAGCTGGATGGAAATCACAACCACCAAGGATGTTACAGGATGCTGAGAGCCAGTCACAATATGCCAGAGTTGGGAGGAACTGAGTCCCTCTTGTATCAAACACCTGTACAATGTTCCCATAAGCATTCTGCGCCCACACAATGTAGATACAGATGAAGCCACTTCAATTTTCCCCTGCCAGCCAAATGCCAGCCGAGTTCCAGCCAACTACCATCCAATGAGGGTCAAAATTCTGTTTTGTTTTTGCTCTCAATTTCTGTACTTAGAGGAGTTTTTAATGGTAATCAAATATTTTATTCATATATCCTGTTAGATAGAAGTAGTCAGGGTTACATGTTTATCACATCATCTTGAGGATCTCATCTGGGCCATGAAGGTGAGCAGGTCCAAGCACTTTCCTATCATGGACCAGCCAAGAATCTGCCAAGGAAACTGGCTCAGTCTGTATGAACTTGACATGATCAAACATTTATGTTAATGATACACGTAGGGGCCCTACAGCTAGGAACAAGCAGACGCGGTGGAAATCATAAACTCTAGCTGTAGTCTTGTACTCAGTGACCCTTTTGGATTTCTAGTCTTTGTTAAATCTTAGTCCGAGACTGAAAGCTATTAGAATTGTGAAGAACTTGTCTTTAAGTTGCAACAGGCAGTCAGACTGCAGTCTTACGAAAGTCTTAACAAAGTAAAGTCTTCTAGTGTAAAGAAGGCATGAGGGACAAATCTCAGTGCTAACAGGTCCCGCTGAGCCAGCTCTTCAGCCAAAATGTGGTCACTTAGTCTGTACCTCCTCAAGACTTGTCTCAGTGATTTCTTTTTTTTACAGAGCTTAGGTGATCTTCTAATTTATATACTCTGTTTAGGGCCAAATGACATTTTAGTGTGCATTATCTCTGTGGCTTCTCTCCAGTATTTTAATGTGATTTGGTCTAATTTGAGGGGTGCTGGGGTCTTGAGTCTGATCTGTATGTATTGGGTGGTTGCTGTGGTCCTGATGGTCTGCAGGCTGGTTCTTGTGATTTGGGAGAAACCTTTGGCACAGACAAAGAATGTGCAATTTCCAAAAATATGTCCATTGTCTCGGCTTAGAAACGTGGATTAAACAGCATAGACAGACACATGTAGACACAAATTTTTTGGTTTCCTCAAACAAACTCTCTGGGGAGTGGAGGGGGAGTCTGCTCCAAACTCCAGTCTTCCTTTTTTTGAGACAGTCTGAGACTTTTTGAACCAGACGGTCACTACCTTACACACGTGTGTATGTGTGTATTTCACAGAAAGGTGTGTAGAAATAGATGAAGAGGAATGAATGTCCAGACAGATGCCCTCATCTGGCCCTGCGTCTGTGTCTGGATATATACGTGTGTGTGTTTCCACCCCAACAACAGGGCAGAGAATGGTAGAAAGAAATACTACCCTGTGCAGACGTTGTTGTGGTCAGTCATAGTACATTCTCCAGTCTCGAAGCGTTTTATTTATGTATCCTGAATTAGCCTGCGAGGCGTGGTGGGTACTACCCGTACTGTCTGAGACTCGTGGAGCAAGGCGCTTTTTGGCAACAGCTGGCCAGAGTGAGGCCAGCTGTTGCCAGGCGGAGAGGCAGAGCACACGAACAAGTGAAGGAGACATCTGATATTCTGACAAAAACAGTCATTCAGTATCTAAACAAGAAATATTCCCTGAAAACTCCATGCTCACTGCATAGTTATGATACTTTCATTAAACGTTTGTGTTGTGAATGAGAAACATGTCAAATAATCAACCACAGACCAATAAAATCATGCTGTGACTTGTTCAACAAACATGAAAGTCTGCAGGAGTAAAACCAACTGCATTTAACGACTGACGTGAGGACGTTAGAAGATGGAGGGAAGACGCTGAAGTCAGCAAACAGATCTAATATTAAAAAACTGTTGTTCTTTTGTTTGTATTTCCCAATGTTATGATAATTGATATGTTCTCAATGATAAATGCAAGCAGTTACTGACCAGGGTGCTGAAGTTTCTCTGCTGTTTTTTCTAACGTTTCTCTTTCTGTTGTCTGGTGGTTGTTCCTCTAGAACATGCAGTATCTGAAAGACACAGATATTTACAGAGCTTTACTTAACGTTATATCTGCCTTGTAATTCTGAAGGCATCAAATTTAGTCTATAATTGTTGCACTTGCAGAGATCCCAGTGCTCTCTTGGTCAATTTCATTGGTCAAGACCGTTTTTTGTTGTCGCCAATGGGTTATGAAACCCTAGGACTGTCAGGTTGGGTTGTAATTGTGCATTAGTCATGTTTTGAACTTACCATTAGTGATTGTTGACAAGTTTTTGTTCACTTTTAAAGGGATACGTCAACATTTTTTTGTTTTCATGTCTTGCCTAACTCCTGAGTCCATGACAAGCAGATAGACACCATTCAGATAGACACTGTGCCTCCAGTAACAAGGAAGAGATGGGCAGAGCTCACCCACCGATAATTAGCTTAGCTCAAACACTGAGAGTCAATGGGAAGTGTTAGCTTGCCACTGCTTACAGTCATCAGATAAACTCTTCAGCAACGTTATCTTCTACTATCTGCATATTATCTTCTTCTACTCCTAAACAGAGGCTTTGTTCTGTCGACCTACTTCTGCGGTTGGTTCCTGCTAGAGATGCTACATTTGCGAACGAGTCGAGTCTTTTGAACAGCTTTTTTAAGTCAACAATGAGAAACAATTCGCAGTTATGAGTAAGACGTTTGTTTTTGCAGCCAGTTTGTGTTTAAGAAAGGCCCACAAACAAACGGCTCACTCACAACTGCAAATTGGTCTTCATCATCCACTTAAAAGAGCTGTTCAAAAGACTCAACTCGTTTGCAAATTTCGCATTTCTAGCGCAAACCACCACAGACATGCTTATAAGTAGGTCGTTTGATGCTGTTTCCTTTCTGAGTCTTAAAGCTAAATAAGCTGAACTGATGATAAACTTTGACTTTATGCTACAGATGTGCAGCAGTAAGCCAAAGACTGTCAGAGGAGGAGGATGGAGGCCTGGTTTGGATGAAGAGAAGGTCTTATTTTGATTGGAGAGTGTGGTATATCAGAGATCATAAAGTTCTTTATGTGTTTTATACCACAGCAGTGCAGGATCAGCCTCACGTTATACATTTGTGGACAGACTGAGGTTTTTTCAGGCGCTGTGCTTTTTTAAGATAGCAGATCCCAGACAGTGTAGGCAGCTTTGGAGGTTTGTGCTAACCTCCAGGCCACAGAGGTCTCAGACAGATAATCTGAAAAGGAAACTGTCGTAAACCGCTTTCCGCCCCTTGGATTGGATATGGCAGGTTTTAACTACGAGCTCCAGACGGCGAGGGAAAGTGAGACTCAGACTCTGGTTGCAGTCTCTTGTGAAATCTTTCCTCAAACCACACAAGAGATTCTTCTCATAGCTTTCAGACGTCCAGAGCTGCTGCAGAGAAGTAGCCTGGACTTCATGTACAGACTTCACTACTCTGCACTCTGGACATCATTTAGAGACAAGAGGACAAGTGGAGGCTCAAGAGGGGCGGGGCAGGAAAGATTCAGGATAATACAATATTAATTATATATATATATATAATTATAGAACAAACAAACCTACGATTAATAAAACATGGAGAAAGAACTTTATTTAAGACCTCGACTGAACAGAACTGCAGGAGTGAGGAACTGAGGAGACACCATCATGAGTTCAAAACACTGAAGATGGTTCAAGATTCAAGATTTCTTTATTGTCATTGAACTATATACCAACATTACACAGTAGAACGAAATTACATTGCTCCTGGCTCAAGATGCTTAGAACAGAATAACAAATATTTGCATAATTCAAGAATTTTTATGTACAATGAATTGAGCTTTAGTGCAGTATAGCAGTACGTAACTTAGTGCAAATAGAGAACGAAGTCAGTGCAGATGCAAATGAGCTTAAAACAGAAGAGACTTATTTATGCATACATGCAAATAACCTGTCTAACATTATAAAGATCAGAGCATTGGATTGAAGTATGTACCATTGTGCAAAATTTATGGACAGTGCAAATTAATATTAAACAGGAGAGTGCAGAAAAAAGCTGTTAAACCAGAGTATTGAATGTAAAATACCTTCAGTTTCATTTTATTTTTTTATATCCAGCATGAATTTAACAGTGTTCCAAGAGGAGCAGACTAAGGAATGTATATATATACATATATATATATATATATATATATATATATATATATATATATATATATATATATATATATATATATATATATATATATATATAGGCTATAAACAGAACGTGCAGAAAAATAACAGCAGCTGAAGAAATACTTGTGCAGTTTTAAGGTAAAGTGATGTTTAAAACTCTGGATATAAAATAAGAGTGTGGCACAGTGGTGTAGCAGGTAGGACACGTGCCTTACAGCAGGAAGGCTGCCAGTTCTGTGTGTAGTTTACACGTTCTTCCTGTGAATGCGTGGGTTCTCTCTGGACAGTCCTGCTTCCTCCCACAGTCCAAAAACATGCTCATTAGGTTGATTGGTGACCCCAAAAGTGTCCAGAATTTAATTCTGGCTATAAAGATTTCTTTTTGGTGGAACCAACATTTTTGCCCCTCTTTTTATAGTAAAATTTACATTTGTGTTTGAAGTGGGAGAAAATAGTTTGTATAACTTCTAAATTGAGTTTATATTGATAGCAGAGCATGCATCAGATCTCTCCTGGGTTTGGGAGCACAACAAGCCCAAATAAGCAACTGCACCTTTGGAACAAGCCCAAAAAAACAAAACCTACAACTCACGAGAGTTGTAAGCGACTTCAGAGAAAAACAAGCTCATAGTCGCTGATTTTAAGCAGATTTGGCAGCACTGGGCACCGTGGTTTTGGTCCATCTTGCCCAACCCTAGGCTGAGGGGGCTGGATCTGCAGCAGAGCGTGTAGTGGAGCCTTTTTCTCGTTTAGGGCCCTCTCCACCTTTTTTTTCATGATGTTTTCCTCTGGTTTCGGACCTCCCCGCCCTGTGTTGTTGTGTTTCAGCCGTACACGCTCCAGGAAAATGTGTGGTATTTATACCAGCCCTGCAGCAGGAGATCTAAACAGCAGAGTGCTCAGGACAATACCAGCCCAGACCGGCAGAAATAACCTCCAGGGGAATGGGCCTGGCCCTCCTCAGTCATGCCTAAAATACCAAAAACGAGGGAAGTTCCACATGTAAAAAACAGGAAGAGTCGGCCTGTAGAGTCAGCTGATCCCGGCCCCTCACCTTCCTGTTGGGGTTCCACTCCAACATTCCCTCTTCCTGTGTTTGAGGCCTGAGCTGCAGGGACCAAAGGGGACGCGTTGAGCCTAAAGGGAGGAAGATTTTCCTTGATTTCACCCCAAATTCCTGACTTTGCTATGACCAGTAACAGATACTCTACTTTTCTAAGGCTGCTTTCACACCTGGAAAATTTGGAGAGATGTTCTGACACTCGAGGCGTTGACTCAGTTCATTTGGACATAATGAACACAGTAATCACACTTCACTGTCAAACAAAACAACGAATCCCATCGCCTGGAAGAGGTGCTCTTGCATTGCTTCTATCAGAAGTTCTGCCTTTGCACGGAGAACATGGAAACCCAGCAACCCTCCAACAGGCTGAGCCTTTGAGGGAGGGTCTGAGCCTGAAGTCCTCTGTGGATGCCTCTCTGTCACATACTGTGCTAATGTTTGAATCAAAACTATTCCCGACATAGAAAAAGAATATTAAACACACATAAATGATCCAGTTTCTTTAAATCACATGGACAAAACTGTGTGCCGTCCCTCCACAGCACATCAGTTCAGATGGTTTCTGTCTCTGGTGATGAAAACAAACTAAACAGCAGCTTAGACATTAGCTCAGTTAAATTAATGCCAATGTTTTTTAGATTCATGTTTTTAATGAAATCATTTTATTAAAGCAGAATTCCTGAAAACCTTCAAAACCACATCTGTAAAGATTTGACTTAGAGTTTGTTATTCATTTTACAGCCTGTAAAAAAAAAGCCATTAACCCTGAGGAGGTCCGAGGGACATTTTATGCCATTTGGGGCTTTTTAATTTTCAAGCCATTTTTGGCTGTGTTTAACAAAAATGGTTCAAGGTCGCCAGAAAATATTCATTTTTATTTTATTTTATTTTATTTTTAGAACTGTCGTCTCAATTTCTTAAATTATCCTAAAATAGTTAAGCTACACAAAACGTCTCATTTGTATCTAATGACAAGAATGTCCCATTGAAAATCATTAAAAATGCATTTTTTTATTCAGCGTTTATCTTGTTAAGACTTCATTTTGGACATCGGGCTTTCAATTCAAATTTTTATATTTGTTGAGCAGATGGCACCATTTTTTTCCTATTAAAAAGCGCAATGCAAAATGTCACACTCTTTACCGTTTTCTGCACAAGTGGCTGCATAAAAAATAGAAATGCATCAAAATCAATGTGCTGCCATTCACTGACCAATCTCAAATGCTCTCTGAAATATATTTTATAGAAATTATTTTTTTGTTGTTGTTTTTCTTTGATAAAAAAAACAGTTGTGATATATAAACATACCGGCTTTTATAGAGTTAGTAAAATCTCCCCTGACCTATTGGTGGGGTATTTTGCACTGCAGGTTTGGCAAATGTTCTCACACTACACACTACATTTTGGCGAAAAAGAGGTTTCCTCTCTTTTTTCTTTGAGAGCAGTGAATCACTCCTTTCTCAAAAAAAAATGTGTTTCCTTCAAGGTGCTTGGGTTTTTCCTCTGGGACACTTTCATCATGTTCAAATTTTCATGTTAATTTTTTCTGAACTGTCTTTTCATCAACAGAGACCATTTCTGCTCTCATTCTTACACTGAGCCGTTGATTATTTCAATCAATTTGTTTAAGGTTTTCAGAAGTTTTTGATGTTCACAGGCGCCCAGGACATCCATCGTCTTGGACGTCCCCTCTGTCTTCACCAAACTTTTGTGCCATTCAAACACACGCACACGTGACATGCAGTGTCCCGAATACACCTCAGTTAATGTACCAAAAGATTCGACTGCTGTTTTGTTCAGTTGGACCAAATAATCTGAGTAGCTGAGCTTTTATGGTTTGTTCAAACCAAATGTGACTTGGGTAACCGAGATCGCATTGCCTGTCTATTAAATACCTCATTTTGTCAGTGACGTCACGCCCACTTGAGTTTCATCACTATCATATCATACATATCATATATTTGTATGTATAAACTGAGATTATTCCAACTGTATCCTTTTCACTCATTTACCAGCCATAAAACACTGCAGCTGATGCAGAGGAGGAAGGACAGGACAGCAGAGAGCTGACACTTCTGTTGAATAAGGCGGAACGAATGTCCTCACTAACTAACGTTCCCACAGGGACATGGATTATCTGTCTAATGTGAACTGGAATAAAAACAGTTGTTGTGGGTGTCATCACACACACACACGCTTGCTTGAAAAGTAAAAATTTTGTGAACTCTGGCGACTGAGCAATGACCCGATAGCGTGACCAAGTCGCCCAGACCGTGACTGTCGCATCACGGGACGGCTGGTGGCGCCTGATCACAGCTGTACATTGACTTAGTATGAAGAGTGGTCACCCAGGTCACCCAGGTGTGAATGCACCTTTATGCTGATCATTTTCTGATGCCTCAACACGTGTGCTTCAGTCAGCAGCTAGCAGTGAACTAAAGACGTCACTCTGTGTAAACCTAGAGCAGTCATGCATGACAACACAACCTCTAGTTTATGACACTCATTAACTGTTTTATCCTCATAAGCACAGTCTCATTATTTATTAGCCATATGTGTATCACAGGAGAAGAAAAAGATAGCGATATTGTTATTTCTCAGTATTGCTCAACATGAATGTATTAAATGTGCATTAATTAGTTTCTCACACTTTTGTAATAAAAATAAAACATTCTGACTGAAAATGCAAGAACTCTCAGCCACTAAATTGATCTTTAATATTTTAAGTTTTTGTAAACTTAAGCAAGAAAATATGTTAAAAACAAGAGAAAACAAAATGATGATTGTTTAGTAGGAAGTTTGACATGATGTCCTGATTCAGACTGTTGGAGAAAGAGTACTGCAGTCCTCGTGTCTCGTTTCACAGCAACTGTGAGATCCTGAGAGCTTTTTCTTTGGGCTGGAAACAGACTGCAGCTGTTGTGTGTTCAGTTTCACGAGGTCTGGACTCAAGCCCAGAACTTTGTTCTTCATTTTTCATACTTTCTGTGTGAGCCTCTCTCTTTTTCTCTTCTGCCTTTTTTACATGCAACACGTTAAAGTCATATCAGTATTTGGGAGCCTGAGGTTGTTGTTGAGGCTGATCGTTGTTCTCTGAAGCAGTCAAACTCTGATCAATGGAGCAGTCGTCTGTCACTCCAGTCTGAGGATGTCTGATCTCAAACTGTCAGCACTATGGGTCCAAGTGTGCAACACTGACAGCCCAGTGGTTTGGGGTGTACTGACCTCAAATCAGGCGACTTTACACTCGAATCACATTATTATGCGGGCCACCTGCTCTGCTCCATCTCCCCCTGGATGGAGGCAGCTGATCTGAGCTTGTTCTTACACCTAAACTAATCAGCTGACACGCATTTTGTTTTTGATCCTGTATTTGCCAGGAGGTGTCGTAACTGTCAGAAACATGCATGTTCAGGCAGCAGCTCTGTTGCCTGAGCGAATGATTTTCAGGTTCTTTCTGATGTGCGTGTGTTTGTGTGTTTTCAGAGGTGAAGGACTACGAGCCTGCGTACGGCTCCAAAGTACGAGAGCACCCCTGTGTGGAGAGCATGAAGGACAACGTGCTGAGGGACCGAGGAAGACCAGAGATCCCCGACAGCTGGCTCAGGCATCAGGTCAGACCGACACTCAGCTGTAACGTACACAGTCATCTACGTAACATCATGAATGTTTCTCCATTTTGTTTCTTCAAAAAAAACTGATAAGATATTTTTAATCCAATTTTTCGTATCTGATCTCTTTATCTTTCCAAAACCATAGTTCAGCAGTTGAAGATCAGTTTTTGTCCATTTGACCTTGTCTATAAAAAATCAAGGTTAAACAATCTCAAAACGAGAGAGTTATAATTTCATTGTAAGAGGATCAAACATTTACAGCTATTAAACATTTGAACAACCGACTGGCCTCACATATGGTGGACAGGATTTAGATTATCAATTATATTAAGACCCAAAAAAGAAAAAATGCATTGGTTAAATTGACAATTCGTAAACTTTAAGGACACATTTTTATTTTGTAGTTTCCTTTTTGGCTCTCAGGATCTCACAGTTCGGCAAAGAAATATCGCACAAGAAAAATATTGCAACGTTAGTTTGATGTGGGTGGCACGGTGGTGAAACAGGTAGTGCACAACAAGAAGGTTGCCGATTCGATTGTAACGAATTGAATTCCACATGAGGAATTCATAAAGTATGTCTTCTTCTTTTTCTTTTTTCTTTCTTCTTCTTCTTCACTCAACATACTCTCCTCCTCCTCCTACAGGGCGTGGCAGTGATCTGTGCCACCATCATGGAGTGCTGGGACCACGACCCCGAGGCCCGACTCACCGCCCACTGCGTCGCAGAGCGCATCACAGAGTTAGAGGACAAGATGGACAAACTGTCCAGTCGCAGCTCCTCAGAGGAGAAGATCCCCGAGGAGCAGAAAATCCCAACAGAGGTGGAGATCCCAGAGATGGTGAAGATCACAGAGATTCAGGACATCATCGCTGTGGACTGTTCGGTCAGCGATGAGAAGTGAGAGGAAACTGAACAGACTCTGAGGGAGACTGACGCCAAGACTACCTGGGAGTGAAGAGAGACATCTCCGCAGAGTTTCAGGAGCTGAGCTTCTGAGTTACCGGTCTTTACGTGTCATTTCTTATTCAGCAAAGAGGATCTCAGACTTAATCACTCCTAAAACACCTTAATCAGCTGACAGGCTAAAATCAAAAAAAGCCTAAATTAACTGGAAGCTTCCAAAGGTGTGCAGAGCCAGGAGACGGTATTTTTATAACAGACGGGATGGTCTTGTTTTAGGAGATAAAGAGGGCAATAATGTTAAACCAAAGACATGTGCACTTTATTAAATGAGGATCACACACGTGTGTCATGTAATCTAACATGTTCAGATCAGGAGAGTTCATCCCCAAAGTGTCCTTATGTGTTTAACCTGAGCCAGCAGTGCCTGATGATGCTGAGGGCTCGGTCCACAGCAGCAGGAAGCCAAAGTGTGTGTGTGTTTTAATTTAGGAGTGCGTTACAGTGTGTGTACTTTTTGTGTAAAGGTGGGGTCAGACAGCATGTTTTTGTAGGTTTGACTGCATACAGAGCTGAGTAGAGATGGGAATCAAAAACCATCTCCAGTTGAGCAACGTTAACAGCTTCCCCAAGGAACCGATATTGTTAGTCATTTGCTGATCAATTCCTTGCACTAGCAAAGCAAAGCAGAGCTATCATGCTCTCATCAGAGGCAGTTCAATAGAAATGATCACAAAGACGTCAAAAATCATGATAGACAAGGGGAGGAAGTGGTCAAAATTACTGCCTAATTTGTCAATATGTAAAAACACCAGCTTATTGCCTAAGCATTTATCATCTTATGACTCATTAAGGGAATCGTTAAAGAATCATTGCTGAATCATTTTTGGCATTTGTATCTATAAAATCTATCAGTTCCCACCCATAGAGCTGAGTGTAAAAATATTAATTGAGACTTAAAAACATTTGTTACGAACACATAAACATGTTTACCTCTGATAACTTTTGATGCTTCATTATAGAGGTCATAAGTCATAATAACAGCGTTCATAATGCATTAAAAACATACTCACCGTGTGCTTAGAGATGTAAAAAAATATACATATTCATAATAATTCATTACATTGAATCTGACAAGGAAAAGCATGTCATAAATATTAATGAGGTAAGAAAATAATCGGACATGCAGGTCTCTGTCTCTGTCACCCAAACCAGAGAAGAAGACATGAAACATACACAAACGTGAGAAATGTCAACAAACATGGTGTATGTTGTTCTCTGTGTCCTCTTGTTGCTCACGATGGTCGTAGAGGAGCAGAAGATTTTGTTGTTAAAGCCAAAACAAGCTCAGGAGCTTCTGCAGCACGTAACACCATACTCCGCCATTGTTTCTGTTGTTGTTGAAGTTTGTGCATGTGGTGAAAGGGAGAGGTGGGGCTATGACATCATCATGTCTAAAACTATCCGTTGTCTACAGACGCTCAGGTAGCATTTTCAGATTTATCCACTCTGGGACCGTTTTTGAAAGTGTTTTCAGGCACCTGAAATGCCGTCTTTGTGTGGACGAAATGCCTTTAGGATTATAAACTTGTACGGATACACCTAAATTTGTCTTCATGTGGGCGACAGCCGTATTTTGCTATTTTGATGAAATGCAGAGCGCTAAGAGGACGGAGAGCGTGCCTTGATTAAACATGAGTGTGTTTTGGGCGTAACATAGATCAAACCAATCAGAGTGTTTGCTGTTAACATGACCAGTTTTAATGTTCAGTCTGAACTTCAGCTCCTAATTCCTCTCCTGTAATTGTGCCACTAGAGCGCTGACTGAAATATGTTCACGCTCTATTAAAGCACCCAGAGCATAAGAAGTTAACACACCAGATTAGAGCTTGGACCTTGGTGTGTCTGCTGTGTTAATGTTTACTAAAGACATTGATCCAGTCACAGATTTAGCCACATGACCAACATAAGACATTTAAGTGGAGCGAGGCGGCCACATCAATGAGTTTCCCACTATTAGCAATACATCGCCCTACAGCTTGTCAGTGCTCTGGCCAAGTGCACTGCCTGTTTGAAATTAAGGGCACATTTTAGGCCTCACCAACAGTCTTGATCTGTAGCTCTGTTAAAGATTATGTTTGTCCAAATAACTCCTTCAGTGTGTATCATATTTTATTGCTCTTAAACGAGGTAGAGTGTCCCCTATCTGTAATCACAAATATCAACTATATGTGAGCATCACCAAACCAAATGTTATTTATGTTTTCAGCTCACAAACCTGAGCACAGGGGCGCCGGCAGCCTCGTTCTAATGCTCTGGGTCTCATGCAGAGATGGAGAGGATGTTTTACTCAGTGTGGGGGTTGTGTGGCACCTTTTCTGCATTGCACTCTCCGTTTTCTCTCTCCCTGAGTCACTCTGCTGTTGTTTTCCTACAGTAAAGGCCTGAAAAATGCAAACAACAGGTCTTAGAAAAAGACATGGGAGCAAACATAAAGAAAGTATAATATTTTAATTCCCATAAGCGCCACGTGTAACTGTCTGAGTCACCTGGTATGCACAGTCAGAGAGCTGCATGTTGAAAAAAGTTGGTTGAAAGTGTCCTCATCTTACAGTATCTGTTGTTGTTGTTGTTTTACCAGCTTTACATGAACTGTGTTGGCCTTATTAGCAAGCACAGTGTATTTACAGAATAAGGGTCAAATCAACAAAAAGGGAGACTTCCTCTTCATAGAGATGTATTATTATGCAATTTTATATGTTTGTGTCTATATCAACAGGAGTGTGCCAAAGATATTTTATCCTGCCTCAAATACAGTATGTGTCATATGTAAAATAGTGTAAATCTTTTATGAATTAAAGATATTTCTCTATACTGAGCCTCTGTTTCCTTTCACACAGAAAACACAAGACGGTGCAGACTGATCACTTTGGGTGATCAGTCGTGTGATGATCAAGTTGGCAATAAAAGGGTTTACTATGTACCAGAAAAAAAGGTCAGTACATGGGAATCAGTCAGATCAGGCAAAGGTATCCAAAAATCATGAGGCTAAAGACTAGGTCCAAAAACAAACAAGATTGTGATCAGCAAGACAAGACTATGAATGCTGGAATGAGACTGAGCACTACAAACTGGCAAAGGGAGACATGGGGTTAAATACATGAGGTGAGGGGGTGATGAGAGACAGCTGGATGAACAATCACGAGGCAGGTGTGACAGGACCAGACCGGAAGCAAAACCTGAGAACAAAAATGAGGGTTGGATATTTCGAAATGAAACAGAAGCACAAGACAAACATGAAACATTAACATGAAATAGTAACTTAACTAACAGGGTGGTGATCATGACAGCCCCAACTCCATGGAGCCCCGCCCCCAAAACAAACCCACAGTGTTTACTGATACTGTATACATGACATGGATTTTAGGTTGAGATGTAGTCTGATCTGTTTCCATATCCGGAGAGTGCCATGGATAGATGTGTTATTACCATATAAAGCTTTTTCAGTGCTGGTCGGTGATAGAGAGTATAGCATATAGAATGAGGATGGCATGATTCTTGGTCTAACTCAAGCCGGCTTGGTGGATCTGACTAGTGGGCCAGCCAGAATATCATCATTTTAACCCTTTCATGCATGGTGTCTGCTACATGGGACTGATATTTGGAATATATTTTATACCTTTTAGGTTGAAATGCCATGCAACCCCAAACTGATTGTCTCAAGGTTCTTAAAAATATGATCTTGTTATCTTTTTGTCATACTGAGATATTATATCATGAATCCAAAATGGACAAAGAAGGGGGAAATGCACCACATCCTGCAGGAATGAATGTTAAGCACTTCTATTCTCAAAGAACCAGACAGGTTAATAAACATATATTCTAATTCAATGAGATGTTAGGAACAGTTTATGCAGATTTTAAAAGTACTTTTTCTGTGTATTTGTCTCTGTGTCCATTCATGTGGCCTATATGCAATAAAGGGTATGTTCTTATCATTATGCCTGTATCCAGATTTCACCTAATTTTGTATTTTTTATCAAAAAATTTGGTGTAAATCACAAGTTAATAGTCTAATTAAACAGCAACATTAAATATTCTTCAGACTAAGCATTTGATTCTATTTACTCTTAATAAATATTGGTAAAAGATGTGTTTGTGGATCTAAGTTAAGTTTCATTATATTACTATTTATTGGTCGTTCCAAAGTCGAGAATCAAAACTAAAGGTGACAGAGCTTTCTCCATCAGAGCTCCTCGACTTTGGAACGACCTGCCAGAGGAGATAAGGCGTGCGGAGTCTGTCGCTTCTTTTAAGTCACTTTTTAAAACTCACTTTTACAGAATTGCTTTTATTTGATGCCATCTTTTATCGTCTTTTATAGTCTTTTTCTTCTCTCTTCCTCTGTGTTTTAGTATCTTTTTTAGCCTTTTATTTGTGTTTTAGTCTTTTATTTGTGTTTTAGTCTTCTTTTAGCTTTTTATTTGTTAGTAATGCTCTTATTTTAGCTCCTTTATTTTTATTGATTTCTATGCTATGTTAACAGATTGGTGTCTTTATTTTCTTTTAATTCAGATTGTTTTAGTTTTGCTTCACCTTACGCTATACTCTTAATCTTTTTATAGAAAACTTTTAACCTTATTGCTTTATTGTTCTACCTCTTTTTTATTATCTCTACTCTATTACTTTATTACTGTCTTTATGTTTGTTTTGTTTTTAGCTTTTATTTCGTTCCTCATGGTCTCATTTTATGTAGCAGGGTTCTTGTATTGTCTGGGTTCTTATGACAGGTGAAAAGGGCCCTTGAGTCATGGGGCTGGAGTCACTGGACATGGCCCTCATGCATGTTTGCACCTTCAGGGTGAAGCCGCACTTCGAGTCTTCTGCCTCTTGTGTTGCTGTATCCTGGTGTGGTGCGGTGTGTCTCTGGCCCCATGGGATCAGGGCCTCATCTGTGTCCATGTCCAGTGACTGGGCCTGGATTCTTGTGCCTACTTTTTGGGGTTTAAGTTTTCCTTCATGTTTTGTGGAATTCTCTCAATTTCATTTTGCCTTCTGTGTATGTCTTAAATGTTCTCTGATTTTAACTGATCCTTTTCAGTTGTTTTTTCCTTTGTGTTTAAGTTCTTGTGCTTTGCTGACTTTATAATCCTGCCTGCTGTCAAAGCACTTTGTAAACCGTTGTTTTTAAAAGTGCTATACAAATAAAGTTTATTATTATTATATTATTATTATTTATACCCTTGATGTGTGGTGTCCACTGCAGTGGAAAATAAAACATACTGATAAAAAAAATGGCTATAATTTTTAACTCGTCTGAAAGGAAAAACTAACATTTAAACTAATTATTGCTTTGTGATTATATAATTCATGCATGAAAGGGTTAATGTTTGAGCCCCCCACGACCCTTAAAGGGATTAGCAGTATGGATAAAGGCTGGGTGGAGAGATTTAACAACTTGCATCCCAGGCTAAAAAATGGTTGATACAAACCAAAAATTCAAAATGCTAAAGTAATGCCGAGTTGATTATACTAAAATAGATTATTGTTTTGTTTTGTTTTTTTTAATAGTTATTATTTTTAGTCCTGGCCCCAAAGCATATGTCAAGAAATAGACTGGCCCTTGCATAAATGGACTGTAGTGGATGATCCCTGATCTACAGGTTGGTGGCCCCTGGTTTAAACTCTTCTCCCAGCCTCTGGCCCGTTGATCTTTTCTTTCTCTCATAACCTATAGCTGTCTACCTGCTTGTCTGTTTGAAGTGAACCAAATAATTGTATAACAGACATTGCACTTTAATCATGTTAGGAAACACATATGACGTCTCGAGGCCACTGCAGGTGAGATTTTCTTCTTAGACAGACTCGACCGCAGACGTGCTGCACAGACAGCATCACAGTACTTCAAAGTGTTCAAGCAACAAGAACAATCAGACCTCAGCAGACATGTGCTGTGGTTGTAAGTAAGAAAGACTCCACTAGGGGTCGCTGTCCATCAGACGGCTCTTCACAGATGGTGGACAGACTACATCTGAATCAAAGTACAGAACAGGTACTTAGTGATATTTTATTAATGACTCTAACACTGTATGAACCCACTTTAGCAATCTATTGCAATCCAGCGTGTCTTTATCCTGTTGTTAATGTTAATTCTCCACCACTGTGCATGCACATTAATCATTCATTACTCACTTGTAAATATCATCTTCGCTCCCACAGACTCGTGGACACTGGTTGACATAAATTGTGTTTAACTGTAACTAACAGAGTGTTAACAGTATCATTAATACCCCTCACTGTTGCAGTTCTGTCTATTCAGGTGTGTGATTGTTCCTGCTAATTTTTCACTTAGTATCATCTTCTACATATTCTTTTCTTACCTTTAATTTTTTTTTTTTTTTTTAAAGTTGAATCCTACTTTTCTATTTTTGTATATGTACATATTCCTATCCTTACACTCCCGATCAAAATCTTTAGACAGTTGGGAAACTGTAAGAATTTGCATTTTGCACTGTTTGATCTTAAGAAGGTTTTAAGTCAAGCTTCACAGTGAATAAAAGACAGAAATGGGAGTGAAAGACATAACATTTTGAGTAAGTAATTTGTTGAAACAAATCAAATCAAACTAATCTGAAACTGGCTGTTTATCGGCAGATCAAAAATTTCAGACCACAGCCAAAAAAAAAAAAAAAAAGATGAAATGAAAGTGTCCAAAAGGACTCAGTATTGAGCAGCTCCACTGTTCTTGCTGATGACTTCAAAAATTCCTTTAGGCTGCTTGAGGTGAGTGTTTCCAGGAGGCTGGTGGGCATGTCGCTCCAAGTGGTGATGATGGCTTCACGAATGGCGTCCACTGTCTGGAACTGATTTTTGTAAATTTCTCTTGCCATTTGAGGCTGGATGGGGGCCCTCAGTCAGTAATGACAAAGGCCCTCAGTCATTACCACACAGTCGATTGCTATGAAGATGTTTTTGTTTTTTAAGCCCTGTCTTCACAGATGATCTGACGATTATTGGGCCACAGTCAGCACCAGTGACAACCTTAATTTGCATCGATGATGGTCTCGTGGCTTGACGGACAGCCAATCTGATCTTCCAGCTCAGCGCTGGTGAGTTTTTTTGGTCTACCGCTTGACTTTTTGTTCCATAACCCTCAGGATCATTTAAGAAATTCAAAATGACTGTCTCAGAGCATCCAGCCTCAGCAGCAATGGTGTGTTGCAAGAGGCTTTGCTTATGCAGCTTAACAATCCGACCGTGCTCAAAGACAGAAAGCTTTTGTTGGAATCCATATTTTTGCACAGATTTAGTCTTTCAAAGGCTGTGGTCTTGAACTTTTGATCAGCTGATGAACAGCCTATTTCAGTTTAATTGTTGTTTCCAATAAAAATGTTGTGTCTCTCGCTCCCATCTCTTCTTTTTACATTTTGAACTCTATTAAGAAGCTTCTTAAGAATCAACAGTGCAGAAGGTAAATGCTTGCAACTTTTCAACTGGTCTTAAGATTTTAATCAGGAGTATATGTCTAATGGCCAAAAAGCTGATTCTGATACTGAAAAGTAAAAGTACTTCAGTTAAAATGTACTTAAGGTACTGAGTTGTTTGAGAAAATGTTCCTGTGTCTCCTAAAAGGGACCACTGCTGCACTAAAGGAGTCAGCCAATTATTTGTCATAGGGTATAACAGTAAAGTTTACTACAACATTTAAACCACTTTATAAATAAAGGTTTACAGCAAACCTTTAACAGGCATAAGAACAAAGCAGGAGAGCTCAAGCACAAAGGAATCAAACACATGACACAAACTCAAACTCAGACGAGGACCAGAGGAGCGCAAAAAAATGAAACCCAAACAAAAACTCGAGCAGGACAGACGGGACATGAAACATCAGCGAACACCAGGCAATGCAAGCCCAGCTACATAAAATGAGACCAGGAGGACCAATAATAACAGGAGATAAATGCTATAAATAAGTAAATAAAGCAAATGAAATATGATAAAAATAAATATAAATGTTATAATAAAACTGAATAAAAGCCAAAGAATGAAGCAGAGGGGTAAAAGAGTTTAAGAAGAGGAAAGTCTGGAGTGATACAGTGGCAATAAAGAAATTTAGAGATATTAAATGAACTGAAAGATGCTACAATTAATATGTATCCATGTTCCTGCCTATATATCTACACATTTTCATGCACCACACATACATCGAAACATCAAAACAAGAACTCACACCCAAAGGAGATCAACTAAGGTCTCTCTAAACTCCAATTATTTCAATCAGGAGGGACAAAATTTGATTGAACATTATTTATTTTATAAGTTTGGGTGAATTAAAATGTGCAGTGCCTTGAGATTAGCATCTCTTTGGCGATTAGTCTTCAGCGGGATGTCCTTGTGCGTCAGGGCTAATGAGGCTGATTTCATGATAGGATACTCCCCAGACACTGATGGTGGTGGTGAGGGATGCTGGATGAGAAGAAACCTCTGAGCAGCTCACTGGGACACAACACACAACAGACATGTATCCATCCAGACAGAAACAAAGGGACTAAAATAAGAATTCATGATTGCAACAAACTCATGGACATCCAGACCATAAACCTGTCCTCATCATATTTATCTCTTCTGAATATAAATTTATCTTAAGTTTAGCATCTCATTTTCAAGAGGGTCCTTATGTCTTTATGGTTATGAAGGTATATATCATGGAGGTTGGTCAATACAACCATTGATAGAGAGATCAATCTAATATTAACATTAACATCAATAATTATTATAATCTGGAGAGGACTGATGATGATTAATAAGCATCTAGCTGAACTGCCATTAAATTGAGTTTAACTGGTCTAAAAGTATGAATTTATGTTAAATGATGTCGTTTCTGTTGGTGGTTGATGCAGGATAGAGCTCATGGAGTGGAGCAGGTCCACAGCAGCAGGTCATCCATGATTGTTTGTCAAGGTCACACTAATATATGTGTGCTGTTTGCAGGAATGAATTTAATTTTGTTGATTTTTCTGAAGTTAATAGCAGGAACCATAGTGATATTTGGCCTTTCTCTTAGATCCATTCTAATATTTATAGTTGTAGTGATTGAAGCTTTGTAGGTCCACAGCAGCAGGCCGTCCATACCAACGGTCTCAGGCGGCCAACAAGACAAGAACCAGAGACGAGTACAGGAGCAAAGAAAAAGAGGCAAAGAGAGATATAGAGAGAGAGGACAGAGTGAGAGTGTTAGAGAGACAGAGAGAGATAGAGAGGGAGGAGCTCAGTGTGCCAAATCCCCAGCAGACTAAGCCTATTTATCTATGAACTATGATCTGGTCCAGGCCTGAGGTGGTCCTAACTAAAAGCTTTATCAAAGAGCAATGGTTTAAGTCTAACCTTAAAGGTAGAGAGGGTGTCTGCCTTCTGAACCGTGGTCGGTAAATGGTTCCAGAGAAGAGGAGCCTGATAACTGAAGGCTCTACCTCCCATACTACTTCTAGAGACCAGACAATTAGACTCAAGTCATAGGGACTCGGACTCGATTCGACTTGCTAATTTGACAACTTGCAACTCGACTTGGGAGGTAAAAACTCAAGACTCGACTCGGACTTGAGACAACATGAGCAAAATTCTATGTTTTTTTTCATTGTATGTTTTTTTTTCCACGTGGATATCATTCTAGCTACCTCTAAAAAAAAACACAGTTGGAAAAATGTCAGAAAGGCACTTTGAGCCTGCAATTTAAATGTTGCAAATTGTTCCAAGTAAGCATATTTTTTTAATCAAATAAGCCATTTCTTTAATGTAGACTTTCCCATCTACCTAGGTCTAAGTGATCATACATGTAATGTTGTAATGGATAAATAAACAGCTTCATGCTGCTTTAATCCATGCAGACTAGTCTGCATGCTCTTTTTTGACAACGACCTTAGGACGATAAGGTTTCTCTCTTAAAGATGTAAACCTGAGTGCTTTTTGGGTGGGCTGGGGAACAATGGTGAGGGACTTGATTTGACATGAACTGTGACTCGCTTGACCTGACAACCTGTGACTGACTTGACATAACCTTGTGACTCAACTTGACCTGATTTGCCCTCAACAGAAAAAAACCTGGGACTTGCTTGAGACTTGGACCAAATGACTTGACACTCACTTGGGACTTGGATTGGAGGGACTTGGGCAATTGTCTGCTAGAGACTGATGGTACCATGAGCAGGCCAGCATTATGGGAAGGTAATGTTCATGAGTGGTCGTACAGCACTACAAGCTCTCTAAGATAAAACACTTCTCTAAAATCATATTCTAGTGCAGGGGTGGGCAACTGGTGGCCCAGGGACCACGTGCAGCCATTTACGTCACTCAGTGTGGCTCACCAATCATATCCAAAAAAAAACAAACAAAGTGTTAATATGAAGAAAACATAACAACTGCTAAATATGATTCATCATGAGTAACCAGTACTACATAATGTACAAATTAGTATAGATGATAAAATAATTCTACTTACCTAAGATCGTCTTTACATGCATTGTTTTTTGCAAGTCATTGAATAACTTACTTTGCTTACTTTAGGTAATAACGCACTGCTTTTACTTCCCATATACACACTGAGCAGCCATGTTTGTTGACAGACTCAGGGTCTGCCAGGGTTGTTGGCGTTTTCTCAGTCGGACTTCCACATTTTAAGGGTGTTCCAGATGACATTTTCTGGCTGGGATTTTGTAATTTCAGACTTCTACGTAGAGGGAATGCACCAAAAGACAATTGAAAAATATAACAGCAGCAGGCATGACAGGCCAGACAGGTTGTGGCAGAATCATGCTTGGAGCTGAAGTGAGTGAACGCCCTAATCAGCTGATGATTTGAAGCACTTGTGCAGGAAAGCAGCAGGGTGAGGAAATGAGGGAGCAGTGACTTTATGAACGAATAAGTGACTGAAGAATCAAAGGTCTGTCTGGTTGAAATCTCGCTATAAGCTCCATAACCAAAAGAACTCATTCAGTGATGGCAAAGCAACAGAGATAACCCAAACATGACAAGATAGCTTGCACTACAACATGAACCCCAACCCTAATCTCCACCCTTGTGCCCTTAAACTCATAACACCTATGAATGAAGAACGACCTGGCATGTGCCCCCAAACCTGAACCTTGAATAGACTTGGACTTGGCAAATGGACCTGAGCACCGATCTAACGTTAAATATCAGAGCATTTGTTTTAAATTTATGTTAATGGGACAAACAGCATGGCTTTTTCTGCAGCTCTTGTCGTGTGCCCAGAAAAATACTGATGAATGTCAATGGTAAGTGTTCATAGATAATATGTGTAACTGTCCAGTGTGTTTTACACACCTAACAGACAATAGAGCCAAGAGTAAAGTAAGAAGAGGAATTAAATAATCCATCCAGAATTCAGACCAAACGGCTAAACACACTGTGTTGATAACAAAACGCCAGCCATCCCACACAAAGTGAATTAAACAGAATAAGACATTTAGTGGTTTGGTCTAAGAATGAATGTTACACCCTGAACACACAATAAGGGCACATAATCATAATCCATCCTCTTTGTGCCCTGTGCCTGGCTTTGCCCCAAGAACATTTAAAGTGGGGTTGTGTGAGGTACATTGCACTGTTTTAGTCACAGCACATGTGCCAGGATTGATTGATTTTTTTTTTTTTTTTGATTGAAGTCTTTATTTCGAGCATGGTCATGGACATGAAGCATGAGACAGCAATGAAAAAAAATAAATAAATTTAAAAAAAAAAATAAAAAATAATAATAATAATAATAATAATAATAAATCAATAAATAAAGTTATAAAGAAAAGAAAACAAAAAAAAAGAAAGAGTCCAACATGCTCGAAAAGGATCAAACTACAGTCTTTTTTTTTTAAAATACTCAAGTAATACTTAATCCTAAATAAAGATGAGACAAATGTACAAATGTTGAAAGATTATACTGCTGACCAAGCTCAGTAATTTTGACAAATATTTTTGTATAGCTCAGTTTATCAATCAACCAATAATCAAACTTTATTTGTACAGCACTTGTCATACAACATATGTAGCACAAAGTGCTTTAGATAAACAGAGAACAAATAGGAAAAAGTATGGGCAAAAAATGCTTGAATAACAATAATAAGAACGAACAAAACCAAATCAAGAAAAAAAAAACACCTTGATTTAACAGAACAGTTTGTGTGTGAGAAACTGTGGAAACATCACCATGAGTTCAAAATGAGAAAATACTGGAGATAGAAGTTTTAAAAAACAGAATATAAGTGATTATATAGTTAAAATAAATAGAAAAAAAATAGACTGAGATAGATAATAAACGATTGTTTGGTGAGAATGATAAAACAAACAAAGCTTAAACAAATGATTCAGTAAAACATTTTGAAATGTACAAATGGATGAATATATAACTAGATTTACTTGAAACAAACAAACAAAAAAGATTGAACAGTGAGATTAAAAAGGTAGGTCTTGAGTTTGCTCTTTAATTACAGACACTCTGTGCTGCCCTCAGGTCTGCAGAGGCTGTCCCACAGAAAAGGGCCGTAAAAACTAAAAGCTGCCTCACACTGAGTCTTTGTTTGGACTCTTTGGCACAACTTAAAAACCACCACCTGAAGGCCGGAGGGCTCTCACAGGCTCATATGATCAAAGAAAATCAGATTAGCTTGGACCAAGACCATTAAGAGATTTTAAAACGAATAAAAGAACCTTGAAATCTAAGACACTGGAAACCAGTGCAGAGGCTTTAAAATCAGTTATGTGGGCTATGTTTGTTGTTGTTTACCCACAAAGACAAACACACTTATGCTACCCTAAAGTAAACTTTTCATTAAAACTGTGGCTTCTGTCTTAACAAAGCAAACAATCAGTACAAGCCGAATCCTTACTCTGAACTGGAGAAGTTTCTTCTGTGAACTTCAGTTCATACAGGTATTCACAAGTATACAAAGCAAATGGTGCTTGTGTTCGCTGCAAATATCATCAGTTTATCCCGTTAGCGGTTGTTTTCTTTCGTGAAAACTAGTCAGTGCTGCCGGTGGAAGGACACGTAGGCTGTGCAGTGTCTCAAAATAGTGCCTAATCAAAGTGGCTTAGTAGTGGAAAAAAGTGGATGTAAACAAACTGTAGCGTGTGATGACTCTGCTGCTTGTAAGGCCTGCCCCCCCCCCCCCCCCCAATTCTTTAAAGGATAAGTTCGGTTTTTTGACACCTGGACCTTATTTTTAGGATTAAATATGCTCGTAGACTCATCCAGACAATTTTGGCGGAGCTCCGAGCCATTTTCGAGCAATTTAGATCCATCCAACTGCGTTTTTTCTCATGCCATAGTAGCCAGAAATCATATTTTGGGGGGCATTAATACGTGTTTCCTCTGGTCTCAAGTCCCACTCTGAGCAGCAAAGGCACTCCTCCTCTGTTGTGTTTGCCGTGCAATGTCCACAACAACACCACCAGTTAGCCCCCATTCGTGGACGTGCAGTGGTTGCTTGTTCTCTGGCCAGCTGTTCGGCTCTTTCCCTCTGCATCCTCCTTTCAAATAGCTCCTCGTCGGTATATTCTGGCTCAAAATGATACGGGCATCCATTATACTCAAAGTCGTCATCAGACACTTCTACATCGGATAAATATTCCGCCATGTTGCACAAAAATAGCCGTGTAGCCGTGTAGCCTAGCAACAACAGTGGCTCTACTCATGTTCTTGTCTATGACGTCACCAAAAGTTACCCATCCTTGTAAAGCCCCGGATGACCATAACAACAAAGTGGAGCTGACATGGTGATAACACTGGCCATTCATTTATAAAATGTAGCTGAAATGAGCGAGTTTCGCAGCAGATAATGTCTAATTTAGGAGCTTCGATTTCTGGCCCCGTCTGCTACTATGGCATGAGAGAAAAACACCGTCGAATGGATCTAAATTGCTCGAAAACGGCTCTGAGCTCTGCCAAAATTGTCTGGGTGAGTCTATGAGCGTATTTAATCCTAAAAATAAGGTCCAGGTGTCAAAAAAACGAACTTATCCTTTAAATTACGCAGAGAATCTGGCACCATGTACAGCAATATTTAACATTAGCATCTGTCCCGAGATTTTCTGAACAGAGAGAGAACTGAGCTGTGACACTGTGGCCCAAACATGACATGGACTGACATGCACCAGATTCTGAACACCGTCAAAAAGGGCCCTAAATCCGGCAAATCCAGTGTCACTGTAAAGCTGTCAATACAAAAGGGGCACCAGCTTAAATCTTGCCCAGGGCACCAATGATCTCATTCACTCCAAGAGGTTACTCCATCTTCCTGTTTTCAAACATTAAAAAAAATACTTTTTATTGACATATTTATCTAACAAAATAAAATGAATCCATATTGTCACACTCTGAGGCAGACGGAGATGAAAAGACTGGCTGTCTTATAGCTTTAGGAAGGATTATAAAGTGTGTGTGAAAGCAGTTTACCTCTTATCAGATAAACCACATAAACACTCAGAGTGCTGATGTCTACTTAAGCTGCTGCTTTGGGAATTAAGAAACGCTGAAAAAGATTAAAGAGGAGGCTGCCAAGCAAAATATAACCTGAGTGGGTATCCATTCATTTAAATACAAAGACAAAGAGGCTAGAATTACAGTTTCTGTTCCACTCAGTGCATTTCTGTTCAAAGAGTGCAGTCAGGTAGATTTGTAAAGCTTTGGGTGGCTTTGGATCAGCGGTACAGTCAGTCCTCATGCAGACTGCTTCTGTTTTATTCAACAGGCTAGTTAAATGGCCTGGTCCACCTCATACCTCTTTAACACTGTAACTCCAATTATTTCCTTTTGTTTGTAATATCTCAACCCTTTCAAGCACATAAAGCTTGAGATCTTTTTTCAGGACAACCTGAGCTGTAAGAACATTTATGGTGTAATGATGTCAGTTGAAAGTCATTAGAACACAGAGATGAAGCAAAAATTCAAGATGGAATTGAAGTCATTAGATAAATCACATGTATCAGTGATGAACAAGTATTTTGACGTCTGAATATGGTTCAGTACAGCTTCAGCTTTAAAGAGGAAGAAACAAAAGTATGCAAACAACAATACTACCCACATATTTATGCCTGTTTCTCCAGAGGCTTTTTTCTCCATTTGTGCCGCTCTTGAATGTATTTCTTTTGGAAACTGACATGTAACGATTCTGTTTCTTGTTGACCTTTGGCTGCCCCTGGTTGATAACCTGATAGATACATCAGACAGTCCTGGTGTTTGGACTGAGCAGAACCTTTCTAAAAGCATATCCAGCAGATGATTAGACAGATCGTTCTGTCACTCACATCCACTACAGACCAATAACATGATATAGCAGACGGATGCTACAGCCGTGGTGTAAAATATACCACGAGCCACCTCATAGAACAAACTATCACCAAAATATGTCAGAAGTGGAGCGAAAATATCATTTCTGTTGAAAAAAGCATCCAGTGTTCCTGTTTGTTTCTCATTCAGTAACAAACGGCAGTACAGACCTGATAAACTTATTACTGAGGCTGTTAGCATCTATGCTAACCTCTGTGCCAACAGTCACTTCCTGCTGTCGTCTTGCTCGTAGCTCCGCCTCTTATTGCTTTGAAGACGCTGATTGGGCCAGGCAGCTTTGTGTCAAGCTCAATCATTGTAGATTGCTTGGCAAGATGAATCCGCCTCATTATGGACATTGAATCAGGCGGCTCCAGCTGCACTGCAAGTTTACCTGATTGGACAATGCTGTTGAAAAAGCTAGAGAAGTAGAAATCTGATTGTTCAATGGAACGACTGGAAGTAATTTTCTCTAAGGGACGAGATTGAGCACTACAATAATTCTACTGCAGTTTTGATCAAGAAAATTTGGTTTTAAAAAATCACAAATTCTGGATTTATCTCTGTGGATCCAAAAATACAACATTGTAGAAAGAAAGACTGCACTTCATGGCTGAATTAAAATCTTTTTTGAGGGATATATTTGACCTGGAGCCTCCTAAGGGTTGACAGGGGTTCAGATCATGCTCTTCCTTTTACAGATCTACTGTACATTTGCGCACTTTCTTTTTCCAACTCTCTTAAAATGTGACAAAAATAAAGTCAGGTCATTTTTAAATGTCATGAAATTCATGGTTACTTTTATAAAAATCCATCTTTATGTGTATGGAGTGTGTCTAAAAGTTTGTCTAAAATCCAAATTTTCTTTCACACAAATTTGAGTTCTTTGTTTTACTTAGACAATCCAAACTTAAACAACAATTTCCCAATCATAAAGAGATTATGGCTTCAATATATATAATTGATTAAATCTCAGCCTAAAGAACTCATTACAGGGTAAAATGTCCTACATTGTATTAAAATGAACTTCTTTCATTTTTGGTAACAAAGGAAAAGACAGATTTCTAGATCTTATTTTTAGTAGGTCTAATTTTAAGAAACTTTTCAACATTTTTTTCTTTCTTTCTTTCTTTCGATAAATAAAAAAATAAATAATTGTTTAAAAAAACTTTTTTTCTGATAGGAAGAGGAAAAGATCATTTGTCATTAACATAAGAAATATTTCCTCGGTTCATTTCTTGTTTAAAAATGTATAGTTGTCAAAAAAGAGAGAGACTGTTAGATGAAGGTGTTAGAAGAATTTTGCAGTGTGCCAATAATACCTCAAAAAATTCTGAACAGGTTTGGATGAAATTTCAAGGGGATGTTGTTCATGGCACAAAGGAGAAGTGATTGGATTTGGTGTTGATCTGAATCTGGATGCAGTTTTATGCACAGTTTCACACTTAACTCGACTAAAAATGTTAGAAATGCTTTAGCAGAGGTTTGTGCTCTCCTCTAGTTGTTAAAGTTACTGTCAGGGTGGCCCATCTTAAGCTCTGCTAACGTGTTCTTGTCTATTCATTCATTCTCGTTTGGGTAGACACATCTCTCATCTATTTACTCACCACCCTAAACTATGCAAATATACTGATTTTCATCTGTGCACTACTTTTGTTCACACACCTCAGCTCCCATTCATCCTCTGAACTCCCCCACACTGGAACACTCTTATTCTGACCCTATGAACCATTCAGCAGATCTTTAAGGGGACAAACGTGCTGAGACGCTCACTGCTTTGTTAATCTAGAAAGGACTTCATGTCATATTTATCCCTCTCAAACGGCCATGAAGTTTAGTGTGTTTTTTTAAGACATTTTGTATTTATGGATAATAGAGATAAACTCATTATTATTGTTTTTTGTTATCATATTTCTTATTGAGAAATGAAGCAGTGTTGTTATTAAATCTCTATTTTTAACCCTTATAGAAGGTGACAATGTCCCATCAGCCTGTAGACCAATCAGCTGTGCTTAATTTCTTCATAAGCAAAGGTCAACACAAGACAAAATAATTGTCTGTCAGGTCGCAAAACAACTTAAAAGGGAGTTAACCCTCGAGACACCTCAGGGGACCAGACTTGTTCTCTCTGTTATCTATGTTTTTTAATTCTCAGTGCAGTATAAAAGCTAATTGTATGAGAACCCTCTTAAAAACAAGATACAACATCTCAAACTGGTCGAATAAATTAACATTCAGCAGAGACAAATATGATGAGGACAGATTTATGGTCTGGGCATCCATTAGTTTGTTGTTATCATAGATTCTTATTTCAGGTCCATTGTCTTTGCATTGCACTGTAAGTTGGCCCAGTGCTGTGCTCATGGTGGATTCATGTTGGGTTTCAATTAATTGATTGATTGATTGACTGATTTATCTTTTTAAAATTATTATAAAATTCCATGATGCCCCCTATTGCAAGGTGCATAGAATAGGAGATTTGCATACATGCCTACACTCTTTACCCTTGGGACTGACTTGGTCCCATTGACTCCCATTATAACCACACATTTTTGACATACTGTAGTCGTGATAAACTATTATGCTTTTCCCATGAATACATGAATAATAAATAAATAAATCAAATGTGTCTTGGGTCTTACATGTGATGACCTCCCTAAACCACCAGGGGCAGCAGAGCTTCATCATATAAAGTTTCAATGGAGGCCTGGTTCTCTTGCAAATGGCTGAACGCCATAAAAATGGTCTTGGTGTTGGAAAAGACTGGTGTGACAGTGGCTGAGAATGTACTTTGTTTGCGTGTGAAATTTGAGCTTTGCTTGTATCATGTTACTTGATCATCTCTTGATCACAAGAGATCAGCCATTGTTATGACAAAAAAGCATAAAAGCATAACAAAAAATGTTATATTTATGTTGTTGCAAAGATATAATGCAGTGAAAGTGATGGATAGCACTTACTTTTTACATTTTTATGGGAGGGACCATTTTGGGACCAAAGGCAAAAAAGTGGATATTTTTTGAAAACAAACTCTCATTGCTCCAAAAATAAAATGCCTTAAATTCATTGTTGTTATCCACTGTTGACACTATTGGCTGTAATATCTTCATCCCAAATATTCCTCTTTGTACCTCAAATTTGGAAAATATTGCATTTTTTTTTTTTTTTTAAATCTGGGCTCTTATGACAAAAAAGGGAATTAAAATCTGAAAAATACCTTAAAAAACTTTATGTCTACAGTTAGGTCTTAAGTTGTTGTTTGTAACTTCTGAGACATAAAGCAAGACTGGAACAAATAACTACACTAATAAAAAAAGGTTTGTGGAAGAGGATCAAGGCAATTATTATTATTATTATTATTTTTACGGGTGAATTTTCTTTAGCCTTTGAAAAAGACTTTCCTCAGTATTCTTGGCCCCTGAAAACAAATTTTGGGGGCTGATTTTATTTTATTTTATATCTGTGAAAAGAATTCAGAATTCTGACTTTGATCTTTGAATTCTGGCAAAGTAAAAAATAAATGGGGGGAGGTTTTTCACAGATGTAAAAAAAAAAATCAGTGTTTTTAAAATGTTTTCTTCCTTTGCCTGGATTTCAGAGATAAAAGTCAGAATTTTATCTCAGAATTCTGACTTTCTTCACAGATGAAAAAAGAAAGAAAGCCTCCAAAAAAAATATTTCTTAGTGGCCTTAATCTTCTTCCATAGAAGATATGTAGGTATTTTCTGCTGTATAATTTTTCTGTTGTATATTCAAGGCTTTAATAAACTTTCTGAGACACAAACAAAGGACTGAGCCATTGATATGGAGGAGGGCGTAAATCAGTACAGAGGATGACTGAAAGGCACTGTTTTGCAACAAAAACAACAAAATACTTTAAAAATGTGTTTATCAGTGGAGTCTAAAGCTCCTAAAGCTATAAATTGTGGGGTGTTTTTATTGAGAAAAGAAAGCAGCCAGTGTCTGCATTCTTTTTGGGGCCCCTGCTGGGCCCTCAGAATTGTCCAAACTCCTTTAAATAAATCATCCAACATTGTTACAGCACAAATAGTCTGGTAGCCTAGTTTGTCCAGAAGAGGACAATGTTTTTAACTCGAATGTGGTTGAAATAGTTGATGCTCTACATTATTTATTACAAAACATCCAGGCAGACAAAAATATCTGAAAATGGCTTCAAATGACAACAGTAATTACGAATATTTTAACAGAGCACCCAGTTTTTTCTAAAGTGGACTTATCTTGCCTTTTCTGTAAGATTTGAAGACGAAGATATAAACTAAAGTCATGTTCATATCATCAAGGGTAAGATTTTCACTGCGCTTCAGAGTGAAGGAGATTTTCTGATGATTTAGCAGATTGATTTATCACAGCGCAGCAGCAGGAACAAGCTAACCACAAACTGCTTCCTGTGTTTCTGTCTGTAGGATGATCTGTCTTTTTCTGCTGCGTTTATAGGTTTGTGTAAGACGTGACCCTTGTCTCATCAGCCGCAGAGGTCACTCCCTCTTCTGCTTCAGTCATTACTGTGATGGCATTGCTTTTTGCATGATCCCAAACATGATTCCTGCAACACATTCCAAAAAAGCTGGGACAGGGGCATGTTTACCACTGTGTTACATCCTTTTTCCTGTTAGCAACTCTCATAAGTGTTAGAGAGCTGAAGACACTGATTGTTGAGCTGTGTAGGTGGAATTCTTTCACATCCTTGTTTGATGTACAACTTCAGTTTCTCAATACTTCAGGGTCTCACTTGTTTGTTTTTTTGCACTTCATAATGCAGCACATTTTCCACGGCAGGCCAGTCTGGTACTTTCACATTTTATGAACCCACGTTGTTGGAACAAGTGCAGAATGCACCTGCGGTTACACTCCTTCACTCACTGTGGGTGATGCAGCCTGTCACTGAGGGAGCTGCACATGGCTGTCAGAGTGTCCTGCAGGAGGTCCAGGGGGCACCCCTGGACTGAGCTGGCCTTCCTGATCAGTCTGTCCATGATGTTTGTATATCATGCAGTGCCACCTGAGGGACTGAAGGTCACAGGCATTCACTGTTAATGTGCTTACTGCCTACATGCAGAGATTTCCATCCGTATCTTCTGATGATTTTATGAACTGCTGATGATGAAGTCTCTTAGTTCCTTGCAACTGTACATTAAAATCAGTGTCCTTTAACTGTTGGACAACACTTGCTTGTGAATGCTTGTGCCTTTAGGGGATGCTCCTTTAATACCCAATCATGACACTCTTTTGTTTCCAATCAACATGTTCACCTGTATAAAGTTCCGGGCAGGTGTTTTTAGAGCTTTCTTCAACTTTCTGAGTCTTTTTGTTGATCCTTTCCCAGCTTTTTTGAATGCTGAAGCTACTCACTGAGTCTGTTGTTGGGTGTTTTGTTTCTGTTGTGAGGGGTTTTCATTTTTTTGAGCTGTGGTCTTAAACTTTTGATCAGCTGAAAAAAGCAAATTTGAGTTTAAATGCATTTTTCAATAAATTAATGAATCAAAATGTTTTGTCTCTCTCTCCCATTTCATCCTGAAGCTCTACTTAGAACCTTCTTAAGATCCAACAGTGCAAAATCCAAATTCTTGTTTAAACTGGTCTGAAGATTTTGAGCTAGAGTGCATTTATCTGCAACAACATCTCCAACATTAACACATCTCAGTGTATGACATGAGGCATGTTTAGAGGAAACAGAGCTCTCTTAAGGTATATACATGATCTTTCCTGCACTTTGCAGAAGTTTCTCTGCATGTGCTGGTTGTTTGAGACAGTTATTATGGCCCTTTTCCATTAGCCCTACTCTACTCGGCTCGGCTTTCCCCGACTCTACCTGGCTCTACTCGCTTTGGCCTGCTTTTCCACCAGCCCCCCTGCCCAGCGGGGGCCTTGTCGGGGTTCATGTCATTTTAAGCGCGACACAACAACCAAAACAAAGGAGGACTTGGAGGCAATAGTATACTTGCTGCTCGGTCTGTGGCTTTTTGTTACAAAGAGGAAAGCAGAAGAAGGCTGCAGGCGGCGAGAAGAAACACCCTTGAGAAGTACAGGAGAGTTTTGGAAGCTATACAACAGTTTGAAGTCGAGGACGAGAGCAATCGGGCTGCAAAGAAAAGACGTATGAGGGTAAGCTAACGGAAGCTACCGCTAGCTTGTTAGGTAGCTCGTAATGATAAAGTCCCGTGTTTAACAATGTGATGGCAGCAAGTTATTGCCATAAAGTAGCAAAGTGTATGTACTGCAGTCCTGTTTTGGGCATCGCGCTCAAGACCCATCAGTGACGACATTCTCTGACCAATCAGTAGCCGGCAGTCGGTCGACGTCACCTTTTAGTGTCGACTCAGCTCGCTTAGAACCAGAGCAGATTAGGTACTAAAACTGGTTTGTTTTAGGAGCTACTGTGCCGGTGGAAACGCAACGCAAACCGGGTAGAGCCGAGTAGAGTAGAGTAGAGTAGGGCCAAGGCGGGCTGGTAGAAAAGGGCCATTAGATACTGTGAAAAAAGGGAAGTTAATGCTGAAGTTAGTCTACAGGATATATTCTGTTTAAAAACAGAGGAGGTTTAGTTATATTTGACACACCATGTGCTCTGTCTTTTTCAGTGTCTGGTTTATGGAAGGCTTGGGAATCTGATATAAGGGGGTGAGGCAGTAACAGACTTTTTGTGCAACAACAGCTTAAAATTCCTGTGCACCAGGTGGATTAAGAACATATACTGTGCATCAATGCCATGTAGTCCTGCAGAAATGCAGCCAAAGTTATGAAGATTATTTTAAGTCACTTGATCATGATGGGGGGCAGGAAGTGAAGAACACTGGTTGGAAGTTGATGGAAACAAATGAAAATTAGTCCCTGAAAACTGGATATTGAGATTGAGTCCAGTGATGGTTAATGTCTCAAGGTGTCAAGAACAGGATCCAAGACATCAGTGGAAACATAGATTTTGGGGCTCCAATAGAATATGAGGACATGGACAGCAAAGCTTAGTTTGTTGAATTCTAGCAGCCACGTCAAAGTTCAGTGTGATGATATCCAAATGACTTGTTGAATGCAAATGTGGAGCTGCCGTATTGCTCCTATTTATCAGTGTAATATGTTAACGCACATGACATCAGGTGAGAAAGGAAGAGATGTCTCTAAAATGACAGAAATATCTTTTGGACACCATTTTGTGATGTTTCATTGATGCTGTAATTCAGTGAATTTAGTTGTTTGCACCTTTGGGGACCATTGCAACCTGTGAAGTCTGTCCCAGGTAAGTTCAAAACTGTCAGATTGGGAGGACTTCTGGACTGATCCAGTAGGATTCAAACAGGCAGGTGCCTTGTAGTCCTGCAAAGATGCTGCCAAAGTTATGAAGACTATTTTAAGTGAACAATACAGATTGGGATAAGATGGAAATAAATGAAATGAGGGTGGCACGGTGGAGCAGCAGGTAGTGCATGTGCCTCACAGCAAGAAGGTTGCCGGTCCGACCACCGGGTCAGGCAGGGCCTTTCCGTGTGGAGTTTGCATGTTCTTCCCTGCATGCGTGGGTTCTCTCCGGGCACTCTGGCTTCCCCCCACGGACTAAAAAACATGCTCATTAACTGGTGACTCTAAATTGCCATTAGGTATGAGTGTGAGCATGCCTGGTTGTCTCTCTATGTGGCCCTGTGATCGGCTGGCAACCAGTTCAGGGTGTACCCCGCTTCTCGCCCACTGACAGCTGGGATAGGCTCCAGCCCCCCACAACCCCAAAAGGGATAAGCAGTATAGAAAATGAATGAATGAATGAATGAAATGAGTCTGCTAAAACTGACACTGCCCTGCAAGCAGGATGTATGATCATTTATGGACACATGGGTATGATCCCACAAGCACATGGAAGAAAACGATGTTCCTCTCAGGATAACTGTGTCCCCCTCTTCTCTAGATCTACTCACACCTACAACACGACTTCAGCAGATGGATGTTCCAGTCTGGTTCTGTCCAAGATTTCCTGCCTGTCTATTAAACCTTTCAGACTGGCCAAAAAAACCTGTGTAAATTCGCCAACAATCAGCTCCTGTCCCCAGTTTGAAAGGGTCTAATCGGCATTTCAACCCGGGTTGACTTACCCTGCAAGCGACACGGGTTTTTATCGGCTCGTCTCCGTAACTCGTCTAAGTTACGGATGACGTCAGCGTTGCATGCTCACAGCATAACATCGCACCCGTCCCCTCTGTCTGTAACTTACGTGACTCTTTGCCATCTCAGCAACAAATTCCATCTGCCTTTGTATCATCAGCACCGAGTTTGTACATTTTTAAAGAGAGACAAAAGTACAAAGTACAGAAAAACGTGTCCACGGTGTCCATACTCCTTTCCATTGTTTACGTGGTCGTGTTTCGTCGCGTGGATGGTGTCATCAACGTGATGACATCAGCTTGATGCGCCAGAGGAAAAAAAACAGCCACGCAGCTCGTCTGCAGCCGATTAGACTCGGGTCTGCTGGCAGTGGTGAAGGAGTCACTCGTGGGTTAACCAGCGTTGATAAAACCTGCGTTGACTCGCTGATTAAAGTGTGAAAGCGGTATAACAGGTGGGCTTGTGTTTTGACACTGTAACCATATGAAAATAAGTCCAAAGAGGAGTAAAGGGAGCTGCAGTGTTCTGCAGACCACGGAGAGGGAGAGTGATCAGAGTGAGGAGACCTGTCACATAATCTTCTGGGTCAACCTGCTCAGGTGTGCAGCATTGCAGTGTCCAGTTAGCTTCTCTCACCTGCAGCCAGAGAGGAGTTTGCATGTTTTTCCCATGCACTCAGGCTTCCTCCTACAGACTAAAAACATGTTTATTAGGCTGAGTGTTGTCTTTAAATTACCTTTAGGTGTGGATGAGTGTGTGAAAGGTTGTCTGTCCCTCTATATGGAAGAGAAGAAATGCTGAACTAGAAAGCACTCCGCCAAGGTAGGTTTTTTTGTGGAGTTATATGCACAAATGGTGAAAATGGTCCTATCTCGCAATGTTAAAGAATCCTTTAAAAAATTCTTGGATCCGGATGGTGATCCAGATCAGTCCCCAAATCTAATCATTTCTTTCTTATTCCATTTCACACATTTCCTGAAAATTTCATCCAAATCCATCCATACGTTTTCAAGTTATCTTGAACACAAACAGACAGACTAACCAACGCCGGCAAAAACATAACCTCCTTGGCGGAGGTAACTAACACACGCGCTAAACTGTGGAAGAACACAAGCGTCCTACAGCTAACAACTCTTTGTGGGAAAAAGGCCAGCTTGACTAGAATGACTATCAAAGCCATCAATGCAGAATTTCTTCTTCTCTGGTTTTGGTGTATGTCTGCAGCAGCATTACAGCACCACCTATAGGTCTGGCATATGTACTACAGCGTTTTCAGTAATTTTTTTGTGGACAGGCACAGTTACTGAAATGATGCTGTCTTCACGGAGAACATTTTCAATATGAAAACATTTTTGTCTCCATGTGGACAGGGCCCTACTTTTTGAAACATAAGAAAGTAAAAGACGAGGGAAGGACACATCTTGTCTTTTAGAGCTGCAGAGATGATAGACAAACATGTCTAACTGGTGGGACACAGAGATAAGGGAGTGCCTTGACTGGAAACAGAGGAGATTAACAGATACAGGTAACAGGTAAGTACTGCTAAATTTTAAAAGGATCCACAGCACCAGGACGAGGGGAGTGGACACCCGCAAGTTTCATACATTTTTGTTCTTGACAGACCATAAAATGTGCTCGTAGAGCAATTCCTCCTTCCTGTATCTTTTAGAATAGATTTTAAGGTTCTTTTACTAGTTTTTAAATACTTGAATAGTCTTGCTCCTTTTTATTTATCCAGTCTGCTTTTACCCTATGAACCAAGTAGAGCCCTCAGGTCTTCAGGTAGTGGCCTTTTGATAGTACCCAAAGTTAGAACTAAAACATATGGTGAATCATCGTTTCAATATTATGGCCCTCGTCTGTGGAACAGTCTACCTGAAGACCTGAGAGCAGCTCCTACTGTTCATATTTTTAAAAGCAAACTCAAGACCTACCTTTTTAGTCTGGCTTTTAGCTGATTATATTTACTATTATAATATAATCGTATTTATGTATTCATCTTAGCCCTCTTAATATGTTTTCTTTCTTAATTTCAGCTCAGATTTATTGTTCAGAATTTTATTATCTGTTTTTACAGATTTTCTTTCCACTACCTTACCTCAGTACATTTTATCTCATTTTACTACATTATTATTTAAAATTGTACTTTATTTACCTATTTATTTTCCTATTGTATGCTTGTTTATTTATTTTAATCTAATTTCTTATCAGAATTTTTTTATTTATTGTTATTTTAGTCTTAGCTTCAGTGTTTCCTCATTTTAAGTAAAGATGGCGTTTCCTCAGTCCTCTTATCATGTTTTCTGTTAGCATCTTTTCCTAATGTCTTTGTATGTGTGTGTGTAAGTGAGTGCATGTGCTGTATGTGGATTGCGAGGGTGGGGGTGGGGTTGTATTTTTTCATTGTATTCAATTTTCTACTTTTTATTTATTTTAATTTATTTTGTATGTACATTTCTATATAAAGCACTTTGAATGAAAAGTGCTATACAAATAAAGTTTGATTGATTGATTGATCCCTGCACATCTCTGTAGTAACCATCAACATGTTTACTCACTCTGTGAAAACACTGAACAAAACTGAGTCATCATAAATGCATAATAACCAAAACACCAGAGTGAATATATATTTAAAATCTTTACTTTATATCACATTAACATGTTTTGATGACTTGGTTTGTCCAAGCTCTCTTAATGTGCAACCAGGAAGTAACTAACCCCAATGTAGTCAGAGTGCAACATTTTCACATTAAAAATGACTTTTTCTTCAAAAACTCAAGTTTCATTAGAATCTAGACAATCTTTTGCCCTTGTTTGCATTTCACCCTTCAAGAGCACTCAATCCTTCCTTTCACCATTACATGCAAGACCCAAAGAAGCACTCATCCATACGTATGTTTTTGTACCTTATTGGTATCTGCAGATATGAAGAATTTTGCCATTAATTACAGTCAATATTTTGGCTGTACAAATTGGCCTTAAACACCCAATTTATACTAACAGAATGTATACATGTACCATAATGGTTTCTCTCATTATGATTGAATTTCTATCTCATTAAATCAAAGTTATCCTTTATTATTATTATTATTATAAAAATATATTGATATTGATATATGATTTTGGAAGTATTTGCATTTCTAATATCAGCAAAAATCCAATACTGTGCATCCTCAGCTATTTTTATGGATATGAATTTGGTCTGCCTTGAGTTTGGCTTGGTTTTAAGTGTGCCCAAGGGAGGGCATAAAGGGGGAAAAGTTAGGAAGATTCCAAGGGCCCATGACTAATAGGGCCCCCTTGAAAATATTATACTTAGGAATGCATGACATTGTACCAGTAATGGTATCTGTTGACATTTGCATCATTATGCGCAGAAAAGAACATTTTTGCTGATATTTACAGACAATATCTTGACCTTATAAAATGGGCCAGAGTTACCCTAGGCTATATATTGGCTGTAGTATTGGCAAAATGCACACTTGTACCATGATGGATTACCTCATCATCCCTAAATATCCACTTTCATGGATCAAAAGTATCATTTATTAAAAAACACAAAATGTTGTTTCCCTTGCTTCATATCTGAATAGCAATGATGAGTTTGGAAATATTGGCATTTTGGATATCAGCAAAATTCCCTAATTAGCTATATCATCGGTATTTTTTGAATATCAAATTATTACCTTACTCTCTCCACGTTCAAAACATACTTAGTGGTTTTTGTTTAAGGTTGCAAAGAACTTATGTTTAGGCCTCTTTTGTGTCAGTTAACTTCCATTGAATCACATTTTATTTTAAAAAAGGTACTTTTAACACTTATTAGAGACTGTTAGTTTAGTAAATGCTGTACCAAATGGCATGTTAAAATATTCAGATCACTAGAAAAAATAGGTTACACAGCAAAATAAATGTATAAATAACTAATCTTTTAAAGGGACGGGACTTTGTGAAGACTGATATTAAAATATTTTGAATGCTTGAAATAGTCTAAAATGCCAGAAAGTTCGGTATAGCTTAATTCAGCTTTTCTTCACTTGTTTTACCTAAGGAGTGTTTTCTCCACTGTTTGAAGCTTGTCTTTGGATCTATAAGTATTAGTGATCAATAAAAATACATGTTGTCCTGTTTATCAGTTTGCTTTACTTGGTTTGAGCAACTGGCACCAAAACTTCTGGCAGCGATGTGCCCCGTGGAAAATTAATTAAAGAGTCCCCGGGCTAGCATGTCCAATACAGGTCAAAGCTGAGTGTTTTCCTGGTGTTAAAAGGGGACAATTGCCTGACATTAAGAGCTTAAGTTGGACTGAAGCCCGAGAGCTGTCACACTCTGTCAAAATATTCGCTTGTTCCTGTAAAAATTCATTTATTTCATTGGCTCTCGTGACTCGTTCTTCGTGTGCCATACGCTCTCCCCGCTGTCCGTCAACGGCCGTCTTTCACTTTTCTCTCGCGCTAAAGCCTCGTCAACGTTCGAGCAGGTCTTTTGTGATTGGACGCCGCTGCTGTCACTCAAGCTACGTTCTGCCGTCTGATTGGTCCCTTCAGGAGCAGAATCCCTCTTGGCTCTAGCTGTCTCGTCGTGAGAGGCTAACGGCTCTTCCTGCTCCAGCTTCACCTCCCGCCCCCTCCATCCAGCTCCAAGGAAGGAAGGAGGAACTGCTCGAGCCGCATGTGTCACTTCCAGTATGCTGCAAACCCGTGCTGCTATGTGGCTGCCCAGGACTCTTTGACTGGCTTTGCGGTCGATGAGAAGCAAGGTTTGAGAGTTTGGAGCTAAAGCCGGTGTCTCGGGGGGTCGTGGGGTGCGTTGGGAAGGTGCTGTGAGCGGTTTCGGAAGTGGAGCGTGGCAGCATAAAGGAGAAGGGGGGCTCTTCCCGTGTGATAAAACATAGCTCGGTTTGCTCGCTCACCTCGACGGGACTGGCGTAGAATATGGCGGAGCATCACCCGGTTACCGACAGCAGACACAAATCCTCCCTGAACTCCGGAGCCTCGTACTCGGGGAACGGGCGCAGCAGCACGGCGGTCGCGGAGAGAAGCAGCACCGCCGGGGTTGGAGGCGGCGGGGGAGGAGGAGGTCTGTCCGGCGGCCTGTCGCAGCCGGCCGGGTGGCAGTCCTTGCTGTCTTTCACCATCCTGTTCCTGGCCTGGCTGGCCGGTTTCAGCTCCAGGCTCTTCGCGGTCATCCGCTTCGAGAGCATCATACACGAGTTTGACCCCTGGTGAGTTTGTTTCGTCCTACAGCAGTAGGTTTGACGTGTTTGTCAGGGTAGGACGGAGCTGCTCGGTGAGCGAGTGGCTCTGAACATGTCAGGAGGACGGTGTGCAGCATCTTAGGTTTAACCATAATGCAAAGGTAGGCAGATGCCCGGGGCCTCGTACCCCGAGGGCTTTGGCATGCACTCAGTTCATTGATTAAGATGTGTTTAATAAAACCAAAGCACAACTAGAAGCACTCCGAGAGCACATCCTGCGACAAGGCGTTATGAACATTGTAGTGTTTAGTTATATAAAAAATATGAACAACTGCCCTACTTCACACTGTCAAACCATCAAGCAGAAGTTACTGGATCCACATTCTATCACCACCAAAATATACTCACTTACTTCCAGTGTCACGACCAACTTTCCCTGAAAATATCAACAAAGTCTGATGGAAACTTTTTGAGTTATGAGCAAAAAAGTGCTAAACTGCCTTATCTTAAATGTCAAAACATTCCAGATAACCAATGAGTGATCTGGATTTGAATCACCTCCAACAGCGTATCACTTTCTCCTTGTGCTTTGACTAACATCTCTTCAATTTGCATTAAAGTCCATTGAGAACTGAAGTTATAAGCGTAAATATGGAAAGCTGCCCTATCTTATATCTAATCACGTCTTCCTTGTGCAATGCATGTAAATTCTTTGAGAATTTAATCAAAAACCTTTCATCACTTATTGAGTTATCCTGTTAACAAACAAAGGCCTAAAAAAGCATAACCTCCTTGGCAGAGTTAATTATGGTTCGATGTCTTTTCATTGCTTCTGCAGCTTTTTTGGCTCCTCGTTACTGATCCAATGTTATAAGTTGAGGTTTTGCTCATGACCTCAGTGCAAGTGAGTGGCAAGAATCCCAGATTGTCGACAGTAACTCTAGGGAAGTGAGCGATCAACACGTCAAGTCAGCAGAAAAGTCTGACATTTTTTGTTATTTTAATTGAATAATAATATTTAACAAGGGAAGGTGTAGATCAGAACTGTGGCCCTTGGGTAGCTTTTCCTTGTCCCTCAGCAGATTCAAAAAATAAAACTGAATAGGCCCACATTATAACGTGAAGCTTTTATTTGACTGATGGTTGAAGAGAAATGGATTATTGAAGTAAATCTCACTCATGTCTTCACCATCTGCTGCATATCAGGGTTTACAAAACATGCTGTGCCATCATTTTTAATCATCTTTTGTAACAAGGGGCTCCTGTCAGTTAGGAAAATCTACCTCAAATTCCTGAACATTTATACTCTTTATTCAATGTATGTTGTGTCCAGCTATCTGTTTTCTTTTCTGTGTGTGGCCCTCGATTAAAACCAGGTTTGGACATCCCTGGGGTAGATCCTCAGCTGATTTTATTGAAACATTTGGGGCCATGACGTCAGGTTTTTGACAAAGGCGAAGTCATGTTGTTATAGCAGCAGGTATAACACTGAGCGTACAGTTTGAAATATAGTTGAGTCTGTAGATTTCTAGCTTAAATTAGTGAAATTGTTAAAATAATTAGACCTCCATTTGGCCGATTATTGATGTTATTTTGCATATTTTTCATGGAATGAAGATTTTCAGCCAGTTTGTTTGTTACATTTTATTTTTGATTCGAAAAGTTTATATTGAATTCTGCTTTTAAAGTCCAGTTCTGTGATTCTGTCCTTGACTCTGTGGTCACAGATTTCATAGGGCCTTGTATGGTGCAGTCCACACTTTGAGCCCCCATGTCTCCTGTTACCTTCTTCATATTTCAGTTTTCACACAGAATGAGGTGTACCTGTTGCTTGATGATTTCTTATGTACTCAGCAGTTCCTGTTTGATACGCTCTGCTGTATGAGAGCCAGACTCTGGCGTGCAGCGCAGCACACTGTAATGTTGAAGGTGGAGGATTCAATGAAGCTCAGCAGTGACAGGAGACAACACCAGAGCTCCAAATGTACACGGTGGAGCTCACAGCAGTGACAGCTCAATTTAGATCACCTCATACTTTGGCCCAGAAACCTTGGTCCAGAAAAGCAGTCTGCAATGTAGTGTTCAGAGGACATGCTGTGGATCCAGAAGCTCCCAAAGACAACAAAAACCTCCATTCTCCACCACAGGGATGGTCTTGTTGTGATGAATTCAGCCCTCTCTGTCCTTACCTCCGCCAAGAAGGTTAGGTTTTTGCCAGCGCATGTTTATCTGGTTATTTGTTTGTTAGCAACTTTAAGGAAAAACTACAGGATGGATTTACATGAAAATTTTAACAGAGGTGTGGTTTGGTCCAAGGAAAAAGTCAATAGGTTTTGGTGGTGATACATATATTTGTCTGGATACAAAAAATTCTCAAAATTTCAACAAATCCCATCAGTTAATATCTGGCAGATTTAAAAAAAAAAAAAAAATCATATTGCTCCCATTTCTTAACAGATTTGCTTCCAATTTTAGAGGATAATGTGGGGTCCATGTCTCTATCAACAAGGTAAATTTCCGCAGGATCTGATCCAGATTGATGTCACAAAAAAAGCATTAAATTTTATAATGGGAAATCTCATTGACAACATTCAAGAATTAGTATTAAATCAAAATATTAAGTAATGTCCCCGAAAGTTGTTGTGTTCATACAGGATGACAACCTCCATGCATGTGCTGAGTTTGTTCTGGATCCTGGCTCTATTCTGGATCTGGTGACCCAGAATAGTATCTTTTGCAGGGAATTTGGAAAAGCCACAGCTAGAACTGAGCTGCTTGGCATAGGTCTGCGCTCTCTGAGTGCTTTTCTAGTCTATGTGGATATGACGCTGTCTCTGGGATATTTATCCTTCTTTCGAAAGTCCAAAGTTTGTTGTTTGGGTGTTTACTAAAGCCTCTCCTCATTGGTTTCAGTAAACACTGTTTCCTACTGGGTGTTTTATTTTTAAGTGTGGTTTCAGAGGTACATGTGTGCACTTACAGCCTGCCGTAAACTTACAGAAACTGAGCCAAACAGTCAGAGATCACTGTAAATTCCCAAGTCAAGTCATGAATTCTGACATTGGCCCTGATCTGATACTGTTGATCAAAAGCAGGACATCACTGGTTTTAATTTTTTTTTTACTTTCCTGGTGATGAAAAGCTTCCTCCCATTCATTTATCTGAGAGCTCAAACTGGACCAAAGGTGAAACAGCAGCTTATGCTTACTTAGAGTGAGTAGAGCTGGCCTCACCCTGAGACGGCCAGCACTGACCACTGTTTTCTTTGTCCTCGTAACATCAGGCAGAATTAAACACACAACAGTGTGCCTGTTTATGATAAGGTGTGATATACTGTCAGCCAGTGAGGAGAGAGAAGTAGGAGGAGGAGGAGGAGGGTGTCAGACAAGAGCAAATCAGGACAATGCTGACAGCTTCATCTGACGCCGTTTGAACCCGGAAGGGCGCAGCAGCGTGGCTCCAGCTGAAGTCCTGACACAGATTTCTTCTTTGTGAACTCACCAATGGCCTCTGCCCTCATTTGTTGCCTGCTGCAGCGCAGGCACTAATTAACAGGGTCTCATATAATCTACATGCCAGTATAGAAAGCATGTCATGATTTTGTTGTGTTCTTACTGAACCTCATCCTGCACACTGTTCTTCCATCCTGCTCCTAAGTGCTTCTGCACCCTGATGTTGAAACACATTGTTTGACCTAAAATTACAGTCCTCATGCAGCATGAGAAAGTCAGTTTGTATTTCCTTTCATTCGGCTTAGAAAGCTTGATTTACCCAGTAACTGTTGGAGTATCTTTGAAGCACTTGCCTCAAGTCCTTTGGCAGAGCTGTGCTTCATGCTGAAGGCTGAGAATCTATTTCTCACATTTTCAAGGAGTTAGCAGCGAGCTTACTAGATTTTTTAAAGCAATTTTCCATAAAATAGCAAATATAAAAAGATTTTTTTCTTTCTGTCAAAATTATTGTCAGAAACTAGATGTCTGGCAGCAAGTGGAGTGATAATTAAAAAAAAAAAGGTTTTTTTTGTGGGTTGTGAAATAACACAACTCTAAAAAAGATCTTACTAAACTACCTGAGAACCCTTTCATCATCTTTTCATCATTTTTTAAATTATTTTTTTTACAATTTGTATTTTTTAGCCATATTCATCATTTTTAACCATATTTATTGTTTTAATTTATTGCCTTAACTTCTCGTGAATTTGTTCTTATTATGACGTGCTGCTTACCTCTTGGTCAGGTTGCCCTTGTGAATGAGATCCTGATCTCATTGGGACTTAGCTGGTTAAGTAAAGGTTAAAAAATAAAATAAAAAAAAATCCATCATCAGTTAATTGTCAATGTATGCCCCTGATCAAGGGATGGGTTGATGTTGAATTTTGTAGCCACAATTGTTGTTAAAAAGAATGACAGTGTCACAGTAGTCTCAAATGTTTTGAAATATTTTCGCAAGACCAAAAACTGATTGTGCTATATTTTTGAGTTCCTGGCTTTGCCTTGTCTGTGAAGTCATATTTTTTAAGAATATAAGAAAGCTATATTTTCTGTCTAATTATTTTTAAAATAATACATTAAATCACTTCTCTAAAGCATTTTATGAGTTTAATATTGCAGACTTTGTGACAGACATAACAGTGATAAAAGGTTCAGTGCAGAAATAATGACAATTAACTGAAATATGATGATGATTTAAGCTGTTTTACTGTCATTGTTGAATTATGCAAAACAATTCTATATGAACTTCACTGATCTGGATGGTGGTTGATAAACTTAAATATTGTCATTCATTGTTTTGCATGTGATTTTATTATCTATTTGATTATTTATGTACTTTTATATCAGATTTATATTAGACAGTCCCCCTCTAAAGATGATTCAAAAACTCTTGTTCATGCTTTTATTGCACATTTTTTAATGCTCTCTTTTCTGGTTTTCCAAACAAAAACATTTCCCAGCTTCAGTTGGTGCAGGGCTCAGCTGCAAGGATGGCTTTTTTAGGTCGCTTTCACACCGAAAATTTAGCAGATGGCTTCATTTTTTTCTTGGTTCGGTTTCACACTGCACCTAGTCAGGCGGACCAAAGCCTGTCAAATGTTGTGTAATCTAGCCTCCCGCCACTAGTTGAGGCTCTAGTTGCAGTGAGTTCCTGCCCATCGATACAGTATGAGCCGGAAATATGCAACTGGCATCAAATAATAACATTGATCAGCACATAGCAGTTCATAAGTTTTCTCTGCCATAAAATAAATATAAATCTTCATGTTAGCAGCTTTGGATGGCACTTGTATGTTGACTGGAGCAACCTGTCAGCATATTGTGTGTGGATTTGCAGATATTAACCTGTTAAGAGGACCAGAGGCATGCGGTGCTAGCAATGCTAACATTAGCCACGCTCTGTGTTGGCTTTTCTGTCGTGATATCCGACCGAAGCCAAATCACAGTTATCTCCCTTTTTGTTCGCTTGCCTTGTTGGTCCTTGTTTGGGCTGGATGGCTTTTACACCCACCCCGAGCCAAACTCTGGTCTGCTTGGAAGCGAACAGAGACCCCCGTTTTCTTGGTGGACCAGAGTTCGGTTCGTCTGGACCAAACGCAGTGGGTGTGAAAGCACCCTAAAATACTCTAGTATATGGTCTTACACTGGTTCATGGTCCTGCATTTCTTTGTAGAATCTGTGAAAACTGATAACTTACCAACCATGACTGCTGATCAAACTCCACATTCACATCATGTCTGAGTCCTCCCATTTGTTCTCTGCCTTCACTGCTCCCAACAAGTATTTTCATATCAAGTGCAAAATTATGAAACATAAATACAACAACAGAAATGTCTGTAAAGGCCTGTTTCTGCTTCACTTACTAAAAAATATCAGATTTTTTTCTGATCTTTTTAAAAGATAGAAAAGCAACCCTCTCTTATAAAGCCAGTATGACGTCTAACCAAAGCAATTCTCATTTTTGTACAAGCAGTCAAATTATTACTGTTTCTATCAAAAACCCATTACCTGTTTGGCTTCTGCCAGGAATGTCGCAGGTTTGTATTTATGCTCTAAGAGACTGTTTCATGGCCCAAGCCGGCGTTGCATCACAGAAAGCATTTCATGATTATTCAGAGACCAGCAGTGTGGATTAAATTGCCAGCTTTGTGTCAGTGTGGTGAATAAGAAAGGGGGCTCCAGAGCTTGGCAGGACAAGTGTCCTTCAGGTTCTCTGCGTCCCTGTCTTCAAGCCCAAGATGGCAGGACGTGGTGGAGTGAAATTGATTCAAACACTGCTTCACTGTTCTGTCATTCCCTCCTTGCCATGAGGCTGGCAGCTTCATGTAAACGAGATGCTCAAACACCCGAGGAAGAGTGTTAAAGTGTGAAAAGGAGCGACCTCCCCTTCCCCGGACACTGGTGAATGCACGACAGACCGTAGTCTCAGCTGGCTTTTTCCTGTCATATTACATGTGCAGCAGGAAAAGGATTCTTTTAAAGGTCGTAGTGAAAGAAAATCAAGGTCATCTGGCAGGGTTTTGTTTGATGAAAGTTCCCTCATGATCAAACCCACAACCTCCCCGTGAGTGTGGTGCCATTCTTTGGCTAATCTTTTTAGGATTGCCAACAGTTGAATCAACCCACTGCTACCCTGTTTGTTTAGTCTCTCCCTCCTGCACACTCACTCATGTGTCCTTTTGATGTGCCTTATGAACCAGCCTTTTCCTTCAGAAGTGCTAGATCATGCTATCAGATCTGAAAGCTTAGTGGGTCGGGACTGGCATTAGGAAGCTGGCCCGTAGACGAGAAGCTAAGGCTTGGAGGTTGAGCTGTGTGTTAATCATGCAAGGAACAGCATTAGGGGAAAAAAAAGTAGCTCTCTTGGTACTCCTGTCCGTGTCTGATGCAATAAAGGTCGCCTGCCAGTGAGCTAGACCTCCCTCAAAGCGAGGTCTGGCAAGGGGACGCCATCTGATCCACCTGTCATCTGGTCCTGTAAGCTCCAGCACTATGAATAATAGCTAGAAGGGAAATGAAGTGCATGAGTGTCACTTTGCATCCAGATCTTTTCTGAAGGCTGACACACTTAATGAGAAAGCAGATGCTTCCACCACTCAAACAAAAACCATCCAGTCAAAACAAAACCGCTGCTCTTTTAGTTTACGTCTTTTTCACAGGTTAAGTATTATAGGAATATTCTGAGGGCTTTACTGGCCTCAAAACTAATTAAAAATGGCTTAAACAAGTCTTAAAGAGAGTTAACTTCTCTCTCTTTTTTAAAAGATTATTCTTTGGGCATTTTGTGCCTTTATTGACAGAGAGTGACAGTGGACAGGCTTGTGAAAGGGGGTGAGAGAGAGCGGGGGAAGACACTCTGCAAACTGTCCACAGGCTGGACCCGAACCCAAACCCGGGCCAGCAGAAGCATGAACATGGGCCGTGCCTGGTTGCATACCACTCTGCCAGACCAGCACCCCAAGTTGATTTCTTGGTGCTGCTTGAGGCCCATGGCATTTGTTAATTTAATCACCAGTGAAGCAACCAGGAAGCTCCACCCCTGTGGACAGAGAGCAGGGTATGAACACTATGCCGTAACCTCCAGGACTGTAACTGGAGGCCTATGCAGAAGTGCCAAAAGCTGTAGTGGGTACTACTAGTGAGTGTCCACTTGAGGCTGTCTGCAGTAACTTGACACTTCAATGATTGTATTTGGGGGAAAAAATTGTTTTCACAGGCTAAATAACACTCTTTTAGCCTGGTGCAAAAAACAGTCAGTCTAAAACTAGAACACATCTTTGTGCTCCCAATGTGGGGGTAGGATGGCCTTAAGTCCCACAGAAGCTTTGTTTTGTTTAAACACTTCTGCTATGGTTTTGGTGCGAGACCTTACTTTCGTGAACGAGTTGAGTCTGTTAAGTGAACGATGAGAACCGAGAGTCGTGAACGTTGCATCTCTAGTGCAAACCACGGAAGTAGGTCAACAGAGCAAAGCCTCTGTTTATGAGTAGATAACATGATGATAGTAGAAGGTAATGTAACATAAAGGAGTAAAAATTGAGTCACAGCAAGCACACAGGACCGTTTAGAGTTGCTGAAGAGTTCATCTGATGACTGTAGGCAGTGGTAGGCTAGTGCGCTACCCATATACTCCCAGCATTTGAGCTAAGCTAGCTAGCTGTGGGCGAGCTTATTTCTTCCACAGTCTTAAGAATAGTGTCTGCCTGCTTGTCATGACTCAGGGCTGAGACAAGACATGAAAAACAAAATGTTGGAGTCTTCATTTAAGGTGTTAAACACTGTCTGAATGTTTCCTGAATAACTGAAAAGCCTTTCTGGTGCCATACAAATACAAAGGACCCTCCATGACAGTTTGCCAGCCTCTGAAATACTTCTTCACCATCTTTTTATCAATGCAGTGGATCTTTCACCACATGAATGGAGGGCGTGGGTGTGAACTAAGGCTGAAAACTTCATTGCGGTCTCAATAAAAGGTGGAAAAGGGTCGAGACAGGTCACCAGTTAACCTAAGGAGCATGTTTTTGGTCTGCGGGAGGAAACTGGAGTGCCACACAGTCACGGGGAGAATATTCAACCATTTTGCTGAGGCAAAGCACCGACCTGCTGCACCACTGCTCTTGCCTGGTTGGTTTAATGGCTGCATTTATCGGTCATTGTCTTGAACATGACTTACACTGTGGACCTGTCACCTACTGTATTATGGTGTTGCCTCAGGCCAGAGAGTTTCTCCACTTCTGCTGCTGCTTTTTGTCTTCCTCTTGCTTCATTGTGCATGACAAGCTGCACCAACACTGCCTCTACTATTGGCCAGTTACCAACAGTGTTACCCTAAACCGTTTTTTCAACAAATACTAACATTTCGTTCTTTCGTGAAGAAGACAGTCATCACCAGTGCTGGTGTGCTGTGGCGGTCCCAGATCAAATGTAACACTGAGGAAGGAAATGTTAGATACTGTTAAAGTGTAAAGGTCTTAATTGTTTGAGTCTGACTCTGCATCACCTCGACTTTGACAAACAGAGTTTGATTTTCTGGTTCCTTGTCCTTGTGAGCGCATGAAGCTGTTGTCGTGCCTCACAAACATTTTGCTAAAACAAAATTGGTTTCATGTCAGCAGTGCACTGCGGGGCTTTGTTTGGGTTTTGGACGGTGGTTCAGGGAGGGAGTAAAGTCATGCTGTCTCCCATTAGGCGCCCTGAGCTGTGCACTCTGCTCACTCACAGGGGTCATGACAGTTTGTGCCTCCTCTGTGCCCTGAACAGGTTCTCCTAAAACGTCATGCTGTAGCAGCAGTGACTCAGGCTAACAGGAGCTCAGTCTCTGTCTGTAGTGAAGCTGGTGCTCAGGCCTGCTGGAGGGAGAGCCAGAGAGGCTGCTGGACTAAAACACACTCACGCTCGGTGCCTGTGACCTTGTGTGCTTTGAATCTTAGTCAGTGTGGGTGATTTATTGGTGCTTTTGGCCTTTTCCTGGATATCACTCAAAGTTTTTACATAGTCTCAACATTAGCCTGAAAGATAAAGATAGACAGATCATGTGTGATATATAGTTATATATAGATGTGTGTGTATTTGATTTATTTAAGAAGACTTTTTGTTCCAGATTATTAAAGACATAAAATATAAGACTTCGCCCTTGATTTACTCCACTGCTCATTTTGCTCCCTTTGGCCTCCTGTTGTTTACACCCTCCCCAATGGGTCCTTTGCAGAGACACACAACAACAATCTGTAACTTTGGCCCTTGCTTGAAGTAGGGCTGGGCGATATGACCTTGATTTAATTTTTCTCCCTTAAAGAAAAAAAACCCTAGGGACACAGAGTTTGCATAGAACAAGTTTTACCCAAATGCTATCAGCATACATTCCAAAACTAAACCGAGTTCACCTCTTAAAATGTAGGGATGGGCGATATGGCCTAACAATATAATCCCTGTTTTTTTTTTTTCCCCACAACACTTAATTAACGATTTTAATTGATTTTTTTCCCTCTGAAAAAAACAACAACCTCCCAGTAACACAAAAATTACATGAATCAAGTTTTGCCTTTGTTTTGTCACAATATATTCACAAACCAAACAGAATTTCCCTCTTGATGTTAAAGTAAAGTGTGAGTTATAAAATGTTGATTATGTAGTTAAAAAATAGTCAGGTTTGTCTACATAAACACTAAAGGCTGAGGTATTTTCACAGTGTATTAACATGAAACTCTGATCAATATTAAATCTAATTTAAAAACAAATACAAGCCTATAAAAGTGCTGTGTAGCCCTCCATCTTAGCCCAGACCCTAAAATATATAGTGTAAAGGGTAAGGCATTTTTTATGTTTCCTTTAATTTCTGAAATCATGTTTCACACTTGGATAAAAGGAAACATCTAATAACCCTTTACTAAATGCTGGTAAAGTCTGAATGTATAAATTATCAGAAACAAATGTAACTTCTGTGATAAATGCAGTCACCTTTAATCAGGCTACCTGGCAGAGCATCTCAGTTACAATACCAGAACTGACAACAAACAGTGAACCTGCTCTACATGAATATATCAATTCATAAAGAGAGGAGCTCTGATTGGATCGCTCCACAACTTATCCCACCACCACCAAGCTAAGGCAGCTGTGATTGGATGTCCCTCTTCACTCATCGAACCTTTCCACACAACCAAAGTGACTGGATATATTCCTAACTTGTCTCTAATTTCTACATGATGAAATTAGGTCTGATTGGATTAAGTCTCAGTCAAACATTTTAGTCTATTTATTTATTTATTTATTTATTTATTTTTTTTAATGAAAATGTCACACCAGATCTTAATTTGACAGAATATTTCCATCATTTATTGTAAAAGGTCAGGTTTTGTTCAGAGTGAATTTGTATATCAGTCATAGTTTTAACATCGACAGCACAAACATGAGTTAAGAAATATCTGCATGTTGGTGCTTTAACACTGAATCTCTTTGTGTGTGTGTGTGTGTGTTATCAGTGTTGGTCTGTGTGTGCTTATGAGTGAACATTGGACTGATCAGCTGCTGAGGCTGTGAACATGACAGTTCCTCTTTACTACGGCTTCATGATCTATGAATCGCACCAGCTCGCTTCCTTTTTACTCCATGAATTATGAACTTCTGTGAGAGATTTAAACCTGAGTGCAGATTTCTTTGTCCAGATCATTAGCAGTGTGAAAAGACATTGAGGGTTTATGATGAGGAAGCTGCTCAGTACTTACCTAACATCCTCCTCATCATGTCTGTTTGATTGCTTGTCATATTTGTCCCTGGAATTTTATTGGTGGCTGCAGGGATGTGACTGATTGTGTCTTTGCACAGGTGCTTCCTAAAGCTTTAAGAATAAGACTTAAGGTTTTAAATTCAAGTAGAAAGCAGATTAACCTGATATAGAACAACCTTAAGATATGCAGTAATTGGCGCATGATGTTAAAGTTAGGGCTGGGCGATATGGCTTAAAAATAAAATCCCAGAGTTTTTCCACAGCACTCAATTTATGATTTTAATTTTTTTTTTCCCTCAAAAAACAAAAAAAAATCTCCAAGTGACACAAAAATGACATGAATCAAGTTTTGACTTCATGTTGTCGAAATATATTTCCAAACCAAACAGAATTTCCCTCTTAAACTTAAACTTAAAATGCATGTCATAAACATTGATTATGTAGTTTGTCTACATAAACACTGAAAGCTGAGCTGTTTTCACAGCACATTAACATGGAACTCTCTGATCAATGTTTAATCTCATTTAAAGGTCAAATATTAGCCTAAACATGTGCTTGTGCAAAACTGTTAATTTTCAGTATTTATATTTTCAAACATTGCAACATCTTACAATTGGAGTAAGTCAAGAAATAATCTTGATTTTTAATTTTTAAATCATCTGCAGAAAAAAAAATGATTTAATCAATATGTTCCCCAGCCCTAGTTAAAGTATATACTTTAGAATGACAAATAATTATTTTTGTCCCAGCTTTCTGATGATCTTTAATTTTACTTTGGCTAATTATTCACACTTATTTATTCAGTGTTTGACCAACACAGTGAGTAAGGCTGCGTTCACACTGCGGGTCTTGATGCTCAATGCTGATTTTTTTTTTTTGTTGGAATCAAATTGTTTTGTGTTTGTTCACATTATATTTAAATGTAGGACCCTATAAAATCCATGTTCTTTTTTTCCGAAGTTCCGTTCGAATTTTTCCCATAGTCCCATGTTTTATTCGGTTTCACTCTTCAGGTGGTCCTTATGGTATGGTCATCTGTACCTCAACCCTCTGGGTTGTTGGAGCCTATCTCAGCTGACATTGAGCGAGAGGCAGGGTACACTCTGAACAGGCTAGCCAATCACAGGGCTTCAACAGAGACAACCATCCACACTCAGGGCACTTTAGAGACACCAGTTGATCTAATGAGCTTGTTTTGGTCTGCGGGTGGAAACCTGAGTGCCCATTCATTTTGACAGCACTTTTTAATTTAGTTTTACTTTTAGTCTTTTGCCTTAAACATCTTTTAGTTTTAGTCATAATTTAGTCATCTTAATTGTTTTAATTTATATCTACTGTAAATTTAGTTGACTAAAATGTGAAGTGTAAAGGGTAAGGCATTTTTTATGTTTCCTTGAACTTCTGAAGTCATGTTTTACACGTCTATAAAATTAAACATCTAATAACCCTTTACTGAATGCTAGTAAAGTCTGAATATAAAAATTGTCAGAAACAAATGTAACTTCTGTGATAAATGCAATCACCTTTAATCAGGCTACCTGGCAGAGCATCTCAGTTACAATACCAGAACTGACAACAAACAGTGAACCTGCTCTACATGAATATGTCAATTCATAAAGAGAGGAGCTCTGATTGGATCGCTCCCCAACTTATCCCACCACCACAAAGCTAAGGCAGCTGTGATTGGATGTCCCTCTTCACTCATCCCACCTTTCCACACAACCAAAGCAGCTGTGATTAGATATATTCCTAAATTGTCCCTACTTTCTACATGACCAAATTAGGTCTGATTGGATTAAGTCTCTGTCAAACATTTTAGTCTAGTTTTTATTTGTTAATGAAAATTTCAGTTAATTCAGTTTTAGTTTTTGTCCATGTGCACTTGTTAATTCCTGTCTAGTTTTCATCAGGGGAAAAAAAGGTTGTTGACGAAAACTATGATGAAAATTGCATAGTCAACAAATAAACCCTGAATGTGACCCGTTCCTGGATTAATAGTCTTCGACTCCATTTTGATTAAACTGGACTTCTCTGTGCTGGGATCTTTCCCTTCATCCACGGCCCTGCTCTCTCACTAATACTTTACATGTCAGAGGTTTTTCAGATGCATAAAGATGAAGCCAATTTGAAATCCAGTGGAGCATACACATGGCCCAGAGATGTGGACTCGGGGGGGGGGGAATTCAGATGAGAAAATGGTGTTTCTGTAGAGCCTTCTCAGGATTAAGGAAACTAAGTTTCTTGATGTTGCAGAAATCAGCTTACTGCAGGGAGCCGGTAGGCCTTCAGCTACTTTGGTGTATGTACAGTGGTTAGAGGTCCAGCTCAGAGGGGGGGTTACAGAGCAGAAATATCCTTGCTCTGAGGCAGTGATAAGAAATACTGAACCTCCAACGTTTTCCAGCACATCTGTTGTTAAGAAATGTGTTCATCTGAAGTTGCTAACTTCTCTCAGCTGATCCTAGATACTTCAGACTGTTTGTGTTGTGGTAATGGAAAATCTGAGCTGGTGTTTGCTAGGGAAGGGAATTAAAGACTGATTCCTGTTGAGAAAAGATAACAAATAGCTAAAGGCCTTTCGAATCCAGGTGGTCACACTCCCATCAGAGGCAGTCAGCATGAACAACAACAAAGAAGTCGAAGATGTGATCATGCAAAAAGGAAACCTAAGCAGTTAAAGTGTGGTTTATTTTACACAGTATGATGCTCACCGCGCAGTAGTCAGTGTCTGTGTGATTTTAAGCAATGGTGGAAACACCAGAAGCCTTTCTCTACACAGAACTGCATTGAATATCAGAAGTGGCATGTATTTGACCTGTGAAGGTTTGTCATTTTACAAACAGAAAATTGACAGGATTAGGTCAAGAATCAGAGTAATGAGTAGATTGGATAGATTCCCATCCCTAGTGGTTAAATAAGCCCAGGACTGGCTGAACTATGGACGGTTCAGCATATTTCACAGGTCTGTCAGGGAAGGGCAGAACCTTCTTAAAAGTATATCCAGCAGGTGATTGGACAATCATTATCAAACAGAAAATGTAGTAGGCGGGCACTACTGCACTACTGAACATGAGCCACTTCATGAAAACTCATCAAAACATGTTGGAAGTGGAGCAAAAATATCCTTTTAATCAAGAAGTACTTTCAGTGTTATTTGTTTTTCATTTAATGAAGAAATACAGTCCAGCTCTGATAAAGACTGCTGCTGAAGCTGTTAGCATCTATGCTTATCTCTATAAGAGCGGTCACTTCCTGCTGTCGTCTTGTTTGTAGCTCCTGTCTCTTCCTGCTCTATAGGACGCTGACTGGGCTGCTCGCTGGGTCTGTCTGATCACAGACATTAGTGCCTTTGCGCTAAAAAGCTGCTACAAGGCTCCGCTATATTTACACTTAAAGACTTTTTGATTAATTCTGCAAGGCTGCAGTATCAGTTAATTCATGTCGCAGTACGGCTTGGGCACACAAATGGGTATTTCTCACAAAGCTTGTGCAAATATGTCAAAAATCAAAGATGATTTTACACATTTTTTTTCTTGTGAATGTATGATCAAATTTCCTCATTTTTTGTGATTTATTTTCACATTTTAAATTGTTAATGGTGAAAAAATTTCATTACTGTAACTAGGGATGTAACTGTTACCCCTAAAATGGTTAACCGCGGTAAAATTTCCCATGATTAGTCTTACAGTTTCCTGTTTTAATTACCGGTAAACTGAGTTTGATTACCACACTGTGTCAATAACTCACGGTGATGCTGCTCATTGCCTGGAAAAGCCACAACTATGTGTCTGCTCCTCAGTAAAGCAGCCGCGATCCCTCACAGATGGAAACGCGCATTCGCAGTTTGCTTTGTTCGGCCTCTGAAAGTGAAAGGTGGCCACGGCAGTTGGTGCCCGCACAGACCGTATAGCAGAGATTTTCCCCCCTCGAAACGGACAAAATCTGAAGTCTGGTTGAATTTTGGACTTACAAGGATGCCGAAGAGAAACTGATTGAAGACAGTCACCCTGTCTAAAACACGAAGCTGTTGCCGGCGAAAGAAAAAGAGGTGCGTGATTAAAACGACTGCAGCTCCTTGAGTAAGTGAGCTGACTGAGCCGGAGAGAGTGAGAAGATTCAGTGTGCCATACCTGAGTGAATTATAGGTGGTTTATCAGTATTTTTTGTGCAAATAATGTATAAATGTTGTAAATAATAGCATTAGTATGATTCTGGAGTGTGTTCTTGCCGTTCTTTTGTTGGTTATTGGCTGTTTTGCCGTATTTCTTAATGTATTGTCTTTTTCCATCATAATTCATGTTTTATGGATTTCATCAATCATAATTTGGAAATACTGGAGGAGGAAATGTGGAGGAGATCTGCCAGAGAGAAGGGAGACCAGAGGAGAGTCATGAAGGGGGTTAACTGGACAGGAATAGCCTCAGGGACTATCGTCAGTAAACAAACGCCTGGACATGGTCTGATATCTCGAGCTGTAACATGGACACTAAATGCTGTAGGCAAACAAAAATGTGTGAGTGTGTGTAAAAGAAGTTAAGTTGAATTTTTGGTCATCTCAAAACTTTGAACATGTTCATTTACAATTGTTTATGAATCCTGTTAAAACTTTAAACCAGTTTTTCTTTTCTTGTAATTACACACTATTTAAGCATGTATAACATAATAATGACAAATGCTTGCCAGAATTATTTACTTTTATTTCTCATGAAAAAAGGGTGAAAAAAATCAACTCAAAGGGACACTTCCTGACACATTTATTAACAAAAAAAAGACCAGATGGCCTGTTATAGTTATAATATTAAAGGAGTTAAATGATTTCAGTGATTTAGGTGGTGTTTACATGGCTCTGTTTTCAGCCTAAAACAGGGAGTTTTCATTTTGTTTCGCATCCTGTTTACATGAGAACGGTACCTGGAGTGCCTGAAAATTTGGAAGTTTTGAAGACAGATCCGTTTTGGCTCCTTGTAGACGAGATACAGAGCGTTTCAGGGTAAAACGCTGACATCACAGCATGCGCAGTACTCTTTCACATGACGACTGCGCGCGCATACCAGGGACAACAGCTTCAGCCGTCTACTGAGCAACATGTATGCTGCTTACCGAGCTCGGTTTGTTACCCAGACAAAACTATCCAGACAGATTTGTTGTCCAGACAAGAAACTCCTGCGTCTTCGTGCGTCCACTCGCCATTGTTGTTTGTGAAAAGTTTTTCCTCTTCGTACTTGTGTTGCATTACCATTGTTTCTCTGCAAACCTACATCGCCATCTACTGGACTGGCATGCGCACTACAGCGTTTTCAGTCATTCTGGCGTCTCAATGTGAACGCAGATTGCTTTTGAAAACGCAAAGAAAAAAACCTTTGCGTTTCTGGTCAAAACATCTCCGTGTATACGGGGCCTTATTCCACATTACAGAGGGATTAATATTACACCTTTGAAACAAAGGGCCCTCACCTTAGACTTGGAAGGACTTTTCAAAGAGATAACAATGTGTGAGACTTTGAACTCTCCTGTAGGTGATTGGCGAGTTATATCTCAGTGATCGAGACATCCCTAGATTTTGCTACACTTTTGTAAGGTAGAGGATTTCTCTCTCAGCTGCTCCTCTCCATGGATCCACGAGTGTTGACTTAAAAAGGAGCAACTCCACAGCTTACCTCCCATCAAAGGAGTGTCGTTGCCCTCATTAAATGTACAAACAAAGCAGAAAATTATCATAACGACTTTGCCATCTTCTCACAGCTGATTAATCTTTTAATATCGGCGTTACTCGTTCTTTGTCCCAGTTTGACAGCTGATCTAAAAAAAAAGCCTTTTTTTTCATTTTAGTTCACCAAATTGTAATGACTTCGGCGATTATAGAGATGTCTTATGTTTACCCTTCAGACCTTCAGGCTCAAGCATTCTTCCATTCTCTGTCTTTTGTATCAGTCCTTCGTTCTGACTGTGTCACTGTGTCCTCCTGTTGCTGGTTTCCAGTTAAATGAATTATCCTGGAGAGTGATTGTAGCTTGGCGTCTCTATTTGATGTACTCCAGCTGCTTCCTGGTTCATTTTCTGTAGCTCTTTACTTCCATCTCTTATCTTTTGTCACACGGCCCATACATTCTGTCCTCGACCTGTTTTATCGTCCAATTTCCTGTTAATGTGGCATTTTAGCTTGACAGTAAGTGAAGACATGGGAATGAAAGTGAAGGATTTGTTGTTGTGTCTCCCCTGTGGTAATGAGATCAGATTGGTCAAGATAAGGGGATTGATCAACATGAGGCTTAGTCTTGGCTCTGACCTCAGTGAATACAGGTGACTGACCCGGGACGTCTAGAGTCAGAGTGTCCAGTGGAGTGATCTGTGGATCTGAGTCAATGGAGCTGAACAATGAATCCACAGTGAAGTTCAGCTGTGATTGAACCTGTCCAAAACCCTTACAGTTAGACTCAATAATCAGGGTGCTGGTTTAGCAGAGTGGTGAGTGACCAGGTACGCCCCACGTGTGCTTCTACCGGTCCAGGTATGATCCCCGCCTTGCAGTGTTATCCCACCCTGCTCTCTCTCACCACCTTTCACATGTTCATCCACTGTCTCCATCTGCCCCAAAAATATAAAGAATCAACAATAACTAGGTCAGGGTGATATGGCAAATATTCAGTCTCAGATTTTTCCACAGAAAACTTGATTTCCAGTGTTCATCTTTCTTTTTCCTTCTCAAAGATTAAAAAAACATCAGTGACAGAAATTACATGAAGCAACTTTTGCTTTAGTTGTTATCAAAATATTTCACAGGAGTTATCTTAATCCCTCTTGGAATTTAAGCACTTCAGGTCGTACAATATGAGAAAAACATGTGATAACATTTTTTTAATATCCCTGTACGTGCGATAAATGTGTAAAGTGTGAATATTTGCTCTAAAGTTTTTATAAAACTCTTTCCAAGAGGGCCCGAACACTGCTCTTTGTTATAATTCATTTATCTGTGCCTGCAGATTCACAAACCTTGTTCTCAGAAATGAAACTGTGCAGGAAGTTTGGTAAAAGAGTGAAACTGAAGCTTTGAATTCAGAAAGTACACAGAGTCCTCCTCATGAGCAAAGTCAGACTCAGATTCACAGAATTTGTTGATTATTATCGTTATATGCATCACATCCTTTACATAACAAAGGATGGCCTCTGTTGTTTCACTGTAACATATCATTTCATTTATTTTTATTTTATGTAAGGATGACGATATTTCAAAACATAATTTGTCCATTACTTTTATCGATATATATAGAAATAACTGTAGTTTTTTTTTTTTTTTATTACAGCTGTTCTGTGGAAATATATCTTGTCACAGTGAGACTATAATCAAGCTTTATCTGCCCTTTAAAGAGCTACACTGATTCATGAATCTGTTGACATAAAATCTGCCTTTTCGGCAGCTTTTACTTGGAATTTTGAATTAACATGCCAACATTTGCTAAACTTCATGCTAATATATTAGGCTAAAATACTGGCATTAAATATTAGTAACTGTCATATCTGCTGATAGTGATATCATACTGAGGGTATCGTGCATCCCTTATTGTATTTATTTGTTTATTTATTCTTTTGAAAAAGGATTTATACTCTAAAAAACCTGAGAGCTGGTGTTTGTTGAAATAACTGTAAGGTTTTTGGGTACAATACCAGGTACAATATTACGACACTGACAGGTTGAGTGAACAACACTGATCATGTCTTCATCATAGCATCTGTTAGCTGGTGAGATAGATCAGGCAGCAAATGAACATTTTGTCCTTAAAGTTGATGCTAGAAGCAGAAATTAAGGGCCAACAGGGTGATGTGGGCACGTGGGGGACGAAGGCTGGCCCGTGCGGTCTGATCCAACAGACAAGCTCCTGTCACTCAAATTGCTATACAAGTTATTGGACTAATATGGGTGTCTTTAGATCTGGAAGTCTGTGCCGATATTTGTACCATGCAGATTGGTCATTAATATATATATATATGTATATATATATATGTTGGCTTTGTTACTGGCTAAATGTACAAATGTACCATGATGTTTTACCTCATTAATACTCAGTGTCCACTTCAATAGATCAAAAGTAGCATTAATTAAAAAAAAAAGTTTTCTGGCTTCACATGTACCATAATTTCTCGATTTTAACACGCACTCGATTATAACACGCACCCCATATTTTCACGATTTTTGCATGAAAACACTGTCCTCGAATATAACACTCACCCAAATGTTGCCCAAACCTAAATCTCTCGGACAACTCATAAATTACCTTCATTCAAAGTTTTAATCAATGAAATTTCAGTATTTTCACAACAAATACACAATATTTTCTCTCAAACGGATGCGGAAACACCTTTTGCTTCACGCATGCGCACTTACTCAATTTCTGTCCGAGCATGCTCAGTCGTAGTGTACCTACCAATCAGGGAGCAGCTATCAACATGCCAATGTCTTCGACCAATCACAGCGCAGCTACTTTGTGTCCCCTTGCTAACAAGATGGCAGCACTGTTTTTGCCTGTGTTTTCATAGAAAAAGAGAATATTTCGGCTTTTTCTATCAGATGTGTTGCAATTGTGATGTTGGCGAGGCGAAATAGGGTAAGTATTTTGCTTGTACTCGTGTATAATACGCACCTGAAAAATTTAGAGATTATTCAAAGGAAAAAAGTGCATGTTATAGTCAAGAAATTACAGTATTTGCAACACAAGAGGCTGTCACCATAAGAGGAACAGGCCAGTTTTAGTTAAGAAGAGACTTTGTGCTTTTGACTCAAAATGTCTGTATCAAACTTGAGATTGGCGATAATAAATTCGGAAATATCAGCATATTTATATATCAGCACATATGAAATATATATGAGCATATATAAATACACAGGTTTTTTTCCCTCTTGTGCGCATGTGCTTCGTCCCCTCCGGCTGACTGCAGGTGGATTGCTGGATGTTCTGTATTATCAGTTTTTGGGTTGCAGACATTTTAGGTTTATTAGACTTGTTCTCACCTCCTCAGCGTGAGTGACAGAGCTGCCCGGCTCTGTAAATGTCAGACAGTGTTGCTGATTGTTAGTGCTGGAAAGGGTAACTTAAGTCTGTGAGTTTGACTGAGGTGCAGTTTTTACTGTGACCTTTGGTGGATGTAGATTTTCACAGGACTGGATTCTTAGACTTTGCTCCTTTTGATTTCTCTTTTAAATCCAGTCCACTGACAGTCTATGAAATGTTTAGCCCCAGATAAAGAGTGTTTCAGCGAGCTTTAGTTAAGGCAATTTCTCTGTCAAGAACTGCCTGTGAATTTCTCCCTCCGCCTGAGAGCCAGATGACAAATCGGAGAGTCCTGCCCCAGAAGCCAGACTCATAGAAACATATTGGCTCCTTCATCATGTGGGCAGCTACTCACAGAGGATCGCTCCTGACCTCTAATTTAAGAAACAAAGCTCCAGGCCTCCCGAAGACAAAGTGCAAAGTGCTGGTTGCTTAGAGCTGCTTTGCATCATTTACCCTCAGCTGAACCCAGTGCAGGTGTTTCCTACTCTACCAGGACTGTATATCCGGCTGAAGAGGATGGTTAGCTTCAATGACTCTGTCCGGGTCTTTGTTTGTCAGCAGCTTCTCAGATAGGTAAACATTCAGGACTACTCCAAAACTGTGCCAGTCCTGCCTCATACTCACAGTCTTGGATGGCCTTTTGGTTTGTTTGGTTGTTCTTTAATAGTCAAGCAAAATCCAGACATCAGAATGTTTATATAGTCAAGTATTCTTCTACTTAAATGCCAAATTAAAGATTAAACGTGGGCTTTTTACTTACATCATCCAATCCAGTTTTTTACCATCATCATCATTTTGTTTATTTACAATTTATTGTCTTATTATAAACTTTTGTTATCATTTCCAGTTTACAACTGTCACACCTTTTTTCTTTTGTTTAACTTGATCCTCTGTGTTTGCATGTTGTTCTTGTCCTCTTGTTTAACTCTTGTGGATATTTCTTTGATTGTTCTGATTGCTGATGTTCATTTTATTTTTCCCAGAGTTCTGCCTTTATTTTGTCTCTTAAAGCACTTGGTAAGCTGTTTTTCAAGGTGTTATATAGATACTTTTTTTATTATAGTTATTATTCCATTGTCTCAAATATTGTTAGTTTGTAATAACTAATTTCTTAATTTTCACAAATATTTTATTATTGTTCTCTTTTAAATCTGGTTAGACAATGTTGTTCTTGGGCCTACTGTACTGTCAGGTTGAGCCACCAATACCCATGTGTGTTTCTGTTACAGTAAAGAGGTAGAGAATAAGGATGGGAATTGACAAGATTTTATTGATACCTATGCCAAAATTGACTCTGCTTATCGATCCGATTCTCTATTAGTTTCCTTATCGATTTCTGTTGATTTTCTGAATAGGCAAACATTGGCCTTCATAGATTTTCTAGGGCAAAAACATCAAACACATCACTCCAATAACAACTCCTTCAAAGAATCGATACCAGTAGTGTTTATGCTGAACAATTCCCTTTTCAGTTCCTTCCACTAAGTGCTGCATGCCTTGCTAATCTCTCTCTAAACAGAGGCAGTCAGTATAAACAACAACACAAAGGTGAAGGGTGTAATCATGGCAGACGGGAGATGTAGGTTTTTATAGATGTGGCTTAATTTAACAAAGAAATGCTACTAACTGCAGAATATCCAGTGTTGCTGCGATTTTAAGTAATGGGGTAAATACCAGCTACCTGCTTATTTAATGAAAACGTCGGGGTGAGTGCCGCACTGGGTCGAGGATTTTGATGACAAAATAGTTAATAATCCTTTTTTTCATCAGGGATATGTCATGTCAACCAGGGCTGGGTATTCCATGCAACCTCACGATATGATATGTATCCGGTTAAGCCTAAATTACGGATGTTTAGTATGCCTTTATCAGAATTCCTGAAAACTTTAAATTTGTTGTTTTATTGCAAAAAGAAAAGATTGTTCTACAACATAAGACACAAATCAAAGATTTTAGACGTAAGTTAAAACTTTGAACATGTGCCTCTGATAACATCACCCAAAGTGTATCAACAGCTGTCACAGCATTTTAGGCCATATCAGTTCTGTAGAATCAGCATTAATACATGTATCGGCAAAGAGTGCGTGATGATATTTTGCTTTATCGATATATTTAGCACAGACCCAATGTGAACGCGTTTCGACTCGTCAGACTCTTCAGGACATGATTTACAACACGTGTGAAAGAAAACACTTCTGTCTCCGTGTGGACAGGGTCCCAGTCTGGGTGAAAAATCCTGTTTATGTCCATTAGGGCTGAAAGATTTATTGTTTTCTGTTTGAAATCACAATTTCAGACAATGCGATCAATGAGTGCAATTTTTTGCAGCACTACTGACTGACCCAGGATCTGTTGTGTCTACTGTTTTACAAATACTGTTTTACACATTTGCTGGCAATTTGCATTCAAGAATGGCTCGCAAATGAACGGTTTACTGACAACTGCGACTTGGCTCTCATTGTTCACTTAAAAGAGCTGTTCAAAAGAGTCGACTCGTTCCTTAATGTCACATCTCCACCGCGGAAGTGCTGGTGAGCAGGTCAACCACACAAAGCCTCTGTTTAGGAGTAGAAGTTGGGGTATCCCTTAAATAATGAAAACAGATTATTTATCATCAATATTAGATGATGAATAATGTGTTATGTCCTTTTAATCATTGATTTTCATACTGTTGTCTAAACTGTAAACATAGTAAATATTGTACTGAAGCTTGATGTGAAGAAAATCATGAATATAATTAAAATTGCAGTATTTGCCAGAAAAATCACAACTAGATGTTTTCCTAAAATTGTTCAGCCCTAGTGTCCATACATGCAGCTCACCTAGGTTAAGTCAGTTTATGGGGTTTCAGGTTGGGATGTTTTTTGATGTACTGTATTTGTAATCAAGATACCTCTACCAGACCTTTTAATAATTTCATTGTGAAAATGTGTGTAAATGTTAGCTTCCTCACAAATGTCAGTATTTGGAATGTTCTTCTGATGAACCTCTGCCCTAAAACGAAGACTAACGGTAAAAGTGCAGATAGAAAATCAGAATTCTGAGCTGTGTATGGCCCTGGGCGTGCTCTGAAGGCACTCACAGCGCTCTGAGTCTCTGTAAGCTGCTTTAAAGGGCTGCAGACTGCTGGAGGATCCCTCCTCTGGTCGGGATAGGGCCGTTTGGCTGCTGTGAGCGATGTGCTTGGAATTGTCAACACCTCTTCAGCCTTAATATCATAAGAAGTTTGGACACTCTGTTTTATTTGTTGTTTTCTGTTGATGAAGTGAATGGTCATAGTTACAGGGTTTTAATGGTCGTATTCTGAGGTGAGAACATACCTCCACTGTCTGATGGACACGTCGTGGTCAGTTGGTTTTATCACTCTCCTCGCAGCCTCCTCAGCGCCGTGTGTGTGCAGTAAATGATCATTTGCCTGTGCTGGGCCTTCTCATCTCCTCTGATTTGTTGGAAAAGCACTCGTATGTGTTCAGCAGCTGGTTGGAGAAGCAGAGCAACTGCTCATTAAATAATCATCATGACTGCAATGGGCTGAGACGGTGTTGTTGTTTGGCTGTTTGTGCCTCTCACTGACCAAACGGCGCCGCTGAAAAAGAGCTCAAACAAACCCTGTGAACTCCACTTTCAGAGATTTGGGGATTATGCAGATTCTGACTCTACAGTGTAAGACAGACAATCACAGTCAGAGTTCATGCTGAATTGAATATTCCTCTCAGAGCTCATGTTCGGGATCTGAAGGTGTGAATCATGGATGAAGGCACATAGAAGTGTGTAAGATCTAAAAAGCATGGTCGTTTTGAATCAACAGCAGTGAATTATGAAGGCAGTGAGTGCACTGTAATGAAGTGTCTGCTCTGTTAAATGACAGCTAATGGAACAGTGTTGAATATCCATGATATTCTTGAAGATTCAAACAAGGCAACTGGACTGTGTTGAGTTTGTTGGGAATCAGTTCCCAACAAACTCAACACAGTCCAGTTGCCTTGTTTGAGTCTTCAAGATGACCATGACCTGGATGAATGAGAATCTACACAGACGTAATATCCATGATATGGAAAATAATTACTCATTTTCTTTCCACGTTTCTTCACAGTAGGGTTAAACTAGGGCTGCTCTATTGGAAAAAATACTCCTTTTATCTTGTTTGATATTAAGATGGCAATTCAAAAGCACTATTACTCATTGATTTTACAACATCTGTGCTAAAAAGTATAAATGAATAAATCGTTCATATTGTGTTGAGACTCAGTCACAGCTGTATTTTCCCTTGTCTTAAAAAATTGCTTCAATATAATGGGTCAGATTTTATAACGACAAAGTTGAAAAGCAATTTGACAAAGTAAATCATAAGTAAAAAATGAGATAAAGGTATAAAATCACTAGGGATATCCTGATCAGGATTTGATCATGCTTGGTTGAAAGGTTTGCTCAGCAAATCTAAACAAAAACATCTCAAGGAGCAATAAGTATCCTACAGTAAAGACGTCTGAATTACACAATAAAATACTTATTTATCCCTTGTTCTGTTATATGAAGGAACAAATTTATTGACAGACTGACTAAAATTATTAGTTAAATCCAACAGGCAAAACAGTGCAAATAGTTTAATAAATGAAAGGCAACACATTTAAAATGTTTTACTCAACATGATGTAACTGATTTAATTGTTTCCTTAAGCAAAAATAACACATTTCGCCCCCAATCAACTTTATTTAATCAAGGCTGAGCAAAAATCTGAATCTCCAGCTCTGTACAATACATTTAAACACATCATGTTCTCATCTCCCTCAAATACTCATTTTACTGAGGCAGCCTGAACGCATCACAAAAGCCCAATCCTCTGTGCCTTTAGGCAAAAGCACCTCAACAAGGCTCCACCAGCTGGTGATTGGACGATCGGTCTGCCGGTCACACTCATCACAGACCAACCATGTCAAGCCACAGTATGACGTAGCAGCTAAACCCTGTTGTTAGCTGTTAGCTCAAACTAGGTTTCAGTCAGGATTTCCAGATTCTCTCCCAGTTTCCCAGCAGTGATTCCCGGTCAGGAGAAGAGCAAAGTCACTAGGGGTGTCCTGATACAACATTTTCACCTCCGATACGATGCCAATATTGCAGCCTTGACTATTGGCCGATACCGATATCAATCTGATACGATATCAGCAGTATTCATACATACTTTTATTACTTATTTTGTGGTATGGACAGGAAGAAAAGGCTTGATCAAGTGAGATTACTCAAACAGAGAACAGTAATAAGCAGTAGTAGGTATGAGAAAACCTGATCCATTTGTTATTAACCAATGGGTTAAATAAAATTTTACCTTAAACATAAGAATACACTACAATTAAATAAAATAAATAAAAATAAATTAGAAGACCCTGAAAAGTAACCTCAATAAATCCAATAAAAACAAAAACATATATTTTTAAATTGCAAAATAACCACTTTGTTTAACTTGGTCATAAGCATATTCTACAACTGAATTAAATAAATCAGAATGGACTGCTTGTACTGGAGAGCTAATATCGGAGATTTTAGATGCAGTCCAATATAATCCAATATTTGTTTTTTTTTGCTGATATCAGACCGATATCCGATATCAATATCGGATCGGGACACCCCTAAAAATCATGATTTCCTATAAGAAAAGATTTAAGTGACGTTCTTTGCTCCTCTTTTAAAGAAGAAATTGAGTCCATTTTTGATAAAAATGCAGATATTGCTGCATCCACGGAGACCGCTTTTACACGCCGCTGTTGTTTTCAAACATGCAGTCACTTCCTGTTGTCGTCATGTCTTCAGTTTCAGCCTCTTTTCCCTGATCGGGCCATCCGGCTTTTGGCCGTGAAGTCGCAGGAGATAGAAGCTTCAAGATGGATCTGTGTGATTTCAGACAATGAAATGGACAGGTCCATCTGCTCTGCAAGGTTAGAAGTCTTACTGCCTTAAGTCAAAATTTACCTTCTGTGTCTGTTTTTGTTTTTAGAGCTGTACTGTACTGATAAAGCCCCTGATATGGTCATTCTGGACTCATAAACATCTCTTGATATTGTCACAAGACCTTTCTGTTGCTCTTCCTTGCTCCGTCTTGTTCTCCCTCCTCCTCAAAGCCCTGCTGCAGGAGCTTTTTTCAAGCTGACCCAAAACTCTTAAAGACATATTTCCTTAATGCATATTTGATGGCGTCTGCTGTGCATAGAGAGGCCTTTACACTGTGGTGTGTCAGGTCTCAAGGCTAACCAGTCAGCAGATAAAGCACTTCTGGGGGGCTGGTGTGCTTCCCTCCCTCCTCTTAAGAAACATGAAGTGCAGAGTGCAGTATACGTCCTGTTTAATCAAACTTACAATCTCAGGTTTTTGTGTTTAGCCCACGTCATTTCTTGTGTTTGGGGATGCAAGTTGTTCTATAAATGTCAGCAATTTAAGATGTTGGATTTTTGTTCTACTGGAGCGTAGGGCGCCTGCTGGTGAACGTGGTCTTATTTGACTCAGTGATCTATATGATGTACCAGTGAGATCAGGCTCTGCTCTATTACTGCTGCACAGTGTTCATTTTGTCGACAGTGTTTTCCCCTGATGAAAACTAGACTATAAATAAAAATACAAACAAGTGCACATGGACAAAAACTAAAACTAAATTAACTGACATTTTCATTAACAAATATAAACTAGACTAAAATGTTTGACAGAGTCTTAATCCAATCAGACCTAATTTCATCATGTAGAAAGTAGAGACAAGTTAGGAATATATCCAATCACAGCTACTTTGGTTGTGTGGAAAGGTTGGATGAGTTAAGAGGGACATCCAATCACAGCTGTCTTAGCTTCATGGTGGTGGGATAAGTTGTGGAGCGATCCAATCAGAGCTCCTCTCTTTATGAATTGATATATTCATGTAGGTTCGCTGTTTGTTGTCAGTTCTGGTATTGTAACTGAGATGCTCTGCCAGGTAGCCTAAATAAAGGTGACTGCATTTCACACAAAAGTTCAATTTGTTTCTGTTCATTTATACATTCAGACTTTACTAGCATTCAGTAAAGGTTTATTAGATGTTTCATTTTATCCACGTGTGAAACATGACTTCAGAAATTCAAGGAAACATAAAAAAGGTCTTACCCTTTACACTTCATATGTAAGTCAACTAAATTTACAGTAGATTTCATAAAATGTGGTGACATTTCATCAACTAAAACTAGACTTAAATTGAAGCAATTTAGCTGACTAAATTATGTCTAAAACTAAAATATATAGATATATGGGTATAGATGATGAATGTATGGCTTATCACTGAATGTCCATCTTTTATAAGTCAAAAGTGTTTATTAAAGAAAAAAATGTGTCTCTTGCTTCACATCTGTTTTTAACACAACAGACTGTTACCGTAAAAGGAACAGTAGATAGTAGTTGCTGGGATGTTAATTTATTTATTTTTGCACAATTATGAAATACACAAAAGACAAAGAAAACAAATTCCATGTAGTGCAGGAAGAGGCAAAAAGCCTAAAGGACTTATTTGAAGCCTCCACCTAAAGTATATGAAGGTTACACAATATTATATGTGCATATAACCTACAAAAAAACTCACAAGTTATGTTAAACTGATAACAAAATACAGACAACAATTACAGAAAAAGAAGAAAAGAACAGGTGAGGAAAATATTTTCTTTTGTTTTCTTCTGGTTGGCACCAATCACCAACATTTTTCGCTTGGTCGGCACTGCATTTTCACACAGTTGTTGTTTGTTGTAACTTTTTTTTTTTTTTTTAAATCAAAAATGCCCATGGTTTGGGAGAGTGTGAGTATACGTCCATCCATCACCTTCGGCACCTTCAGCCCCATTCTTGGTATTTTGCGTCAGGGAGACCAGGTTGTTGCTGATTAATCTCAGTGTGTCCCCACTTAAGATGCTTTCCCCTTTCTTTTCCTTCAATGTTGTGTCATTACTTTCACTGTTGAAAGCCAGAAAATAGCTCATTTGCATGTTTAATGAACCCACTGGCCCATGACAAGGTTTGTATGAAGACCATTTCCTATTTTTCACCTGAAGCAAATTTGAAGAGGAATAAAAAGGACGTGGAATTCAAAGATAATCAACTTTTAGGCAAAGGTTCCTTTGAAATGAAGACAATGAATTAACGTGGTTCAGCATTTTGAGCCAGCAGGTCGACCCCATAAATCATCTGTTTTGAAATCACGTTAGACAAAGACAATCTTGGGACATTTTTGAAGGATGTGACAAATGTCAGCTCACAATCCAATAATTTGTATTTAATATATTGACAATATGAATTGATTTATAGAAATATTTTGTGCAGTATCTTTTCTTAACCAGTAGAAAGGGCTTATTTTTGCTCTGGCGATCATATGATTGCATTGTCTGAAATTGCGATTTTGATTTGAACGGTAAATCTTTCAGCTCTAGCGACCTGGGTGACCACTCTCCATGCAAAGTCAATGTACAGCCACGATGGGGTGGGGCCAGCCTTCACGTGACGGACATGACCTGCGTGACTTGGTCACACTGCTGGGTTGCTTTGGACACGCGACCAGATCGCATCGCTCGGTGGCCAAAGTTGAAAAATTTGAACTCTTCAGGCAACGTCACGTGTGGCTGTGCCCCAACAGGCAATCAGCGTTGTGTGTGTGTGTGTGTGTGGGGGTGTGTATGTGTGTGTCTATTTGCAGTGGATGTACGAAAACAAGGAGGGGAGAAGAAGCGGGTCAGCGGGAGGGCCAGTGAAGAAGTTGTTAGCTGTACCTCACTTAATGTCGCACTGCAGACGCATGCAACACCCATGACAGTAAACAACAACTGTTTTTATTCCAGCTCACATCAGAGTGACAATCCATGTCTGTGTGGGAACATTAGTTAGTGAAGACATCAGTTCTGCCTTATTCAGAAGTGGCAATTCCTATACAAATATATGTCATATGATCGCAGTTGAACTTAAGCGACCATGACAAATTTAGCTTTATTATGGATATGCGACGTGACCTGGGTAAGCGACGCAGTCTTGGTCCCCAAGTTGTGTTCAGTGTGAACGCAGTTTTAGGGTATTTTCCATCCTCACCCCCTTTTATGTTACTATTGTGCATACACATGTTGTCATGGCGATGTTAAAAGAACATATTGTTCATCTCTGTTCTTCGAATTATATTTAATGAGCCAGTTGAAGTGAGGTGCGTTCATTCTCATTGTGCCTCTTTGTCTGCCCTGCTCACTGCGGTGTGGGATTTGTGGGAATTTGATGAGACATCATCAGAGTTTAATAAATGCTTTTGTGTCGAGTCTCCCTCCTCCTCTGGACTCTAAGCTGCTTAGCTTTACTCTCACTCTCACCTCCTCCACCTAATAACAGCAGATCTGAGAAGTGAAGGGAGATTAATAATTCACGCCGCTCCACTCTCTCCATGTCCACCCTCAGCTTTATCTTTTCCATGTCTCCTACAGTTTTATATTTAAAGGTTTTCATTTGAGAAGTATGCATTTGCACACCACGGGTGGAACATTTTAGCTTTGGGTGGGCGTGTAGCCCCAGGAGTGCTCATAGACCAGGAACCCTTCTGCCTGAAGGAGCCCTGGGCTTTTAGCTCTGATATCAACCAACGGAGGCTCAGGGTTATAGCCTTGGCTCTTAAGCATGTGCGTCAGTGGTTTGGAAGAAAGGCTGTCAGAGTCTAATGTAACAGTGGTCAGAAGTAATAGCTTTAGTGGTTGTTCCTGAACACAATCATAAGGGGGGGGTCAAAAAATAGATACATCAAAGCATCACAACATTTGGTGTGGTGAACATCAGCTAACAGCTGACAAGAATCTAATCTTTTAATGTCTTAGGCCTGGTACCCACGTGAAGATGTTTAAAATCTAAACCAGTCTGAAGCACATGAGGACAGATAATGTCAGATTTATCAGTTTAGTTCCTGTTGTGTGTGGTGAGACACAAAGAGAGACACAGGACACAATGAACCAACTGATACATTTACCAATAAGGCAGTGCCCCTGCTCTCACAGCTTGTGATCACACGTGACTTCAATGTAAACACACATGGCGGACATCATCAGGAGGCTAAATGCAGCTCGCTGTTAGCTTCCTGTAACATCCTTGGTGGTTGTGATTTCTGTCCAGCTCCTCTCATCGGTTTATTATATATAATTTACAGGTTACTCTGTTGCGCTGGAGTTTTTAAAATAAATGAAGGAGTTGGACCTCCATTTTGATGTTCATGTAACTTCATGCTTCACCTTTACGCTTGTTGCCATGACTACGTTTGCTTCCTGCTTCAGCCAGCTTGCTCCCTGATTGGCTTTGCTTTGGTCCATGTGACAAAACACAGAGGACATGCTTGACTTCTGGTCATAAATAATGAACATGTTGAATATTTAAGATTTAAGGTCAGGGAGGAAAAAATGACTCCTAACTCACCTCACACCACAGGATGATCAGGTAAGATCATCTTCAGGACCCCAGATAATCAAGCTTTTGCCGGGTTTGATCAGAACCGGGGATGCGAGCTGCATATTGGCCCAGTTGCTGTGTTGTGTTTATGCTGCTTTAGTTTCCAAAAATTAATAGAGGTTTTGGCTCGTTAAAAATGAATCAGTTACTTTTTAAGTCCACATGGCAGTGTTCTTGAGCCATTTTGCAGTTGAGGTCAGCAGAGGTAGCGTTTAGTGTACAGGTGAGAGTTGGTAAATCAAACCTGGAACGTAAGAGATGGACATGACACAGGGTTTATAAGGAGAATAAATACTGTAGAACTAGAAAAGCACTCAACGAGTGTAGACTTCCGCCAAGCAGCTCAGTTCAGCAGTGGCTTTTCCACAACCCCTGTAAAAAAAATCCAATTCTGGATCACAGGATCTAGAATGGAGTCAGGATCAGGACCAAACTCAGCACATACATGGAGGTTGTTATCCTGTATGAACACAACATGTTTTGGGAACATCACTTGATATTTTGATTTTATATTAATTATTGAATGTTGTTAATGGGATGTCCCATCATAAAGTTCAATGTTTTTTTGTGATGTCAATCTGTATCGGATCCAGATGAAATTTACTTTGACGATAGAGACATGGACCCCATATTATCCTTTAAAAGTGGATGCTAATCCATTAAAAAATAGCAGAGATATGATTTTATTTAAAATTACACCCAGTGTAAACTTATTTTTAGAAATGTTTTGCATCCAGACAAATCTACGTATCACCACCAAAATCTAGTCATTTTTTTAATTGGGCCATTACCAACATCTCCTGAAATTTCTGCAAAATCCCTCCAGTAGTTTTTGCATAATCTTGCTAACAAACAAACAAACGCAAACAAACATACGCCGGCAAAAACATAACCTCCTTGGCGGAGGTAAATATGGCCCAGCTCACTTGACTCCAGTGAGAAAGACAGAGCCAATAACAGCTACGCTAATGTTAAGCTAACTGTGCTGAAAAACCAGCCTTACAAATTTCACCCCCACTCAACATTTTTCACGGTTCACAGTTGACATGAAAACACGTTAATTTCAAATCAATAAGAAGTTCAAAGCCTTAAACATATTTGTAAACAATTGCATCTGCAGTCAGGTTCAGAGTGGACCCTTGGGCCCCCTCACAAGGGCAGAAAGAGCTGATGATTAGACTCTTCACTGACTGCAGCTGGGGTTGCATGCCTGTATACATTAAAAATGGAGGAGAAATAACTTAAAATAAAATCAGAAATGCTTCATAACACAGGCTACAAGTACCACAAATGTAAGGCCGAGTTTATGAATGAAGTTTTATGAAGACCTTTGTTGGTACTTCGTGTCGGTACCAGCTGTCACGTAGGTATGAAAGAGTGCGAATGCGTTCATTGATACTGATGGACAACTGACATAGAAACTCCAACCATCAGTGAGTGACTGAGAGTGAATGCGAAGATGTGACCTGCAGTGTGAAGCTGCTTTGAGTTGTCAAAGAGACTAGAGAGACACCATATAAGCTCAAGTCTGTTTATCACTCTTCCTCCTTTGGCAGTGCATGTGTGTCCACGTTGCTGTCAGAAGGCTTCACTGTGCGCTAGAAGAACAAGTAGGTTTGTAACTGAGTGAAAAAGTTAGAAAGGTCAAAAATCTACTGTTGCACATAATAAAAGAACAGTATTTATCTGGGCCGTGTCTTATGAAATGATAATATATATTGCTTAGAGCTATTCGGGTACATGCAGAAACTTTTAGCTTTGTCTTTATCGGTGACTTTCACATGCATGGCTGTCGGCTTGTGTATGTCTGTTATAGGATGCAGCTAGCCTCCTTGATGCTGCCCCCCCATCTCACTCAGCTGTGTTGTAGGGCGCTCCCCCATGAATGTTATCCAGAGGCTGCAGGGAGTGCAGTCACCCTGCGGGGACTGCTGCTGCCTGTGCATCCTCAGAACAGATATAAGCACGGGTCATTAAAAGGTGATGCTACCCTGGCTGCTCTTCTGGTGTCTAAAGATGAAGCAGAGTGCACACTGGGAAAAGAAAAGGCCTGAAATCATTAGAGGCAGAACAGCAGAGTAACTGCTGTCTGACTGTGGGTGTTGTGTTCTGTACAATCAACCACAAACATAATGAATCTGTGAAGTTCAATCTGAATTTTAGCTGCAGCTGGGAACGTTTCTTATTCCTAGAACCATTCTACAGCCCTACAAAATCTGTTTTATTTATTTTTTTCCCATATTCTGTTTTAATTTATCCATAAATGTGGTCACTTTCTTCAGCTTTTCTGTTTTTCTAGAAACTGTAACAGTGTTGATTCACCGTTGACCCCTCTGGAACCCACTCCTCCAAAAACAAATCAACCCACATGGTGTTGAGTTTGGACTTTCTTTGTCAGGCTCTCTTCTTCCTTAATGACAATGGTGTTCTCCATTAAAAAAAACTTGATTAAAAAAAAAAATGTTCGATTCAATTTGTTGAACGTTTTTAGAAGTTTTTTTATGCGCATGAGCAACCAGGACGGTCATCGTCTTTGCCTTCATGAAATCTTTTGTGCCGTTCAGACACATGTGACGTGCACCTAAGTTAATGTACCCAAAGATCATCCGCTGTTTTGTTCAGTTTCATCAAAATTTTCAAGTTAATATGTTGTTTAACATTAAAGCTGAGCATTTTCTTACGCCTTTGCAGAAACACAAGTGCTTCAATAAGTAGCCATTAGTGAACTAAAGACTTCACTTATTGCAAAGTAGAGTAGTTTGTGTTAAAATGCAACCTTTAATTTGTAAAACTCAGTTTGTGACGTGGTTTTATCTCCAGTCTCGTCATTTAATAGCCATACCTTGTATACCTGTACATGAAGATAAATGAAGAGCTTTGTGTTGTACAAAAAAAAAATATTTGAAAATTTATGTCTGCTGCCTTTTTTTTTTTTTTTAGATTTGTTTTTTCTTAGCTGCTTGGCTTTCACCCCAAATTGATCAACTTTTCTATTCTGGCCTTCAGTTTATTCTTCACAATGCAATGAAGTATTCAGCAGTGCGTCTTAAGTTATTTAAAGGCTTTAATTTGTAAAGCTAACAGGTATCTACCTGATGTCAGTTAGGTTAAAATTGTCGTTTTCCTGCAGATATATAAACACACTCAGGCACTTTCTCTCTCTCTCTCTTTTTAATCCAATCACTGAGCCTCAACATCCAAACACATACTCTCAATCTAACACTCGCTCCTGAGGGGGCTGAGCCAGCTTTATACTGCAGCTCGCCCATCAAGCTGCTGCTGTTTGTTGAGGGACAGTTTCTACTGAGCTCTTTATTACTTATGCCGAGGCTCAGGGGAAAAGCAGACAAACTGCTGTGTATTGACACAGACTCGGTCTAATGGCCAAGGGCAAAGTACTGTATTCTACAGTAAAAGCCCTTCATGAACTAGCCTGGCTTATCATGGATACGATTGTCTTGTGTTCACTTCTCTTTCAGTTAGGTGTGTCCCGATCCGATATTGATATCGGATATCGGTCCAATATCAGCCAAAAAACTGATATTGGATTATATCGGCCTGCATCTAAAATCTCCTGGAGATTTACTGGACAGATTTTGTTGAAATTTTCAGCAGATGTTGTTAATGGCCCAACTTAAAAATGATCAGATATTGGTGGTGGTCCAGACCACCTCCATTAGCGAACGATCGTTTTTGCTCAGTAACTGTCTAACTAATAATGTTACCAGCATGATTCTGAGTGCTAGGTGTGGGTTTTCAGGGTCAATGAATCATATTATGATGGTAACTTTATCATGGAACTATTGCTTATAGATGTAACAGCAATATGTGAGCTACCTTGGTGGTGGTTTGTGCTCTCCAAGTGCTTTCTAGTTATGCATGTTGTGCCTGACAACAGCAAGTGACTCTGTGGAATACAAAACAGTACTATGAAGCAGTGTTAATTTTGACAGCACTTTTTAATGTAGTTTTAGTTTTAGCCTTTTGCCTAAAATATATTTTTGTCATAATTTAGCCATTTAATTATTTTAATTTTAGTCTAGTTTAAGTTGATGAAATTTCACAACATTTTAGTCGATGAAATCTTCTGTTAATTTAGTTAACTAAAATATGAAGTGTAAAGTGTAAGGCATTTTTTATGTTTCCTTGAATTTCTGAAGTCATGTTTTACACTTGGATAAAATGAAACATCTAATAACTCTTTACTGAATGCTAGTAAAGTCTGAATGTATAAATGAACAGAAACAAATTGAACTTTTGTGTGAAATGCAGTCACCTTTATTTAGGCTACCTGGCAGAGCATCTCAGTTGGTAATAAACAATAATTAATCAACAAAATTAACGGGACTATGAAGCAGTCCTTTATTATCAGCCTGGTCGCTGTAATGCAGTTGTCATTATTATGCCTAGTGCTGCTTTTCCTCCTACAGCAGTGTAATGAGTTAACTTGTCACCCTGTTTGTGCCGGTTGCTAGTTGATTGTGTCCTCACTGCAAATGAACTGTGAGGGGGGTCGATCGCAAGCGAGCTGAGACCACCTCTTTCAGGCAAGCTCAGTGTGCTTGCTAGTGCTGAAACAGGGATTGATTGATCTTGATGTGCAAACAGGCTTTAAGAACTGAAACACAATTGTAATTGCTGGTGTTGTTTCACACCTGTATGGTGTGTCGATCATGGTTTTTGTTTTAATGTTTAAGTTTAGTTCATTTTCAGCCCCACGCTCTAAAACAGCCTTTGGTAAAGCTGAGCAGATACCAAGCAGTGGTTAAGTCCTATTGGTGAAGCATAGAACTACAGCAGGTAGAGTGAGCCCCTTGGACAGTCCGAGGGTCTCTCTGCTTTGGCAGATTGCAGTTACATTCTAGTCTTCAGCATTATGGCACAGCCCCCCCCGTGAGACTGCTCTGTTTGATTTTGGTTGTTTTTTGACCTGCGTCTGATTGCCTCCTTTCTCTTCTTCTGTCCTTGTGTTGCAGGTTTAACTACAGGTCCACGCACCATCTCACCACCAATGGCTTCTACGAGTTCCTGAACTGGTTTGACGAGAGAGCCTGGTACCCTCTGGGTAGGATAGTGGGGGGCACGGTGAGAAATTTTAGTGCTGTTTGTGTCCGAGTGTTTCTCCGGGGAGGTTAGAAGGGGACTGTGCTCTGATTTCAGCCTCATCCTGTCTGTGTCCTTATTTCTCAGGAGTCACATTGCTTTGATAAATCATCACTTTTAACTCACTCTCAACTCCGAGTCTTACACTCGAGCGCGCTGGCACACTCACTCTGCAGGCATGCCGGGTGGTTCTCTTGTGGGAGGTGGGGAGCGGGGAGGGAGTGCAGAGAGTAGATTTGTCTTCATAATGGCTACAGGACAGACAGAAGGGGTCATTTTTGACTCTTCCTGACATCTTATAGGGACTGTTCAGGGTTATGTGAGGTACATGGCATGAGCCTGAACATGTGCCACAGTGTCACAGCTCAGTGCTCTCTCTGTTCAGCAAAACTCAGGACAGACACAAATGCTATACATTGATGTACATGGTGCCAAACTGTTCACCTAGTTTAAATAAATGTGGAAGAAAACAAGCCACCAAACAGCGTGGGATCATCACACACTACAGTTTGTTTATATCCACTTAATTTTCCTGCTTGGATTAGAGACTATTTTGAGACACAGCACAGCCTACATGTCCTTCCACCAGCAGTGTAAGGGTCAAATTGCGGTCTTACTTGAGTTCTGACAAATAATACTTCATCTTAAATAAATATTAGCCAACTGTATGATGTTTAAGGATTATCCTGCTGCTCAAACTCAGTTATTTTGACCAAGAATGTTTTTATAGCTCAGTTTACCCACAACAACAAACAAGCTGTCATGAAGTAAACTTATCATTGAAACTGTGGCTTCTGTCTTTACAAAATACACATTCAGTATGAGCTGAATACTTACTCTGAAGATGAACTTCCATTCAGCTCCTCTGTTTTGTCCTTGGAGTTTGTAAAACAGTGAATCTTGTCCGTACGATTATAAATGTCCATTAAATCATCGAGGCAAAACCCAGGGGGAGAGTGTATTAGTTCAATTTCATCCTGTAAGAAAAAGCAGGATTTACAGAAGTCACAAAGGTTGTCCAGCAGCTATTTATTTTCCTGCTTGAGACTCCATTAAACCCTGTGTGTTATTTTGTGATTCATCATGTCCTGTTTATCCATTTATACAGTTTTAATTGTAGCAAAAGCAGCATAGTCGGCCCTTTAAATAAGCAAAATTACCACATTTATGTGAGCAGAGGACAGATACTTTAATAAATTGGGCAATAAACACCTTTGGCTTTTTACTGAGTCTAAATAACACAGTAAAACATGTTAAGGCTCTCCGAATGAAGGACTTACTGTGGTTTCAGGCACTCGCTGCAGCAGAAGGAAGTTCTGTAGTTAACTGATCGCCATCACGATAAGAGCAGCTCCAGCTCCTTGTAACGCAATGTGTGAAGCAATCACATTTATGTAAAGCTGAGGTTGATGCCTTGAGAGCATCTTGAGATGAATAGCGAAAGAATATTAGCAATGCCTTAAATTTTCAGCAAATCCATCCCATACCTGGGTGTTTTGTTTTTTGAGTTTGAGGTCTGCATGTGACAAAAAAAAGTCCACAATTAATGTGGAAAGAAAAACAAAAAAATAACCAATCCAGGATTCTTCATTGTTTTAAAGGGACAGTGTGTAGCATTTTAAGCAATTAATAAGCTAAAAACAGTTCTCAAACAATTCATAACAGTCATAAAATGTCCTCATTTGTGTCAAATATATAATATAATCTGTAAACTTTATGCCATGCTTGTGTAAATTTGCAGTGTCAAGATTGCTCTCTGCTGATTTGGCTGTACTAATCAGGGAAACATTTAGGCTACATTCAGACCCTTTGGTTTAATTTAGGCACAGCCCCAGAGAGATGGGTGATATTATCAATGACTGGAAGTTGGCTGGAAGCTTACTGGGAGTGGAAAATTGAAGTGGCTGGATCTGAACATCGCTTTGCTGTAATCTTCAATTATTTAAAGATAACTCGGATGTCCTCTTCTTTTGTTTCCAAAGTCAGCGGGTGAGGGCCCTTGTTATTTTTCTGTCCATCTCTGACTTTAAGTGCTAAATAATGAAGGCAGGTTAAATAAACTGTCGTTCCAGCTCCATGAGCTTGCCAACAGTTAATTCGCTCATTCATTTCAGAGGCATTGTCGTGACTCAGGCATACTGCCATGCTTTTAAGCAGTCATTGAATACCTTGGTAGATCTTGTTTTAACTGTCCATAAAACACTCATTTTGTCTCATCACCTTGAAAAGGGGAAGAGAGGGTTATCATTCTGGATTTTTGTCATGACTGTCTGAAGAGAGTGCAGTCATTTTAACCCTCTTCTCTCCCTCTCCTGTAGGTGTATCCAGGCCTGATGGTCACGGCGGGTCTCATCCACTACATGCTCAATCTTCTGCACATCACTGTCCACATCCGAGATGTTTGTGTGTTCCTTGCCCCCATATTCAGCGGCCTTACCTCCATCTCCACATTTTTGCTCACCAGGGAGCTATGGAACCAGGGGGCAGGGCTTCTCGCTGCCTGCTTCATCGCCATCGTCCCTGGTTACATCTCCCGCTCTGTGGCTGGCTCCTTCGACAATGAAGGCATCGCCATCTTCGCCCTGCAGTTTACCTATTATCTCTGGGTACGCCTTTACACACATTGGCCACACATTAATCTAGTAAAATTCAAAACTCACCAAGCCTCGCCTGGTTAACCAAGGAACATGAACTCAGCAGAGTTGTAGCAGGACAGTTAGAGCCAACTTGTATGACTATATTTTAAACTACATGAAGTTACATTTGCAGGGTCTTTATTTAAGGGCCTCCTTTCAGAGCTTTGCTTGTTATTTACAAATAAAGAGCGTGTCCCCTCCGAGAAGATAGGATTAGCTGTTGGACATAGTGGCACCTTTTTAACAACAGCTTAAAAATTTCCACTAAAGCAACTCCTGATGGTTTTTTATCTGCTTAATGCTGTTTCCACTCGGGATGTAATGGTTACCGGAAATATGATAAACAGCAGTAAATTTTCAAAGGATTCCAAGGAGTTTTATTTCTCATTCCATCGAGGAACCAGAGAGGGGGAGAGGGTCTGAGTCTGACCACTGCAGAACTTTAGCAAACTTTGTTAAATGATTTCAGTGTTTAAAAGCACCTTTTGAACATTTTGAGCTCATTGCAATAGGGCTGAACAATTTTTCTGGCAGATATGGTCATTTCAATTCGATTCACAATTTTCTTCAAATCAAGCTTCAGTGCAATATTCACTATGTTTACAGTTTAGACAACAGTAAGGAAATCAATGATCAAAAGCACAAAACACATTATTCATCATCTAATATTGATGATAAATAATCTGATGTCATTATTTAAGGGATACTCCAACTTCTACTCCCAAACAGAGGCTTTCTTTTGTTGACCTGCTTACCAGCACTTTCATAAATGCAAATTTCCTGCAAATTTGTAGAATAGTTGACACAGCAGATCCAGGGTCACTCAAGAGAACTGCAAAAATTGCAGCTTTGGCGATCACGATTGCATTGTCTGAAATTGCGATTTCGATCCAAAAATGATAAATCTTTCAGCCCTACATTGCAACAATGCCATTTGTCACAATAACCGTGATATGAAATTTTCTCACAGTTACATCCCTGGTTTCCACCAAGCAGTCTGGTTCAGTTCTAACCCTAAAGGGTGAAGCTAAAAGCACTGCCGTCTCTGAAATCCCATTCGACCGCAGCTTGAACAAAAACACTTACCGCCCCATATTTTTATAAGCTGTGGAATTACCAAATGATCCATAGAGCACTGAAGTGCTTGACATCCTCCATTGTTGCCCTTTGTTCTACGTCAGACAGCAAGACTGTGGAGCTGCTGTGAAGTCACGCTGGATCGACCCTGTCTTCCCAGCTCACATCCCTGCAGGTCACATTCTTAGTGAAGGTACAGCCGGAGGTGGAAACAGAAACAAGATCAGGGTTAACTGCTCCAAACCGTACAGACCTGTTCTGAAACAAACCAGACCATTCTGTGGAAACGCAGCTTAATCCAAAAACTATTCCTGATTGAAAAGAAAATGTAAAAGCCAGTGCAGGTCCAACTCAAATGCAGTAACTGAGTCTTTTTTACAGTTTGAGTCAGTTGGACAAAGAGTGAGTATGCACCGAAATTCTGAACAGCTGCTTTAAAATTTTCTATCAGAAACCCACATCCAGAAAAACACAATAGAAACTAAGAAAACTAGAAAAATACTCGGGTCAACTTGGCTGTTTGTGTTCAGACATACAGCTTAACTCCATAAAGTCCAAATAATTTCAGTTTTTGTAAGTGTGAATGGTGTTAATGATGCTGCTTTAAAACACGTCCAACGTTACAAACACTGCCAACATTTAGACTCGGTGTTATTGTTTCTAATGTGACCTTGTTGATTGGTGACCCATGGCCGCATATGTCTGTGGTTGCCTTGGTTACCAGCCAACATTAGTACCCACATTTTTTACAGCTAACATTAATTAGCATAGCCACAGGTAACACCAGTCAGACTTGTGGTTGGAATAATTCTGAAAATAAAGCTGCCAAAAAAGTTGCATATCAGACATAATTTTGCATGGTTCTGAACAGTGTTTAACAGTGTGTTTATGTTTTTTTTTGTGTATTGTTTTTTCTTTTTTGTGTGGACCTGGGTGTTTTGAAAAACTTCTCATGTGTGTCAAGTCAAGGTTTGATTATATAACAAATTTAAAAACATTTGTTGACCAAAGTGCTGTACAACCACAAAGAGACAAACAAAATAGAAAAACAGCAAAGAAAACCTCCATAAAGCATAAAACAGAAAAACTAAAACGTCTAAATGGGGCCAGAAAGCACAAAGGCTGAGGGCAAACAAGATAAAAACTAAAACAATAAAACCAGCATGACGATAAAACAGTCAAAAACAATTAAAAGATGTCAGAATACAATATAACAGAGGGCTTGGGTCAGTTTAACTGAAGGCCAAAGAGAAGAAATGGTCTTCAGCAGAGACTTTAAAGTGATGAGGGACTGAGCAGATCTTATATGGCGAGGGAGCGAGCTCCAAAGCCATGGGGCAGCCATGAAGACTCAATCTCCGCTGGGTTTGAGACTTTGTTTCAGTGTTGCCAAAAGCAGCTGGTTGGATGACATGAGAGATCCAGATCAACTAGGTAGGATGGCCTTCATCGATTTTAGACCTTAAAAATGATCAATAAGATTTTATAAACAATCCTAATATGTATGGGAAGACGATGGAGGGATGCTAAAACTGGTCGTGTTTTCTTGTCTTTGTAAAGGAGGCTTCTACAGAAGCTTAAGAGAAGTTTTGTCCAGATCAGTGTACAAGGAGTTGAAATAACCAAGCCTGGAGGTTATGAAGGCATAAATCACCACCTCAATTTTTTTAAAAAATACCCACCTACGTGTGAACACAGTCTAAATCTCAAAGGGATACACCAACATATTTGTTGTTTTTGTGTCTTACCTCACTCCTCAGTCCATGATTAGCAGATAGACACCATTCTTTAGACTGTGTGTGCAGAAACAAGGAAGAGACGGCCAAAGCTCGCCCACCGCTAGTTAGCTTAGCTCAAATGCTGGGAGTATATGGGTATAGTTAGCCTGCCTCTGCCTACTGTCATCAGGTAAACTCTTCAGCATCTCTTAACGGTCCTGTGTGCCTCTTTTGACTCATTTTATACCACATAATTTCATGTTATCTTCTACTATCATCGTATTATCTTTTTCTACTCCTAAACAGAGGGTTTGCTTTGTTGACCAACTTCCACTTTGGTTTTCGCGAGAGAAGTGACATACACGAATGAGTCGAGTCTTTTGAACAGCTCTTTTGAGTGTGTTCTTAAATCTAGCTCAGTAATTATCATAAATATTTTAGTTCAGTGCTAAAAGTAATGCTTGCACTTTTTTCTAAAATCTAACTTAAGCAGTTTTCAAACGTGCACGTTGATAATAAGGGAGAGAGTTTTATCTTTAATATAGTCTAAATGTTTGCCCACTAGCATCATAAAGTTTTACAATGTGGCTCCACAGTTACACAGGGTTGAACACTTGACGAAGCGCTGCTGCACTTTGGTTATCTGAAAGAGCTGTTCAAAAGCCACAACTCTTTCGTGAACGTCACATCTCTCAGACAAACCATCGCAGAAGTAGGTCAGCAAAGCCTCTGTTTAGGAGTAGAAGAAGAAGATAATACGATGACAGTAGAAGATAATGAAACATAAAGGGGTAAAAATGAGTCACAACAAGCACACAGGACTGTGTAGAGTTGCTGAAGAGTTTATCTGATGACTGTAGGCAGAGGCAGGCTAGCACGACCCATATACTCCCAGCATTTGAGCTGAGCTGGTTCGCGGTGGCGAGCTCTGCCCGTCTCTTCCTTGTTACTGGACGCACAGTCGAAAAAATGGTGTCTGCCTGCTTGTCAAGGACTTGGGATTGAGGCAAGACACGAAAAGAAAGAAGATGTTGTAGTATTCCTTTAACCTGTGAAATTAAAAGAAGAAACCTGCTGTCTCTACCCAAAGCCCTGAATAGTCTGGTTTAGAGACAAATATTAAACAATCTTTCATCCTCTGTTCTTCACATTTTTAAACAAACCCCTCTTACAGCAAACCATCCTGATTGAGCTGATAGCAGTCAGGGTTCGTTAGCCCTTTCAAGCCCTCGTTAGCCATCCTCATCTGTTGCTGTGGGGAAGGTAAAGAGGCATATGACAACATGCTGAGCTTCGCACAGGTCATTAAAGTGTAACCTCTTGAATAATTTAGCAATGCTAAAGAAAAAGGAAGCAGATCAGCAGTGTGACTGCAGTTGATTTCTGTGTAACGTATGTTTTTGTGATATTTAACCCTCTTCCTCTTGAACTGCAGGTGAAGTCGGTAAAGACGGGATCAGTCTTCTGGGCCATCGGGTGCTGCCTGTCCTATTTCTACATGGTGAGTACTCAAACTGCAGATGCTTCATTATTTTAATTAGATTCGTTAAAGTGTTTACAAATGTTATTTTTGTCTGTATTTGGCAGTTCAAACCGAACCCATCCTTGTTTTTCTTGTTTGCTTATTTTCTTTTTGGTCAAAGTAGGGTTGGGAAATATGGAAAAAAAACAGCATCAATCTTTTTCCACGGCAGTGTCTATTGTTCACACATTTAACACTTTTTACAAATGACCAAAAACTCCCAAACTTATGCATCCATCGTATTTTAAATGCACAAATACTTAATTTAGAATATAGCTTAAAGGCTTGTTAGAGCCCGATATGTAACAATAACCTGAAATGTAACAATGACATGAAAATGTTCTAAAAAAAATGGTAATAAAAACCGATATGTAATAATTGGTCAATAATGTAACAAAAGTGTTGAGCCCGAAATGTAATTAAAAAAAATTAAATAAAACCCAAAATGTAGTAACTGGTCGATAATGTAACAAGATACTGAGCCCAAAATGTAATAACTTTATTACATTATGGGGCATAATGTAGTAACTGACCAAAAATGTAACAAGTTGTTAAATTTTTGGCAAAAACTTATTCATTTTGGGCTCAGCATCTTGTTACATTATTGACCAGTTATTACATTTTGGGTTTTATTATGTTGTTTTTTTTTTACATTTTGGGTCATTGTTACATATCGGGCTCTAACAAGACTTTTTATTCAACACTTTTACTTGTCCTCAGCAGTAACGTGTTCATTGTATGAAGTGTTTAAACATTTGTCTTGTATCAGTTGAAACCAGCGGGTCATTTGAGTGTAAAGGTTTCACATAAAAACACGCAAAACCTTTATTTCTCTGTTGTATGAACAATTTATTTGAAAAATTGTGGCTTTTTTTTTGCATTAGAGAGTTCTGATTTATCTGTGTGACATCTTGTTTTGTAAATCTAACTCAGTGATTATCATAAATATTTTAATTCAGTGCTAAAAGTAAGGCTGTCACTTTTCCCCCAAATCAAACTCAGACAGTTTTCAGACATAAACGTCGGTAGTAAGAGAGAGAGTTTTATCTTTTAGTATAGTGTCATATTTGCCTATGTAGTGTCGTACAGTTTTACAATGTGGCTCCACATCATGTTGCAGCTCTGAATTGTATATCGTGGCTCCAGTTCCATCATTAAATCCCTAAAACGCTCTCCTTTAATCGCACCAATGGGCTGCATATTATTGCATATGAATCTTACAGTCTTATACATGACGGCTTTTTTCCACCCCTTTGCTAGTGGAGGACGAGTAAGTGAGCTGCTTTGCACAAAACGGACACACTGCCCTGTATTTTGTTTTGATTTTGCCATCAGAGGCGTAGAACCCAAAATACTTCCACACAGCTCCTTGGATGAGTCGGAGGTGTTTTCGTCCACCCTGTTTGTCCATTTTATTAAACCGTCCCTCACTCTTTGTTTACTGATGTCAAGAGAGCAGTGTCTGTGGCTGAGAGCGCCCTCTGTTGGATGACACTGTCCACTGCTCCAGGCGCCCTGATGAGATAAGATAAAACTTTATTTATTTATCCCTTGGGAGACTCCTTCAGGAAAATTAAGATTCCAGCAGCATTACAGTACACAGGTATAAAAGAGCACAGGATAACAAAAAGTAAAAAACTTTTAGCAGATAAAATATTGGTAAACAGTACATGTATAAATCTCAATAATAAACAGATAATGAAAATAAAAATATGGCTACTGACTGGCTACAACTACTACTACTACTGCTCCTTCCTGTCCTCTGTCTTCCTGTTACTCCTCCTCCCCCTCAGTGAGGAGTTGTACAGTCTGATGGCCTGAGGGACAAAGGAGTTTCTCAGTCTGTTGGTTCTTGGTACTTGGGAACGAGCATTCTTGGGCTGAACAGGCTCCATGATGTACTACTAAACTTAGTATTTTACATTTGAATATTTAGTTACATTTCAAGTATGGACTTTTACCCCCATGCTCGAACAGATATTCAAATACCAAGTATATGGTGACAGACAGAACAACAGTCAAATGGACAGACAGATGGTTGATTATGTAGGTTAAAGTTCACCACAGGGACATTTATAATCATTTAGTATTTGTGTTTGTATGTATTTGTTTTACACAGTTAAAGCAGCACTAAGTAAGATTCTGGCTTTCAGCTCTCTAGTGGCCTCTATGGTCGTTGAGTGTAACTGCACTGTTGTACACCAACATGCGTTTTTTGACATACAGAGGGAGGAGAAGCGAGCCGACAGGACGTCCCGAGAGACAAATAAACCATGTGGACTGATAAGGTCCAGTCTAATCATGTTTCTTTTAGAATGTACTTACAAGTCCAAACAGTACCAGGGCTAAATCAGCCTCGGTCGGACATTCCTCCTCTTCTTTCAGCTCACGCCAGCGAGTGAATGCCGGGCCAATGTTAATCCCTGTCCGGGCATTTAGCTTGTTACTCTCCACCTTTTTTTTTTCATCTCCTCCGATAAAACATTTCTTTTATTAGTGGGTGGCATCCAGCGTCAGAGTAGCATTACCGCCACCCACTATGCAGGAGTGTGAGCCAGAGGTCCCTCTTTCCATTAGGAAAATAGGTGCTTATTTACTTGAAACTAAATTCTGTTCATTATATCTGTTTTAAAAATTCATAAACTGCTTTATATTCTCCTTTTCCAACATTTAGCTTTCACCTCGAGAGGGAAGTGATGGATGCCGTAAAGCAGTCAAAGCAGTAAAAATTTGTAGTTCTTTAGTGTGGAAGTGTTCCTACCATCCACATCGAAGTTACTTAGTGCCAGTGATGGCGATATAGACCCCCTCAGACCATGACAGAGATGTCATTCAACCTGTTGTAAGGTGATGTACCATCACAATGACTCTAGAAATATTATATTAGGGTGGAAAAACCACATGGTGTTGGTTTAAAGAAAGGCAATGCACATAAAACATATTTTAAAGAAAGCATGTGTGTGCTAGAAGCCTGCAAATGTCTGATATAAACCATACCCAAGAGACAATATAAGGTAAATACTGAACCACCAAAAATAAAATATTAAACATCAGATATAAAGTGCAACAATTTCATACAAAGAAACAAAGAAAAAAATGAACAGTATAAAACAAGGAAGGTGCTTAGGAAAAATAGATAAATTACATTTTAATAGGGAAGATAATGCTCTTTTTTATGTTAAATTTATCAAAAAAGTCCTCAGTCTGATTTTGTATATGGACAATGACACATGACATTTAGTGCAAATGTCCTTTAGGTAACATGCTGGACGTAATTTTTGACGTCACTTGCAGATGGTCGATACAGTATCTGCTCAGCTTTGTTTAAAAATAACAGACTCAACCATCTGATCGTGTTTAGCAGAGAAGAGCAGCAGCTTCAACACCATCTTCCTCTATACATGATCTTTGTCGTGTGTGGCTTTGGTCAGATAAAACAGGGGTGGGGGGTGCTCTGACACAAACATATTCAAGCGAGCGTCGTGCTGAAAGGCTGTGCTCTCATTGGTCAGATGTGGGCTTACAGGGCTCCAAACCTCAGAGAAATCGACCTCAGTCCAGAAAGAGTGTGTTATGTCACTGATGTGTGAGCTTGCACTGACTTGCTTTAGGTTCAGAAAACATTTTGATAAACTACGTTACTTGGTAATTTTCACATTAAATGAACTGCCAAAGGACAAGTCAGTGCATGAACACAGGCAGGTGTACAAGAGCTTCTTTTATAAGCTTGAAGAATTAAAGGAGGTGGCTGGCTCCACACTGACAGCATGGGTCGGCCACAGAGCAGGGGAGCGGGAGGCACAGGCAAGCGTTGTGGTTCACGTTGGCACAAGTTTCCAGGCGACCAGAATGAAACCCAAGAGGTGATTAGTGATGGTGGTGGAGTTTTTGTTTTGTCTTCCTCTCAGAGGAATGCCCAGCACTTTTTAGTTTAGCTTTAAGAGCTGCATTTTCTTACTCCAGCTTTGGCTTCATCTGAAGGTCCAGGAGGTTGTCCTCATAAATCTGAAAGTGGAAGGAGAGCATCACTTTGACTTCACACTCCAGAAGTGTCCTTCTCTGCTGACAGGCTCACACTGAACACCTGCCAACGTCCTTCAAAGTTTGTTTTTCTCCAGACACGGAGAGGCATTTTCATTAGAAATAAACATCTATAGGGGAACTTTTCTCCTCAACCTCCTGACATCCTGCCTGATTTATGAATCCAGCACCTCATGCTGTGAGCTCTGATGGTTCATCTCAGCAGCTACAGGAGACACAGAGGGCCCCTGAGCTCAAAGCGCGTTGAGATGTGTGTGCGGCTGCTGCTCTGCAAACCTGTGTGTTTCAAGAGTTCAGGGACAAAAAACATCACAGTAACGGCAGCTAAATGCTTCAGCACACACTGGTTTTACCGCTCTGAGGTGGGCTCAGCTGCTCTGACTCTTACTAACACCCATATCATTATGAGTGTGTGTGTGTGTGTGTCCGACCCTTTAGCTCCAAAGACCTTCTGGAAAAGTTACAGCACTGATTATGTTCTGCAACTGAAAGCTAGGCACAGATCCAGCAGGGCTTAAAGTCCCATTATAACAAGAAGCAAAAGTGTTTGTGTGACTGTTTTTTATTTAAACATTTGAACAACTCCATTTGTAACCGTCACAGCTACTGCAGCAATATTTAAATATGTAATGTTAATGGCTTTATTTGTAGGTGTTCATTTTATGTGCACTAGGGGACAGGTGTGAGTATTTTGGTATATTTGACCTCACAAAGAAAAAAAACAAAAGCATATTAACTACTAACCAATGTTACTGTTAACTGCTGACATAAGCCTGGCTGCAAAAATCAGAAAATAAGTTGTCCATTTTTATTTAGCATACTGACAAAACAACCAAACTTTTTTTGTGTGTGTGAAAATTGCTGTGACATCATGTTCAAAATGTGAAAATTAAAGGGTTAAGAAATGTGAAACAGGTGAGTATTTGATATCTATGATTCGGACTGACCTTTAGTTACAAGAATTAAATTTAATAAGTGTAGAAAAATGATTTAAAATATAACATTAGTTGCTTGATTTATTGGTGTGCATTTTATGTGCACTGGGGGACGGGTGTGAGTATTGTATTATATTTGACTCAGATGATAAAATAATAATAATGCGTATTAACAAATGTTATTGTTAATCATCAGCATATGCCAGGCTACAATAATCAGAAAATAAATAATCCAATTTTTGTGCAGCAAACTGAAAAAACAAACAGTGTTTGTGTTTTTTTTCATTAACAATTGATGTGACATCATGTTCAAAATATGGAAATGAAAGGGTTAAAAATGTAAAGTTAGTATTTTATATCTATGATTAGGGCTGACCTTGAGTTACAAGAATAAAATTCAATAACTGTGGAAAAATAATTTGTTATATAATATTAATGGCTTGATTTATAGGTGTTCATTTTATGTGCACCAGGGGACAGGTGTGAGTATTTTAGTATATTTGACCAGGGAAAAATAAATAATGCATATTAACCAATGACACTGTTAATCATTGACACATACCAGACTGCAAAGTCAGGAAATAATTTAGTTTTTATACTGCATACTGATTCTTTATGGGTTTTTTCCCCCAAAAAATATGTTTTGTTAACATTACAAACACGACATTTAAATGGTTAAAATTAAGACAGTTTTTAAGTATTTTGTGTTTTTTAAACAGCTCAAGTCAGAGTACAAAAACAAAAATTGTTTGAAAACTTTTCTTGCCATTACTACCCTTTGGTGCAGATGATGTGCTGTTGGTGGTCAGTAAGGGCGTCTCTGGGCGGGACACCGGAGGGTTAAGGATTGTTTTTTTTTTGTTTATTTCGTAGGTCTCGGCCTGGGGCGGTTATGTGTTCATCATCAACCTGATCCCTCTCCACGTGTTTGTCCTGCTCCTGATGCAGCGCTTCAGCAGAAGAGTCTACATTGGTGAGAAACAACACACACACTCTCACACATGCATATTCTTCATTATTACATTAAACAAGGTTAAGTCGATGTGTTTCTGCCCTTAAATAAAACAAAAAGCCTCGGACAGAAAACAGAGGCTGCAGGAGACATTTTTGAAATCTTTAGTCATGCCATTATTAATTACAGTAAAATATGACCTAAAAACATATTGATTAATTTCAAACATATAACAAAGACAAAAAGAAAGGGGCCACATTAAGTAAGTTGGAGGGTCACATGTGGCCCCCAATTGCCCACTGTTCCTGTTGTAATATAAAAATGTTTATCAACCCCTAACAATAATTAACACCATCAAGTAGCAGCTAATGAGGCTGATACCCGTGTTGAACATATCTACCACAGACGGCTGGTAAGGCTATTTTTAAGAGATAAGAGGAAATTAAGTAGAACCCAGGGAGGGGAAAAAAGCAGATGAAAGCCGTCTCTCCTTCAAAGCGTTTGTTGCACACCCTGAGCCCGCCGTGCTGATCATGAATTAAGTCCTGACCTCAGGCTCACAGCTCCCCTCTGACACCACAACACTGTACCATTATTTCTAACCCAGTCATTAGAGCAGGTGTACAACGCTGCTGAAATAATGACTCAAAGAGAGCTGTTCAACATGGAATCAAACAGAATGTAGACTAAACCTCAGAGGAGTGGAGGAGAATAATTAATATTCAGATTACTACTACAGCCACACAGCTGTAGAGAATTTTATAACCCCAAAATGAAATCCAGTATTCTAGACCTGCTCTGCTCTTAAACCATTCTGGGGAGGTGTTAATGGGACAGTTAGAAGTCCTGTTATGACAGGTAGGGGTGGGAATTGATACAATTTTATTGATACCAATGCCAAATACAATTCTGCTTATTGGTGAATAATTTAACTGCTGCTTTTCTATTTTGAGGAAAGTCAGCTCAAACAGGTTTCAGTGTCAATAATGTCAAACACATGTCGCTCCTGATAATCAATGCTTCTGCACATTGCTGGTATTTCCACTTTCAAGATGTGCAGTCAGCATGTTTTTGATGAAAATTGTGACCACTTCCACCCCATCCAACCTGTCACACCAGAAAGAAAGTTCATTATTCTTCACTTGTCCATCAGGGAAAGAGCCCATAGAAAGTGTTTGTGAGAAAGTGTATTACAGGCCAGTCGGATAATGTAGTAGGCGGGAGCTACTGTGCTACACAAACATGAGCCCCTTTGAAGTAGAGAAGTTTGTAGTGTTGTTTGTTTTTCATTAAATAAAGAAATGTGGTCCAGATCTGATAAAACTGCTCCTGAGGCTGTTAGCATCTATGCTAACCCCTGTTCATACAGTCACTTCCTGCTGTCATCTCGCTCGTAGCTCGTTCCTCTTCCTGCTCTGAAGGACTCTGATTGGACCTTGCCGCTTTTGGCCGCTCACGATCGTCATAGATCGGAGCTTGGCAGGATGGATCTGCCTGATTCCAGATTACTTCTTTGTAGTATTTTCTGCTGACTTCCTCTAATGAGAGTGTGACTTTCTTGATTTGCAAGGCATGCAGAACTAAGTGGAAGGAACTGAAAAGCAAAAAGACCAGTAATATCGATTCCTTGAGGGAGTTATCGATTCTTACTGGAATTGGTTTTCGATTCCCATCCCTGATGATAGTGTATTCACCTTTCTATCTTTCTACTTAAGGAGCATGGATCTACAAACATCTAAAACTGATAGATATCTTTATGGCAGCACATGAAAAGGCCACAACAAGGCCAGGGCAGACTGCGTAAAAAAATATCCAGTGTATGGAACTCTTGACTTTCTGCTTCAGGCCTTTACACACCAAAGGTGAAACTAGAAACGACACCAATTTGTGAGTTTTTGTAGCCGTTTTTTGGTGCCTTTTCCTTTTCACTTTGCTGAAAAAAATACTGAACTATCACTTTAACTCTATGAGTTCCAAACAAAGAAATACATTTACAACAAACTATTTGTTGGTAAAATTGTTACCCAGTTACCCGATCAGGAAGCAGATATGTTGGTCAACGTGCTGGTTGGCCAACCTGTTAAGGGTTATCCTGGGCATGAAAAGATTTCTTTTATTTCTACAACAATTTTTTTTTTCATATGAAAACTTCACAAAGCACAAAATTTAGATATCTAGCGGTTGACAGTTTTCTGAGGAATTATAGATACATTTTTTTATTATCAAATTTATTTCCTTCAGCTAAATTATTATTGTTGAAGGATCTGGAAATATGTGAAAATATTTTTTCTAACTCAGATGTTTGCTCTTACTGTTTGATTTCTCAGGAGCTCTGCAGTAATGATTCACCTATGATTTTTTTCTAGTTTTCGAACAATCATATTCATGTAACACCGCGCCACGCAGTGGATATATATTTTCTTATCATACGAGGTGTGTCAGAAAAGTTCCAAGACTGGTGTCACAAAAGATTTATTCATTATCGTCCACTGCAAGTTCTTGCCACAGGGCAAGATGATCAACCAGCATGTCTACAAAGAGACGTTTGCTTCGTTCAGTGCACAAGAAGAGGCGAGAGTTGTGGCAGGACAAGTCGTGGCTGCGTCACCATGACAACGCGCCTGCTCACAATGCCCTGAGCATCGGACAGTTCCTGGCCGAGAAGAACATCACCGTGCTGGAGCAGCCTCCCTACTCACCTGACCTGGCTGCGTGTGATTTCTTTCCTCTTCCCCAAGCTCAAGGGGTCATCAAGGGGACCCGTTTTGAAGACGTGGATGTCATCAAAAAGGCCGTGATGACGGAGCTGCGGAGGATCCTGGAAGAATCCTTCCAGGATGGGAAAGTCCATTAGACTCCAGGGGGATTACTTTGAAGGGGAAAACGTGTAGTTTGTTGTTTGGATCCTAAATAAATCTTTTGTGACACCAGTCCTGGAACTTTTCTGACACACCCCGTAAATCATGTTTTCATGTATTCTTTACTATGTAGTTCCTATACAAAGAAAAACTGAAAAAATAGTAACCAAAGAGAAAACAGAACACGTAGAAGGGGTTATTAGAAAGGAAACAGAGATCCAGACCAAGAGGAGCAGAGGCAGGAAATACTACATCCTTCAACAGGATTATGGCAAAATAAATAAAGTAGCATCAAGCTGACTTACCACGCGTTCCTCCATCAGCTGTACCTCATCTCTGCTCACCTGTGTCTCTTGCATCAGTCAGCAGAAACATGGTAACTCAGTTGGTCTGAAGTTGTAATAGCTCACTGTGCTCTGTGATGGATGCCTCGCTCTGTGATTTGGAGTTCAGCCTGTGGCCTGCTGTCTCATTCCAGTCCTGTCGTACTTTGTCTTCACCTGCTAATAAAGCAAAACTATCAGGATGTAATCCAACTCAAACTTAATTTAACTGCAGCATCTGGTCTGCGGAAGGAGAGGATCATTAAAATAGAAACTCCTGATGGATGTTCACTGCTCTACCTGGTATCAGCTGAGCCTCTGCTTCTTCCAGCTGTTATGTTGTTCAACATTTCACGACGTGTAACAGAACAATACAGAGCTCAAATACAGATCTGGGCTGCCTTTATTTTACTGTTTGACTTTTAACACAGAGGATCTCTCTATCATATGATAAAAACTGCTTAAACTCATTGTCTCATGTCTGATACTGAGTACAGAGCCTGTAATTACATTTCCCTTTGCAATACAGCTGCACACACTTATTTTTGTTTGTTTGTTAATCAAATTAAGTAAACAAAATAACAAGGCGTCCTTATTTAATTCAGCTGAATTATGACCAGCTTAGCCTGACAAACCAGATTGACCCTTCAATATATTTGACGAGTCTGTCTGGGGAAGAGCCCATAGAAAGTGCTTGTGGATGGCAGAAACTTTCAGAAGCAAATCCAGCAGGTGATTGGACGATTGTTTCCTTAATCACATTCATTATGGGCCAATCAGATAATGTAGTAGGCAGGCACTACTTAGGCTGTGTAAAATACAAAATGTAAGCTACTTCGTAGAACAAACTCCCCCCAGAACATGTTGGAAGTGGAGTGTAAATGTCTAGAACTGATAAACCCTCCACTGAAGATGTTAACTTCAATGCTAATCTCTGTCCGAGCAGTCACTTCCTACTCTGAAGGACTCTGGTTTGAACGTGCCACTTTGGGCCACTCACAATCATTGTAAATTGTAACTTGGCAAGATAGATCTGCCTTATTACAGATATTCAATTAGGTGGATCCATATGGAGTTAAAATCATGCCAAAACCTCACAAACACACAAAACATGTTTTACTCAAGCAGAAACAAACTCAGTGTGGTTTGCAAACACAAAACATCATTCACAAACTAATGCACTTTGTTTTGCAAATAGGAAACATACCTATCAAACAAATGCATCATGTTTCAGAAACAAATACAGCATGTTTTACACAAACAGAGCAGCTTATTTAATGCCAAAAATCAACTGACAGTTTTTTGTTGTTGCAGAATTGTTTTTTGTAATTGAAAGATTTTAGTTTGTACTTGAAGGACATTTTTTTGTACTTGAAGAAACATGTTTCTTTGTATGTGTAAAACATGCTGTATTTGTTTCTGAAGCATGATGCATTTGTTTGATAGGTATGTTTCTTATTTGCAAAACAAAATGCATTAGTTTGTGAATGATGTTTTGTATTTGCAAACCACACTGAGTTTGTTTGTGATTCGTTGGGCGTGAGTAAAACATGTTTTTTGTGTGTGTGAGGTTTTGGCATGATTTTAACTCCATAGATCCAGCCACAGTACACTGAAAAAACACATGCACTTCATTCAGTATCTACCAGTGAACGAAAGACATCTCATTATTTAGTAGCAATATCTTCTGTAGGCATTTTAGGGTGATGTCCACACATATGCAGCTTCTTTTCAAGTGTCACAACAAACTCCTGGTTTAGATGTTCACTAAAGGCTCAAACTGTATTTTGAGTATTTGTAGAGGAGGGGGTTTGTTTTGAGGTGACAACATGTGCTCCACCCGCTGAGAGTCAGAGAGCATCGTCTGATGACTGAAATCAGCAGGAGGAAACAGGGAAAAGCTTATATTTACTTGAAAAGGGTCTGTGTTTTTAGTCATTTTTAGTAGGTCTGATTATTTTTGATGATGTTTATTATGGAAAATACAAATTCAAAGCTGATTCATGTTTATAAATGTCTAAATAAAGCAGCATTTATAAGCACAAGTCAGGATGAAGTCCTGTGATGACAGTAACTCTGAATATGAGTCACCTTTTTGTACATCCAAAACAAGATAAACCCATCAGCAAATCCGTTAAACTGTCATTGCTTCACGTTGATTTTTAATGTGACAGCTGAACTGGTTGGATTTTTTCATTTCATACATAATACGTTTAAATAATGTTTGTATGTATGAACCTGAGACCAGCGGCCAGTGTGGTTGCACCAACATTATTTGCAAAATGAATGTTTGACAATAACAGTGAAACGAAGTTTCAGCATCCATTAGGGCTGAACGATTTCAGGAAAAGATCTAATTGCGATTTTTCTTGCAGATATTGCGATTTCAATTCAATTCACGATTTTCTTCAAATCATGCTTCAGTGCAATATTCACTTTGTTTACAGTATAGACAACAGTAAGGAAATCCATGATCAAAAGCACACAAGACACTATTCGTCATCTAATATTCATGATGAATAATCTGTTATCATTATTTAAGGGATACTCATCTGTTCAAACTCTCCCACTTCCTCTGATCTTTTGCACTGCCTTTGTATTACATTGTTTGTTTTTATACCCGTTTTATGCACTTTTTTCACTTTTTGTAAGGTGACCTTGACTGTCATGAAAGGCACCCTTAAATAAAATGTATTATTATTATTATTATTGCTATTACTTGTACTCCTAAACAGAGTCTTTGTATCGTTGACCTGCTTACCAGCACTTCAGTAAATGCAAATTACCTGCAAATGTGTAAAATAGTATGTGTAAAACAGTTGACACAATAGATCCTGGGTCAGTCAGGAGGGCTGCAAAAAATTGCAGCTTTGGCGATCACAAAATTGCCTTGTCTGAAATTGTGATTTCGATCTGAAAACGATAAATCGTTCAGCCCTAGCGTCCATTTTAACAGCTACATACACTGATCTACTGATCTGATGGCAGAAAATCAGCCCTCATTTTTTTAAGCTTATAGTTTCAGATTAAAATGAATATGCAAAAACTACACAAACTTGGTGCAAATACATAGGACTGAAATATAGGTTAGAAATATCAGCTAAAATGTTCATATCTGCTGATGACAATCAATCAATTAAACTTTATTTGAAAAGCACTTTTCATACAACAGATATAGCATAAAGTGCTTTACATAAACAACCATAAGAACAAACAAACCCAAATTAAGCAAAAATTGAACAACTACAATACAGTAATATATTGTCTATACATACATATGTACACATACACATACATATAAATCACCGATGGCATACTAATAGTATTGAGGAGTCGGTGGTTCAGTCTGATGGTGCACTTTGTTGGCAAAATGAAGTTGCAGGTTCAAGCCCAGCCCTGGCTGTCACATGGTGATGTGTCCTTGGGCAAGAAACTTGACCCCAGGTTGCTCCCACTGCTGCGTCAGTGGCATGTTAATGGGTATGAAAGGCCGTCAATATGTTGGTCAGTTGTCCATCATGTCATTAGACTGATGGACAACTGACGTACACATCCAACTGCTTCACATTTTTCCCTCCCAGCCTCTTTGGGGTTGTGCATGAAGATACATCCATTCGTGCATTTGTAGGGTGTTTCCATGAGATGGCACTCCCCCAAAAGATCATGTAGCCTCAACCCTTTCGCTGGTTAGTAGAGTAGCTGCCAAACCAACAGAGAGCCAACCTGACACCACAAATAAACACAAACACGGCCTCAAGTTTACAATTTTTAACAGTCAGGATGGGCAGGCCCCGCCACTGACCGTCTGACTTAGTTTAATGGTCTCTAACTTTTTCCTTCCTTGTATGTCCTTTCCCTCATGCAGCCTACAGCACCTTCTACATCATCGGCCTGGTCTTGTCCATGCAGATCCCTTTTGTGGGTTTTCAGCCGATCAGGACCAGTGAGCACATGGCTGCAGCAGGTCAGTAACCTCTAACCTGTTGATGAGTGTCGGTGAAGGGAGCGCTGGAATAACCTTGGTTGATTAAGTTGGCGGCATAAATGTTTCAAATATGTCAGCGTTGTTTTAAGATGGATTTCAGTGCAGCATTCAGTCATTTTCTGCATTTTGACCAAAGTGTATTAAAATCTTTTAATACCTTCATCATCAAATGCAATCAGGCTGTAAGACTAAGAGGTCGAAATCAGGTGCCCAAAATAAACAGCATTCACAATCACTGCAAAAATGAACAGTTTATCTTGTGGGTAGCGGCTGCTCAGCCCCTCTTAGACCCTAACAGGTGATCAGCAGGTGAGGGATGCATGACCTGTAGCATGAGGTCACATGTTTATATGTGTTATATTTATGATTAAAGTCTGTGCCGCAGTATAACCAGAAAATTCAAAAATAATAGTCAACACCAGTCTGGCTGCTATCAGTCAGCCTGTGATTATGTAGATCAGAGATGGAAACTTCGGTCAACATGAAGGTCATTCTCAGCTTCTGGGGGCCATATTGTTACAAATTTAAGAATACTGTCTGTGAAAAAATAAAAATATAATAAAAAAACATATGAGTTTACATTTGCTGGATATGTGGCTTTTGTCAGAATTTCTGTTCACATCTGCAAGCTCAAAACCAAACGGCAAAGCTAAACATATTGAGGTAAACAGAATTTAAGTCTATTAAATGTATGTTTGAAATGCAATAAACTTATATACACATTTTTTTATAAATGGATTTATTTTACCTTTATTTTAGCATAAAGGTATATTGTTTTTTATTGGAGGGAGCAGTGGTGGAAATCTTGGTGACTTTGGTGGTTTCAGTCATTTTTGACTTTTTACCACAGATGCATCAGAAAGTGCTTCATAAAAGCCTTTACAGGAACCATCAGGGTGAGTCATTTCTCTCAAGGAATAAAAAAAAACAGTAATTAAATAGAAATATATGATTTTTAATGTGATGCATTTCACCAGTGTACATGGTGTCAAAACAAAATCAAAAACTTAATTGCAGATTTTTCACCTTAATGGATGCAGTTTTTGGAAACTCAAAACCTCCTGTCCTGAGGGCCACATGTGGCCCCCGGACCAACAGTTACCTGATGTGCACCTATATTTAGATTTAGATACTTTGGAGAACTAAAGAAAATCTAAACCTGTGCTTTTTCCTTTCTCAATAAATCCTTTGAATGTACTTAAAATGTGAAACTCTGAGTGTTTTCAACATCTCGCTGCTCTACTCTCAAAGACTTTTTTCTAAATCTGAATCTTGATGTTTTGTGTTATTCTCCTGCAGGCGTGTTTGTCCTTCTTCAGGTTTATGCCTTCCTGCAGTATCTAAAGGACAGACTGACCAGACAGGAGTTTCAGACTCTGTTCTTCCTGGGAGTCTCTGTGGCTGCTGGAGTCGTGTTTCTCTCCGTCATCTACCTGACATATACAGGTGAGTTTATGTTGCTGTTAACAGTGTTAACATGGATGCTGCTATACGTTCCTGCGTCAGTTGTGCACGTCGTCCAGAACTAACCTGACGCAGACACAAGCTGCAGTATAGACATGAGCACAAGGATCATTGTGAAGAAAGAGTAGATATCAATCAATCAATCAGTCTTTATTTGAAAAGCACCGATTTATAACAAGCTTTATCTCAAGGCTCTTTACAACAGAGCAGATGTAAGACAAACTTTACAGATACACATATAAACAAATATACACATATACACACACAACCAGAGATGTCTCCATCCAGGTCTATATGGTTGTAAAGCTATTGATTATGAAGGTATAGTCAATAACCACCATGGATAAAGGTCATTCTAATATTAACATTAACATTGATGATTATAAACTGGAGAAGATAGATATTAATATAACAGTATCTAGGTGAGCTGCCATTAAATGTGTTTAACTGGTCTAAAAGTATGAATTTATGTTAAATAATGTTGTTTCTGTTGATGGTTGATCCAGGATAGAGCTCATGGAGTGGAGCAGGTCCACAGCAGTAGGCCATTCATGATTGTTTCTCAAGGTCATACTAACTAGAGTTTACATGGCATCAAGAAAAACTACAACAGAAAGTTTTCTTGACAAACTGATAAATAAAGACCCCGATCATTAACATCTAAATAATTGGCTGCACAGACACAAACTTAACAGATCGATAAATTCTCTGTAAATATTTTTTTTTAAACTAATTAGTGTATCTGTTCCAGTGGTGACCGTGTAAACTGTTGACTTTCAGTTGACTGTCTGTGTTTGTGTTAGCCTAGTTTCTCTGGCTACTGATCTGTATTTTTGATTTAATAATAAAAACCCTCTGTTTTTGATTGGGCTTTAATGTCTATTGTCTACAGTGAACTGAGGGGTGCTGGTTTGCTGAGTGGTAAGCAACCAGGCACGACCCACATACAGTCCTCTGCCGGCCTGGGTTTGAGTCCAGCCTGTGGCCAGTTTGGAGAGTATCCTCCCCTGCTCTCTTTCCCCCCTTCACAAGCCTATCCACTGCCTCTCTCTCCTGTCCATTAAGGTATAAAATGACCTAAAAAATAATCTAAAAAAAAAAAAATCAACCAAAAGTCATCAGTGAGCACGGTCACTCAGTAAACCACAACACTGAGACTGCTGTGAAATTGTTTTATTCCTAGAATTTCTGTTATCGTTTTTACAGTCTCATTAATCAGGTGGTTGTATACAGCCTTAGGTCTCAGCGCGCCCTCTAGTGTTGTCCTCCAGTAACAGGCGTTGCGTTTGGGCAAGTGTGTGAACGAAATGCTCATGAAGCCAGCAAACAAGAACACAAGGACAATCAGCAAGTTTGTCTCCAGCCTTATAATGTAGAGCAGTGGCTCTCTAACTCCCCGTGCCGGTCGGGCCTTCCTGTGTGGGGTTCACATGTTCTCCCCGTGCATGAAAGGGTTCTGGGATGGTGACTGTTTCAGGGTGTACCTCACCTCTCGCCCACTGTAAGCTGGGATAGGCTCCAGCCCTGTGGCTGCCAAAGTGATAAGCTGTACAGATGATGGATTGATGGATAAAAGTGAATTAACTGTAATGAAAACTGACATTATTGTAACTTTAGAAGAAAATAAACCATAAAGAGTGCACCATCTGTAGCAGCTCAGAGTCAGTGGGATAAAGAAATACAGCTTTAATCTCCCCTGTTTATTATTTCATCTAATTGAACAATTCTGACCCTCACAGTTTATCAGTTTGCTGAATATATGAACCAAAACAAAATGTAGGAGAGATTCTTGAACGATTAAGCATTATAGTTTAGAAGTTAAACAATGGTTTGTGAATTTCTAGGCACTAATAGATGAAAATAAATGTAGGACTAATGATATACCAAAACCTATTTTCAGGCAAATGTGGGTATATGAATATGGTGTGCCTTTAGCAACAAAAGTTTGGAAACCACTGCTTTTAAAGTTAATTCCTATGCCACCAAAAAGGGAAAGAAATAATTAAAATTTCAAGATAAGACTCTTTTTTTGTTTTCCTTTGTTTTTTTAGTAATAAAGGTGGACTTCTACAACAAACCTTGATTTTCACAGTCTGTGTTGGTATAATAAAGGCCAAGGGCCCAGTCAGCAGGTTTTTCTATGCATTTAATAAAGTAAAAGTAAATGATGTGGTATTAGTTACGGTGGTCATGACAGATACAGCTGAACCACCAAGTTTCTTCTAAGTGTGTTGGGCAACAATATGGAGGTTCTGGTTTTGCTGACATTTGTCTGTGAGCAAGGTCACACAAAAAGTTCTTGACAGATTTGACATTTTCAGGGAATGTTGGTCATAGTCAAGGACAAAGCTGTCAGATTTTGGTGATCATTCGAGACCGTATGTGGACATAGATATTTTTTTAAGGATTTATTAACTTTGGGAGAGAGGGCAGTTTTCCATAAACTAACACACCAGATGGATTAATGAAATATATTGAACAGCGCATAGAAAGTGTTTGTGAATGGGCAGAACCTAAACGTATCTGGCAGGTGATTGGACGATCATTATGTCAGTCACATTCATTATGGGCCAATCAGATAATGTGGTAGGCTGGCGCTACTGCTGCAGTTAAAAATGTAGTACAAAACGTAAACCACCATGTTGAAAGTGGAGTGAAATATCATTTCTATTGAGAAATGCTTTCAGTGTTGACGTTTGTTTTTAATTTAATGAAGAAATTTGGTCTTGATCTGATAAAACTGCTTCTGGTGCTGCTAGCATCTATGCTACTCTCTTTACCAGCAGTCACTTCTTGCTTGTAGCTCCCACCTCCTCCTGCTCTCAAGGATGCTGATTGGGCCGCCCCACTTTGTGATGCTCACTATTGTTGTAGATTAGATCTTCATGAAAGAATCAGGCGGATCCAGCTGTACTGCAAGGCAAAGTTTTCAACATTTTTACAAATAACTACAAAACGTCGCAACAGATTTAGTGTAAATTTTCAGGGAATGTTGGTCACAGCACCGGGGAGAACTGGTGGCATTTTCTGTTTCTTTGTCATTCCGTCTGTTTTTCTGTGAGCAAGATCATTCTTGACAGATTTTTTTTTTTTAAGTGTATAGTTATTATTTTTGAGCATGGTTTCCAGTTTCTTTTGTTGTGTTTGGCTATATGTGTGAACATTATAACCCAAGTTCAGAAAGGACAGGAGCCCAGGTCTTTTTATTTAGCAGCATGAGACCTCTGACGTGAAACAGGACCCCAGGCATACATACCAGAGTTCCCATGCATCCTGGAAAACCTGGAAGATGATTAACCAATTTTCCAGTCATGGGAAACATATGAAAAATAGAAAACAGAAATTGTCCTGGAAAAGCTTGAATTGTCTTAGAAAATTATTGATCTTCCTTCTACCTTGTTAGTGAACAAAAATCCAAATTAGGAAATGAAATGAAATAAAAATGTATTTGGTAACTAATGCACACTGAGCCATAAAATATAAGCAGATAAAATAACACAAGTAAAGGAATAAAATATTAAAAACTCAAAACAGCGGTGACAAAAAGAAATATTAAAAAATGGCAAATAAAATTTAGGCTACTGAACCAGTAAATGAACAAAATATTTGATTAAAAAATGAGTAAATAAAGATAAAAAAATAAGTATAAATCATGCATTTATAATGGTAAGACTCTACATAAAAGCCGGACTAAAACGATGGCGAGCAGACAATGTTCATGCCTGAGAGAAAACGTCCTGGAAAATGATTTCTAGAAAGAAGTGAGAACCCTGTGTACGCTTCAGCCCAATTCCTGAGAGCTACAGACTATCTGCACGTGCCCATCCTCAGCAGGGTGATGTCTTGGCAAGACAAACATGATGGTGGCACTTCTTATAAAATGTTTAAGAATCTGAGTTTTGTCTTTAAACAGCCCTGATGTTGCGGCCAGCGCTCAGTGCTGCGTGCCGTTCAGACTGGGTAACAGGTGCCAGCACAACAAAGACGCTGCTATCAGAAACCAGGATGCTAATATTTCTCACACATACAGGGATGTGGAGAACCAGGTCTGTCTGTGTGTATGAACACGTCACACCCCGGTTTGATCAGTACCATAATGAGGCTCATAACAAGGATACCATGGGGATGCTCCACACGGAGCCACATGGATAATCATTCATCTGCTGAGATCACCCCATCATCCGAGTGTAGAAGGACCGCCCTCTGGCTGCCTTACTCTGGATACTTTCTGTTCTAATTTATCATGCCGCTGCTGAGCAGAGTGACCGGCAGGTCAAAGGTCGTTCACAGCATCCACTCATCATGTCTACAACATACATGCAGCACATTCGTTACAGAGTCATTATATGGTGAACACGTGCAGCAGGCTGTATGTCCATGTGTTTGATCAGAGATGTGGATGTTCACTGAGTCCATGTGGTTTCTCTTCTTCTTCAGGGTACATCGCTCCATGGAGTGGGCGCTTCTACTCTCTCTGGGATACTGGGTAAGCCCTCAAAGAATGTGCTGTATGTTAGAAACTGTTCTGAATTGTCAGTCTGCGTTGGTGATTAAGGCAGAGCAAATCTCGTTTACGAAGCACCTTTCAGCAACAAGGCAGCTCAAAATGAAAGCATCAGAGTTCCTTCTGTGGTAATACCTGATGGTTGTGAATATGTGCTTAAGACCTGCTGTTTTGTGTTTGTTTTGTTCAAGTTAGTTTTTTTTTTAGAATTTTTACTTTTACAGACATAAACTGTCCCATCTTTGGGGCTCCATGGTCCTCATTTGTCAGTTATTCATGACCAAACACTGGGTGATTTGGTTATTCAGTGTAGTCTAACGAATAAAGTCTGTCTGTGAAGAAGAATCTGTAACTCGTACTCACTGTGTATTTATAGACTGACATGTTCACAGATTTAAAACTGAAGTCATTTAGATGCTAACATATCTTTTCTATATACTCCACCTCTCATAAGATACATATAGTTTTATAGACAACTGTAAACTGGGTGTGCTTTGGCTGATTGATTCTTCAATCGATTATCTGAAGTGGTTTTACGTAGTTTATTAAAAAGCAGTTGAACAACACTGCAGTCTGTTGTTTCAGTCTGTTAACAAAGTATTTCTTCTTTAACAATGTGCTTTCAGAATTCATGCACCACTGTCCCCATCTGTTGGTTTCTGTTAACCAGTAAACTGCTCCTAAATAAGTTGCTCATGGTGGTAAAATGCTAATATCCCTGAACAATTAAGAATAGTTAATGTAATATGTTCATTTGGGCTGCAGAACATCTGATCAGTCCCTATTAAAGATACTTGCCTTCAAATTCCCAGTCATCTCACTTTTTAGATGGCCCAACAGTATTTCACTCTTCTCTTCTGCTGTGATGTTGCAGCCTGCAGCTCAGAGGCTTCCTTTCTTTTACCACAGTACACCCACACATGCTGTGAATTCTGGGACTCTGTTTAAATGACAATTGTTTCCAGCTGCCACATTTATCACCACACCAAAAACACAGAATGGGGTTCAGGTGGGATAACCCTTAGCATAAAGTAGTATGCTTGAAGTTCATTTCATTAAGTATGCTTGAGTGTAAGTATAATTATAGCAAGTAAACTACAGACCATGTACTTGTAGTGCACTAGAAATTATACTAATTTAGTACTTCTTCAGACTAAATAGGAACATTTTTAAGTGTATAAAAGTATACTTTAAGTTTACTTTATAAGGTCATTTTAAGTTTTCAAAAGTACACTTATCTATATAGTACTAGTGTACCAGGTACTTCTAGTACACATTTTAGTTTATTGAGGTATACTTTAGATATACTTTTATGAACTAAAAAAATACTATTTTTTGCTATTTTACTAGTACTACTACTGTAAGTTCTACTCTCTTGTAATTCCCCTTCATGCTCTGATTAACCAAAAAGTTCTGTCTCACAGTTAAACTATGACGGACTAAAGAAGAGATACAGCAGTGCTGTGTGCCTGAAAGATGGTACATTTGGTTTAATGAATGACTTGTTATTTTGAAACAAACGTGTTCACATCAAATTTCTGCTTTTCATCCATGTGTCAAACTCTGTTGTGTTTTAGTTGAGGTACTTACTAAATCAGACTGGCCTGTGTGTAAGGATTCACTGATCAGTGTAAAAAGTACTTTGATATATGAGGTTAAAAAACAAACTGTTAATGCTGTCTGGCCTGATATAATTAAAACAAAATGTGTTCTTGTTGAAACAGATGATGCTGTGCACATAACACCATTACCAAACCCTTATGAAATGGACTAGAACTTAATCAAGTCAAGTCACATGTTTTCTCTGTTTATGTTTTAAGGTACATAAAGATAATGACGTTGAGCACACACAATATTTACCGTAAATTTTTAAACTCCAGCACTATATGATCTTGAACATGTAAGTTTATAACAGAGGTAATACCTCAAAGCAAACGTGTGTAGTGAAAAACATTTTTATTCTGCTAAATTAAATGTAAGCACAATGACTTGACCTTATTCTGCACTTGGATCAAGATATTATATTAGTAAACTTCAAGTCTACTGCCTCAGTTTTAGAATAAGATAAGTATACTTGTAGTACACTTGAATAGACTACTTTTGGCTAAGGGAAAGTAAAGCTGATTATAACAGCTGATGGTAAGACATCACTGCCAAAGTTAAAGCAGTGCACTCCACCAAAGCTTCGCCCTGTTACACACCTTCACTACAGGAAACAGCTGATTTTAGAAAACTTTGATGGACTTTAGAGGAAAAATAGCAAATGTTTATCCTTTATTTTGAAGAAAGGATAGTAGACTGAAAGTGAAAGTGTTATATTAAAGGCATTTCTGTCATTTTTGTCTCTCTCCCCTGTGATTCTCTCAGCTACGCCAAGATCCACATCCCCATTATAGCATCGGTATCAGAGCACCAGCCCACCACCTGGGTGTCCTTCTTCTTTGACCTTCACATCCTTGTCTGCACCTTCCCAGCAGGCCTCTGGTTTTGCATAAAGAATATCAACGATGAGCGTGTGTTTGGTAAGAGCCAAGAGCACAGAGGAAACTCTTCAAGAAAAGACCAGATCAACTGTAATGAAGCTTCTCCTTGCTTCCCCGTCAGTGATTCAGAGTCTAAGATTTTCACTGTCATACAGAGATATCCTAATACAGATTGGACAGTTTGAGCTTAAGTCAAATTTGATTTCATCTCTCTTGCTTTGTCTCTCTGCTCCGGCAGGCATTTTGACTCCTGTCTGTCTGTCTGTCTTCACTCCTCAGTGGCCCTGTATGCCATCAGCGCTGTGTATTTTGCCGGTGTAATGGTGCGTTTGATGCTGACTCTGACCCCGGTCGTGTGCATGTTGTCAGCCGTGGCCTTTTCCAGCGTCTTTGAACACTACCTAGGAGACGACATGAAAAGGCAAAGCCCGCCTGCAGAGGACAGCAGTGACGAGGACGACAGGAAGAACGCCGGCAACCTCTACGACAAGGTGAGCGGTCAGAACATGTGACCTTCTCTCATTTGTTCTTAATGATCAGAGCTTTGCCTTATTTTCTAGGTCAAGTCTGACTGATTTGATCAGTGGCAGAGGCTTTCAGTTACTTTTGGTTATCCCCCCGACCCTAACATTGTTATGCTGTTGTGCCCCCTCCCCAACCCCACCCATGAAGTTAATGAAAGGGTGCAGTTTAGGTTTTCTTTAAATTCATCCAGACAGGTAAATACTGATTTCTTCATCAAGTGTAAGTGTTCGAATAGAAACAATAACATTCACTTGACCTTGTTAAAGCCACATATATCATATAGTTATTATTCCAACCGACATTTTAGGGCTGGGAGATACCACCTAAAAGTAAAATCCCAGGTTATTACTAACAAAACTCAATTTTTGATTTTTTAAGATAAAATCAAATGACACAGAAATTACATAAGTGCAGGCCCCAGATTTGTAATCAGAGGTGCATTATGTAGTTTGGACGTAGGGAGGCTCAACTACATCAGCAGTATTTTCACAAAGCGTTAAGAAGAGGGCAAAAAGAGTGAGGTCGAGGAAAAAAATCTTGGTTTTTACTTTTTAAATTTCCCACAAAAAACAGTTAAAGCAACATATTGCCCATTCCTACTCCATTCTATCTTAGTACATATGAATGACTTTTGGGAACTTGTAGACCTATTTTTTATGACTTAAATTAAAAAGTTCAATCCAGAATGACAATTTTAAGTTTTAACAAACTAATTTTTTACATTAAAGGCAGGGTCTGCAGGATTTTTCGTTACTGTTTATAAACACAACATTCAAAGGAAGCCCCTCCCCCCCGAACTCCTCGCGACCTGATGCGGTGGCCCACCCTCTCCGGCAGCAGATGGAGAACACGCCTCCCCAGCCCGATAGCCCTGCGGCCGGCTCTGAGCAGGAAAATGACCTACTTGTCCAACAGCATGACAGCTAACTCTGCATCGCTTTTCATCCCAAGACGGTCCTTTAGAGCTCGGAAGCGGGTGAAAGCCAACCCTAGGTTCACTCTGGTTTTAGACTGAGCTTTGACCTCTTGGCGTTTTGCTTCTGCCTGATTGTATGTTCTTTTCTTCGCTGTAGCGTCTGCCATCTTTGCCGGTCTGCATAGCGTTCTGTTAGTGACTCAAAGGCACTTGCGCACTGGGCACGCAGTGATTGGCTGGGGTATCCCAGCCTGCTTTCTGCCCAAAAACATGCCGAGACAACTAAAACGTCAAAATACAGGCTGAGGAGGGGGGTGAGGTAAACAAAGACACCATCACACATCAATAGAGACCCATAGGAGACAATTGAGCAGGATTACTCCTGGAAAAAGTTAATATTTTATTTTTAAGGAAAATCCTGCAGACCCTACCTTTAAACAACACTAAGCTAAAAATGCCAATGTCGTTGCACAGCCTGCGTTGATTTTGATGTACCGTAAAATCCACCTCTGACATGAGTGTAGGATCTTTGATTGGTACACATGATGGCCTATCAAAATTCCAGGGAGCCTATGCCGCGATCTGGCCACATCTCTACCGCGACACGGACAGATTTTCAAATTTACATCAAGATTCATCCATCCATCCATCCATCGTCTATACCGCTTATCCCTTTCAGGGTTGCGGGGGGCTGGAGCCTATCCCAGCTGACCCATGACAAGAGGTGGGGTACACCCTGGACCGGTCACCAGCCAATGGCAGGGCTACATAGAGAGACAGAAAACCATTCACACTCATACCTAAGGCCAATTAAGAGTCACCAATCTGTGGGAGGAAGCCGGGGTGCCTGGAGACAACCCACGCATGTATGGGGAGAACATGCAAACTTCACACAGAACGGCTCAGACCAACATGATCAGGGCAACTCTAAACGGTCCTGTGTGCCTGTTGTGACTATATGTTTTGTTGACCTACTCACAAGTGTGTCTGCAGTGGTTTGCGTATGCACATTGCAGTTTAGCTTCGTGTGTATTTCTTTCGAAATCACAAAGTGCTAATCTTAGTGTAAAAATAGATAATGTAACATAACACGATGAAAAAACGAGTCACAACAAGCACACAAGACCGTTTAGAATTGCTGAAGAGTTTATCTGATGAATATAGACAGAGGCAGGCTAACACTACCCATTGACTCCCAGTGTATGAGCTAAACTTATTAGCGGTGAGCGCTTTTTGGCCATCTCTTCCTTGTTACTGCACGCACAGTCGAAAGAATGGTGTCTATCTACTTGTCATGGACTGAGGAGTGAGAGAAGGCATGAAAACAAAAGAAATGTTGGCTGTCCCTTTAAAGGCCACCATAACACAGCAGCAACAGTCTTTCACGGCCTTTCAGTGTGTCATCAGCTCAGCTCAGCTCCTGTCTTATTAGAGCTTCATTCACCTTGACTAACGGTGTCCTGCGTCTCTGTTTCGTCCCCTGTAGGCGGGTAAAGTGAGAAAACACGTGTCGGAGCAGGAGAAGGCAGAGGAGGGCCTGGGTCCAAACATCAAGTCCATCGTCACTATGCTGATGCTGATGCTGCTCATGATGTTTGCTGTGCACTGCACGTGGGTCACCAGCAACGCCTACTCCAGCCCCAGTGTGGTGCTGGCATCCTACAACCACGACGGGTAAGGACAGCTTCATCAAGCATCCCTTTTTATTCCAGCTTATTGTCATAACATTACGAGAGCTTCAGCTTTACACTCACAAGACACTCTTTCAGACCGTTTTTATTTAGGAGAAGGGAAAGAACATGAAGGTGTCTGTCACACCTACAGCTCGACTGTTTTGTTCTGTTTCATGGTCACATCGCAGTTTTTTAAATCCTCACAAGAGGTCAGGGCTGGCCCATGGACTGACCTTCACTCATGAGGTCACAGCCAGTGTGGTATGACTCTTTGTTAGCATATAATAAGTAATTTGAATTTTTAATGGTTTTTACATCAGGAACAAAAAGACAGAAAAGCAAAAAGTAATTTTAAGTATGTATATATAAACACTGATTTTTATTAACATATGCAAATAATTATAGTAAATAGAACAGATGTACTACGAAGAAGCTTATTGTATGTATGTAGTAGTTATGAGATTGATGATGATTAATACTGTAGTGGACATTTAAATAGCATGTTTATGTATATACTGTATATGTAATATATATATATATAAATATATATATATATAAATACATATACATATATATATATAAATACATATACATATATATATATGTACATATATATATATATATATATATATACATATATATATATATATATATATATATATATATATATATATATATATATATATATATATATGTATATATATATATACATACATACATTGATGTTTTCTGAAGGGCTTACTTATTTTTCGGACATTTGTTTGTTCTCTTGGAGGTTTGTATGAAGAATGGGGTTGTGCTTGCAGAGATTTATTTTTCTATGAAGACTGACTGTAATTTGTAAAATGGGGCTTTCACCCATGTATTTATATTGTTTCCATGAACAATGACAGCTGGTATTGAATCATGATTTTAATTCAGTATTGGATCTGATTTGTCAGGAAGGGGCAGGACTAGATAAGCTTTTTGCTTCATTCTGTTCCTTCTCAAACTGGTTGTTGTGTTGACATAAATATGTATGTACTCACAGGTTTAATTAGTTTGATGGACACGTATAGTTGTTTGGCATGCATGTGTATTATTTTGCATTGACTTGGCTGTTTTTGTTGTTTGTTTTTTAAAGTTTGTGCTTAATAAAAAGAAAGAAAGAAAAACTTGCAATTTGCATTAAGGGAAGGACGCTAGCAGGCTAAGCTACCCACAAAACAACACATTGACCAATAGCAGAAGTAAAATGTCTTAAGATTAAATAGAAGAGAATATTTTTCAATGTGAATGCCTAACAATAAAAGTGTAAACAAACAGCGTACAAAGAGGAGGGTCCTTAACAATCACTGGCAGTATTTGACCATAGAAGACACCAGATAGCATGGTGACTTATCGCACCGTAACACCTGTAGAGGTGTCTGCAGAGAAACTATCAGTGATGTGGAGAAGTAGAGAGCAGCTTTAAAAAGGGTTAAAGTCTCTTGCTTGAACTAAACTCTGTGACCAAACAAGTTCTTCAATCAGCCGCTCATTTGCATAAAGCATTGTGAAAATAGTTGATAAAGAAACATTGTAATTATTTTAAGCTTTCATTCATAAATATAAGGTCCAAACTCTCAGCATTTGCTCAAACAAAACGTTAAAAAATAATTTGCCTGATTTTAACAAACTGATCCTCTGTACGGTCGAACCCCTTACACACAGCTGTGCCATAACACCACCTTTCTCCTTTTTTCTCCACAAGCTCCCGAAACATCCTGGACGACTTCAGGGAGGCTTACTATTGGCTGAGGCAGAACACAGACGAACACGCCAGAGTGATGTCGTGGTGGGACTACGGTTACCAGATAGCAGGCATGGCCAACAGGACGACGCTGGTGGACAACAACACTTGGAACAACAGTCACATAGCTCTGGTGAGAGCTGCTCGTCCTCTGACTCTCAGTCACTGAAACAGAGTTGATCATGGGACAGCAGATTAAACAGGGTACAGCTGAGAGCTGCTCATCATGTGAGAGCTGTTTGATGGTGTCTCATGTTAGTTTCTCCCCTCCATAGTATGAGCCGTGCTTTGGCTGAAGTATGTGGAGTCTCACATACTGTCTGAACACAGCAAGGAGCCCCAGGCTTAACTTTGACAGAACTTTTTAATTTAGTTGTACTTATTGTCTTTTGCCTAAAATATCTTTAAGTTTTAGTCATAATTTAGTCATCTAAATTGTTTTAATTTTAGTCTAGTTGAATGTATAAATGAACAGAAACAAATTGAACTTTTGTGTGAAATGCAGTCACCTTTATTTAGGCTACCTGTCAGAGCATCTCAGTTACAATACCAGAACTGACAACAAACAGCGAACCTGCTCTACATGAATATATCAGTTCATAAAGAGAGTAGCTCTGATTGGATCACTCCACAACTTATCCCACCACCATGAAGCTAAGGCAGCTGTGATTGGATGTCCCTCTTAACTCATCCAACCTTTCCACACAACCAAAGTAGCTGTGATTGGATATATTCCTAACTTGTCCCTACTTTCTACATGACCAAATGAGGTCTGATTGGATTAAGTCTCTGTCAAACATTTTAGTCTAGTTTTTATTTGTTGAGGAAAATGTCAGTTTATTTATTTTTTGTCCATGTGCACTTGTTTTTATTAGTTACTGTCTAGTTTTCATCAGGGGACAAAAAGGTTGTTGACGAAAACTACGACGAAAATAAGTTGTCAACAAAATTAACTAGGCTGTGCTGGACAGTAGCTAGCTATTTGAATTTATGACTTTATCTGACGCATGTTGTTTTTCTCTGTTGTTAAGCTGATTTAGCTTCCAAGGCAAGAATCGATTTAATATATTATGTTGATAAGTAAAAAAAGGTTTTTATGTGATATTTTAGAAAGAAATAGATAAATACAAAGCTTCCTAAACTTAAGCTGCTTATTAGTTACAAGTTCTTCTGTTTGAAGAAACTTTACATTATTTTACATTTACATTTCTTTTTACAGCTAAAAGCAAAAAACAACTTTAAGTGTTTTTAGACATAAAATCTTTTTCTTTGTGTTTATGTGGTTTCATAACCAAAGCAGGCTTCACCAAGTGTAACTGGATTGTTAAATAGCTTCTTGTGTCTTATCTTGTGAAGGTGGGCAAAGCCATGTCTTCCAATGAGAGTGCAGCCTACGAGATCATGAGGTCCCTGGACGTGGACTACGTCCTGATCATTTTTGGAGGCGTTATTGGGTACTCGGGCGATGACATCAACAAGTTCCTGTGGATGGTGCGCATTGCAGAGGGGGAGCACCCCAGGGACATCAGGGTGAGTAAAACATCACAGCTCCTCACCTCTTAAATGGGTGGCTTCTCTCGTCAGAAATCAGAGATGGACACAAGTCACTGACTGCTTGTCCAAGTCAAGTCTTCAGCCTTTGAGGTCAAGTCCAAGTCCCTAAAGTCTCTTGATAAGTTACTAACACTGAGAAAAATACTATTATTGGATTATTGGACATATGATAAGTGTATTATTGTATAATTACTCTGGTTCCTAACTCATGATTATAACAAACTGTAAATAAACAATCCCCGCTGGTATATCAGACAGAGCATTGGTATCTAATAAGCTGTAAAATCAATGTGACAAAGTCAATGATTGACCTGTTTCCTAAATTAGCATCTGGATGCTTTTAATTATATAAGTGTAGTTATGTTTTTTCTCTGTGTAATAATGTTAGAATTCATGATTTTGAGGTTACAGGCGGAGGTTTAACACCTTTTTCACATTTACTATCGTGGCTCACAGATAATTTTACACACAGTTGTCATTTTGTAATATTAAAAACCCCAGATATGTGCTCTACTGAGCGTGTGCAGACTTTTTTAGCCGACTCATCATATCATTTGATTTGCTTTGACTCATTTGAGAACTGACCTGTGTCAGGCTGTACATAATGACTGCTGTCAGGGACCCACAGAGAGGGGATGCAGTGAAGGGATTTTACTTAATGTTCTGTAACAGTATAGGATGATCTTCTTCAGAGCCTTCAGGTTGAAAATTTGGGGCCTTGGGGCAGAGCTTCTACCTCAAGTATCACACTAGAGACAGTAAAGTGCATTGCAGCTCTCATTTACGGTGACCATCCATCCATATCTATACTGCTTATCCCATTCTGGGGGGTCACGGAGGCTGGAGCCTGTCCCAGCTGACATTGGGTGAGAGGTGGTGTACACCCTGAACCGGTCGAAGGGCCACATAGTGAGACAGACAACCATTCACACTCAAACTCATACCTAAAGTAGGGTCCACACATCAGGATTTTCTAATAGGAAAAGATTTTTATCTGTTAGAGACCCCACACGATAAAAAACCAGGCATTGAACAGTTTTGATCATACTGTGTGTGGTGAGCTCCGATAATCTCAACACAGCAAACCACACACATAACATTCTGTCCCACCACTGATCTAGAATCTAGTCCTCCAAGACAGAAATCTCTCGTGATCAAATGTGATCTAACAAAAATGAAGAAGAAGAAGCATAGTAACAACCAGAAATGTTGTCTATGGCAACCACCGGAAAACACAACACGTGAACATGGGAGAGGACATAGGGACTATTTTTTAAGAAGAAAATCAGGAACTAAACAAAAGAAAAGACTGTGGAAAAATTCTGGAGACATTGTGAACACGTGAGCTGGTCCTCCATTTCTGAGGTCCACCAAACTTTATGTTTCAGGTCGGCCATGCTTGTTTTTATTTACGCCTGCTTCCTTGTTCCTCAGTCAGCTCGCTTCTTGATTGGCTACATTCTGTTACATGTCACAATTCAAGGAGTCATGACTCAGGAGTCGTCGGCCTTTCCCACACACATGAAGATTTTTGGTCGTAAATATTGAACAAGGTTAATATTTACAGTTGTCAGCCTGAACCATTTCAGAGCCGATTATCGGGACAGATTCACTCTGAGCACACCTCAGACCACAGGATAATCTTATAGGATAATCTAATAAGACAGAGGATAATCGGGCATTTTGCTGTCCTTGGTCGGGAAGGGGGAAAGTTGGGACAAAAACAGCCCGATAATCTTTATGTGTGTACCCCGCTTTCGGGCAATATGAAGTCACCAACCAAACTAATAAGCATGTTTTTGACCCGTGGGGGGAAGCTGGAGTCCTGGGATCAAACCAGTGACCTTCTTGCTGTGAGGCACATGTTCTACATGCTGCAGCCCTTTACAGTGAGCAAAATGCAAAATAAAATGATTGGGTGCAAGTCTCGAGCAAGTCCAAGTCAAATCTGGATGTGACTTTAGTGCAACTCGAGACCTCTGACAGAGATACACAGAAAAAGAGTTGTTTGCAGTGTTAGTACATACCTATTAGATCAACCTTTTTTGTTGTCAGTCACTGATTTCATGCAGTCATATAGGCTTACCCATCAGCCCTTTCTACAGTGCATCATGTCAAAGCATCACAACGAAGCTCCGTCATCATAACACCTCAAGACAGCAGTAATTTAGAGATTGCCTGAGATTTGTTTCAATTCACGGTGCAACACCACTGCTGATGCACGCAAGAGAGCCTGACATGCAGACACACACACTCACAGTGAGTCCATGTGCCCCCTGCTCACCAATATCATGCCTCTGATGCTGCCTCTGGAAACAGACAAAACAGAGGTCAACTCGTTCCCCTGTGCCATCTCCAGGACTTTAACAGTGTAAGCAAAGCATCACAGGGATGTCAATAAGGCTTGAAACAGCAGTGTGAATGGGGCTATTGGGTCAGGATGCAGTTTTGTCTGCCACTTCCACTTTGCTCTTGTATTAGTAAACAAGCAATCCATGTTCTTGAAATGTTCAGCAGTGCACAGGAGAACAGCCGGTGAGCAAGTTTACTAATTTCTTCCTCCATCTGTCTCCATGTCTCACCTCTTCACCCAGGAAAGTGACTACTTCACCCCACAGGGAGAGTTCAGGGTGGACAAAGCAGGCTCCCCCACCCTCCTCAACTGCCTTATGTACAAAATGTCCTACTACCGCTTTGGAGAAATGCAGGTAAAGTTCAGAATCAAGTCCTTCTGCAGTCTGTGCCAAACAAGATTATAAATCACAGAGTTCAAAGGTTAAGACATAACTTCCTCTCATTTGTTTGCAGTTGGACTTTCGGACACCACCGGGCTTCGACCGAACACGAAACGCTGAGATTGGCAACAAGGACATCAAGCTGAAGCACCTGGAGGAGGCGTTTACCTCGGAGCACTGGCTGGTCAGGATATATAAGGTCAAGAAGCTGGAGAACAGAGACCGGCTGGAGCACAAGATGCGGAGCACCAACATCACCAAGCAGAAATACACCTCCAAAAAGGTGAGTCCTCTGCAGACACTGAGATGTGATCTGCTGTTTTCAGACCTGAGCAGACAGGTGATTACTTTTAGGATGCAGATGTTCCTCCAAATTTTCCATCAACTCCAAGAAATTATGAAGTTAAGATTTTGTGTGCTAGCACTTTTAGCAACAGACCTTTAAAAGATAACTGTACTTTTCCATCGTTGTTGTTGTCGACAAAGCTTGCAACACACTTGATCAGGCATAACATTAGGACTAGGGCTTGGTGATATGACCTAAAAATAAAACCCCCAGTTTTTTTTCTCCACAAAACTCCATTTACGATTTTGATCAATATTTTCCCTCTCAAAGGAAAAAAAACACCTTCCAAGTGACACAAGAATTATATCAATCAAATTTTGCCTTTATGTTGTCAAAACATGTTCCAAAACAAAACAGATTTTCCCTTTTACAGGTAAAATTCATTTTGTAAATTTGTCATAAATCGTTCATTATGTAGTACAAACTAACACAGGCTTGTCTATATGAACACTGAGGGCTGAGCTGTTTTCACAGTATATTAACATGGAGCTCTCTGATCTAAATATAATCTAATTTAAAGAACAAATAAAAGCCTAAACGTGCTGGTGCAAAAGCTGAAAAGGCCTACCACCATGTAAACTGCACATTTTCAGTATTTATATTTTCAAACATTAACTTCAATCATAAGATGTTGTAAAGTGAATTAAGAAAATAAAATCTTGATTTTTCATTTTTAAATCTTCAGCAGAAAATATTTGAATTAATAGATTTAATCGATATATTGCCCAGCCCTAGTTCTGACCTCTGACAGGTGAAGTGAATAAATCTGATCATCTCCTCATCATGGCACCTGTTAGTGGGAGGGACATATCAGACAGCAAGTGAACATTTTGTCCTCATAGTTGATTTTAGAATCAGAAAAAAATAGGATTTGACTGAGTTTGACGAGGACCAAGGGTGTGATGGCTGGACAACTTCACAACAGAGCATCTCCAAAACTGCAGCTCTTGTGGGCTGTTCCCGGTCTGCAGTGGTCAGGATCTACAGATGCAGCCGCTTCAGTTTCCCCGTCCCAGCCAAATGCCAGCCAACTTCCAGCCACTGGGAGTAAAGAAAAGGATTTCATTTTTGTTTGTGTTCTCAATTTCTGCACATAGTGGCATTTTCCTTGCTAAGAAAAAATTTTAAATATATATCCTGTAAAATAAAAGTGGTAAGGGTCACATGCTCATCACGTTATTGTGGGGGATCTCGTAATAATCATCACCGTGGGCCACTTTTTCTTGTCATGGACAAGCCAAGACTCTAAGGAAATTTTAAGTGGCTCCATCTGTATCTAAAGTGGTCCAAGGAAGAACCAGTGGTAAGCCAGGTGGCCAAGGCTAATTGATGCACGTGGGGATGGAGACTGGCCTGTGCTGTCCTATCCAAGACGAGCTACAGTCGCTCAAACTGCTGAAGTTAATACTGGTTCTGATAGAGGGGGGTCAGAATACTCAGGATCACAGGGTCTCTGTAGCCTCAGAGCAGTCAGGGTGGCAGGTGGTCATGATGTTGTGCCTGATCGTGTAAGTCCTGACACTTTGTAGGAGGTTAGGAGAAATGGATTAGAGAGCACAGGGTACCTCCAGATATTGGTTTTGTATTGATATGAACACAGTGTGATATTTTAATAAATGAACATTTTCTCCTTCACTTTGAATCTTTTTGATAAAGTTTGATTTGCTCAATCATGCTGGACCTCATCCTTTTGGTTTCTCCTTCTGCAGACGGCCAAGAGGAAGCGGGGCTATGTCAAGAACAAGCTTTCCCTGAAAAAGGGCAAGAAACTGACCAAGAAATCTTTATAGAGCGTCCTGCACCCACAGAGGCACATTGTGGACCGGAGGGAGGAAAAAAAAAACATAAAACTTTCAAGAAAAACAAGCAGCAACGGTAAACCCACCTATCAAAGATGAGTAAGGAACACCTGAGGTGTACTCTAACCCAACACCCTGCAGACCCCACCCAGGGGTCCCAGCTGGGACTGTGATCACTACCCAGGAGAGCCTCCACTGACCTTTGGTCTGCGAGCAGGGTGAAGGAGACGTCCACTCGTCTGAGATCCTTCCACACTGGTTTTAACCTGAGGAACTGTGACCTTGACCCGCTTTTCTTTTTGTACTTGAATGTGAGAGGAAATGGAGAGAGAAAGGTTAGCTGTCTTTTATCCAGCCTTCTCGGTGTGAAATGGTTTATGCAGTGCATCATTCAGACAGACAAAAGCACCTGCACAGAGCCCTGGAGAGAAAATATCATAAAGAGCAATGTCAGGGGAGATTAATTCACGCTTTCTTTGTTGGAGTTAAATCAGTTCGTGAAAATGAATGTAATGTAAAAGCAGAGGACCTGTTTTTTCATTACATTTGACCTGCTCTGAATCCTGCTTTTTAGTCTTCAATGATAAGATGCAAAGTCCAAACAATGAAACCTTTTCATCTGTCTGTTTTTATGTTAATCATTTCTTCAACTTTCACCTTAAGTCATTGATTGCAGGATTGTGCTTCTGTTCCAATAACACCTTTCTGCTTTTTCATATCAGTTCTTAAACCATTTGTCAACAGAACTACACAGCTTCATTAAAAGATAATTCAGGGTTATAACTTGATGATTTTATTCTATCTTTCATTAAAGATAAAGAGTTAACTGACTGGGATCCTTTGCAAAGCCTGATTTCTAAGGACAGTTTCACACTGGATGCTTTGTACTTGCACAATGGTAGCCGTGAGGGTGTGTTTTCAGGCAGCCATGTTATTAAGTCAGAGCTTTCGGACTGCCAGCATGAGCCGAAAATCTCAAGAGCAGGAGGCTCGCCTAGTTTTTCAGCAGACGGGAGGAAAAACAGAGAACCATATTTACCTTAACCCATAGGTATGTAGGTCCAATGCAGTAATATATGTCACAGAAAAGATAAAAACCATCCAAGCTCTTCCTGTCTGCGCCTGTCAGAGTTCAGTCTCAGTTTGCCTCCTCTGTAGAGAAGCTCCTCAGAATATTTTCATTCTGCAGGTTTCCAGGTTTGTTATTTAACAACTCAGGCCACTTTTGAGAAGAGTTATTGTGGTTCTTCTAACACTTTCAATAGAAACCTAATATTGAGGTGTAACATATGGAGAAATAGAGCTGTGACAGCACGGAGATGCAGCCATGCACACACCTGGTATGAAAGCCATAGCACCTCCAGCTGGAGCACATAAGCCACAAACCCAGTGTGAAACTGCCATAACAGGTACTAGATCGGCTTTTGAAAACATGCAGTCATGTCATCAGAAAGTTTTTTTTTATCATTTAGATTGTATTTTTTTAGCATATAACAAAAAATCAAAATTAAAGCATAAAGAAGATTATTGGCAGTTGAGGAGGTCTTGTATCACCTTTAATCATTTATGAGAGGATGGTCACAGTCACTGATGTCCTAAAACTAGATTTCATATACAGAGTACCCCTGATAGTTCTGTATTCTCTCTCTGCCTGAGATGCCAGTGGGCTAAAACTGACAGTAAAGCAATGGTTGGACAATGGTAGGTCTATTCAGGGGGGTCGAAGTGCTCTGTCAGGCAGAGGATGCTAGTTTAACACACTAAAGGGCTTTTACAACTCCAGAAAGGCTTAAATGACCTCTTTAAGATAATCCGACTTTTTCGTCCATAATCTGTCTATGACTTTGTTTTTTAACTTAATGAAGTTTCAGTTAAATTGGTACAAATATTGTCTTCACATACACAAAGTAAAGCTCAAATTAAATAATCTTTGTCTGTACCCAAACAGATTTGGCTATTATTGGCAGAGTAAAAATGAAATATTGATGACCATTTATGTGAAAACTAGGGATGCACAATATTATCAACACAATTCCAGCATCTGCAGGTAAAAACTTAAGAAGTAGAATATTTGTGTCTGCAGGTATGAGAATTTCAACCAGCATTTACAGTCAATATATCTGCCATATACATCCTTAAATCAGCTGAAATATTGACAGAGTGAATGAAAATGCTTTACCTTAGTATCACTGAATGTCTACATTGTTAGGGTCAGATTTTTGTTTTTCTGTTTTTACACCCATGTCTAACTCAAACTTTATGGTGTAAGGACCAGGTCAGTTTAAGTGACATTAGACTGTGTACTCTTGTCGAAAAAAATATTTGTTGATATTGGAATCGGTAATAATGAGTACAAAAATATCAGCAAACACCTTTTATTGTGCTAACCTTGCACAGCAGCTGGATCAGCCTGATTCAGTCTCTGTAAATTAGGCAGATCAATCTCGCCAAGCTCCAATCTACAATGATTATGACGGCCCAAAGCAGGACGGCCCAGTCAGAGTCTTATAGAGCAGGAGGAGAAAAGAGCTAAGAGCGAGATGACAGCATTAGCATCGATGCTAACAGCTTCAGTAGCAGTTTTGTCAGATCTTGACAGCATTTCTTTATTTAATGAAAAACAAATAACACTACAAACCTCTCCATAGTAAGGATGTTTCACTTCACTTCTGACATGTTTAACAACTTTGTTTTACAAAGTGGCTCCCACCTACAACGTCATCTGATTGGCCCGTAATAGTTGTTGATTGACGGGACAGTCGTCCAATCACCTGCTGGATATGCTTCTGAAAGGCAAACACTTTCTATGGGCTCTACTGAAATATATTGAAACGGTCAGGTTAATATTGTGCATCCCTAGGAAAACTGAGGTATTGAAAGAGATGTTACTTAAGAGAAATAGAAAACTGGGATCTCACTTTAAACTAATAAACTCAAAGTTATACCAAACCTGAATTATCCTTGAAGCTGTGTGCTTTGCTTATCGGTCATATTCATGCATTGTTAAACAGCACTGACTTTAGAATAGAGCCGGCTGTGAGTCCGTTGCAGCACAGTGGAGTTTAATTATGAACATATCTTTGTTTGAAATGCTTCAGGAAAGCAGGGCCTCCAGTCCAGGTCTGTGTTATATCATGTAACGAGTTATAATAAATGAATGTGGGGCTCACGTGGTCCAGCTCAGTCTGTAACACGAGTAACATCAGAGAGCTACAGCAAAAACAATGTGTCCCCACTGATGTCTGAGCTTCAGGGAGTAAAACTAAAGGCTGAGACTGTGGACTGTAAAGAAAGATGGATGAAGCGTGACCACCACCTCGCACTGTTCAAAAGTGAAGCCAAATACCTCCTGTGTCTGAAGCAGAAGTGAAGAGTTGGCCTACAAACCCAAACGCGTTTAATCACAGACAAAACAGCATAGATCACTCATGCTGGCTTCACTCATGTGGGCTCCCTCGTTGTGGGACGTTCAGTGACTTCAACACGAGCGTTTGTTACAGGAGCAGCCGTATCAGTCATGACGATCGACTGTGACTGTTCTCTCAATCAGAGTCACATTTGTTCTTTATCTTCACCAGATGGAGGCTGCAGCCCAAATCAAGTCTGTGTGCAAGGAACCGTTAAATAAGAGAAGTTATGTCGGGTGACTCAGCTGAGGTTTTCAAAACTTCACCTTAAAGGGACAGTTTGGGATTTTTGAAGAGGGGTTATATGGGGTCTTGCGCCATAGTGACAGACATCAGCTCTGCGTCTTTGCAGGAATAGTCAGCACAGAAGCTAGGGAAGTACATTTTTGCAGATGGTGCCACCAACTCTGCATAATTTAAAGAGTATTAGGAGGTGATTACACACTGTATTCAGATAATTTACATCAACTTACTTTTCCACCACCAAGATGCTTCATTGTCACAGCCTACATGTCCAAGTAAACAAATATCACTAAATCCAAACAAAGATTAGCTAAATGTACGAATGTTGAAGGATTATCCTGCTGATCAATCACAGTAATTCTGACTTAGAATGTTATTTGTACATACTATGTGCTGTCATGAAGTGAACTTATCAATGAAACCATGGCTTCTGTGTTTACAAAATAAACAAGCCGAGTACTTACTCTAAAGATGAACAGTAGTTTGGCTCATCTTGAGTTTATGAAACTTCATTTCAGTTGCTAGTATCCTCTGATCCTGAAACAAGTGAGTCTTCTTAAAATCTCACTGTTATCTCATCCAGTTTGATGACAGGAGCTCACGATTTACACACCTCAGTCAACAGGTAACGTGTTGCTCCAGTCCTCACGGTCCCATAGCAGTTTCCTCCATTTTCATTCAGACCTGTTGACTCTACAAAAGTTTTTCCTCATGGCAAAAATCGTCTATATGTCCAGTTTGCTGTTGGCTGTTTCGTCTCGTGAAGCAAGCTGGTCAGCGCTGCTGGCAGGACACACTGACTGTGCCGTGTAACGAAGTAAAGAAAACCAAGTCATTGGAAATGTCTGTAAACTGTTTTTGTGGCTTGTTTTCTCCTAAAACTCTTGAAGTTACAGAGTCAGTGCTGTAATGTGTAATTCTAGCTTCTGTGCTGACTATTTCTTCACAGACGCAGAGCTGATCTCTGTCCTTGTGGCTTATATTCAGGTAAATGCCATGTACCATATAACCCCACAGTAAAATTCCCTAACTATCCCTTTGAGAAACACTCTGATTAAATAATTGGTGCAAATTATAAGTGATATGTGTAAAGAAACACATATAAACATACACACAGATGCAGCCGAATGCCTGCCAAGCTCCAGCCAAATTACCAGCCAATAGGAGTGCTCAAACTCCACCATAAACATGCCCATCTGATGGTGCTTCCCTCACAAGAACACATCCAGTGGGCTTGTCCCTTAAAACAGTCACCACTCCCCTGTCATGTCATTGCAGGACCTCATTACAGTCATGGCAGTGAGCAGGTCCCAGCATGTTCCAGTCATGGACCAGTCAAGACTCAGTCATGGAAAGTTAAAGAAGCTCCATCTGTACCTATAGACAGTAGCAGTCTATCATGGGTTAGCAACAAGCAAAAACATTTAGACATGCAGCCTGGTCCATCGCCTGTATACTAGAATTTTCTTTAAAGTTTCTGTAAAGTGTCATTTTCCTTGAAATACGCATCCAAAACGAACAAACTCATGAAGATTTAAACATGGAAGGACCTGAGGTGCAACACTGCTAACTTTAGCCATGCTGGGCACCCCAGTTTGACATTGTTTACTCTGGGTTCCTAAATTAATAAAAGATTTTAATTAATTATGACTAATATTGGATGAATGTAAAACAGGCCAACACAGAATATGTTAAATTAGAATAGTGTTTGGTAACAGATGTCGTGTTTGAGAACAAATGTGCATGTTATGATTTCTAATTTGACTCACGTCCCATCCATTAACATGCCGGTGTGGCAGCAAGCCAGTACGGGGGAGCTCTGAATGATACGATGACTCGTCCTCCCTTTTGGGGGGTGGTCTTGCCATCCAACTTTTTCTCCAGTCTGCTGTGGTTGAGGCCTGAAGCAGTGTCATGGATGTATTCACTGTGTTTGACACTTCTGACGATCACTCTAGCTGCAGGATCTTTGATTATGAGATTGTTTTCCACTGGATGTAAGAATAATAACAAATCACCTGGGAGTCACCACCACTTGAGAATGAAGGGCTGGTGTAGTTTCTTTATTATCAGATGCTGATGGGATGTCTGCCAGTGTGACGATTAAAAAGTCTTTTGAAGTGAAGCGTTCATTTGTTCACATTTGATCCCTCTCAGCCTCATCATTTGAAACACTTTCAGCAGAAAACGATGAATTCACAGCATCACTGTGCGAGGAGTCAGAGAAGGTGTCGGGTCCACACTACCTGCAGGGGGCGGGTCTTTGTCCACCTGCTGGTCTGGCTGAGACTGTCCACACTTAGGGGGGTATTTTTGAAACCTGAGTATCCCATCCACAAGAGGAAAGAATTAAACCCACCCCTGTTTACACTGCAAAAACTCAGATCTAGGCAAGTGTGTTTGTCTATTTTCAAATCAAAAATATCAGAAACACTGTACTCCGCATTCACTTGACCAGTCCAGATAAATATCTTACTTTAAAGGTCCCATGTTTTGCTCCTTTGCTGCAGTTCAACATGGATCCTTGATGTCTTCGTGAAACATTAGTGACATGCTTTGGTCCAAAAAGCCAATGAATCAAGCACAGCTGCTTTCTTTCCACGCTCACATAACCCCTCTGTTCAGAACGGCTGGTTTTGAGGGCGGTCGCCTTCATATGCTAATGAGCCAGAGCAGAGCAGCGGCCAACGCAGTAACATACGGGAACTTCATGATAGCCCTGCAGCGTATCTCGAGGAAGCGTAGCGCACTGCCTCTCCAGCCACGTGCTGCTTACAGTCCTGAACACACAGGAACCGCAAATTCATGCCGGTTACCAGATAACAGTGATCTCGTTTCCCCCAAACATCAGAGGCTAATGCACAACATGCTAACCCCAGCCTAGTCACCACAGTAGGACACAGCTGTGACTTAGCCTAGCTTCCAGGCTAATGTTAGATGAAACAGAGGGGTAATGGGGTGGATAAAGGACTGATTATATTCAGCCAACTGTTAAACTTCTCTTGACTAATGTAAGAAAGCTCATACACTGAAGTTTATCCTTCAGACTTTCAACAAGTAATGTGAACATTGACAAACATGTTGTGCAGTTACCTCTAGTTCATTTCCCTCTGTTGTTAGCATTAGCTCATAGCAATGAGCAAAATAAATACTACACAGCATTAAAATACTCACGTTTCCATCATCAGGTTTAGCAACGGATTGTTGGTACTGAGCCCTGATTCAGGAAAAGTCTAGTTCCCTGTCCTGTGTTGAACTGACAGAAGTTGAAGAAGCAGTCAGACGTGAAATGATTGGTACACACATGCAGATTTTAGCCAACTGTAGCTGCTCATTCCCTTCAAAAATAAAATTAATCCACTGGACCCGTTGGTCCTCCGAGGCTGGTAGCCTATATGTGGAGATATATGTGTCTGTTTACAGCAAAAACTGAGCAGTGACAGCTTCTGAGGTTAGACAAGCTGAACACCAATCTCTCACTAACAGTGAAATCAACAGTGGTGACACTTGGCACAGAAATTTCTCAAGCCGGGGGATGGGGATACTCAGGTTGAGGTCGGCTTATGCAAATAAAATGCTTGTTACAAAACAGTATATCCACAGACTCAACAGCTCGCCAAATATCACGAGTTTACATTCATGCAGCCTGCTAAATACAGGTTTTGTTGTCTACTAACACGTTCAGGGCTGAGAGGAAGGCCAAATACACAAAAATGTGCCCAAAAGCCTTCAAAAAGTGTTTTTTGCATAATATGTCCCCTTCAAGGAATGAAAGGCAAAAATAAGGCATTTAATTGCTTGTAATGAAGAGAAAATATCTGCCAATGAAACAAAGAAAGTTTGACTCAGTGAGGGTCTTAAATACATTTTTAATTCTGCTCAAGTTGAGTTTGTCTTGTCTCATTGGCAGATTATGTTACTTATTATTGCAAGCAACTCAGGCCTTATTTTTAGTTTTCATATTTTCAAATAAGATGTTAAACCAAACAAGTAAGGAAATTGCAGATTAAAATAAGTCTAATGAGATATTGTCTTGAAATTGGACAAATACTCTCACCTAGATCTGAGTTTTTTAAGTGTTTGACATTGTAACTATGTCCATGATATTCATTTTCTCTTATTTTGCAATTTCTTTACAAAAGCTGTTTTGTTTTTGTATCTTTTCCAACCACAAGTCTGGCTGGTGTTCTGGTTATACGTGCACCTGTGTAAACAAGTGTTACAGGCATATTGAGTAAATATTTCTTAGTTTATATTAAATCCAAGCCACGTCTGACAATCAAATCCTGTCATTTAAAAACATCCGTAAGCACTCATGTTTGTTTCAACATCTGTTGCTACCATAGCAGCCACACACACAGGCCGCCATGGTGTAAAACACATGAGCATTTAGCACTTCCTGGTTTCCAAGGCCAAGAGTCCATTTTAGAATCCTTTTTTAAGGTAAATACCTGAACTGAGGATCAGGATGAACACATACAAGATTTAAACGTTTAATTTAAACCAATAAAATGCATCTGATGTTGCCCTGCTTTTGAATTCTTAAGTGCTGTCATGTGATTAAAGGGTGGTTGCCAGCAAACTGCTAACAAGGACTACAGATATGTCCGTGAACCTTAATGCAATCAGTTCTGGTTGATTTTTCATTAACAAAAATACATACAGCATTGCAACAGCCATGGGCATCAAGTTGATCAGGTCTCAGTTAAGAGGAAATTCTCCTATACATCTGAGATGTTGTAGCTGCTTTTGAGTCCAACTGCCATGTTGTTGTGCCATAATAGCTCGATAATAGCTTTTTACTCTTAACGATTATTTTTTATCTTTAAAGAGTTGTCAAAATATGAAGGTTTCACGAACTTTTTCTCCCATGGACGTCATGATCAGCAGTGATCCCAGAACACTTTGAATAATAATAATCCCAGAGGCATTTTTATGCTAACATCCAAGTCTGCCTTCGCAAAGATGCCATCCCTGCACAACTCTACAATGTCAAAGCTCCGCAGGGTCTTGTCCTAAAGGTCAGCTCTGTTTGTGCTCGGGGCACAGACGCACAAAAAAGGGTGAACAAGTGCTGGGAGTATGTGCGGAGAGGATCTGCGTCCGCACACATGCAGCCAAATAAAATGGAAAGCAGTTTTCTCTGCCCTCTCCTTTTTCGCTAAGAATAATTGATATCACCGAAAAACTACCCTTAGCAAAAAGTAGTTTATTCTAGTGTACTGCGAGTATACTTATATTATACTAAAACTGAGGCAGTATACTTGAAGTTTACTTTTTATATACTATATTCTATATTCTTAGGGATAGTATAGTGAAGTATACTTGGCTTATACTGACAAATATCAAGAAAGATCTAAGACTAAATAAATTAACACTTAGACTTACACTTGTAATTTCATACTACATCTTCATCCAGGTACAGAATAAGTTCAAGCCATTGTGCTTACATTTAATTTAGCAGAATAAAAATGTTTTTCACTACACACATTTGCTTTGAGGTGTTACCCCTCTTGTAAACTTACATGTTCAAGATCATATAGTGCTGGAGTTTAAAAGTTTACAGTTATCTTTATTTACCTTAAAAACATACACAGAAACAGAGACATTTGACTTGACTTTACTGATCTAGTTCTGGTCCCTTTCATAGTATACACTAGTAGAATACTTGTATACTTGAAAGTGTGCTTTTGTAAACTTAAAATGACCTCATAAAGTAAACTAAGATTAACTTAAAAATGTTCCAATTTAGTCTGAGGAAGTATTAAATTAGTATACTTTCTATTGCACTACAAGTGCATGGTCTGTAGTATACTTGTTATACACAAGTATACTTAATAAAATGAACTTCAAGTATTCTACTTTATGTTAAGGGTGGTCACCCACACCTCTGCCTGTTTTCATCTTTAATGTGTCTTTGCTTTGGCCCAGAGTGACATTTTCAACTTTTATATGCACTTGTACAGCTGCAGAGAAAAACACCGGGCAGATATACACAGGAAAGGAAGGAAAGTTTAAATGTTGATGAAAAAAGCAGAATATGGAGATTAAAGTTCAATCACAGTTTAAAACCTTGAATGAATTAAATTTCATTTTTGAAATGTAGACTTTTTCAGCTGAATTCATGAAATGGTAGCTCCACCTAATTTATTTTTTGATAATTTGACTGTTTTTACGTAATTTTGACTTCATTATTGCCATTTCTACGTCCTTCTCAAATGAACCTTTATCGTCATTTTCACTGCAGCCTGATTACACACATGCCTTCATGATGAAATATGACTTATCACATATATCTACAGTATCTAACTGCATTGACGGAGGTGTTCCTGGGATCATAAATGGTTTCTGTGATGTCAGGTTATCCTGAAGTTAAAGGGACAAAACAAGAAACCGACCAATCATCTGAATCTCTTTAAATCATGATTATTTATTGTTTCTTGTAATCTTTATTAACTGAATAAAAGTCTCGTCTCCAAGAGAGTTGAGTCAGACGGCAGCATAGTTTACAAAGTGTTTGACAAATACAGGCAGACTCGCATTAAAAATATTCATAATTTTTACTGCTGTTTGTCAAAGTTCCCCTAAATTATAGATATATTAGGAGAAATATTAAACTGATGTGTCTGCCTCCAAGTCATTAAACATTTCATCAGCCCATTAAGTTTTAGGTCTTTTTGTAAACTGTACCAAACGAAGACGAGTATTAACACGACTGGTTTGATCAGCGGTCCAGTTTCCACCTTCAGAACAGACGATACAGACAAATCCTGAGCCTGAAAGTTTTAAAGGAGCAGATTACACATCACATCTTCTTAGATCCTGAAATAAAGCATCAGTAATCTGTCTTTAACAATGATATAGATTCATTTACTCTTAATAACTCATTGGTCAGGTTTAATACAGATGTTCATCTGCCCATCCATCCATCCATCCATCCATCCATCCATCAGCTGTACTGTTTATCCCTTTCAGGGTCGCAGGTTGCTGGAGCCTATCCAAGCTGACATTTGGCAAAAGATGAGGCACACCCTGAACTGGACACCAGCCAATCACATTTTGACCTTATTATTGTCATTTCTACGTCATTCTCAAATGAACCTTGATTGTAATTTTCACTGCAGCCTGAATATCAACTAGAAAGCCCTTGGAGAGCGCAAACCTCTGCCAAGGTAACTCACATATAGCTGTTACATCTATGCGAAATAGTTCCATGATAAAGTTACCATCATAATTCATTGACCCTGAAAACCCACACCTAGCACTCAGAATCATGTTGATATTATTATTAGTTAGACAGTTATTGATCAAATCTAAAAATCCCCAAAATCTAATCACTTCTAAGTTGGGCCATTACCAAACATAACCTCCTTGGCGAAGGTAACAATGAACTGAATGAGCATGTTTTTGGACAGTGGGAGGAAGCCTTGAGAGAACACACACATGCACAGGCAGAGCACAGAAAGGCCCAGACAGACACAGGGAGTCAAACCAGCAACCTTCTTGGTGTGCATGAATTCACACATGCATTCAGGATTAATTGTAGACCCTTTTTGAGGTTTATGTGAAAAAAACTGCTCAACTCTAATCCTCTTTAAAACAAGAAAAGTTCACAGTGATTAAAAGTCTAATCGTCTTTTTCTGTGAACCAAACATCTTCCTTTAATTTGATCTGCTTCATTCTGGCTCCTTGAACATACGTGTCTTTAAACCTGTCCATCTTTGAGCCCATCTCTTTACCAAAATGCACCATTAAAATCAAACCCAGGCCTTAAAGAGAGCAAAGGTACTTTTCCGAGACAACAGTCGAGTGTATTAATTACATGGACAGTGGAGGCTGCATGACTTTTACGAGCCTGACACCCTGTTAGGAAATGAATTTGTCTGGTTTAATTTTCTGAGTCAAGGTTTCTTCCATGAATTGTAATGATCTGGATGCAGGTGTGAGAATAAACATGCCTTTTTTTGAATAAAGAGGTTGAAATAATTCAGTGTTTTTATTGTTTTTTTTTTATACACAACATTTGTTCCATTAAAACAACTTTGTGTATGAAGCTGGGTTCATCAAGTTTTTAAGACATATCAGTGTATTTTAAAATAAGACATGAAAAAATGATAGTAATGAGCAAGACTGAAGTCATTTTGAGGGAAAAATTATTACCATTGTGAAGTTATTTTGGGCTTGTAATCTAACGTGTCCACTTTTTCGGCAGTTGTCTTGATGTAAGAAGTCTGACTGCACAAAATTATGCGTTAAATCAACATTATTGTTCATTAATATTATTCCCTCACTGGAAAACCACATCACCAGGAGCTCTTTTATTTTAGAAAATGATTCATTTTTACGTTAGATTTAGTAAACCTTTTGTGCTGTGTGTGTGTTACTAGGTTAATAACAGAACAATTAATCAATATTTTGTTTTCATATCAGGACTGAAATTTAGCAAAAGATTAAAACACATTTGATTGGAATGTTTTCTCATTTAGTCATATTTTTTGGCTCAAAACACAGAAAGTAACTGCCTGTAATAACCCAGTGGTAAAAGTCTTTCATACTTTATCTGCTCTCTCCTGCTTTATGTTATCCCAGCTGACATTGGGTGAGAGGTGAGGTACATCCTGAGCCGATCACCAGCCAATCACAGGGCCACATAGAGAGACAGACAACAATTCACACTCACACCTAAAGTCAACTTAGAGTTACCAATCAACCTAATGAGCATGTTACTGGACTGTGCAAGGAAGTCAGAGTAACCAGAGACAACCCACGTATGCACAGGGAGAACATGCAAACTCCACGCCAACCCAGAGATCAAACCTTCTTGCTGTGAGGCATGCGCACTACCTGCTGCACCACGGCGTTGCCTTTTTATTTAACACTGCAGTAAAAGTCGTTTTTATAAGCATCAACAGAGCAAATGTAATTTTGTGAACACAAAAACACAAGCATAACCATAAAAATAATACATAAATAGAAAAAAACAATCAAAGAGAAAGAGAAAGAAAAAAATGTCAAAGGTCTAGTCAGAAATAAAACATTTAGGCTAAATATATGTCCAGGGCTTGTTTGGTTTTGTTATAATTCAGTCCTTTTTATTAAAAAAAAAAATTATCACTTTATTCGTGAAAGCAAGAAATATTTGTCAAACCTTCATAAAAGTACATCAATGGATGTATTGTTTGACTATAATCAAAAGGGCATTGTTTTAAGTTTTAATATAGTCATCTAAATCGTTTTAATTTTAGTGTAGTTTTAGTTAATGAAAGGACCTCTTTCACAATACATGTAATTTTGCCCACAGCCCAATTTTTTGTTTATTGTGTGGTATTTGTAGTACACCCAGAGACTCCCAAGAATATACCTTTAGAAAATCCAAAAGTCATCCAGGGCCTGTACTATGTCCTATTTTATGATCATTGCCATAGGTGTGAGCCAGGGTGCACACTTTACCCCAAAACTTACTCAAACACAAATAATAAATCATCAAATTGGGTCAAATCACCTTCACTGAAGTCTGGTGCATCTTTTGAAATCAAATGTAAAGCTAAGTATTACAACTGAAAGAAGTTATTGAATTTTAACTGGAAAAAAATTAGTTTTTTTTATGATTTTTTTCAACAAATTCAATTCTTTGGAGATGTGTCTGACCAACTTACAGTTGCTGTACACCTAAAATACTTACAAATTATTTGGCCACATATATATTCTCAAAGTGGGAAAAAAATCATCAAATTCTGAGACCGGTAAAGTTGTTCAATTAACAGGTTGGGTTACTGTGGTAGAATCAGGATACTGTTCCATGTCTTGTATTATATCAAGGGTAATGTTTTATTTCATGCAATTTGCAGCAAATGGATGTTAACTTCAATTTAGTATTGTACATTCAATTGAATTATATTTTTTTTCAAAATGTTTTTCATTTAAAACAGAAAAGGTATGCAGGGCCTGTAATTCCTCTTTTTTAAAATATCATCCAACGCAATGCTAATCAACACTGCAATACATGCTATATATTTCAAATGAATAAATGGGATAGTGGTGCATCTCCTTGTATGATAGAGTAGTACGTTCAAGCTGAGGCAATATGCTATTGTTGACCTTCACGCTTGTGGTCAAGACGAGTTTAGTCAGTTCTGCCATTCTGTAAAGAATTGTTGTCCAAGCAACATATGTCCCTAGCTAGCTAGTATCAATTTGTCATTTGAGTATAAACAACATATATTCTGCTGCAAGTGTTATATTCAGCAGATTTCTTTTTAAGTATAGCTGTTCATATACAGTGTCTTCTGTTACCACAATTTAGCGTGCACACATGTACATTTTATGAAAAAATTGTGCATCTAGTACAATACTAAGTGGTATCCATACCTATAACTATACCTTTTTGTTGTTAGTGTATTTTCCCGGTTTGTTTCCCTGAGAATACCAATATATATTTAAATCCTCCAGATAATTTATTTTCATATTGTTTCAAGTTAAAATGGACGGGGTTTGTATTATTTCCGATTGCAAAACCAGGTTCAGAGATAAAGGGAAGAACTTAAAATCTGGAAGGAGTCTAGATTCTCCCAGTAACAACTGGTTAAAGCAGGTGCTTAGTAAAGAAGGATTGAATGTTGAGAGTGGAAGTAAGCTGTGTCTAAAATGCTACGTGAGATATCTTAGAAAAAGGCCACGCCCTGACTCAAAAGAAGACACTGACAGTGACAATGAATCCACAGGCATCTGTGATTCATTTGAGATTGAGGATAGCCCCACTAATCCTGGAACTAACCGATCTGTTATACCTCTTATCCAAATCAAAGATTTGAAGTATGCTTCCTCTTCACATCGTAAGTGTTCTTTGTGTTTAGAGTACAATGACAACTGTATAAACATTCCTAAGTCTGTTCGTCACTCTCTTATCATTGAATGTTCACTTTGGTGCCCGCCTGATGCTCGTGTTTGTTCTGAACACCTCATCGGGAGTTTTCTACACCCTGACACAAAGATAAATATGCACAGTCGTATTCCTCTGGAAAGTAAACTGAATGAATCTATTTCTCCAGTTGTTATTAATGATTTGCTTGAAACTGTACATGAAGTATCCAAACATGAGACATCACCCAAACTGAAGTTTGAAACCTTGTCAGATTCTGACTGCCATGCATGGACTGGCTGGACATTGGTGCAATTTAAGAACATGTATGACATGTGTGAATCTGATCTTGTTTCAGGTTCAAGTGATAGTTCCAGAGCAATAGATTTGCTTCTTTACTTTTGGGCAAAACTGAAAACAAACCTTTCATGGAATCAAATGACCATGCTTACTAATCTTTCCCAAGCTACACTGTCAAGATATTTTCATACAATTGCAGATATTTTGAACACAATAGTTGTTCCCAAATACCTTGGCACAAATCATATTTCACGCCACGATGCCATAACTCACAACACTGTCTTTACTAAAGCTTTTTATGGTGACCAGGTCACTCTTATCTTAGATGGTACATCTATCTACCTCAACAAATGCAGTGATCATCAGTTTCAAAGGGCATCTTACGGAGGACAGAAAAAATGAAATTACCTAAAATTCATGTCAGTTGTACTGCCTGATGGATATGTTTTAGACACTATTGGTCCCTACTATGGTAACGTAAATGATGCAACAATAACTCGGCTCATCATGGAAAAAATTGAAATATTGAAATCTTGGTTAGAAGCAAATGACAATATGATTGTAGATCGCGGTTTCAGGGATGCCTTAGATCTTCTTGCTAAGTTGGGGTATGATGCTAGAATGCCGTCATTTTTACCAACTGGTAAATCCCAATTGGATTCCTCAACAGCCAATAGTGATCGTTGCTGTACCAAAACAAGATGGATAGTAGAGTCCTACCACGGGCGTTTAAAGAAGTGGATGTTGTTTAAGGAACAACTTACCTCAAATTATTTCGTTGAGGTCATTGGCAAATTAGTGCGCATAGTAACTGCATGTCTCAATGCCTTCAGAGGACCAATATATGTTTCAGATCCAGATCGAGAGGAACGAGATACTAAGATGGCTCAGCGTATGCTTTCACTTTTAAAAAAAGACAATGTTTTGGCAAAACGAGTTGCAGAAGACCCAAATATGTCACGTAGAGCTCGTAGTGAATGGCAGAAGCTTGAAGCATCTGATATCTCGTTCCCTCATGTGGATCTGGAATACCTTGAGACCATAACATGCGGTACATACCAAATCAAACAGTCCCCTGGCTACATTGCTGAGCATCAAAAAAATGATGGTGACTATGAGATTTGGGTTTACCAGCATGATGCTGATCTCATTAGGGGACAGATTCATTCTCGTCACAGATCTCAAATAAAATACAATGTTTGGATTCAATTTGACAAGAATGCATCAGATGATCCTGTGAAGGCATATTATTGTCTCTGTCCTGCTGGAAAGAGAACCTCTGGCATGTGTGCACATGTTGCATCTGTAGTCTATTATTTGGGATATTATAAACATTTTCAAAATCAGAAACCCCTCCAACCATACACAAGCAAAATCAAAGACTCCATTCTATGAAATAACCAGCCAATCATACATCTTATGGATTTCTCAGATCCCCTTTCCCTCACTATAGTTCCAGTCTACAAATTAAAATTGTCCAAGCCGTTGCTATGCAAAAAGACACGAAGGCCATAAAACAGATTACATGTATACATAAGTACTAGAAACAGAAATTGACAGAAGTAATGTTTATGTATTGCTGTCATTGTAGATATACACAATCTGATTACAACAATCCAAAATTGCATCGGTTTTTACTTGTATCAATGGCTCATTATTATCTCATCACAAAGGCATAATATACAGGCCCTTTGTGGCTGTTCAATATTAAAATGAATAACATTTCATGTGAACTGTTTGTTTTGAATCTAGCATTCAATTCTAAAAGAAATCATACTTAAAGGATGAATTCTGAACAAATCTTTAAAGGTTCCCTGATATACAAGACATGGAACAGTATCCTGATTCTACCACAGTAACCCAACCTGTTAATTGAACAACTTTACTGGTCTCAGAATTTGATGATTTTTTTCCCACTTTGAGAATATATATGTGGCCAAATAATTTGTAAGTATTTTAGGTGTACAGCAACTGTAAGTTGGTCAGACACATCTCCAAAGAATTGAATTTGTTGAAAAAAATATAAAAAACCTAATTTTTTTCCAGTTAAAATTCAATAACTTCTTTCAATTGTAATACTTAGCTTTACATTTGATTTCAAAAGATGCACCAGACTTCAGTGAAGGTGATTTGACCCAATTTGATGATTTATTATTTGTGTTTGAGTAAGTTTTGGGGTAAAGTGTGCACCCTGGCTCACACCTATGGCAATGATCATTAAATAGGTCATAGTACAGGCCCTGGATGACTTTTGGATTTTCTAAAGGTATATTCTTGGGAGTCTCTGGGTGTACTACAAATACCACACAATAAACAAAAAATTGGGCTGCAAAATTACATGTATTGTGAAAGAGGTCCTTTCACAACATTTTAGTTGACGAAATTTACTGCAAACTCCCTTTACTGAATGATAGTAAAGTTTGAATGTATCAATGAACAGAAACAAATTGAACTTCTGTGTCTTTATTTAGTCAGAGCATCTCAGTTACAATACCAGAACTGACAACAAACAGTGAACCTGCTCTACATGAATATATCAATTCATAAAGAGAGGAGCTCTGATTGGATCGCTCCACAACTTATCCCACCACCATGAAGCTAAGTTGTGATTGGATGTCCCTCTTAACTCAATCCAACCTTTCCATACAACCAAAGTAGCTGTGATTGGATACATTCCTAACTTGTCCCTACTTTCTACATGACCAAATCAGGTCTGATTGGATTAAGTCTCTGTCAAACATTTTAGTTTAGTTTTTATCTGTTGATGAAAATGTCAGTTAATTTGGTTTTAGTTTCTGACCATGTGCACTTGTTTTCATTAGTTACTGTCTAGTTTTCGTCAGGGGAAAAAGGGTTGTTGACGAAAACTATGACGAAAATAATTAGTCAACAAAATTGACACTGACGGGAGAGAGATATCCAGTTCTTATTCTTATAATATTCTCCTCAGAGAGTTATTTGACCAGACTCGTTCTTTCTAACGAAGGAAGAAATAAGTCAGAACACCCCTGAAAGCTTTGTGTTCATGTCTTTTCTGAAAAATTAATTTCAATGGTCTTTAGTTGTGAAACCATCGCGACGCTAACTCCCGCCGAGGCCTACAAAATTACGTCATCCATGTACCACGCGATCTCATTGGCTAAACTTTCTGCGTCATGACGTCATGCCGTTGTGAAGGGGCGTGAGCACGCCATGGACGGGGGAGCTAACGCTGCGAAGCGGGTGTCCAGCAACCTCCAGTGAAGGATGCCCGTGTTTCAGGTGAGATTGAGAAAAATAACACGAACCACCGTAAAGACGAAGCAGACAGAAGTTTCCAGACTGTTGTAGTTTAACGACTGCGGAGAAGGGCGCGCTCACAGCTCCGTAATGATGCTTATGTGAAGGTACGTAGCCACACAGCTAGTGCCTCAACAACATCAGGGCGCAGAGCTGAAATACTGACCCCAGTCTGAATTAAAGAGCTTTTTCACTGTCACTGAGGCTCCTGTACGGGTTTATCCTTAAAGAAAAGAATTAGAGAAGTGTTACATGGAGAGACATGACGCTGCTTGTTTACTCGGTGGAAGATGACGACCCACATAGAGAAATCAATGCTGTATCTGATCTGGCTGGTATGACAGCGTGGTTATAAACATGATAAAATCCTCTGTTTATGCTGTTAATCTGATTTTACTGCTCCGATAGACTGTGTTTGTGAGGGAGGAGGAGGAAGTTGTTGTTCCTGAAGAGGGTTAAAGGGCAGGTCACTGTCTCACCTGCTTCCTGGTGCTCTACGTCACAGGGGTGTTACGGTGAGAGGAGTGACCGTGCTGACTGATGACTTTAGCCAGAGGTCCCTCTAACCCAGAAGATCCTCCATTAGATAAAGTCTGTCTAACAGGGGAAGGAAAGCCTGGATCAGAGCTTTATTTCAGGAAGATATGGTTTACACTCCCTCAGCAGCAGTCTGTTAGAGTACATTTGTTCATAATATCAACTGGAAAGTAGTTTGGTCCTCACCACAAAGACCCCTCTAGACAAAGAAAGTGAAAGTGTTTCATTTAAGTTGATTCAGAGATTCTGTCCTGTGAAACATTATTTGCAAAAGTAATATAGATGTAAACTGCTCTTTTTGTGGTTTGTATCCTGAAACATGCTCCCGTTTATTCTGGTTTTGAGAATTTACATACAAACTGTGGAAAGATAATGATTTCATTGTTGCCAACATTTTATCTCCTGTCTCTCTTTATTATAGAAATATTGTTTTTGGTTGCTGTAATTAAAGTAACCAGGATGGGGATGCAATCTTTCTCATTAATTTAATTCTGTTTTTACTAAGTTTCACATCCACAAAGTAAATTTACGAGCAAGTAAGCAAATTATATTATGCTTCTGAGGGAAATTGATACATGCATTTTAACAATTTACCCTTCACAGAGCAAAAAAGCAATCCATACAGTTAATGTGTGCAATTCTTTGAACATGTTTCAGTAATCATGATGTGTCACTCTTGCCCTCTTTTTCTTTATTTTTTTTCTTACTTATAAAAAAACACTTTTAATCAGTGGTGGACAAAGTACTCAGCTCCATTGCTTGAGTGAAAGTATAGATACTCCTGGTCAAATATTACTCCAATACAAGAGAAAGTTGTTCAGTCAAACTTTTACTTAAGTAAAAGTACTGGAATACCTGCTTTTGAAAATACTTAAATGTTGAAAGTACACTTTTGTTTCAATGTCAGTGCGTCATTGTATTGTCACAATGAATTCACAGAACCTAATGACTGAAACAACCTACTGAATGCACTGACCTGCTGATAGAACCTGTAGAATAAAAAGCTTGTACAATGTGCTACGAAGTTTATTGAAATGCAATACGTGTATAACAGACCTTACCTCCACATGCTTTCCCAGGTTGGTCAGCAAAGTTATATGAAGTGTAAGTTATCTGAGCAAGATTAGCTCAGCGTTTACCTGCCTGATCTGAGTGGCGCACGCGCGAGGGACAGGTTCAGCATCACTGCTTAAAAGTAACAAGTAATGAGACCCTTCATAGACATGTAGTGGAGTTAAAAGTACATTTGTCTTTCAGATGTAGTGCAGTAAAGGTCATAAGTTTGGTCATAAAATAATACTCAGGTGAAGTGTAGATACTCAAAAAATGTACTTAAGTACAGATACTCAAGTAAATCTACTTGGTTACAGTCCACCCCTGCGTTTAATCACATATATCTGTGGTTATTGAAGGCAAGGTGATAAAGGTTAAAGGTCACACCATGTCCCTCTTTATTCGAAAGAATGTATTTTTTTACTCTGTTAACTTTTTGACTGGTTAAAAGCCAGTTCGTTATTACTACACATAAAACTGATTCTAAATTCTTCTTAAATAAAATAAATGATGAAGCTTTTTAGGATACTGGATTTTTGCTGATATCTGATACTGACATTTCCAAAGCCATCAATCACAAATACTAATATTTTGTGTCAAGAGCACAAAGTCTGTATTTAAATGGACAAATTGACAAAAAGAATGTGAAGCAAGAAAAGTTTTTTTTTCTTTAATAAAGGATGCTTTTGAACCATAAAATGGACACTAAGTGATGATGAAGTTAAACGTCACAGAGCATTTTGTAGTTTGCAGATATCACAATACATGGGATATTTATGGCCAGTTTGTTTGGTTAAAATATCAGCAAATATTTTCATATCAGCTGATCTGATACTCAGATATTTTTAAGCAAATATCTGCCCATACTGATGGTAGTCCGATAATACCCTGCATCTGCATATAGACATAACATTTAAATGATTATTACTGTCGGGGTTCGAGCAGTAAACAATCCTTTTACTGAAGTTTTGGCCTGACATCTACTTATGAATACTACGTATTTAGTATTCATCATTGCTGTCACTGTCAGCTGAAGACACAAGAAACCTATAAATGTATTCTAAGGCAACATATATTACAATAAATAACAATTTTGTTACATTTATCAACTGAAAAATATCAGTATATCTTTAAAACGTCATATATGCTACCTTCCTAGGATGCTTAGTTGTTTTTTTACTTCCTTTAGTATTGTTTGATTTTTGTTTGACAGTTTTATTCCATTTACAACATATATATGCCCACTGGCCGCTTTATTAGGTACACCTTTCTATTACCAGGTTGGAACCCCTTTTGCTTCTTGACAAGCATCTGGGGACCAGAATTAAATCTGCACTTTGACAAATGGGGAAAAAAACAATAATTGAATCATTTCACACAATTCGGCAAGACCCCCCAACAAGTACAGAGAAAACAGCCCAAACAGCACGTGCAGAGCAGAACTCGGCCAATACCTATGGTGGCTGACGATGGCAAACGGCCGCAGAACAGCTTCAAGAAGAGAAAAGATTCGTCCACCGTACATACCCGCTCATATTTAAAATTCAGCAGAGAGCATTTAAATATGACAAACATTTAATGATAGAAAGTGTGTCAGTGTTGAAGGTTAATGCGATCGGGTAATTCTGTGCTTCAGGTGAGGTGTTCAGGTTGTCTAGTGTGAGGGACGTCTGATATCTGGAGACAAACCTCTGACCTGCTCCTACTTCTTCCCTCCAGCACGCTGTGACTCAGACTGGACCCTGAATGCACCGTGGGTCTGCTGGCGGCATCAGCAGGGAGACAGCTTAGATGAAGGATGAAGAGCCCAGTGCACAGATGCAGGGATGTGGAGCACGCGCGGGGGCTCGGAGGGTCCGGGACGGGGACGACCTGCATACAGACCGAGCAGCGCATCCCCATCTCCAAAGACGTCATCACCTCCTCGTCTGCCTCTGCCATGTGGTTCATCAGGGACGCCTGCGGCATCGTGTGTGCCGTCATCACCTGGCTGCTGGTGTTTTACGCCGAGTTTGTAGTGCTTTTTGTGATGTTGCTGCCCTCAAAGAGTCTGACATACAGCATTGTGAACGGGACACTGTTCAACACGCTGGCCTTTCTCGCCCTCGCCTCACACCTTCGAGCAATGTGCACCGACCCTGTAAGTTATTCATACAAACTGAATATGATGGGGCAGGAGGTAGGGCTGAACGATTTAGGAAAAGATCTAATTGTGATTTTTCTGGAAGATATTGCGATTTCAACCTGATTCACAATTTTCTTCAAATCAAGCTTCAGTGCAATTTTCACTATGTTTACAGTATAGACAACAGTAAGGAAATCAATGATCAAAAGCACATAACACGTCATTAATCATCTAATATTGTTGATAAATAATCTGTTTTCATTATTTAAGGGATACTCCAACTTCTACTCCTAAACAGGCTTTACAGTATTGTTGATCTGCTTTTAAGTGAACAATGAGAATGCATTTGCAGTTGTGAGTAAGCTGTTCATTTGCAAGCCATTCTTAAATGCAAATTGCCTGCAAATTTGTAAAATAATATGTGTGTCTGCTGACACAACAGATCCTGTGTCAGTCAGGAGCGCTTCAAAAAATTGCAGCTTTGGTGATCGCATGATTGTGTTGTCTGAAATCGCAATTTTGATCCGAAAACACTGAATCTTTGGTTAAGGGACTTGCAGATAGCTGTGAGCTGGGACCCTTAACATGCTTAAAAACGTGTCAAAATTCGTGGACATATAGAGCTGTGCATTAACTGTGGTTTATGTAGTCCTCAGTAGGTTTCATGCAGAGAGATGAAATTTAGTGAGTAGAGATCTGAGATCTATGAACGAGTGATCCCTTATCTGCTCCGTCTCCAGAGGTAGTAACAGAATTGTGATATTAGAGAGGTGTGAGGACTCAGCGGGAGACAGGAGAGCTTGTTGCATATATCCATGCTGTATTACAGTGTGAGTGACAGTGTTATTTTTGACATCACTTTTTAATTTAGTTAAAGTTTTAGTGTTTTGCCTAAAATATCTTTTAGTTTTAGTCATAATTTAGTCATCTGAATTGTTTTAATTTTAGTCTAGTTTTAGTTGATGAAATTTCACAACATTTTAGTCGATGAAATCTACTGTAAATTTAGTCGACTAAAATATGAAGTGTAAAGTGTAAGGCATTTTTTATGTTTCCTTGAATTTCTGAAGTCATGTTTTACACTTGGATGAAATGAAACATCTAATAACCCTTTATTGAATGCTAGTAAAGTCTGAATGTATAAATGAACAGAAACAAATTGAACTTCTGTGTGAAATGCAGTCACCTTTATTTAGGCTACCTGGCAGAGCATCTCAGTTACAATACCAGAACTGACAACAAACAGTGTACCTGCTCTACATGAATATATCAATTCATAAAGAGAGTAGCTCTGATTGGATCACTCCCCAACTTATCCCACCACCACCAAGCTAAGGCAGCTGTGATTGGATGTCCCTCTTAACTCATCCAACCTTTCCACACAACCAAAGTAGCTGTGATTGGATATATTCCTAACTTGTTCCTACTTTCTACATGACCAAATTAGGTCTGATTGGATTAAGTCTCTGTCAAACATTTTAGTCTAGTTTTTATCTGTTGATAAAAATGTCAGTTAATTTAGTTTTAGCTTGTGTCCATGTGCACTTGTTTTTATTGTTTATATGACCCATATGGGATTCAAACTAGCATCCTTCTTGCCCTGAGGCACGTGCACTACATGCCCATCAAATGATAGCAATACTTGATCAATTTTTTAAACACAGACTTTGAACCAGTTCCAGCTAATTTTTATTGTAAGTTATGTATCATTTACAGGTCATTGAATGTATTTTACACACAGTTTTATTTCAGATTTGCCAAATTCATTAATTGGAGTTTCACAGAAGCAGTTACAGCCACTTCATGTCCTCTATGCTGTTTTTGGTGTTATCATTTCAGATTTTGTCAGATTGTTTTCATACATATGCAGTTTTTTGGGCGAGCATTTAAAGTGACTGGGGGGCTACATAAGGAAGTTAGAGGGCTGCTTTTGGCCCCCTGGCCACCAGTTTCCCACCCCTGATCTAGACTTGACTTTTCAAATGGGTTAGCGTTAACCTGGCACACCAGATGTACTGTTCAATATATTTCACTAGTCCAAAGAAAGTGTTTTGGAAGGACTGAACCTTTCAGAAGGATATCCAGCAGGTGATTGGACGATCTGTCCGTCAGTCACATTTATTATGGGCCAATCAGATAATGTAGTAGGTGGGTGCTACTGCTCTATAAAATATGACCCACTTCATTAAAAAAAACTCTTGTCAAAACATGTTGAGGGTGGAGTGAAAATATCCTTACTATTGTTATTTGTTTCATTTAATAAAGAAATATGGTCCAGATCTGATAAAACCGCTAATGAAGCTGTTAGCATCTATGCTAATCTCTGTACAAGCAGTCACTTCCTGCTGTCTTCTCGCTCGCTTCTTGACTCTTACTTCTAAACTTTTTACTGTTATCACAGCATTTTAAGTTAAATGTAAATAGACTGTTTTGCCCAATGTTTAGTTTAAAAATTTGTCATCACGCCTGTAAACTTGACTCATTGCCCAGCCTTACTCAGAATCATGTCCCAGCTTTGACTCTGTGCTCTTGGTTTCTCTTCAGGGTGCGGTGCCAAAAGGAAATGCTACAAAGGAGTACATAGAGAGCCTTCAGCTAAAACCAGGGCAGGTGGTCTACAAATGTCCTAAATGCTGCAGCATAAAGCCTGACCGAGCGCACCACTGCAGGTAGGACGACCGGGACATAAAACTCACTGCTGCGGCGGCGCTGGCTGACACGGCCCTTACAGCTGCAGCGCTGATGCAGTGATGGCTGTCAGACTGTAATCTCTGTGCAGTGTGCTGTTTGTGAATTAAAAATGAACACTCAGTGATGTCCTTGTTTTGCTTTAAAGGCTCCATCATGTATTTGACCGTGATCTGTGTCCTTCACAGTGTCTGCAAACGGTGCATTAGGAAGATGGACCACCACTGCCCCTGGGTAAATAACTGTGTCGGAGAGAACAACCAAAAATATTTTGTGCTTTTCACAGTAAGTTCACTTTAACACTGAGACTGTTATAGTTTAGTCTTAAACATAATCAAGATTAAAGACTGGAGAGGTTGCTAAGAAACACATTTTAGCCTCCTATCACGAGATTTGATGAAAGACTGAAGCCTTTGAAGATGTTTGTTATTAAAAGTGTTCCTGATGAGAAGCATCTGCAAGTACACAAAGTTATAAAACCTACCTATCAATAAAGCCTGCTGATAAAACCTTTGACTTGAAGGGATATTTGGGGATTTTCGAAGTGGGGCTGCATGAGGAGCTGACTGAACAGATGCCACAGTGACAGACGTCTGAGCGATGTGCCAAAAAGTCATCACAGAAGCTCGGAGCAGACATTGCTGCAGATGGATATAGGATGAGTACATGCTATAAACAAGACATTTACAACTAGAGAGCACTCAAAGAGCACTTTCCTCTGCCAAAGTAGCTCACATATTGCTGTTATATCTATAAGCAATAGTTCCATGATAAAGTTAGCATCATAACATGATTCATGATCCTGAAAACCCACACCCAGCACTCAGAATCATGTTGATATCATTATTAGTTAGACAGTTGTTGAGCAAAAACGATCATTCCTTAATGCTGGTTATCTGGATCACCACCAAAATCTGATCATTTTTAAGTTGGGCCATTATCAAGGTCTCATGAAAATTTCAGCTCAATCTGTCCAGTAGTTTTTTTGTGTAATCTTGCAAACAAACAAACATACGCTGGCAGAAACATAACCTCCTTGGCAGAGGTAACAACTTACTTTTTCACCAACCAGCGTCCATTTTGGTCCTGCAGCACTGCCTACATGTTCTTCCACGAGCAGCGTACTGGTCATAATATGGTTTGACTTAAATTCTGCAGAGTTCCCAAATATTATCACATCCAAATAAAGATCAGCCAAATGTACAAGAATGTTTTTGTAGCTCAGTTTATCCACAACAGTGAACACAGCGTGTGCTGTCATGAAGTTAACTTACCATTTAAACTGTGATTTCTGTCTTTATAGGGTAATCAATCAATTAATTAGACTGAGCCGAAAACTTCTGCAGATAAACTTTCATTCAGGGTTTGCCCTAATGCTTTGTATGATTGTTAACCTGATGTTGTTATCAGAGGGAGACTCTAACCTTGCATGGCAGCTGGATCCTCCTGATTCAATGCTATAATTAGGCAGATTCATCTTGACAAGCTGCGGACTATAAGGACTGTGAGCGGCCCAAAGCAATCCAGTCCAGCTACAAACCAGCAGCAGCTGCAGAGTCTGTCTTCCAATCCAATCTGAGCCCTTTAGAGCAGGAAGAGGCGGAGCTACAAGTGAGACGACAGCAGGAAGCGAATCAGATTTGGACTGCTTTCTTTACTAAATTAATTAAAAACTCTTAATAGAAAGGATGTCTTCACTCCCATTACAACATGTTCTGGTAAGACTTTGTTTTATGAGGTGGCTCATGTCTGGTCCTTTAGACCAGTGTTTCTCAACAAGGGGTCTGCGGACCCCTAGTGGTCCATGCATGGATTAAAGTTCTCATCGCCACAACGGATTTCTGTCATTTAGAAAATGAGAGAGGGGGATAATTTACACGTGTTTTTTTTTCTTTTTCCTTTTTCTCTTTTTTGTGGTCTCATTACTGCTCTTCAATATAACCATGATATTAAACTGACGCTGAATGTCATCCGTTTGGTCCAATAACACTTGGAGAGTTGAGAAGAGGCGTACGATTAAAAGAATAACAATAGTCATTCACACTGCACACCCACGGTGCACTACAGTGGCCGACAAGAGCAAAAGGCCTTCAACAGCTTGATGCAGTTCAATAAGAGGAAAACACCTGCAAGAGCAGGAACGCAATTCAAGTGAGAAACGAAACATGTAGTCGGTGTTTTGATGAACTCTTACTTTTAAAACATCGGCTGCTGCTGTGAAGGGATCCAAACTATTAAAATGGCGACGTGTCGGCGATAAAGCTTCGGAAAAGACGAGAGAAACGGGGAGATGATAAATTAAAAATAAAATAAAATAAAGCGCAACTGTGACCTCGTTTTTGAAGTGGGGGGATTTTTACACAAAGATATCAGGATGATGTTTTTTTTATTACCATGTCTACTGTGTGTGATAGCTGTCAGTCTCTCTCCCCTCACACACTCTCTCTCATTCAGTAACTACAAACTCAGGTGTGAGAGTTACCGTGTAATTTCTGCATCTGACATGTTTTTTTTACAAGACATCAAGATAGACATGAAACTAAAAATTGACTAATTATTTAAGTGAGATAAGCTTCAAAAACACTGAAGATCACAAGATAACCTCATGATTATTATAAAATTGTTCATAAAAAGTGATCAGATTGCAGAAAGAAATGATTTAAGATTGAAAAAGTCAGGGGAAGACCCTCTGACCCCCGTCTCATCTGAGGATGTCAAATAAGTATTTATGATTTCTCCACTGCAAGTAAAACCTGATCCTGTGGAAAAACACCGAGGGACAACAAAGACAAATAAAAAGAGTAATAACAGTGATAACACAGGCTAATATTAATTGTTATTTTTGTTGACAAGTCTTATTAAAGTAAACACACCAATGTTATCATTTTAGCTCTAAATTAATTATTGCAATATAATATGGTATAACAATAATGCCCCACATGACCCATCTTAGAGCAGTCATGTCAGATAGTAAAGCAGTTTGTTCATAGATCTAATGTCATTATAATGATGGAGAGTCACCAGCTCATTCACTTTAAGGTTTAGATGTGTTTTGTGGCTCCAGACAGATTTTTTATGGTGGGTGTGGCAGACAAAATGGCTCTTTTGATTGGAAAGGTTGCAGACCCCTGGTGTAGGTGAAGCCTTTTTACAACTCGAATGCTTTATCAGAGAACAGTATGCTGTGTACATGCCCATGGGATAAGGCCATGTACACAGTGTACTCCTTTTCACATGAAAACCTTTTCAAAGTGACTAATAGGCAGAAAAAGGCCCTTACACTTGTGTGGCATGGTGGGTTGATGGTCGGGTAATGTGATTTTGTGTCAGAAGATATTTTTTTGCTTTAATCTCTGTCCCTGTGGTGTAATTGCAAGGAGTTCTTAAAAATAAACTACATTAAAAAAGATCCTATGACATCTATAAAATTAGGATTATTTTACTCAAATGTGACTGAGACCTTTATCTACCTACACTACAGAGGGTATCTTATTACATCTGACATCTGTTTCACAAGTGTCATTTATTGGCTGTGTTGTGTTGTTAAGTAGTGCCAAAATAGAGCGCTTTGGTTATGGAAAAGTAAGTCATTGTAAGTGTTCTGAATATCGTGTGTAATCTCCCTATGCTATTTTTACGACTGATTTTTAATGTACAATCTGCAGCAATGTATAGCCCCAGCTTCTGTGCCAACTATACACCCTTAAATGTCCCGAACTATCCCTTTAATGTAATTTCAGCTTAATTCAAGATGTGTTTGGATGCATAACCACAGCTGTTGTGTGCTGCATCGACAGCTATGGAGGTGATTGTTGGTTAAATTGTTTGTTGTTGCTGTAATGTTGTAAAAGTTTACGTTTCTGCTCTTTTTTTCTATATTTTTAATCTAGATGTACATTGCACTCATCTCTCTTCACGCCTTGGTCATGGTGGTCTTTCATTTCCTCAACTGCTTTGAAGACGACTGGACAAGTGAGTGATTTTCTTAAGAAGTAAAAGGTCAAAATAAAAAAACTGCCCCTGCCACTGTAAAACCTACATTCAACAGCATCTTCTCATCAAATGTGATTTTTAGTAGCCCTTTCTTATTAGATTAGAAAGCTCAGTTAATCATTTTTATTTTCATACTGTCTCTATTCCAACCACTAGTCTGGATGGTGTTATGATTTAACTTGATTCTGTGTTTACTGGTGTTATCAGGAATAATGACTAAATATATATATATATTATATTTTAATTCTTTACAAATCTGAAAATCTTGATCAAATCCTGTTGTTAAAACTTTTATTGGTGATTTTGTTGGTTTCAACATCTTTTGTAACCATGGCGTCAACTAGGGCTGGGCAATATATTGATTAAATTGATTAATTCTAATTATTATCTGCAGAAGATTTAAAAATGAAAAGTCAAGATTTTTTTCTTGACTCAATCATATGTTGTTGAAATGTTTGGAAATATACATACTGAAAATGTACAGTTTTCATGATGGTAGATTTTGCAGAAGCACTTTTGTAGGCTTGTATATGTTTTTTAAATTAAATTAAATATTAATCAGAGAGTTTTATGTTAATGTACTGTGAAAATACCTCAGCCTTCAGTGTTTAGACAAACCTGCCTGCATTTGAACTACATATGTAACATTTTGTGACGCACACTTTAACTTTAAGAGGGAAATTCTGTTTGTTTTTTGTTTGTTTGTTTTTTTTTTGAGAGGGGAAAAAAATGATTAAAGTAGTAAACTTAGTGTTGTGGAAAAAAATTGGGGATTTTATTTTTAGGCCATATCACCCAGCCCTAGCATCAACATACACAAGTGGCCGAGTTTCACCAGTTAACACGGTCACTTGTGAAGTCTTGTCCAAAATGCCGACAGTGTTTGTATGGTTTGAGTGTTTTTAAAGCAGCATCATAGTGAGGGAGTGACGGAAAGAAACACTTGAACAGTTTTGCAGCTTTCACTGCAGCACATGAAAACATCAGTGTGACATCGCCCTGAGTGACATTTGAGGCTCAGATCGCTGTTTTCTCCACCTTTGGATTTTCAAAAATATGTTTCAGAGACCTTAAACACAGTTGACATGAGGACAGAAAGTCAAAACTCACAGAAAAGCAGCGTTTTCTTCGTGTAGACTTGAGATGTTTGCCCTAAAACTTAGGGCTTGGCATTGCTAGGAACCTCACGATCAATTCAATTTCAATTCTTTAGGTGGCGAATTGATTCAGTATCGATTCAGTGAGAAGTAGAAATACACAAATAATTAGAGTACCTGTTGACAATTTTTGCCATTTTTTTTATTTTGATGCCAGTGTGAACATATGTGGTATGTCATCATATTTTTGAGCAAACATCTCAAAATAAAAAAATGCACAGTAAAACTTATTGGTGCATATGGACTACAAAGTAAAAACATGACAGTTAACACTATAATTATAAATTTCCACCTGGTCTTTTTGTCAATAAATGTGAGAGGAATTGTCCTTTGAATAAATTTTTTCACCCTTCTTTCACGAGAAATAAAAGTACACAATTGTTGCAAGTATTTGTCATTATTATGTTATAAATGCTTAAAACAGTGTGTAATTACAAGAGTTAAAATGGCTTTGAATTTTCAACAGGATTCTCTTCATAAAAAATTGTAAATGAACATGTAGACATTTTCTGAGACAACCAAAAATAAACTTCACCCATTTTACATGAACTCAAACATTTTTGTTTGCCTATAGCATTTCGTGTCCATGTTACAGCCTGTTATCTTAGACCATGTCCAGGCGTTTTTTTACTGATGGTAGTCCCTGAAGCAGTTCCTGTCAACCTGAAGACAGAGATCTCAACACTTTTTTGTCCAATATTTCTAAAATTACTATTTATGGAATCCATAAAACACAAACTATGATGAAAAAGGCGATAAATGCCAAAAAAAGACTATATATATATATATATATATACCCCGTATACCATGAAGTCTTTTGTCCCTCAGGCCATCAGACTGTACAACTCCTCTCTGGGGGGAGGAGGAGTAACAAGAAGACAGAGGATGTGAAGGAGCAGTAGTCCTTCGTCTTCCAGTTACACCCCCCCGCAAGTGAGGAGTTGTACAGTCTGATTAATGGTTATTTATATCTTTATAAATAGCTATAAATATAATATAAACATTTATATTTTTATTTATATCCATCTTATTTATATATATTTTTAATTGCTATACAATGCTGCTGTTGAATCTTAATTTCCCTGAGGGAGTCTTCAAAGGGATTAATATAGTTCTAATATAATCTAATATATGCGTCACGACACACTTGAATTATGGACATTGCATACAGCTATTACAGAATACACAACAATTTTTGTTGTACTTGTGAAAACAAGGTTTACAGGATCCTTAACTTCAGACACTTGGATTTCTCGTCTTCAGGTCTCTTAGAAGTGGTTTTAAATCAGAAATGTGTGCCACATCATGGACTTCGGCTTCTGCTGCCACCTTTTGAACTGAACTGTGGGTAAAACATACGAATGATGTTTACAAGCTGCTATCAGAGTAGTGGGACCATATCGATTCTACAAAATCTGTATTAATTAGGGATGCACGATTGGATTTTTTGCCAAAATCGGATATGCTGATATTTCCAAACTCATTATTGCTGATACTAATAATGACACCAGTATTCTGTGTCCAGAGCACAAAGCCTCTGCTTCACTAAAGCTAACTGCTCCTCTCATGGTTACAGTCCATCTGTGTTCGAAACAGATGTGAAGCAAGAAAAAAAAACATTTTATTCTTTAATAAATTATCACTATGATTCATGAAAGTGGGCACCGAGTGACGAGCTAAAATATAATTGCACAGTTGTAGATTTTTGTCAGTATTACAGCCAATATGAGAGATATATATGTCTAATTTAATGGTCAAAACATGGGCTGTATATATCTGCTGATACCGATTATAGTCTAATAAAATCATGCCTCCCTATTATCAATACACACACCGGCAGGGGGTGGATGACCATATATTGTCACATTGATTTTTTTTTTTAAAGCATAAACCATATGAGTGACAGGGACTGATCCCACAGAAAGTGACCTCTGGAAAACGATATTAAACCAATCATGTGTTAATTAGACCACAGTATTTGAATAATGTATAACTGTAAATGTGTCAAATCCTGTCCCTGTAGGGCTGTGTCGATGGTCCCTGCTGTAGATCGTGGATATTGTTTTGATGGTAGTTTGTCGTAGCTCCTCTTAAGCCCCTTCATTTCTCTCCCTCCATATCTCCCTCCATACCCCAGAGTGCAGCACCTTCTCTCCTCCAGCTACAGTCATCCTCCTCATCCTCCTGTGCTTTGAGGGCCTCCTCTTCCTCATCTTCACCTCTGTGATGTTCGGCACCCAAGTCCACTCCATATGTACTGACGAGACCGTAAGTGATCCATGTCCTCTCCTCTTGACCTCTTCTCTGAGTACTTCCTCCTGCTCTGCCCCCTGCCTGCTGCCAGCGTTTTGCATTTTTAACATGAGCGACTTCTCTTCTTTGTTTTTAACAGCAGTTATCAGCTGAGTGTGTGATAAAGCTGTGCTCTGTATCAGATACAAACCCTGGGTGGGTGGGTGCTTCTCCTTTTGTGGTATCTGCTTAACTCGGCTCAACTCGGCTTAACTTTGTTGCACTCAAGGAAAAAGTCAAACATCTAAATTGTTGTTTGTTAAAAAGAAACGTAAAGCATGTCAGAGCGCTGATCTGGTGAAGTGAGATTGTAATTTAGGAGTGGCACGGTGGTGCAGCACAGAAAGAAGGTTGCTGGTTCGATCCCCAGGTTGGACAGGGCTTTCCTGTGTGGAGTTTGCAGGACGGAGATGCGGACATGGGAAGGCACGTTCATTTACAAAGACCTTTTGACTGCTGACTTTGCAACATAATGGTGCTGCCATTGTTAATTTGTCCTTTGTGTCTCTTAAAATCCAAAAATTAACTTGACTAAAACAGTCTCTCAAAAGTTAAGACATCTAATGAGTGAGAAAAGACTTCTTTGAGACTTTCTAAATCTCTTAAGACTTTTAAAGACTTATTTAGGATCGTTAATAACTATCTTACACCTTGTAACATTCACATTAATTCCCTGAGGGCACAGTATCAGTACAGCGGACGACACAGCTTTGGATTCAGCAGCACTGTGCATGATCCTCATACACACTCACTCACAGAGCTCCTGTCTCCCTCTGAGTCTGTGTGTTCACCTCTCAGCAGCATTATTCCTCTGGTACCACCTCTGGATTCAGAGCAGATGGGACATTAGGATTAGGGAAGTGTCACATTGGTGTAAATGTAACGGCTTGAAATGGCAGCGTGAATGGGACCAGTAAGAAGACGAGGTTTTTTTTTTTTTTTGACCAGAGACAGTTCAGTCACCTTACATCCATCCATTTTCTGTTCTGCTTATCCCTTTCGAGGTTCCGGGGGTCTGGAGTCTATCTCAGCTGACATTAGGGGAGAGGTGGGGTACACTCTGAACCTATCACCAGCCAATCGCAGGGCCACATAGAGAGACAGACAACCATTCACGCTCACACTCATACCTAAGGGATATTTGGAGTCACCAGTTAACCTAATGAGCATGTTTTTGGCCTGTGGGAGGAAGCTGGAGAGCCTGGAGAGAACCAGGGAGAACATGCAAACTCCACACAAAAAGGCCCTGACTGACACAGGGATCAAACCGGCGACCTTCTTGCTGTGCACCACAGTGCTGTCCAGGTTGCAAGCAGAAAAAAAAAGTATTAAATGTAGCCAAGTTAGGGCAGTCACAACATGATGTCCCAAACTATGATGCTCCACCTAATGATTTCAGTCCCTGCTCCTCCTGCTTGGGACCTTTCTATAGATGATACAAAGACTGGACCAGGTACCAAGTACCAGGTAAGATCCACCATGGAAAACCAAAAGTAACCAAGTAGAGTCCAGCCAAGTCAAGCAGATACCACATTGTGGAAACGCCCTGTATATGTTTCGCATCTCGTCACGAAATATCTCTGCAGAGAAATGTTGTTTGAAACTGCCAAGTGATGTTCTTGAATATAATAATGCATTTCATGAAACGAGTGTCCATGTGTCGTGGGTAAAGGGATCAGTGTCCCCCCTGGGAAGTGTGGGGACAGTCTAATGTCGCTCAGCCTGCTGTGTGATGGTGTGTAGGAGCTCACCAAACCAAACCCTCTTCTGCTTTGAGCTTCTTTTTGTCTGCAACTCAGAGATATGGGAGACTAAGTCTTAGTTCATCCAGGCTGGGGACTGCGTAGCACACAGAGGGACAGAAAACATGAGTAGAGGTCTTCACAGCTCTACGCAGACCTTTGCAGAGGACAGACTAAACTACTGCTTGTTTGTTAAATAGTCACTGACCCCTGATTCGGTGATCTGAGCCATAAATTCATGCCGTGACTTGGCCAACAAACATGGATGACTCGTCTCAACCAGCGTGGTGATCTTAGAGAGCAGAGGGGTCGAATTAGATGAAGCCTGAAAGTGCACTGTACACAAAACATTATTTATAAACAAAGATTTACATCACAGACTTCATTCTTTCTCTGCTTTGAGGTTTGGTTTGTATAAAGGAATAGTTCAGGATTTTTGAAGTGGGGTTGTATGAATTATGTGAGATTAGCCAGAACATTAGCCACTGACAGACATTAGCTCCGCATCTGTTCAGAAACAGTCGCCACAGAAGCGAGGTGGCTCCACCAGCTCTGCAATTTTGGCAGCGCCTGCCAGCCTGGAAAAAAACCTGACCAAACTGGATAAATGGATCATTTTTGCAGCGAATTTGACCACCCTTTACTGTGGACTCTTGGCAATACTTGTACGCACCGGAGTTTACACAGGAAAAAACTTCTGTAGATGGATAGTCAACAGTCATGAATGAAAAATGGAGGAAACCATGATGGGGACTGGCACAGGCCATTTTACCTGTGGATAAAGGAGTGTGAATTGACATGTCGTCAAGCTGAGTACCTACGAGGTGTGTCAGAAAAGTTCCAGGACTGGTGTCACAAAAGATTTCTTTCAAACCCAAACTTCAAACTAAGAGTTTTCCCCCTTCAGAGTAATCCCAGCATGTCTACAAAGAGATACTGCAGTGTTTGCTCGTTCAGTGCGTGAGAAGAGGCAAGAGTTGTGGCAGAACAAGTCGTGGCTGCTTCACTAAGACAACACGCCTACTCACAATGCCCTGAGCATCGGACAGTTCCTGGCCGAGAAGAACATCACCGTGCTGGAGCAACCTCCCTACTCACCCGACCTGGCTGTGTGTGATTTTTTCCTCTTCCTTAAGCTCAAGGGGGTCATCAAGGGGACCCGTTTTAAAGACGTGAACGACATCAAAAAGGCCGTGACGACGGAGCTGCGGAGGATCCCTGAAGAATCCTTCCAGGAGTGCATGAACATAGGTTACATAGGCTGTGCCCTATGCTGGGCTTGGTGGTGGAAAAGTAAGTTGTTGTCAATGTTCTGTTAACAGCATGTAGTCACCCTACACTGCTGTGTGGCTCTAGCTTTCATACCAACTATTTCTGCGCAGATGTAGAGCTGATCTCTGTCACTGTAGCTTATGTTTAGGCTGCTGAGATGTACCTCATACAACCCCACTTCAGAAAGGCCAAACTATCCCTTTAAGCATGTGACTGTTTGCTGAGCACTCCACGCTCTCACCGTTCAGTCACTGACATGTCAGAACAGACAGGCTCCATGATACCAATCAGGCTATATGTTTAATCATGCTTATAACACTGATTGAATCTATATTCAACAGAGACAAATGTGATGAGGACAGATTTATGATCTGGGCGTCCATGGATCTGTCTTTATCATAAATTCTTATGTCCAGTCCCTTTGTCTCTGCCTGGATGGATACATCTCTGGATTTATGTATGTGTAAATACAAATATATGTAAGCATATGTATGTATCTATAAAATGACGAGTCTGTCTTCATCCTGCTCTATTGTGAAGTGTCTTGAGATTACACTTGTTATGAACAGGCACAATACAAATAAAGATTGATTGATTGACTGAGTTTGACTGCGGCAACAAGAATCCATTTTAATAGGCTTCAGTGTTCTGATGTGGTCAAAAAGATCAGCCTCAAGTCTGAGTCGTAACTGCAGATACCATGTCCCCTCTACAGATGTTTCAAGAACCGGTCGAACAGGTTAACCTGACACAGCCTAAATATGTCTTTACATTTAAAAAAGTGAGATAATGCAAGATTCAGTGCACTTACAAGATGCTACATGCTTATTTTGCTCCTTTACAGTCAGGAGAAGGACCATTAAGCTGGAGTATCATCCAGGGCTGGTGCCAGCAGGTCATAGTCTGAGGTTGTTTTCACACTTTGATCGTCTGGGATTCTTGTTTCAACGCAAGTGGGAGTTTCCTGTTCAACACATTGTTTAATCATAAGTAGAGGTCTGAAAGTTCAGAGTTGAAAAAGTTAGCCCTCTTACAATTATGGCAAAAATAACACATCCTGCGTGGTAAGCAAAGTTGCCCATTCCTGGTATAAAGTCTTTACTAAAGAAGTTTACAGGAATAATTTAAATTTACAGTTTCACAACAAAAATACAAATATTGAAAGATTATTTACAAAACTAATAGTAGGTAATACCAGAAATACGTGAAATACGTTTGGTATTCGTGCATGTGGTGATTATGGAAAGTCTTGACTGCAAATATCAAGATTTTTATTAAAGTTTATTTAATTTATTTCTAAAACAACTTAAATCTGCTGGGGCACCACATTAAGGTACTATTGGTGGAGGGCTATGTGTTGCCTCTGGGCCACCAGTGACACCCCCCACATAAGCAAAACATTATCATTTCGTCATACCTCATCAGCCTGGTCGCTGTACTGAAATTATTACCTCCACCAGGAAGGTTATGTTTTTGCCGGCGCATGTTGTTTGTCTGTTTGTTAGCAAGATTAAACAACATACATAACTACTGGATGGATTTTGCTGAAATTTTCAGGAGATGTTGGTTAAGGGCCAACTTAAAAATGATTAGATTTTAATGGTGATCCAGATAACCACCATTAGTGAATGATCGTTGTTTCTCAGTAACTGTCTAACTAATAATGATATCAACATGACTGAGTGCTTGGTGTGGGTTTTCAGGGTCATGGATCATATTATGATGGTAACTTTATCATGGACCTATTGATTACAGATGTAACAGCAATATGTGAGCTACCTTGGTGGAGTTTTGCGCTCTCCGAGTGCTTTCTAGTTATTACTGCTGCTAATTATCCTGCCATCGCAGTGTGATGAGTTAACTCGTCATCCTGTTTGCTGAATTTATTGTGTCATCGCTGCAAACTAATTGCTCCAGGTCTTGATTGGAAGGGAGCTGAGTCCACAGAACAGAGAGCGACTGCTTGTATTGGACAACTCTGACAAATGACCAAAGTGTGAAAACTACCTGAAATGAAAATATCAGCAGTACCTTGCTCAGAGGTTTGTTGGATAAAACACCTGAAATTAAAAACAGTCTGCCATTTGATCTGTAAAGACCTCTACACAACGAAGGCTCTTACCATGAGGGTCCAGGTGTGAACAGGCAGGAAAGCAACATGTTTGCTGAGAAATGACTTTATCTCTGGGTTTTTGGGTAACGTCATCAGAAGAAAAGAGCTTTTAATGTAGCGGGCTGAGAAGATTTAGTGTTTGTGATCACTGACTGACTGACAAAAGCCAACCAACTGAAGTGTGGTTGTCTCTCGTTTTCAGGGCATAGAGCAGTTGAAAAAGGAAGAGAGAAGATGGGCTAAAAAAACTAAGTGGATGAACATGAGGGCGGTATTTGGACACCCTTTCTCCTTATTGTGGTTTAGTCCCTTCTCCACCCCTGACCATGGGAAGGCTGAGACCTACCAGTATGTGGTGTGAGAGCTCAGCGCAGGAAAGCGCAGCGGCTCTGTCAGAACCAAAGTGCGGGGTCCGGCTCAGCTATGGCAGTCTGATGCTCCAGACGCTGAACTTGAGTGATTTCCCACGCTAGCCATGGATGGCGTCCCATCTGCTTTTTTTTTTTTTTTTTTTTTTGCCAACTAAGTGCTCTATGCTTTTATTTTTGTGTTGCCTTGGGTGAGTTGAGTTGCAGAGAAAAAGAAACACCTTATAGTTTGTGAATCATGTTTTAACACTGTGAAAAGATCTATTTCTGTTGTATCAGACGCCTTCTGTTTACTGTTTTATCTCCTAAGGTCTCAAGCTAAGCCAAATGCCACAAAAACCTGTTTTTCTCTTTTATTCTTTTGGAGTTCGGCCACAGAGATAGTTTCAGTTTGCAGTCAGTGCTCAGAGCCCACAGATGATTGTCTAATAAATCTGTTAATCAATCACAATATTTAAAAAGAAGTCCATCATGTCCCAAGAGCTCAACTGATCCTTACGACAATCTACGACCAATCCCTGATTGGTGGGTCAGAGAACCAATCAGAGAGCTGACAAAGGGTCAGTTTTGACCACCTCTGTCTCCTGTCTGATCACATGATCACATCTTTAACGTCTTTTATTGTTGTTTCTGCTGACTGCCTCTGATGACAGCTTAACATCCTTGATTCACAGGGCATGCAGAACTTAGAGAAGGTTATGGATAAGTGAATTGTTCAGCAAAATAAAAAATTATGTTGTTTCCTAAGGCTAATTATTGACTCTGAACTGGAATTGGTTTTCATTCCCCTCCCTAGTTAGGAGTAAGGATGTTTGTCAGCACCTGTGTTTTAGCTCAAATCTTTTTCATATTTGCTTTTGGGATTAAATGGACTCCACAACTGCAGAGTTTGTGTTGAAAGTGTTGAAATTGAATTCATCTAAAAGGGGCTCATGCTTGGCTTATTAACAGTTCTTGCTGGTCAAATAAATGAGAAATCACAGTAAATGTAAAAGGTTAAAGAGGTCATATTTTGCCTGCGATTATTTTTTTAAGACTACAAGAATATGTCACAATCACTAATGTTCAAAAACACCTACGGAGTGCCCTGATCCAGCTGTATTCTCTCCTCATCTGAGAGTTCCTGCCCCTTTAAGGCTCCCCTCCCCACATGGGCCTAGCCTACTCTGATTGGTTTACGGGTCTACTATGTAGTGATTTGTGTGATGTCACACTGGTAGGTCTTTTCAGGAAGGCAGAGGAACAAGATGTTGTTGGCAGCAGGTGGCACTACAAAGAGGAGAGAGGGATAGAGAGAGGGACTTAGGGCCTGTTCACACGGAGACAAATTCAGGCGTTTCCGCACAAGTTTATAGTCGTGTAGGTGTTTTGTCCGCACGGATCCAGCGTTTCATGTGCCTGAAAATGGGTCCCAGAGTGGATAAATCTGAAATGCCGGCTGGATGTTTCCATGTGGACAAGGACTAAAATGCATGTGTGAACCCTGACAATAACAGAAAAATGATGGAATATGGTGTTGCGGTGAGCTTGTTTTGGCTTTTACCGTGAAGTGTTCTGCAACAAGTGGACTCAGAGAATGATCGTGATGTTTGCACAGGCTCCATGTCTTCTTCTCTGGTTTTGGTGTATGTCTGCAGCAGTGTTACAGTGCCACTTACAGGCCTGTCATGTGTACTACAGTGTTTTCTTGTTGATGGACACATTTACTGAAACAATGATGTCTTTGCAGAAAGTAATTTCAATACAAAAATATTTTTGTCTCCATGTGGACGGAGCCTTAATGCACCAGACTCTCTGTCTTGTCCATAGAAGTTTTCTATCACACAGAGAAGACATGTTAAACACACCACTAATAAGCTAAATATGGGCTCTGTAAAGGCCAAGTGTTGTTTACTTGAGAGTCAGGGGCCTCAAATAAACAAAACATCTAAAGAGTCAAGATGTAGTGACCCAGTCACCCCCCTTTCACTGTTTACTGTTATTTAAATTGAGGACGCTATTCGGCATAGACTGCACTTATAAGGCGCGTTTATTTCCCTTTTGAGGAAAAATGTTGAATAAGCAGAGCTGCCTGTGCAAAGAGGATGTGTCACAGTGAACATACTAAAGGGCAAAGTTTAAAAAGCATGATATGACCTCTTTAATATCTGCACTTGAGTTTAAACGGACCCCACAATTACAGAATATTTTTGGTGAACTGTTGAAATGAAATTGATCATAAATGGGACTCGTGCTTGGCTTTTTAATAATATTTGCTGGTCAAAATAACTGTAAATGTAAAAGTTTGACTCTTGGCTGTGTTTCCTTATTATTATGATTTACATAAAAACATCTAAGGACTTTCATTATTCATGATTACTAAGAATGATCATTTGCACTCTGTATTTATTATTAAATATTTTTCTCTGTTTTTAAGTATGCATTTTATTCTTCCTCTCTGTGTTCAGACGATATTGTATGTATTCTTTGGTATGGTTTAGTGGTTCAGCTGAAGGCTAGTTTGTAAAACTCTGCTGGTGTGATCGTGCCAAGTGAGAGTGATGGAGGAGATGATTTGTTTTTTACTGACATTTTAATTCTTTTTAAATATTCTGAAGGTATTTCAGCTCATGCACAGAGAATAAATAATTCTCAGTTGCTATTCAAAATCTGTGTTTGATTTTTTTAATCATAGTAAGATTTAGGAGAGCATGTATGCCCAAACAGGACTTTGATTTTTTAATCAAATTTGGTATGCAAATATTGGCATTGGTAGATAACTCCCTTAAAAATGTTGTTGTCTGTATTAGCTAGGGATGTAATGATATGAACATTTCATATGACGGTTATTGTGGCCAAAATTATTATGCTTATCATTATTATCACGGTATCGTTGCAGTATGCTCAAAATGTTCAAAAAGTCCATTTCAAGGGGGAAAAATCTCCGTTTCAGTATCTGTGCTGGCACAAACAGCCGTACTTTCGCTTTCAGAGGCCAAACACTGCAAACTGTGCATGTGTGCAGAAACATAGTTCTGACTTTTCCAGGCAATGAACTGCATCACCGTGAGTTATTGACAAAGGGAGGTAATCAAACACGGTTTTAACGGTATTTAAAAAAGGAAATGGTAATACTAACCATCTGAAATTTATGATTTTATCAATAACCATTACATCCCTAGTATCAGCTGATAAGAACGTCTTTGCTTATATTTTGACTGTAGGAATTGGCCATAAAACTCCAATTTACTGGTTTTAAAAAGTATAAATTTATAAATAATTTCGTGTCACACCTTTGTCTAACACAAATCAAATGCCTCTGTACAAGGAACAGGACATTTTTATAAAGCTTTGTGCTCTCTAAAAATGGTATTGGTGATAAGAAGAATGGGAATATCGGCATGTGGAATATTGGATAACTCCTGTATCTTGCACCCCTTTATCAAATAGTGTTCAACAAAAGGGTTTCCACTTTTCCTGCATTCAGCCCTCTCACATTCTCATTGTTGTATTTCCACTCCATCCTCATCTCTGATTCTCTCCCCACTTTACGTCTGTCTTCTGCCTCTTCCCCATGTCTCTCTCCACACTCATGCATTTGCTTTGGTTGATAACTTACAATGCCGAAAGCCTCTGAAGCAGACATCTCTTAGTAGACTTAAGGAAAGGTAAGCTACAGCAACGGTCACATTAGCCGCCTCATTGAGCTGAACACATCACAAGCATGCAGACTTCAATCCGAAGACCAAAGAGTGAAACATGTCTTATTTTGCCGTCTCTGTTTTCAACCAAACACAATGAATAATGAGTGAGATCTGATGCATGCACTGTTAGACCATCTGACGCCTTAGCGTTTCCCCATGGGGTTTGTTTTTTATTATTTTTACTTTTGGAGTGCATGCAAGTCATTTTTACTGTGTTTCATTTCAATCAGGGCATATTTCTCAGAACAAAATGTGTCTTTAAAGTCGGGTTGTTATGACACCAGAATTGTGAACTTTGATACAACACAAGAAAAGAAATTCGATATTCAATTCCTGTTTTGACAACACAGCAAATGAAAAGATGACTAATAGTCCTTGGAAAAGATTCTTTTCTTCTTTTTATTCACAGCCTTCAGAGCAAAAAATTCTGAAAAAACAAACAAATGAGAACACATTCAGTAAATTCTGAAGGCTCTCCAGGCTCTTGTTTTGTGATTGCTTGACTAAAATATTTTTTTTTCTTAAATGTTCAAAAAGTGAAGTCAGGTTGGTCTTTCCAGCTGTTTTCTGTGTTCACCTAAAGTAAGAAGTTACAGGAACATGATAATGAAAGAAAATAAAAGATTATAAGTAGTTGATGAACTAACATCAGTTGAAAAACAAGTCTAGATCTGTTGTGTAAAGTTTGATATGTTCGATTTTTCTAAATGCAAAATTTCACAGTCTTGTTTTGAAAATATGTTGTAAAAAAAGTGTCAAACATTTGTTTTTTTGACAACCCTAGAGACATAGTTTGGGTTTTTTGAAGTGTGGTTGCTCAGGGCCGATGGCACAAGTCAATATAATTGCCAATAAAGCAACCGGCCAGCTCTGTCTCTCAGGGGAGATGACGGTACGCTGCAGTAAATGACTCCACCAAAAGTCTGATGATCGCCCCACTTTTTCCAACACAGTTGGTGAACTCTTACACTGCTAACTAATCATTGAAAAAAATCCCTGGATCCACATCTGGATTCATATCGCCACCAAAATATGATCATTTATTCCTTTTGTCGTGACCAGCATGCCCTCAAAATTCATCCAAATCTGTTCATTAGTTTTTGAGTTACTCTGTTTGCAAACAAAGAAACGATCAAACACCGGCAACAAAACGACCCAGTGTTAACTTTGCTGACTAATTATTTTGTCAGTTTTCCTCAACAACCTTTTTTCCCTGACGGAAACTAGACACACATGGACAAAAACTAAAACTAAATTAACTGACATTTTCATCAACAGATAAAAATGAGATAAAAATGTTTGACAGAGTCTCAATCCAATCAGACCTAATTTGGTCATGTAGAAAGTAGAGACAAGTTAGGAATATATCCAATCACAGCTACTTTGGTTGTGTGGAAAGGTTGGATGAGTTAAGAGGGACATCCAATCACAACTGCCTTAGCTTCATGGTGGTGGGATAAGTTGGGGAGCGATCCAATCAGAGCTCCTCTCTTTATGAATTGATATATTCATGTAGAGCAGGTTCACTCTTTGTTGTCAGTTCTGGTATTGTAACTGAGATGCTCTGCCAGGTAGCCTAAATAAAGGTGACTGCATTTCACACAAAAGTTCAATTTGTTTCTGTTCATTTATACATTCAGACTTTACTATCATTCAGTAAAGGGTTATTAGATGTTTCATTTTATCCAAGAGTAAAACATGACTTCAGAAATTCAAGGAAACATAAAAAATACCTTACACTTTACACTTCATATGTTAGTCGACTAAATTTACAGTAGATTTCATCGACTAAAATGTGGTGAAATTCCATCACCTAAAACTAGACTAAAATTAAAACAATTTAGATGACTAAATTATGACTTATTTTAGGCAAAAGACTAAAACTAAATTAAAAAGTGCTGTCAAAATGAACCCTGGATTGTCCCTTGGAGCGAGATGATTGGACGTATAAAATCTGGTTTGTGTCTGAGAAACAGGCCCTCAGATTAGACTCATATCTGCATTAGGAGACATCACTGTGTCGCTGTTGTGATGAAGGTGCATGAAAACAGAAGCCTCCAGACTGCTCCTCCGCCTCCTTCATTGCAGACTCTTTTTACTGTCCTCCTCAGGGGATCGAGCGTCTGAAGGGGGAGACGGGGAAATGGGGGAAGGTGCCGTGCTGGGAGGCCATGGAGATGGCGTTCGGGGGCCCCTTCTCTCTTTCCTGGTGCAGCCCCTTCGCAGGTTTGAGCTGCAAGTCGAGCCCCCCGGAGCACGTCAGCGTCCCAAAGGGGGACATCATCGAGGAGGACGTCATAGAGATACCTTTTGACTAACCCTGGTCCTCCTGAACAACACAGCATCTGTGGACTCAGGGGAGGAGCTGTGGTTTTATGGAGGCTTTCCAGACAGTGTGAAACATCCCTGAGTTCTGTTTATGTATGTCCAGTATATAAGGGCTGAACAATGTCAGGGGAAAGTTATATTGCTTTTTTAACGTTTTTTTTTTTCCAGATGAGTGCTGTCTTTTTAATGTGTAAGGATCTTAAAAATGCCTCTTTTATTATTTGTTCACTGAAGACACGCCTACAAGTGTTGAAGAATAACGACAAAAAGACTAAAGAAAGAATATAATCTGAACAACTCCATTTGATTCACTCTCTCTTGAATTGAAACACTGCTATTGGACACTGACATTGGATTATTACCGATATCTGATATGTCGATATTTCTAGACTGATGATCGCCAATATTGATACTGACATTTTTTCAAAGAGCACAAAGCCTCCATTTTTATAGTCAGTTTGCGTTACAAACAAATGTAAGACAAGAAAAACCTTATTTGGTTATTCTGCCAATATTACAGCTGATATGTTGGAAATGTATGGCCAATTCATGTGGTTGAAATATCAGCTGTAAATATCTGCAGACATCAATATTGATCTGATATTATCGTACATCCCTACCTGCAGTGAAACTATTGCACAAGTTACAGTTGAGATGATTAAACAGTATATTGTTCAGCCCTCATATGGTCGCAGTCGGGCACAAACCTCTTATCTCCATTTTTATGATTTTCATTGTTTTTGTAAAACAGTAGGCGCTGACTGTAGATTGATTTTAGCACTGAACTACCTAAAAGTCCAAAAAGGAAGCAAACAGGAAGCAAACAGCAGCTTTCCCACTTTAGTCCCACTTGAGCTTCTGCTCTGAGCTGTGCTACGCTCAAACCTCAGAAACAGAGCTGGTGGGCGAGGGCGCGGGTCGTTGGTCCAAACAAACCATGGAGCGGCTGGAATGCTGTAGGACCGACTGTGTGTCCATAATCAGGATTTTAAAGCCTGAGTGTGTATATTGTGAATATGGCAGCTGATGTAACTGTAGCTGTTTGGACTGTGCAACATTGATATGCAAGAGCTAATGAACTGATCAGATATTAATATAATAACCAATATTATTACATCATAATTCTTTATGTGTAAGGAAACCTCAAACTCAACAGACCTAAAGCACAAAAACCTGTAGACAGACTTTGTGTAGCACGAAGGGATGCAACAATACACTTAGCCCGTGGTTCAGTACGTGCCTTTATTTTTTAGGTTTTTGGTTCAGTTCAGTTGGCAGTCTTGTCTGGTTGGGGTGCTTTTTTTTTAAGTATAAAAAATATTCCATTCTGGAGCATTTAAGGCAAAATTTGCCAGAACAGCAAGGAGCTGTTGAGGGGAAAAAATGGATTTTTTTTCTCCTTCAGCAATTTTTAAAATTGTTTTGGAAAAAGAAAAAAAAATTCCTAAAACATTCTTGGCACAGTTTATGATATAGGATTAAAAAAAAAAACGTTTCAGGTGCTTTTTTAACCCGACACACCAGATGAACAGTTCAATATATTTCACTAGTCTTTCTTAGAAAGAGCCCAAAGAAAGGGCTTGGGAACCTTTCAAAGCTAACTGGACGATAAACCCATCAATCACATTCATTACAGGCCAATCAGATGATGCAGTAGGCGGTGCCACAGCTGTAATGTAAAAGAGAAAGTGAGACACTTTGTAAAACATTCTAACAACAAAACATGTCAGAAGTTGATATGTGTTTTTCATTTAATAAAGAAATGTGGCCCAGATGTGATAAATCAGCCTCTGGAACGGTTAGCATCTGTGCTAATCTCTGTACAAGCAGTTGCTTCCTGCTGTCTTCTCGCTCACAGCTCCCTCTTCCTGCTCTGGCTGCTTTGGGCTGCTCACAATCGTAGGTTGGACCTTGGCAAGATGGATCTCTCTGATCACAGACATTGAATCAGGCCGATCCATCTGCACCCCCAGCTGTCATCTTTAATATTTTTATGCCACTGTAATAACAAACAGACAAGTCAACTAATTTCACCTCCAAACAGCTGTAGTTATTCAAGTTTTTAGACAAAACCAAATTAGCTTTTTCTTGGAATTGTACTTGAACACATTAAGATTGCATTTTTCTTATTCATCTAATTGTGATTTTTTCTGAGCTGCTTCTAAAGGCATCATAATATAACTGCAGCCATCTGCTCGTTTAGACTTAGGCCCTGTCTACATGGAGACAAAAACACTTTGAAAGTGTTTTCTGTAAAGACGACATTGTGTCAGTAAATGTGTTCGTCCACACAAAAACTCTGAAAACACTGTAGTGCACATGTCAGGCCTGTAGGTAACACTGTAGTCATACACCAAAGCCAGAGAAGAGGACATGGAGCATACACATACATCATGAGAAAGGTGCGTTTTCGAGCACCTGATACGCCCATGCGGCTTAAATCTTGTGGGGATATGCCTGAATATGTCTCCATGTGGACGGCCCCTTATTAGGGATTGTAAATTTTGTATGTTGCCAACTTCAGCAGGAACCTAAAATGGATCACAGTTATTGACATATGAGAGTTTTGACAAAGTCTGGGGGTGTTTTTCACGGCTGTATGGAGCAGATGAAGCAGACTCCAGCATGTTCAGAGTTTGTGTGTTTGCTTAATGTGATTCACTCTGCTGATGTGCGTAGAGTTTCTGTTTCCCCTGTTAGACCGGATGTGCTTTCGTGCACCAGCGGTTTAATAAGATGCTGTTACATTCCAAGGTCTGGCTATGAGACTTGATAGCAGTGTTGATTATGCTCAGGTAAATGCTGACCAACCTTCACTTCCTACTCCCACCACAGATTAGAAGAGGAAGGGTCCCTCATGTTGTGTGTTGATGCATATTGCTGCCTCTTCTCTCAACGCAGTAGTGTGGTGTCTTGACTCTACTTTAGTGTGACACTACGCAACTGTCACAGTCTTTACAGATTTTGGAGACTAGGAGTTTACATGAATAGACTGTTTTTTTGTCTGAGGACTGAAAACAGGATTGCACACTTAAACTGCGCCTGGTGAGGGTCACAAACTCACTGAAGCCAACTGAACGCATCAAACTCTCAACAGTTTGTTTTGATTTTCCTGCTGCTGTTGGTTATCTTCTCCCACGCTTCTCGCTTTTATTGGCTGTTGGCAACATGTGTTTGCAGTTGGGTCAGTGTACGCGACGTGGTTGCTTCCAGATTCGGCTCAAAAAATTCAAACATGTTTGTTTGACTACAGCTGAGGTCAGATCTGGTGTTTGTGCCAACCAGCCATGCAAACTGTGCCGGACTAATGCAGGGCACAACCGCAGCTGAACGAATACAGAGAGAAAAAGGCGACAATTAATGACCGTTCGTGCTCAAATCCAAAAATACCACAATTCTCACAAGCATATTGAACCGTTGACGTCGCACCAAACACTTGAAGATTTTATTGAAAATCGTTGCATCCCTTGTAGCTGGTGTGAAATCCCTCCTGCAGCTGACGGGCTTCCTGTGGGTGATCTGTGACAGCAGTAGCAGCACTAGAGCAGTCTGATATATGAATCCAAATCGGCTGTTTTTGTTATCGTAAACTCACTTTTAAGTAATTGTACATGTTTGTCTCTGACTGTAAATATTGAATTTAAAGGGTGGTTCTGCAGGATAAACTGTGACCACGCCGTTAATTCTTTTCGACTTAACATCCTGAAAACGTATGAGCACATGAAAGCAGAATATACATGATGAATATAGATTATATTAGACTATAACATAGATATTAGAACATAATTCCTGATAGTCAGATGTAATATTATAATATATTATACAAAAGGCCGACACTAATAGAGCAGCGTGTCTGATGTATGAGACACTTAATGTTGATTTTGTGAATACTTTTTCAACCTTCTCTTAAATAAATGTACCTCTGTTGCACCTAAAACATTTTCCTTTCTTAACTGGAGCTGCCAAACCTGCAGTATTTACTGAGATATTAGTCTTATAGCTAAAAATAGTTGGAACTGGAGGAACTAAAAGCTCATTTAAGCACAACCAAAGTGTTTCTGATGTATCTCGCAGCCTTGAGCTGACTCAGGTGAGCATCACTAACTGAAGCAGCAATATTTGTTTTTAACCACTTTTCTGTCTCTGATGCCTTTTATGACGATAAAACTCACACTGTGCCTTATTTGTCTTGACAAGCAAACGCTAAAGGGCAGGGGAATAAAAACTTTGTACGCTACTGTAAATTCATCTCGTTTTGGTGTCTTTGTTCGTCGTTTTCATCTTTGTCCCTCGTGTAAAAATGGGAAAGTCGACAGAATCTGATTTTATGTTTGAGAGATTTGTGTGGGCTGCTTAAGGGCTTGAAGCTGTGTAATATGCTCTGATGGGACCACTCTGTTTTTATGTTTGCATTATTTTAACAGCTGTCTTCTCACTGTATGAACTTCTTTTTGTTTTCTAAAATAAATGCTTTATTTCATAACTGCACTCTTTGACCTCCCTCTCCTTTTTGCTGCGATTCATGATAAAAAACAGAATATGTTGAATCATTTTAACAACAAACTGTGAAGCATGTTGTTATGCACAAGTCCTTTAGGTAGATACGTTACAGCAGCTGATTATACAGCAACAGGAGAATAAACACTGAATAACCTCTTAGAAAAAGAAAATATACTTCATATGATAAACAAAAGGTCAGCCTTCAGCGATGAACACCTCCAAGACCAAGGAGACGGTCACTGACTTTAGGAGACCCCCGCTCCAGCCAGTATCAATCAGAGGGAAGGTCACTGAAGGGGCTCAAACCTAGAAGTGCTTATGTGTGCACCATGACAACAAGCTGGACCGGTCTATGAACACAGATGAAGGGGCTCTTCTTCCTCAGGAGGCTGCTGCAGATGTTCTATCACTCAGTATAATCTTAATCGGCTACAGATAGCTCAAAACACAGCTGCCCAAATAGTGTTTAACTGTTCATACAGAACTAGAGTTTATGAGATGCTTAATAAGTTGAATTGGTTACCAGTTAAAAGTAGGTTACACTATTCTCTTGTCAGTTTTGTTGGAAATATCATGACAACAAAGAGTCCTGTTAGTCTATCTAAGAATTTGAAGTTTTCTCAGGATGGACAAATACATTACACGTCAGTCTCATCAGAAAGGAGATTTCTCCTGCCTGCTTACAGAACAGGAGCTGGACAGAGGACACACCACAGAGCCATGGTAGCATGGAACTCTTTACCCAGATTCTTGGTTAAGGAAACTAGTAATATGGCCTTTAAAATTAAATTGAAAGTGTATTTATTTACACAAGGTGTTACATGAATTTTTGGTTTTTCTTTTTTATATATTAATGTACCTTTTTCTTTTGACCCTAGAAGTACATAAGGGTTCTCAGATCATGAGTTGATCAAATATAACCAACTTAAATCAAGTGTCGTATGCTGTTAGAATGCATGCTTGTATGTCTAAAAATGGATATGTAATTTGTGACTTTGACCACAGGAAGAACAGCACTCGTCTAAGTATGAGATAGCTGATTGTTGGATCAATAAACAATTCAATTCAGTGGTCTCCAGGGTTCTGGTCTGCAGTTTGCTGGAGGGGGGGGGGATGTGACCAGGAAGCCGGACTCTGGGCATGGCAGGAGTTTGGACTCACTTGGACTGTGGTGGAGAGATGTACTCAGCACAGTGCAGGACGTCCTGGACAATAGTAACCATCTCCTCCACAACACCCTGCAGCAGTGGGAGACTCACCTCACTGCAGGACTGAGAGGTTCCCACAGACATCAGACTGAACTAAGACCTGGATACCTGAATTTCTCCAAAGGGATGAACAGAGTGTTTATCTGATCAAAGAGTTGATGTAATAGATCTTTAGTGCTCTAAAGAAAACACATTTCCAGGTAATGACGGGTTAACAGGGGAGTTTATAGATAATTTAGTGAATCAGTGGCTCCATTTTTAACAGCAATGTGTATGGAAGTAATAGAGAAAGAAAATACTGCCAACTTTAAAACAGAGGCTAATTTACAACTTATTAAAGAGCTCTGGTCATTACTTCAATGAAACCTGGGCCCCTGGAGGAGTCCACAGACATTCAGATTTATGTAACAAAGATGGACCTTTCACAACAGCTATTCTTCTGGTTTTTATGCTTGTAACTGAGAGCATCAATCTGTGCCAACAGACCACCAGGGAGCTTGCCTTTATCCTCACACACGCTGGATACTTGGATAAACCCACAGCAAAGCTCTGCTGGACTGGTTTCTACCATTTACAATGATGTGGTTTCCAAAAGTGGACTTACCAAATCCTGGATCCATGACCTCAAGACCAAAATCTTGATTTACACTGGATTAACATCTGGAGTAATACACTCCTGATCAAAATCTTAAGACCTGAGTCACATTGTGGGATCTTAAGAAGGTTTTAAGTAGAGGTTCAAAATGCAAAAAGAAGAAATGAGAGCAAGAGAGAAAAAAAGAAAACTGAGTAATTTTCCAGGAGGCTAGTGGGAACGTTGCTCCAAGTGGTGAAGATGGCTTCATGAAGACCATCTACCTGGAACTGATGTCCATTGTTGTAAACTTCTCTCACCATCCATCCTCAAATGTTCTCTGGATTTAGATCAGGGGAACACGCAGGATGGTCCAAAAGAGAGACAATATTCTCCTGAAGAAGTTCTTTGTTAGGTGGGCATTGTGAACTGTAGTGTTGTCTTGTTGAAATAACCAGTCATTACCACACAGACCAGGGCCCTCAGTCATTACTACACAGAACATGGCCCTCAGTCATTACCACACAGACCAGGGCCCTCAGACATTACCACACAGACAAAGGCCCTCAGTCATTACCACACAGACGAGGGCCCTCAGTCATTACCACACAGACCAGGGCCCTCAGTCATTACTACACAGAACATGGCCCTCAGTCATTACCACACAGAACATGGCCCTCAGTCATTACCACACAGACCAGGGCCCTCAGTCATTACTACCACACAGAACATGGCCCTCAGTCATTACCACACAGAACATGGCCCTCAGTCATTACCACACAGACGAGGGCCCTCAGTCATTACCACACAGACCAGGGCCCTCAGTCATTACCACACAGACCAGGGCCCTCAGTCATTACCACACAGAACATGGCCCTCAGTCATTACCACACAGAGGAGGGCCCTCAGTCATTACCACACAGACCATGGCCCTCATTCATTACCACATAGACCAGGGCCCTCAGTCATTACCACACAGACCAGGGCCCTCAGTCATTACCACACAGACCATGGCCCTCAGTCATTACCACACAGACAAGGGCCCTCAGTCATTACCACACAGACCAGGGCCCTCAGTCATTACCACACAGACGAGGGCCCTCAGTCATTACCACACAGAACATGGCCCTCAGTCATTACCACACAGAGGAGGGCCCTCAGTCATTACCACACAGACCATGGCCCTCAGTCATTACCACACAGACCAGGGCCCTCAGTCATTACCACACAGACAAGGGCCCTCAGTCATTACCACACATATGAGGGACCATAGTCATTACCACACAGACCAGGGCCCTCAGTCATTACCACACAGACCATGGCCCTCAGTCATTACCACACAGACAAGGGCCCTCAGTCATTACCACACAGGCGAGGGCCCTCAGTCATTACCACACAGAACATGGCCCTCAGTCATTACCACACAGAACATGGCCCTCAGTCATTACCACACAGAACATGGCCCTCAGTCATTACCACACAGACCAGGGCCCTCAGTCATTACCACACAGACGAGGGCCGTCAGTCATTACCACACAGAACATGGCCCTCAGTCATTACCACACAGAGGAGGGCCCTCAGTCATTACCACACAGACCATGGCCCTCAGTCATTACCACATAGACCAGGGCCCTCAGTCATTACCACACAGACCAGGGCCCTCAGTCATTACCACACAGACCATGGCCCTCAGTCATTACCACACAGACAAGGGCCTTCAGTCATTACCACACAGACCAGGGCCCTCAGTCATTACCACACAGACGAGGGCCATCAGTCATTACCACACAGAACATGGCCCTCAGTCATTACCACACAGAGGAGGGCCCTCAGTCATTACCACACAGACCATGGCCCTCAGTCATTACCACACAGACCAGGGCCCTCAGTCATTACCACACAGACCAGGGCCCTCAGTCATTACCACACAGACAAGGGCTCTCAGTCATTACCACACATATGAGGGACCATAGTCATTACCACACAGACCAGGGCCCTCAGTCATTACCACACAGACCATGGCCCTCAGTCATTACCACACAGACAAGGGCCCTCAGTCATTACCACACAGGCGAGGGCCCTCAGTCATTACCACACAGAACATGGCCCTCAGTCATTACCACACAGAACATGGCCCTCAGTCATTACCACACGGATAAGGGCCCTCAGTCATTACCACACAGACCATGGCCCTCAGACATTACCACACAGGCGAGGGCCCTCAGACATTACCACACAGATAAGGGCCCTCAGTCATTACCACACAGACCAGGGCCCTCAGTCATTACCACACAGACGAGGGCCGTCAGTCATTACCACACAGATGAGGGCCCTCAGTCAGTACCACACAGACCATGGCCCTCAGTCATTACCACACAGGCGAGGGCCCTCAGTCATTACCACACAGAACATGGCCCTCAGTCATTACCACACAGAACATGGCCCTCAGTCATTACCACACAGAACAGGGCCCTCAGTCATTACCACACAGGCGAGGGCCCTCAGTCATTACCACACAGGCGAGGGCCCTCAGTCATTACCACACAGGCAAGGGCCCTCAGTCATTAAGTTACTTTAGAGACATCTCCCTTATAGAAAGATCACTGGCTGTAAAGAATGAGCATCTGTGCAAACCCCAAGGAACAACTACAACCACCTACTTGTTATGAACTGGACACTCCACAGATATTTATTTATTCTTATATGTATACAAGAGTGCAAATGTTTGTGAGTATGTATGTGGGCTTGTATGTATTTATAATAATGTTTATTATTTGGTTTTTTTTATCTATAAAATTGTTTAAAACTTAAAAAGTTGATCACAAAAAAAGGTCTCACTGAACCCAAATAAAGACACTTCTACTGAGAACTGGAGACCAATCAACCTGTTGAATAATGATGCAAAGGCATTTGTCTTCGTTTTTACTAGAAGATTGAAATGAGAAACTACTAATAAAGAACAATCTGTGTTTATGCAGGGCAGAAAATAAGTAATGACATTCTTAATGCAATTATTCTTTTAGTCCTATTAGACATTACAGATTAGAGTGACTATATTCTTCATGATGACTTTATTCTGTTTGTAAAACTATGACGCAATCAGTCACCAATTTATGATCCAAAGACACTTTTAGGGGATATAAAGAGAGGTGTGTGTAAACTGTCACACCAGAGACACAACTGATTACAGAAAATGAACCAGGCCGATCCAGCTGCACTGCACCGTTAAGCTCTGTGAGAGTGCTCAAAGTTTTATATGTTTATACATTTATAAAATATAATATTTCATACTGTGATGGCTCTCTTGGATAAATTCCAACCCTACTGAAAAATGAAGAGAGATAAAAAGACTGGAGATAAAATTAGTTAATATGAAGAAATTTAATGTTAGATCATCATCCCAAGATTATGTATTCATCAGACATGTGGATCCTCGCTCTTTGTAGAAGAGGGTTACTTTCTCCTCTGGTGTTTCTCTCCCCTCACCATCACCTCATCGCTCCCAAAACATTTCTCTCACGCTCACAGCACTGATCTTCTTAAATCTTCTCCTCGTGTTAAAGCGTCTCTGACTTTACTGAACTCACACTGAGGTTATTTTTCATAAATCTGTGATGTTTACAGAGACTAAACACAGATTTGACACCAAATGTTCACAGCGTTCAGATATTTCGTGAATGTGAAGCACTGAAGGATTGAAACTGATTACTTTAGTTAATTGATTTGTTTTTCCTGTATCTATAGCATGTATGTCTTTATACTGTGCCATGAAAAGATCATTTCAGGAGATTTTTAACATATTTTTTAGAATTTAAGTTTTCAATATCTCTGAAGTTTTAAAAAATATTTATCAAAAAATTAAAATCAGCAAGTTTCATCAATTATTTTATGTCTGACAGAATTGTCTCTGGATTTTCATTTTCAGTTTTCTTTTTTTTCTCATATTTGGAAGAATTTTTGGACAATTTAATTATCTAATGTTCTCATATTTAGAAACAAGGGCTCCTGCTGCTTCTATCCTACAACAACTTTTCATTCATTTTTTTCTCATTCTGATTACATCAGTTGTCGTGTTTACGGAGAAACAATTATTTTGTTTTTTTTGTGGGAAATTCAATTCAGAAAGTTTCAGAAGTTTGACAAACAGATTGTAGAATTTCCCTCGATATTTCATTTATTAAAAAAAACATGTTTCCTCCCATGTTCATTTTCTTAGGACTTGTCTTTTCTTTGTTTTATATCTTTGTAACAGAATTTTGGGAAATTCTCCATGTTCAATTTATTATATTTGAGAGACTAAACCATAACTGCAGCTTCATTTTTCTGCTAATTAAATCTGATTAAATCAATTCATACCACACTGGTGACAGAACATGTATAAGCATGCTGTTAAGCAGGAGTATAAATGTCAATGTTCGAGCCAAAAATATGTTTCTTTTGTGTTTATTAAAGGTTATTCCTTACAAATAAATTAGTGTTCTCGTAGCATAAAAAAAAAACATTCACCTTCTCTGGTGGCTGCCCATCTGATCATCTGAGCCTCTTTGGCTCTCCAAATACAAGACATGAGGAAAAGTTCTCTTGTTTTTGGTCATTGGTTGAATAAAATATTAAGAGCTGGTGTAATAGATGAAACTTAATCCATTCAAAACTTGATAATTAAAAATATGGAAGAGAAAAACCTCCCTGAGAATGAAAAGGTCCTCCGTTAAGACTGATAACTCTACGCTGTTCAAACATGAGCTCTGAGATCAGAGCTAAAGCCTTCAGCCGGCACTCTGTTTGATAACCGTCAGTCCAGAACGCTGACAGACTGTTTAATGGACCAAAACTGAGCAGTCTGTCCCTCAAAGAAACAAAAAACACCACTGTCAGGTCAAAAAGGGTCCCACAGTGATCCCCGGACCCCGACCACAGCTCTCAGTCCCTGAGGCTCCTCATAACCCACAGTGCCTCACGTGTCCTTCTTTGCCTCCTCCTGAGGGAGAGCCTGAGGCGTGGATCCATGAAGCACCAACAGTCCACAGAGAGTGAGGGACATACCCACCCACCACAGAGCTGCGTGGGTCTCTCCGAAGATCAGCCTCCCCAGGACGGCCTGGAAACACAAACAGACTCCGTCACAGCAGAATCTGGGAGGCACTGAACCTTAAACTGAGGATGATCAGGCACCAGAGGGAGGAGGAGGTGGGAGCTTACGGAGGAGATGAAGTTGGATGCGGTGGTGGTGACGGTGGCCCGAGCAGAGGACGAGCAGTGCCGGAGAGCTTTGGAGAAAAAAGTCCACATGATGGTGTTAAAGGTCAACAGCAGGGCGGCACAGAGCAGCCGCAGAGGGATGTGGAGCTGCAGACACACAGGAGAATCTGTGAGGAGGACGCCATTTAATAAAGATCTCTGTTTAAAAAGTTCGGTCTTAAGAAGTGATTTATGAAGTTGACAAATTGGAGCAGTTTTATAAGTCAATCGATCAGTCAATCAGTCTTTATTTGTATTGATCCAGTTCATAACAAACACTATCTCAAGATACTTCACAATAAAGCAGGCTGAAGACAAACTCTTCATTTTATAGATACACGTATATGCATACAAATACATGTAGTAAATTTTTTTGTGTCCACACATACAGACATCCAGAGATGTATCAATCTAGACCAGGGGTGGGCAACTGGTGGCCCGGGGGCCACATGTGACCCTTCATCTCACTTAATGTGGCCCACCAATAATTAAAAAAAATAAAAAATTGGAAATGTGAAGAAAACAGCAACAATTGCTAAATATGATTCATCATGAGTACCAAGTACTTATAATGCACAACATAATGTACAAATTAGGATATGTGATTAAATATTTCTACCAACCTTAGATTGCTGGGACATGTTTTGTTCTTTACAAGTCATTAAATAACTTACTTTGCTCTGCTTGTTTCTCTAAATATCTTTTATGAGGCACTAAAATAAGTAGTATTAGTAAAATATACATTTGGAAACAATGGTTAAGGTAATATATTTGCGCTCTAAAAACTTGTGAACATTCATTTTTTTATTGCATTAAAAAGAAGCTTAAATTGGCTTTAGTTATTCCTCATGCTCGTTAAATCTTAAACCAACACTACGTACTTTTTCCAGCCTAATATTTCTAGAATCATTGTGATGGTACATCACCCTACAACAGGTTGAATGACACCTCTGTCATGGTCTGAGGGGGTCTATATCACCTTCACTGGCACTAAGTAACTTCGATGTGGATGGTAGGAACACTTCCACACTAAAAACCTACAAATTTTTACTGCTTTGACTGCTTTACAGCACATGTCACTTCCCCCTCGAGGTGAAAGCTAAACGTTGGGAAAAAGAGAATATAAAGCAGTTTATGAATTTTTAAAACAGATTTAAGGAACATAATTTAGTAAATATGTACTTATTTTCCTAATGGAAATAGGGACCTCTGGCTCACACTCCTGCATAGAAAGTGGCGGTAATGCTTCTCTGACGTTGGATGCCACCCGCCATTAAACAAGAAGAAGAAAAAGAAAGCTACATGTAGTGTTGTTATCATGGCGGAAGCAGCGAAAAACCTGAAGAAAATAATTGTTTTATCGCAGGGGACAGTAAAAAAGAAAGCTGGAGAGTAACAAGCTAAGTGCCCGGACAGGGATAAACATTGGCCCGGCGTTCACTTGCTGGCGTGAGCTGAAAGTTGAGGCAGGATGTCCGACCGATGCTAATTTAGTCCTACTACTATTGGACTTGTAAGTACATGATGATTTGCTCAAATAGAAACATGATCGGACTGTACTTTATCAGTCCACGTGGTTTATGTCTCTTGGGACGTCCTGTTGGCTCACTTCTCCTCCCTCTGTATGTTGGTGTGAGGCGCTCTGTTTAACGACAGTGCAGTTACACTCAACGACCACAGAGGACCCTAGAGAGCTGAAAGCTAGAATCTTACAAAATAGCTTTAAATTGTTAAATTGTGTTTGAGTTTATATATATTAATGTTGGTATAATCCTTTATTGAAGCTTTGTATTTGCTATTTTTGTTTGCTTAAACTTTTTTTTCCTCATTGAAAGAGCCAGTATGTTGACAGTGCGGCCCTCAGGCACTGTAAAAAAAAATGTCTGTGGCCCTCTTGGTAACCAAAGTTGCCCACCCCTGATCTAGACAGAGACAAAGGGACTAAAATCACTTTTGTCTCGGCTGAATACAGACTCAGTCAATCAGTCTTTATCTGTTTAGCACCATATTTGTTGAATATAAATGTATTAAAGGTCAGCCCCTTGAGATGTAGCATCTCATGTTTAGAGGGACCAAATGCCTATATGGCTGTAAAGATATTTATTATGAATGTATCATCAATAACACCCATGAATACAGAGGTCATTCTAATATCAATATTAACATCTGTAACGATCATAAACTGGAGAGGAATGACGTTGATTAATATAGCAGCATCTAGCGTTGCCAACAAGAGGGTCACTGGTTCGAATTGCTGTGTCAACGTGTTTGTATGATCTCCCTGTGCATGCATGGGTTCTCTCCGGGCACTCTGGCTTCCTTCCACAGACTAAAAACATGCTCATGAAGTCGACTGGTGACTCCAAAAAATTCCCACTAGGTGTGAGTGTGCATGGTTGTCCATCTCTCTATGTGGTCCTGTGATTGGCTGGCGACATGTTCAGAGTGTACCCTGCCTCTCACCCGATGTCAGCAAGTAAAGAAGACCAATCGGACTTTCTTATGATATAAATATGATAATCGATTTTTAGTAGAGGGGATAAATAATCGACCGAAATAACCTTTTTTTGTGGAGTAAAGACTCAGTGTATCTCTGGTTTAACTCTTTGTTGACAGATTTTCCACCCCTAGAATAGTTTGTTAAACTGAATTTCCCCGCAGATTAACCAGAGATCAAATGAATGATCAGTGCACACAAAGACACAAACAGAGGGAAGAGTCTGACTCCTCAGCTCACCCAGACACAGGCGCCGGTCTGGCTGATCCGGCTCTCGCAGAGCTCCCTCAGGTAATCTGCACCGAGGGTCAGTTTGGCAGACAGGGCAGCCGCAGCTGCAAAAAAGCCCGCAAACAGCGCAGAAACAGACCCTGAGATCATTTTCGAGCCGGAGATCTTTTCTTCTTCCTGATTCATGAGAAGAAACTGGTGCTCAGCTTCGGGAGCTTTACTGCCGCCCAGTGTGTCGGAGTTTCCCTCTGAGAGCTGTGGACGGATCAGTGCAGCTCTGCGCGTCTCTGCGCACACGAGGGCCGTCTGCGCACGATCTGCTGCTCAACACTGAGAGGGCGAGTGTCGGCCTAAGAAACCCGCGCCTTTCGTTCTTCATTTGTTGAAAACTTTGACTGTGTTCATGCATATGGCATGAATTTTGGCAGGATAATGTATTTTTATTTGATCTTTTTCTCTGCAGCTCAGCTCCTGCAGTCAGTCTAAACTGCACTGTGAACAAACAGATGTTACACTCACAGTGCAAAATTTAATCAACAGACATTTTTGATCTCACTGCTATAACAAAATACATGCGTTTTATCAAATCTGAGTGTCAGTCTGGGCTTTTGCCTTGGAATTATTAATTGTGACCACTCTCCACCAGGTGGCGTCCTTTCATATGAAACTGAGAGAGTGTTTGACCTTGCACATGAATAATAATAATGCATAAAAATCAATATGGCTGCTAATCACTGGCATATCCCAGGCTGTAACCATTCAACACAAAAAATACAACAATTTCTTTTTTCTCTTTTTTGCTCTATAAACACGGTGACTTCGTGATACAAAAAAGTGGTATTTGAAGGGTGTAATTTGATGTCATGACTGACATTGGTTTGAAAATCAAGACTGAAAAAGTTGGATGTAATATCAACATTTTTATAGTTACTTATGGAAAGAGAATTTTTGTTTGTCATTCTGTGAGTGTGATTGTTTGACACTGTGCAGAAAATGACAATCTAAAAAAAATAACGTTACTGCTAATAAACGGCATATCCAAGGCTGTAATAATAATAAAAAAAATCTACTTTGCATGTGGGACATTGTATTCTTCAGTTCTTCAAAGGCTTTCTTCTTTGTGAAATGGTAAAAAACTATAGCTCAATGAATGCAGCATAATTTTAATGTTTAATATTTTTATACCTTGCATAGTTTTTGTGCTGTGTGGTGTGAATGTGGCTAACCAAGTCCAAAGGGTTAAAAAAAGACAGAGAGAGGGAGAGAGAAGCAGAGGTGGATCTGTGGGTGGGCAGAGATGAAAATATGAATTAAACTTTAATGATTAAAGATTTTTTTCTTGATAAAATACGGCTTTTGGAAAAGTGATTAATATTGAGAACACCCTTTCTTAAGTAAAACTACCCTTCCATTCATCCATCATCTATACCCCTTATCCCTTTTAGGGTCACAGGGGCTGGAGCCTATCCCAGCTGATATTGGGCAAAAGGCAGGGCACACCATGAACTGGTCACCAGCCAATCGCAGGGCCACACAGAGAGACAGACAACCGTTCATGCTCACATTCATACTTAGGGTCAATTTTAGAGTCACCAGTTTACCTAATGGGCATGTTTTTGGTCTGTGGGAGGAAACCAGTAAACAGAGAGAACCCACACATGCATGGGGAGAACATGCAAACTTCACACAAAAGGGCCCTGACCAACACTGGAACCAAACCAGCAACCTTCTTACTGTGAGGCAGGCGCACTACAAACATACTGCGCCACCGTGCAACCCTAAGTTAAAAAACATTCTGGGTGATTTTGCATATTTAAAGAAAAGTATTTCGGCTTTTGAAGCAAGCTTGTTCAATGATTTGTATGTCACTGTGGATGCAAATAGGATGAAATGGGTACAAATGTTATTTTTGTCTTCAGGGAAGGGGTAAAGGTATGTCTAAAAAACAACAACATGACAATGTAGTTATTTATTAAATTGATAAAATAGTTAAACAAGAAAAAAATACCATGTCATCGTTATAATAATATCAATAACATGGTATCATGATCCAACATTGGAGTGTGTTAAAAAAAACGAGCCGTCTGTCAAACAACCTGTCATGTAGTACCAGATCCCAGCGGGAGGAGGGGGGCAGTGTTGTGCACAGGTGTGTTCACACTGCCGGAGTTTCTGCAGCAGAAGAAGAAGAAGCGGAAGTAGAATGATCGCTCTCTGCGGTGTGTGTTGTGTGTGTGTTTTGACCTGATTATCAGGATTTCAGTGTGATTCTGTCTTAAATCAGTTTTCTGCTAAGACTCCGTGATGAACAAAGGCAAGGCCAGCGGCGTGTCGTGGGTGAAACCGGCGGAGCCCTCTTTTCTGAGGAAGTTTAAGACCGATGTTGGATATAAAGAGGGACCGACGGTCGACACCAAAGTAAGAGGCTGCTGTGGATCTGTTTGATTATTATTACAGTTTTAAACAGTAATGTAGTTGAGGAATATTTATCATGGTGTTTTTAGACAGAAGTGGGATCAGACAGAAAGACACTGTTTACATCCCCACCGGGGACATTCAAACATCCAGAGTCAGTGGATTCACTCCTGATCAAAATATGAAGAGCAGCAGAAATACTGCATTTTGCACTGTTGGATCATAAGAAGTTTGTAAGCTGAGCTTCAAAATGAAAAAGAAGAAGAAATAGGAGAGTTAGGGGACACATTTTGAGTGAATAATTTATTGAAAAACAAAAAATTAAACTGAAATAGGCTGTTCATCAGTTGATCAAAAGTTTAAGACCACAGCTCAAAGAAACCATGAAAAACCTCCAAAACAGATATAAAAGCGTCAAAAAGGACTCAGTAATGAGCAGCTCCACCATTCTTGTTGATCACTTCAAAAATTTCTTTAGGCTGCTTGATGTGAGCGTTTCAAGGAGGTTAGTGGGAACATTGCTCCAAGTGGTGAAGATGGCTTCATGAAGTGCATCTACCTGGACCTGATGTCCATTTTTATTAACTTCTCTCACCATCCATCCTCAAATGTTCTAATTGGATTTAGGTCAGGGGAACACAAAGGGTGGTCCAAAAGAGAGACAGTACTCTCCTGAAGAAGTCCTTTGTCAGGTGGGCATTGTGAACTGCAGCGTTGTCCTGTTGAAAAACTCAGTCATTACCACACAGAGGAGGGCCCTCAGTCATTACCACAAAGAGGAGGGCCTTCAGTCATTACCACACAGAGGAGGGCCCTCAGTCATTACCACACAGACAAGGGCCTTCAGTGATTACCGCACAGAGGAGGGCCCTCAGTCATTACCACACAGAACAGGGCCTTCAGCGATTACCGCACAGAGGAGGGCCCTCAGTCATTACCACACAGAACAGGGCCCTCAGTCATTACCGCACAGACCAGGGCCCTCAGTCATTACCACACAGAACAGGGCCTTCAGCGATTACCGCACAGACCAGGGCCCTCAGTCATTACCACACAGAGGAGGGCCCTCAGTCATTACCACACAGAGGAGGGCCCTCAGTCATTACCACAAAGAGGAGGGCCTTCAGTGATTACCGCACAGAGGAGGGCCCTCAGTCATGACCACACAGAACAGGGCCTTCAGTCATTACCACACAGAACAGGGCCTCAGTCATTACCACACAGAACAGGGCCTTCAGTGATTACCGCACAGAGGAGGGCCCTCAGTCATGACCACACAGAACAGGGCCCTCAGTCATTACCGCACAGACCAGGGCCCTCAGTCATTACCACACAGAACAGGGCCTTCAGTCATTACCACACAGAGGAGGGCCCTCAGTCATGACCACACAGAACAGGGCCTTCAGTCATTACCACACAGAACAGGGCCTCAGTCATTACCACACAGAACAGGGCCTTCAGTGATTACCGCACAGAGGAGGGCCCTCAGTCATGACCACACAGAACAGGGCCTTCAGTCATTACCGCACAGACCAGGGCCCTCAGTCTTTACCACACAGACCAGAGCCCTCAGTCATTACACACAGACTAGGGCCCTCAGTCATTACCACACAGAGGAGGGCCCTAAGTATTTACCACACAGAACAGGGCCATCAGTCTTTACCACACAGACCAGGGCCCTCAGTCATTACCAGATAGATGAGGGCCCTCAGTCATTACCACATAGACGAGGGCCCTCTGTCACGAGGGACTCCCCTGCACAACCTGAAGCTCCATTGTTCCATTGAAGGAAGAAGCAGCCCGAATTATGATGGTGCCCCCTCCACTTTGCAGCCAGTAATCTTAAAGCCATCAGGACCTTCAAGGTCACATTTTTTCTCATCGGAGGATAAAACTTTCTTCCACCTTTCAGTGTCTGTGTCTGCTGCTCAGTTCACAGAGAAATGCCCTCTTTAAAGAAATGGCCCTGAAGACACTCTGTTTTTACTTCCTGGGGTTTATGATGTCATAGCTATACAGCCTCCACCTATACTCCTTATCTCCTTATACTTGATAATCATCCCATCACAACTCGTATGGCCGGTGCCCTCTTGACCTCAACTGACGAAAAACAAACAGACGAAGAAGAAGTGTAGAACTGGCAGAGCCTTGAAATGACAACAACTACAGCTGATTAAATTTTAAACATTTAATTTAAACATATCAGATGAAATAAATTATTGGCAGGAATTTTAATATCCGCTACTAATTATATGTAGGTTTTTGAAGCAATCATCAATACTGACTGTCACGCCAATACTTTTGTGTGTTCAGTAAATTTTTTCAAATTCTGCAAGGTCACAATTTTAAGAATTAGATGAACCAATTAATAATGTGAAATACAAAAGATGGTATTACCCTGATTTTCATACATTTTTTTAAACTCATTGTTCTGTGAATTCCCAAGGCACACCCTTTCACAACTCTTAGCCGGTCTGCCGGACTTTTGCTGCAGCTAGTTAAGGAAAAGAGAAAAAAGAGTTTTTGTTTCTATTAGCACATAAACGGCAGCGCGATGTGCTTTGAGTCATGTGACTGACATTGCATGGCCCACATTGTTGAAACAATATGTTGTTCAGTCATACTAAAAATCCTGATGGTGCACCAAACATAACTGAAACTTCTTCTGGAGTGACTGAAAATCCAAATTTTAAGTAAAATAAGTCTATTTTCAGTTTCTGTTCATGGCCAATATGTTGTTTTTAACCTTCATGCCAGTGTTTTATTTCTGTTCCAAATATCTTGGTTGTTCCACGAAGCAGATCTGTGTTCATAGATCATTGACCTGGATATTTAGACCTTATCATGGAAGTCTGAGAGACTGACAGGAATCTTAATCACATCAAAATGACCTCGCATATTTCACCCATCAGAGGCAGGACATGCCGGTCCTGGATGACGACAGCGGGGACGATCGAGAGGATGAGTTACCTCAGGTTGTTGTTCTAAAAAGTGGAGACCTGACAGCTGAGGAAGTGAAGAAGATCAAGGGTGAAATGATTTCAGGAGCAGGAGCTGACAAAGGTATGTTTGGGACTGTGTGACCAATCAATCAATCTTTTTTTTTTTATAGAGCACAAATTCATTATAAGTGTTATCCCAAGACACTCTACAAGAGAGCATGCTGAAGCCATACTACATATACGTATATAAAATACACATATACACACACATCCAAACCCAACATGAATCCACCATGAGCGCAGCACTGGGCCAACCTACAGTGCAGTGCAGGAGTCTCACAGTCACAGCGGTCAGAAAAGAACTTGTTAAGCAGTTGGAGATCTTGGAGTGAGCCAGTCTCATGTTGACCTGCTCATGTTTTTCCGTCTCCAGATGACCAGCCTCCCCCTGACGGTAAAATCCTGTTCAAGAAACCAGCCAAACGCGCCCCCTCAGACAAGTTTCAGGGCATCACTGCCAGCTCGAGCAAGAAGAGGAAAAGTGATGGAGGCGAGAAAGAAGAAGATGAGAAGAAGGAAGTGAAGCTTGGAAAGAAAGTGAAGAACACCAGCCTGCTGTCGTTTGGAGGGGACGAGGAGGAAGAGGAGGACTAAATGAGGCTGATCAGATTTAAGACTCATTACCTCTGTGACAGAGATGTTTGGACCTTCATCGTAAAACTGTTTAATATTTTTGTCTGATCAGATCCACACATTTACTGAAAGACTGTAGAGCTCCATCAAAGACCGAGCACCATAGTTACTGTCTGACAGAAATGGAAACAAGGACATTTCTGCAGACCCACTGACGAGACTTAAAACATGTTTAATTACTGCCCAGGATCATAAATCAAAACCTGATGGAGGAGGAGTCGATCAACATGCTGCTGCAGCAAAGTAACATCCTCAAGCCTGCTGATAGAAATGTGTGTAAAAGATCTGCTCACAGCAGCATAAGTGCTGTTTGTAAACACAAGGGTGCTTCAGTACAGGATTAATCTCAGTATCTGATGACTCAGATGTTCATGTGAGGAGTAAACTGTGTGTTTTCCTGCAATAATTAGAATATCATTTTAGTTCATCTTCAATTTAAAGTAATGTTTTTATTTCACTCTGCTGAGAGTGTTAGTGAAATAACAGACATCAAACTTGAAGCTGGACTTATCGACTGGTCTTCCTGAAGCTTTGGTGCCTTCCATTTTAGGGACACAACAAATGAACTCACTCAGAGAAGTTCGTATGATGGTGGAAGATTTAACATATGACCCTAGAAGAGGGTTTGACATTCATGTGTGTTATTCTGTGTGTTTTATAGCTACGTGAAAGTGTTAACTTTTGAGTTTTCAACACACTCTGTGTTGTGTTAAGTCATTCTAGCTTTGAATACGGAGCTTTGTGTAGATACAAGGCATTCTTGATGATGCCATTTTATTTTATTTTTAAACTGTGTAAGTGTTTGTGATTGAAACATTTGAGTATTAAATCATCTGTTCAACATTCAGCTTTAATTCATTTTTGCTGTCTTTGTGCATTTGTTTGATTATCTGTCACTTTAGTCTCAGCCAAACTGCACACTGTTGGCTTTAGTTTCCTAAAGAATTCTGCACATTTTCTGTTGTTCCTGACAAATCCTGACCCCGGTCTTCTCTGGGTTTACAGCCAGGGCCAAGGTCAGACTGCAGGAGGTTCATGTGCTGCTGTAGAGCGAATGTTTGATGTCATTCACTTACTTAACCAAATGGGAGGAGATTCTGTGTCACACTAATCTGATGACAGATTAAAACACAAATAGTAAAATAAAAAAGACCATACACACTGGATCAAAATCTAAAGACCAGCTGAAAAACTGCAGCCTTTAATTTTGTTGCACTTTTCATACAAAAAGAATGTAGCATGAAGTGCTGCACATGGACAGAAACAAAGGAACATGCAAGATAAACAAACCCATACTGATCAAAACAAGGAAAAAGAACTTTATTAAAGACATCGACTGAACAGAACTGGGGGTGAAGAACTGAGGAAACGCCATTATGAGTTCATGAGAAAACACTGCAGATGATTCAGGCATCTAATTGGAAAACAATCGGAGAGCGTAAACCTCCGCCAAGGTAGCTCACATAGTGCTGTTACATCTTTAAGTGATAGTTTCATGATAAAGTTACTATCATAAGATGATTCATGACCCTGAAAACCCACACCTAGCACTCAGAATCATGTTGATATTGTTAGTAGTTAGACAGTTTTTGAGCAAAAACTGTCGTTCACTAATGGCGGTTATCTGGGTCACCACCAAAATCTAATCATTTTTAAGTTCCAGCAAAATCCATCCAGTAGTTTTTGTGTAATCTTGCTAACAAACAGACAAACAAACATATGCTGGCAAAAACATAACCTCCACGGTGAAGGTAATTAGGATTCCTCCTGGTTGCCTTCTTGTGGAGGTTTTCCAGGCACACCCAACTGGGAGGAGACCCCAGACCCGACCCAGAACCTACTAGAGGGATTATATTTCCTTCTGACCTGAGAACGCCTTGGAAACCTTCAGGAGGAAGTGGGAATTGTGGCACGAGAGAGGAAAATCTGGGCTGACCTGCTTGGCCTGCTGCCCCCATGACCCATGACTCCAGATAAGTGGTAGAAGATGGATGGATGGATGGACGGATGGACGGAGATGATGTTAAAAACACCAAAGAGATTAAATAAGACTAATAATAATTATATAAATAATAGTAAAAATACTTAACACAAATAAGAAATCAAAGTAAAACGATATATATCAAATACAAACTTCATTTATAAACCAGTAATCAAATAAAAAACAAAAGTGGGATGATAAAAAACAAAGAAATTTGACACTAAAAATGATCCGTGTTATGCAAAATACATAGATTGAGATAAGTGATAAAAATTACAAAAATTAAGTATAATAAAACATACACAGCTAAAATATATAATCTAATAAAGTATATTAAAACACTGTGATGGATAAAAAAACTAGAACTACCTAAAATAAAGTTCTTCAGTAACAAACTGCTCGTTGTGATGAGATCTGAGGGGGGCAGCACCGAGGAGGCCAGCTGCCGTACAACACCAGAGAAGAAGAAGAAGCCAGAGTTGCCAGGTCCGCTAATTTTAAGCAGCGTTGGGCTTTTTTAAATCTTTTTTTTCTCTTAAAGTTGCCTGTAAACATTGGCAGTTGTGGGTTAGGTTTTTTTTTTTGTTTTTTGTTCTTGTTCCGAAAGTGCAGCTGCTCATTTGGGAGGATCTGATACATGTTTACTACCAATATAAACTCAACTCAGAAGTTACACAAATTATTTTGTCCCACTCCAAACACAAATGTAAATTTTACTGTAAAAAGAGGGGCAAAAATGATGTTTCCACCAAAAAGAAATATTTATAGTCAGAAATAAATCCATTTCTAATGTAGCTGTTGCTGTTTTCTCCATGATAAAGATGTAGCTGTGTCTGTTTGGTTACATAAATCAAGGTTAGACAGACTGTTCAGTGATAACAGAGTTATAAATACAGCTCCTCTCTTCACTTCTGTATAAAGAAAAGGATGTTGAAGTAAATTAAGAGACAAATAAGAAAAACACGTCACGGTAAAACTGAAATGTAATGTAGATGAAAATAAAACACGCTATATGCAGATTTCTCTTTAAAACATGTAACATATCACAGAAAAAAAAAAACAGTAGCTGGCGGTCGCTTGTTTTTAATCGACCTGGTGCTTATTTCAGCAGAAAGACCTGGCAACCCCATCAGCAGCAGCAGCAGCAGTGTGTCTCCTGGCTGTCTCCTCTCCAGTACCTGTCATAGCAGGATGGGTCGGCAGTGTTACTGTCCCGGCTGTAACAACACCTCCGGGCTCCACAGCTTCCCCGCAGACCCGGACATCAGGCTCCGGTGGTTCCGGGCCCTCAGCCTCCCGGTCCGGGACCTCCCGCTCAGAGCAGGGCTGTGTGGGCGCCACTTCTCCAGAGACTGCTTCTCCAACACCATGGAGCTGGACCTGGGCTTCTCCAGCAGGGCCAGGCTCAGACCAGACGCGGTGCCCGATGTGGCTCTGCCTCCTGCAGCAGGGTCCAGCTGTGACCCAGCTGTGTGTCCGACAGTAGGGGAGACCGGGGCTGGTTGTCACAGTTTGATACCCTGCGCGGTGCAGAATGTTGCTTTGTTGGTGTCACCACCACCGACAGCGACTGTACGACGGCAGCAGACTATCTTGGTGAGTGCATAAGGAGTAGGGGAGACCGGGGCTGTTTGCACCTTCTCCTCAAACGGCTCAGTCGATGCATCATGACAGAATCCATTGTTGAGTTAGACAGCTTAAGGGAGGACTTGAACCGTCTTGATGTGGATGCACAATATTGGATTTTGCCGATATTTCAAAACTAATTATTGCCGATATCAATACTGATATTTTTCGTCAAGAGCAGAGAGTCTTTACATCGCTAAAGTTGACTTGTTGAATCAATGTGAGAGTCTATTTGTGTGAGGAGTGGATGCAAAACCAGAAAAACAACAGTTAACTCTTAAAATAAAAGAAAATTTTGCTTTTTAAACGTGCCTGTACAGTGAAGATGTTGAGGTTTGTAGGGATGCACAATGTTATCAGTTTGATTTAGTTATCGGCTGATATTAGCCTAAAAACTTAAGTATCGTATCGGCTAATATTGAAATTTTAGCAGATTAATTACTTAAATTATAGCCGATATATCGGCCACACATATCGGCCATATATTCGCTTCAATATCTGCAAATTACACAAATGGTCAACACTTATGCACCTTCTCATCACTGCATTGGTACGTTTAAAAGTCAAGGGTTTCATTTTTGCAAGAGTTAAATGCTGTTTTTCTTGTTTTACATCTGTTACTTGCAAAAATGTTCTGTAACATTGTAAGAAACAAGTCCATTTTTGTTAAGTCCAAAGCTTAAGCTCTTGACCAGAAATATTGGTGTCGGTATAGATGATAATGAATTTAAAATATTGGCATGTTAGATATCAGCAAAACTCCAATATCGTGCATCCCTAGTGATTTGTGATTTTGTGAGTATTACTGGGATATATTTGGACGATATATCAGCTGCAAATATCAGCGAAAAATGTCAATATTGCCCAATACTGGTATTCATCTTTTTAGACCAGTATCTGCTGATATAGGGGTGGGACAAAAAGCTGATATGGCAATTATCATTGCCCTCCCTCCTGTGATATGATTATAAATAAAATATGCCACTCTAAACATACTGTATGTCCCTGTTAGTTTATCTCCCAGAGATGCTACATGATGGCTCCTCAAGGGGGCGCTTCACACTTGAATGAGTGAAACTTGAACAGAAATTGTCACCCAAACAAGAGGAAGTTTACAAAGCGGACATGTTGGACATTAGTGTGGAGAAAAGTTCACTGAAGGTTGTCCCAGGTACTTATAAATCCAAAGTACGAACACTTCAGCACTGAAGGGACATACGCAATGGATTATTGTGAAATATTGTTACATAATTTTTGTTGCAACACAGAGTCACTGCATTGTGATTATGTTTGTTATTGTTATGATTGTTATTCTGGGAAATGTATTACAAATCGTACCGTGGGGTACCCCATGATTCCCATCCCTAACCGATACCGTACAGATAAAATGGTGCATCCCTGGTATTTATGCCACAGACCAGGGGTGTCCAGACTTTTTTTCGTGGAGGGCCAATCAAACAAAATTGAGCATAGCAGGGCCACCTTTAATACGCCCCATCCTTGAGGTTATAAAAATAGTATCATCAATTTAATGTCAACACAGTCAATGCCACAGTTTTTTTTAATATTAGCTTGACAAGGCAAATAGCCAATCATGGAAGAGTTTTTGGCTGCCTGTCAGATTTTAGAGGGCCTGTTAGGGCCGGGCTACCACAGGATTAATTAATTAATTAATGGGATAATGCGCTCTCTGCAGTATACAGCAGAGATGCATGGCTAATTTCTACATTCAAACACAAAACAAGAACAAACTGAACAAAACTGACAAACTGTAGGAGCACTGGTGTTTCAAGATTCACTTGTCAATATGTTTTGTAGACTGGATATTAAGATGGAGCAGGTAGCGGCGCAAATGAGCCCAATTCATGCTGCCATGACCCGTTTGTCTTCATTCAGCAGGACTCTGAGATACTGTTATCACTCGGCTGTAAGTACCATAAAGCATTCGTATTCCTGCAGTTTTAGCCCAAATAAGTGAAGTAAAAACAGTGAGGAACAGACTTTGTCTCCTAATATAAGCCATTTTTCTTTTTATTTAAGAATAAGCCAAGTAAAAACAGTCCAAGGGCCACAGACTGTAAAAGTACTGGATGAAGCCATGTCATAGGAGCCTTTTGAACACTGTTGATGACCTTTGATGGCTTCTACCGTGTGCTATCTCAACCAAACTGTAGCTCCATCTACTCACAGACAGGAAGGCCGTGCTGAGGTGAGACTTAAGACTGTCTGACCAATAGCAGTGCAGCTTTCCAAAACCAGAAATCCTCAATGAATACTTTATAGGGAAAAACAGACGTGATATAACCAACAGGCAGCACACAATGTCAAACATACGTGGCAGAAGTCAGTGTTCATAATATGAGAGCAGATGAACTATTTAAATATCACAGTTTATATCCTAACTTAAGTGTTACATGTAATAAAGTCTGTCAGTAACATTGATTAAAGAGTTGAGAGGAGCAAAAGAAATGCTAAAATCAAGATGACTGTTGAAATGTAAAAGAAAAGAAACGAGAAAATGCAAAGCAATAAAACCAAGAATCAACAGACAGAAATAAATAAAATGCTAAAATCTTATCTGGTAAACCTGGCAGAGATACGGGAGCATTCATCCATTCAGTGAGTTAAATGATTTACTTTCACTTTCAACAGTGAGTGAGAAACTTTGTTGAGCTTACAGATGGGGAGAGGTTGCACTGAGGAGGATGTCTCTGGGACATCAGAGTTGGCCTCATATGGTGCTCTTCCATTTCCGGTATCTGCTCGACTCTGCATGGTTTGGGTTCGACTTGCTCAGCTTTCCATCACAGTCAGGACTCTTATCAGTACCTCTTTAAGGTAGGCAGGGCTGTCATAGCATGGCTGTGCGAAACTACAGTGTATTCCTCACAAAACCAAGTAGAAAATAGAGGGGATAGAGCTGCAGGCCCCTTTGTGGCTTTTTGTCCCAGTTAGGGGATGAACTTTGTTCCTAACATGGTTGCAAGCAGCAAAACAACTTTTTAAGCATAGAAGAGTTTGAGAAGTCACTCAGCTTTAGTCTCCGCTCAGCTCACTTGGGACTCTGCTGGAGGTGATGTGGAAACTGTGCCAGGTACTTGGTACAGTTCCTAAAGGAAAACCAGAACAACAGAGGAAAGTCGAGCCGAATGGAGCAGATACCACAAGAGGAAAAAACCCATTTGAGGTTTCGTGGGGACAATCTGGTGAAAAAACTAAGACTGGAGGTCCTCACCTGATGACCCCTGTGCTCTAAGGTTGGAGGGCTGGTAGGTGGCATTGGCATTGTCACTACATGGAGCTCACATGTATAGAGCCTTGGTCAGTTGAAGGTGGTAATACTTGGGCCACAAAGGGCCATGTGGAAAATTTTTTAACATCTCAGAAATGTATTGGGGTCCTCATGGGGTAAGGGGTCTGTTCACTGACTCTTCACTTTCATTACGGTACAAGTACGTTGTGTTTCTTTTAAACCCTTTTTTTAAGATGCAGCTGTGTTGTGTATTTCATGAATTCTGTTGTTGCTTTGAAAGTCACTTTAACCACACTGACTCAATGTTTAACAGATTGAAGTGTAACGACATCACAGTGATGGCTAAAACCAACCAGAGCAGTGACCGCATTTGTTCTGTTTCAGCCCAAACCGACCACAGAGACGGGCTGTCAGACTGAACGAGTCCTCAACAAACATTTTTTTGGACAGGTGGACTTAAAGCCTTACAGGAGGAGTAAAGGTGGGTGTTTATGAACAGCATTTACATCTCATGCACCACATGTTTGTTTTTTAAATAATGTTCTTAACACCATAATTATCAAATCAATTCAACCAGAGCGTTCTAGGATGCTTTCACACCTGCATGTTTGGGCCGAACAAAATAAACTCTGGTTTGCTTTTGTGAAAAGTTTGGTTTGTTTGGGCTGGTGTGAAAGCTCACATGAACTCTGGTGCGGACCAAAGAACTTGGACTAGAGTTTGGTTTGAGGTGGGTATGAAAGCCGTTTGAAACCAAACGAGGACCAAAAGGCAAGCAAACCAAAAGGGAGAGAACTGTGGCTGGGGTTTGGCCAAATATCACAACTGAAAAGCTAACTAAGAGCACTGCTAACATTAGCATTGCTAGCACTGCAGGCCTTCAGTCATCTTAACAAGTATACAAATCCTCACAGAATATATAGAAAAATCACTCCAGTCTAGGGCCCGACCGATATATCGGCCGGCCGATTAAATCGGCCGATTTTAGCCCTTTTCAAAAGATTCAACATCGGCCAGAGTTTTGCCGATATAACGCCGATATATTCTTAATTTCTCATAAAACAGTAAACACTGTTCGGTGTCCAAGCTGCACAGAATGATGGCGTTGCGAAAGATGGCAGCGCGTTATTAAAGCGGCTCTGAGCTCTGCTGTGTGTATGGATGATGGAGCGTATGGGGCAAAACTCACCTACAGTCACACAGAGTTGCTGAATGTTGTTTTGCCTGCAAGTCCGACATAACGAGCGACTTTCAGCGCTCACACAGTCCGACATAACGAGCGACTTTCAGGGCTCACACAGTCCGACATAACGAGCGACTTTCAGCGCTCACACAGTCCGACATAACGACCGACTTTCAGCACTCACACAGCATACCGCTGGACATAGTGAGAGCACCGGGCTCTCTGCTCGGCTACAGAAGCAGCCGCACAGACCGACACTGATGAGCTGACCAATACCAGATCTGTCATTTACAAAACTGACGAACTGGACCTTCTGATGGCAGGGGATCGGTTTATTTGTGACTGTTCTGTGATGATTATTACGGAAACCTGGCTTTACCTGCTTGTCCCCGACACTGCAGTTGAGCTAACTAGCTAGCTAACTAACTATGCTAGCATTAGCATTGCTCCCTCGGAGCTGTTTGACGTCATCGGGGGGAGCCTTCGTCATAGCTGGGAACTTTAAACAGGCCTGTTTAAAGAAGTTTGTTCAATATGTGCAGTGTCCCACAAAATATTCTGATTTCCTCACACATATTACCTCATGTTTACAACAAAAAAGTGGTTCTACCTGCACTAAAACCTACTTCTGATGCACTAATGAGGACTCTGGGACTGAAAGGCAGATGTGACAGGACAAGAGTTCATAATTCATCTATATATTTACATTTTAAATTAGGTTAATTATTTCATTTTGCAGGAATTGACTGCAGTTTTGCCCACTATTTTATTTTGTATTTGAAAGTTCTTAGCTCTTGAAAGTTGCAGAGTAGAAAAATAAAAGAGGCTTATGAAAAGCACGTTGTTGCTTTCCTCTCAGTGACCTGTTTACAACTTTTTAAAAGTTGTTCAACCTGAACTATAACCTACCTTCTTATTATTTTCATCAACAAGAAGTACATGATAAAGAGTGACTCTTTTTAAGGTTTTATAATTAATTTCCCAGAGGTTTAATGCTTTTCATGTTTTTGTACTTGAAAATTCCCCTCTGTTGTAAAGTAAAACAAATACTTAGGGACAAAGTATTGTAAAATGGTAAAATGTTCTGCCTGTAATTCATATATTCATTGTTGTAAGTGTTTTTGGACCATTTTTAAAAAAAATAATTTTATATATATATTTTTGATTAATCGGCTGATTAATCGGTAATCGGTATTTTTTTCTGCCAAATATCGGTATCGGCATCGGCTTCAAAAAATCCTTAGCGGTCGGGCCCTACTCCAGTCAATAATCAAGTGCCATCCAAAGCTGCCTAAATGCAGTGTTTATGACAAAGAATACTTCTGAACTGCTGAACGATGCTATTACACGATGCTGGTTGTGTATTTCTGGCTCAATATGCATCGATGGACCGGGTGGCAGGAATAATGACCGCACTGATAGCCTCAGCTAGTGGTAGGAGGCTAGATTACACATTTGACAGACTTTAGTTTGCCTAACTCAGTGCTGTTTGAAACCAAACCAAACCAAAAGCAAAATGAAGCAGTGTTGCAACTTCAACCCCGAACAAAACGAAGTCCGCTGAATTTGTCAAAAACTCCACATGCTCTTCACTCAGTCAGATTTTGTAGATGTGACAGTTTAAGGCCAAAGCCATTGTGTGGTTGCAGTAAAGCTTTTTCTCTGCTCTCACTGCGATGTTAGCCTTGCTGCTCATTGTGAACATTTCTCTTTCTTTCTGCCTCTCTCCGTGCACAGCCACTCAGGCCCAGAATCCTAATACCAGGAGTGTGTATTGTGACACGGGCACCGTCGTGGCTGCTCCTCAGATTTTAAGGGTGGTTCCAACCAAAAGAACGAGAAGTCAAGTGTCAGCTGATGACTCAAGCTGTCAGCAGGATGGGACCACCATCACCGTGAAATGTACGAGGTAAATGATAATGATAATAAAACAGAATTTTCTGCTTTGGTTTAGAGTCTCAGCCAGTGACCACTGAGTTTTTTTTTAATTCAGAAATTATACTGCTGTGGTTGCATAATTATAGAAATGATAATCTAGACAAATTTATTATTAAGGGTGTGTATTGGCAAGGATCTTGTAATGCAGTGATATGGTGGTGATGATACAATATTTGGAGACATATCACAAAACTAACCAAATACTTTGCCTGTTTTTGAAGTTCTCAGCCAGTAATATTAAATGCATTAAAACTAGGTGTGTGCATCACAATACTTGGGTCTCAGTTCAGTTTTATTGTGATTCCCAATGTTAGAAGGAGAGTTGTGTTCAAAATATAATGAAACAGGAAGGACAAAGACAATTTAGTTAAGTTAAGTTTGGACATCAGCATAAATCAGTCCATTTGTTGAATAAATCAGATCAAAGCCATCAGCTTCCAGGAAGTGACGCATTAGAAAGAGCCCTGAATTACAGTTGCAGAGGTCATTTTAGGGATCCTGGGCAGAGACATCACGCTGATTGCTCAGCGAGGTCATCTGATTGTTGACCTCGCTGAGTTCTGACTCCATGATGACTGCAGTGTGCCATATCAGCATGTTTTTGTAAGATCAACGTCACACTTTAGTCAGCCTCAAAGCAGACATCAGCTTGGACACAGAACTGACCTGATCTCTAAATATGGACATGCATTATTCTACCACTTGTAAGCTTGTTTTTTATTAACCACAGCATGTGTGTGTGTGTTACCCTGGGACCATTCTGACTCCTTCACAACCACCTTAGCTTTTGGAATATTTACCATAATATTTTACGATATGCTGAGTATCGTGATACTTAACATTGGGATATATTGCATTTTATAACCTTTCCATGATTGCATTCTTGTCCAAAAAGCAAATAAAAAGACAAAATTCTGTTAAATTTAATAAGAAATGTATCATAGTATATTCATTGTGCCACTTCAGTTTTATTATTTATACACACAGCTGTTCTGGGCCTCTCTTGAGCTTGTAGCTTCACTGCTCTGTAGAGCTTCAGTACTGCTGCGTCTGTTAGATGGTAAATAGACTCAACATTTTAAAGCACATTTCTTTTATCTTTAACTACTTAAAGCAGCTTCACAATGCAGGTCACATCTACCCAAAAAGCCCAAAAAAGGATACATGGGACCCTTCTCCCATGGGTGGTTAGGCCATGGGAATATGTGAGTTGGGCGGCAGCTGAAGGCGGGGACCTTGGCGGTCCACTCCTCGGCTGCAGAGGCTAGCTCTAGGAATGTGAAATGTCACCTCTGTGGTGGGAAGGAGCCTGAGCTGGTGTGCGAAGCTGAGAGGTTCAGGCTAGAGCCAGTCCTGTCGAGCGGGGTTGGACTCTCTTCCACTCTGGACTTCCCGATGGTGAGAGGTGCTGGGTGGGGGTGGCAGTGCTGTGCCTGTACGTTGGGGTTTGCCTCGGTGGATGAGAGAGTATCCGCCCTCAGCCTTCGGTTGGGGGGACAGATCCTGACTGTTTGAGCTTGTGCACCAAACAGCAGTCCAGAGTATCCACCCCTTTTGGACTCCCTAGAAGAGAGTGGAGAGTGTCCCTTCAGGGGATTCCCTCAGTCTGCTGGGGGACTTCCAACACTCACAATGCTCGCAATGACAGTGAGACCCGGAGGGACATGACTGGGACGAACGGCCCCCCTGATCTGAACCCAAGCGGTGCTTTGTTATTGGACTTCTGTGCTCTTGTAGCACTTCTAGTTTAATTAATCGTGTTTTTATTTCTTGTTCCATTCCCCAAGAGGGAAATGATACTTTTGGGTAATAATCTGGCAATGAAGAAGTCGAGATTCTGATGTCTTATATTGAAATGTATAATGAAAAATACACTTGATTGATTAAGGGAGATCAACGATACGCAGCATAGATGTTAATTCTCCTTGGACTGCCTCAGTCACTTCTAGATATTCTCCTAGGTAAGATATGGACAGGAACGTCATGTCATGTATGGTAAGGTTGAACCATTTGTTTTACTTAAAGCACTTTGACTGGTAATCCAGCTGCTGACTGAGGACTTGTTTGTGAATGCAGAGAGACACAAAGTCTGGCTTGGAGACCTGCTGTGTGCAGGCATGAAGGCCGTGCTCTTGGTGCCCCGTAGATGGGGAGGACGGAGTCCCTATTCAGGACAACGTTCAGAACAGTGAGGGTACAGGTCATCCTGTTATGGGCTGTAAGCTCTGTCCACAGAAACATAAAACACAGCAGACGGGGGGTTGAACACATAAGATGACCACTGGTCACTCCCATATCTCATTACAAGATGTCCATAGAGTATTAAAATAAATGGCTGAAGTCTTTCCATGTTCCCTCCTCACAGTTCCTCAGATGAACCACCAGCTCTTCCAGTGACCAAATACACTTTCCATGAGGGGAATTTAATGGAGCTGTTCGAGGAGTGTCCTATCTGCACCCAGAGCTGTGACATCTCTAAAACGTTTCATGGGACAGTCCTGCAGGTGAAGCAGAGCTGCACTTACTGTGACTACTCTCATCAGTGGTCCAGCCAGCCGGTCAGTCCAGAAGAAGCCAAACCAGCTGGGAAACTTGAGGGCTGCGCCGCTGATGTTCAGACTCTTCAATCTTAATGATGTAACAGGTGAGAGGACCGAAACGGTAACAATAAGATCTGTTCAGTCATATATTTCATGTCATAACATGTTTTTCTTTTGGTTTATGGATGCCTTAAGAGCTGAGATCCAAGACTAATGCTCCACTTTGTTAATGATAATGGAGGTACTCCAGTGTGTACCAAAATATGAGGACCTCCCTGTACGACCACTGAACAGTCATCAGCCTCAGGTAATTTCCTTTTGACACCTTAGCAGCATTGTGATTAATCTGTAAAAACAGTTTTCTAACTCAGTTCAATCTGTACTCTGAAGGCCACACGGGCTTAGTGATGGCGCTGCTTTTCCTCCATGAAGATCCAGACCTGTAGCAGAGTTCCTGGACACCTTTCTCTAAAGCAGAAAAACTCTACGTAATCTTCCCAAGACTTGGCAAGAAGGCAGCAGGATTGGTGCAGCCTGATTACACTTCTCTTGAGACTTATGGTCCGACTGCTTCGACACCAGTTTGAGTTGAAGAGCCTTTTCAAACCAAAGCTGCTCCCTATTGGTTGTTTTTACTGATCTGTAAAATCTCAGTTATCAAGTAAAGTGCTAAGAAAGTGACAACGCTTTGCTGCTGCCATGTTCGTCATCCCTTTCAAAACACTATTTCTTCTGAAATATGTGAAATCACTATGTTAGTAGAACGGTAGATTGCTGTCTAGCCCAGGGGTCGGCAACCCTCTGGAGCAGCATGCTCGTGTCACTCTGGACTCAGAGGACAGAAAACCAAAAAGCTCATTCTTTGTCTTGCATGAGACTCTAATTAATTGATGCTATTTCTGCATTTTTTAGCACCATCTGCAAACAATGTATGTTTTTTCATTAAATGATTATTTCTTTGTTTTTTACATCAACAACTTTGTGTCATGTGTGCGCCTCCCACGACCTCTGTGTGACCTCTGTGTGACCCGCAGCAGCTCGGAGGGAGAGCTGGACGCGTCGCTGCTGCATCTTTAGCTGTGAGCTCACCCATGATGTTTTAATGTTTTTAAGCAGCTTTTCCAGCCGATGGTTTGATGAACTCTCTTACTTTTGAAACATCAGCTGCTGCTGTGAAGGGATTCATACTTTTAGAACAAGTCAGTGATAAAGCTTCGGAAAAGACGAGAAACAGGGTGATGATAAACTCAGCGCAACTGTGACCTTGTTTTTGAAGTGGGGGGATTTTTACACAAAGACATCAGGTGGATGTTTTTTATTACCATGTCTGCTGTGATGTGATAGCTGTCAGTCTCTCCCCTCACTCTCTCTCATTCAGTAACTATAAACTCAGTTACTGTGTAATTTGTTCATCTGACAGTTTTTATAAGACATCAAGACTGACATGAAACTAAAAATTAATTAGAGATAAGCTTCTAAAACACTGATGAGATTTCAAAAGCACCTCAAAGATCACAAGGCCACTTCGTGATTATTATAAAATTGTGCATAAAAAGTGATCAGAATAAAAAATGTCAGGGGAAGACCCTCTGACCCCCACCTCACCTGACGATGTCAAATAAATATTTCCGAGTTCTCCACTGCAAGTAAAACCTGATCCTGTGGAAAAACACCGAGGGACAACAATGACAAAGAAGTAATAACAGTGATAACACAGGCTAATATTAATTGACGGTTATTTTTGTTGATAAGCCCGATAATCAAAGCAAACACACATTGTTGTCATTTTGGCTCAAAATTAATTATTGCAATATAATTTGGTAAAACACTAATGTCATTAATGTCATTATAATGATGGAGAGTCACCAGGTGCTGCTGTCGTCATTCTAAGGTCTAAATGTGTTTTGTGTCCAGACAGATTTTGTTGGTGGGCGTGAATACACATTATGAGAGCAGATTCAGTCTGAAAGGAGCATCCAGGTGGTGTGCAGCCAGGGGAGGTGTAGTGTTACTTTATCTTATTAAGTCAAGAGTAACTTAAGCTTTTACTAAACCCACAGTATGTTGCATCAGAGTGTTTCTTGTTATTGGTGTTTGAAATGTGTTTGGCTTTTTATAGACACGAAATTTCCACGTATTAAGGCTCTCACCTCGTGCAGTCGGCCTGGTTGTGAATCCTGCCTGTGGCCGATCTTCCCCTGTTCCCTTTTCGACTCAATCCGCTGATCCCCCGCTATCAATAAAGGCTAAATGTTAAAAAAATAAAAAAATCAAAGAAGGGTGATGGGGCCACTTTGATGTAATTACCTTTAAGGTGTTAAAGTTATAAAAATCTACTCAGTAAACAAACAGTCATCACAAAAAATTTAAGTGTGGCTAGTCAGATTTCGGGGGCCCTGGTTAACCAAGGCTACCACTGGATGGGCCCTTGGTCAAGATGCTAAAGACTGATCTGCTCTTTCAGGCTCAAATCAAAATTATTCTGCACAGAGCAAATTCATAGCTTTTAAGGTGATGAAAATAGCAGCCATGTAATATTTGCAGCTCCACCTTCCTGTGGTTAGATTTGAACCCAGGCTGATGTGGACCTAATACATGATTGCTGGAGAGGAATTATTTAATTACTGTTTATTATATGATGATTGATTATTATAGAAGCTCCTTCAATAATCAGACCACTGATTTCATGTTGTTTCATCCAACTCAGCGGCCCTTTGCCTCACTGTGATGGGTCAGACTCCTCGCAGAAGGAGTTTCCTCATGCCTGCATGCTGACTCGGGTACAAAAGCAGCAGAGCGTATGTGAAGAGAAAAGTCTGATATTTATACACAGAACCCAAAATACTCCCGATCATGTATTTAACTGTGGGCGCCATCCTCTTTCTTTTTAAGGGCAGATAGATCCCGCCACTCTCTGGCCAGGGTCGAGTGCATCAGCTGGAGGCTTTGACAGATCTGCCTGATGGCAGTGATGAATTACAGAGGACATCGCTGAGTCTTAAAACAGCATTTATCTACAGTTTATGTAAAGGACAATAATTTAATAGGAAAATACTCTCATAGGTACAGCTCTTGTTCCAAGTGAAGAAATATCTTACATTTTGTAATTTATGACAAAAACAGGAGACAGTCGAGCAACATTGGCCTGGTTGTTATGTTTCTTTGTCCCCTCTTCAGAGGTTCATGTCCCTGCTGGCTCCCCGGGCTAAAATCTGGTCTGCAGCTCCTTTCCTGCATGTAAATGGACTTGAGCTCATATGGCGCCTTTCTAGTCTTTGACTACTCAAAGCAGCTTCACACCACAGGTCACACCTACATTCACACACAGTCACTCTCACTGTCCATGAGTATCGATGCACACATGCACGCTCTTTCATGCCCATTTACACGCCCCTGACGCAGCAGTGGGAGCAACATGAGGTTAAGGACACATCGCCATGTGACAGCAGGAGCTGGGCTCGAACCTGCAACCTTCTGTTTATCGACCTGAGATAGTAACTATCACTCATGGTTTTATCTTTGGCTCTAAAGGATGTCCATCTGTGTGCTTGACTGTGCTTTAGCTTGTCTGTGTGATGTTTGGGACGGTGCCGATGGGGGCTAGCACCACTCCCTGTCTCTGCAGGTGTCTCAGGATGTCCAGGATGGCATCGAGCTCCAGCCGAAAAGCCTCCAGCTCTCTGCTCTTCTCCTGAGCCAGATGTTTCCAACGCTCCACCTCGGAGTGCTGATCGGTTTCTAATGTCTGGAACGGGCAGCTTATTACCTGCACAGAGACAGAAGGGGCCATCATGTTAGTTCAGCAGAGGAATGAGTTTCTTTTTTTTAATTTCTTCAACTAGCAAGAGTAAGAATTGTGGCTGAAAGGTTTAAAACTCCGTCCGCCATAAAGAAACAGATATACTGAGAATGCTGTAGGGACATCATTGGCGTCACAGAGTTTCCAAATAACTTCTTTAAAGTCTCAAATTAACACTAAGGCTGGCTACAAGCTTAAAATTTCAAGTTGATTTCACACCTACTGATCAGTTGCTTCCTATTCAGTAAAATAAAATAAAATAAAAACAAATTTGCAACTTTCTCTTGATAATTTCATGTTCACGGAGGCTGAAATTACACAAATAGGTCGGCCTGGTCCACTGTCATTATGCCTCAGCCAGTGTTGCCATGTCCACGAGTCACACTCTGCATTCTGGGATAGAAGCTAGCAGGCTAGATTATCTACAAAATGAGTTGTTCAATGAAGAGGTCAAGCAGTAAATGAACTTCAGCTTCTATACTGCGCTTTTAAAGTCTTTCTGAAGACTTGAAAAGCTTTTATATCATAGGTCACATCAACCAATAAAACTTACTTTGTATAGCGCCACTTCATAACAAGGTTATCTAAAGACACTTTACAAAACAGCAGGCTGAAGATATACTCTTCATTTTATAAATGCAAATATATACACATATACTTATACAAAAATACACACATGCATATACATAGTGCTGAACAAATTTACTAGGCCACCTGTCATTAATATGAGAATGCATACATATTTTAGAAATCTCCCAAAAACTTGTTCAAAACGGGAAAGGTCTTAATTATTGGATGTAAATTTTGAACAGGAATGATGAATTTAAACTGAACTCTCCTTTTATATATTAATTTGAGCTTCACTGGGCTTCTCTGAGAAGTCAGAAATTAATCAATCACAACATTCAAGCACTTAAACTATTTTTTCTTTTCAGGAATGCCAGTAAATAACTATAATTTAACATCTTAATCAAGAAATATTTTTATTTGAAACAAAACAGCAAATTTGAAATTGTATGGATGACAATAATAATTATATTTTAGCAATAAAATATTTTAGTTGAAGAGCTTCTACATACTGGTGTATTAACCATAACAGAAACATAAAAAATGATTTTAGAAATGATTAATGCTCTTAATTTAGGGCAGCTGTAGCATAAACCCTCATAGGATGGTGGTGAAATAAATTTGTTAAGCCCTGTACACACACATACATCCAGACATAACATGAATCCACCATGAGCAAAGCACTGGGCCAACCTACAGTGCCACAGACCTTTAGGAGGCTTACAGTGACAAAAAAATGATTGAAGCTTCAATGTAAGTTGTTCATGAGCGTTCGTTAACACATCCACGCCATTTCACACCCATTTCCCACTGGAGCAGTGGGATGTACTTGGAGTGTTTTCTTGCCCAAGGACACGTCAAATCACATCTGATTGCTGGTAGAGCGTACTACCAGACCGAGCCAACAGTGTCCCACATTTATGAACACTTAGTTATACAGACGAACATTTACCATTGTGTCACACACCTTACAAATGAAAACAAACTCAGTGCACAGAGGACAGAGGCTTTAACATTTACTGAATCTAGATGAATGATATTTTATTCATTCCTCTTCTCCCGTTACAGTCTCAGCTTCCTGAGTTTCCTCTTTTTAACAGCATTTCTCCCTCCATGGCATAAAGTCTGTCGTAAACCCTGAATGTTTAGAGGCATGTTATTTAAATCACGATCATTAGCTTACAGATTTATCATTTAGGATCTTACCTGATGACCTCTGCTTTAGTGCCTTGCCGGCCTAACTCGTGTGACCTCTCCTACCTGCTGCAGCTCTTTCTCTCTGTGCTGGTGTCTCAGCTCCATGTTGAAGATCTTCTTCTCCAGACTGCAGAGCAGCTTCACCTCCGGGCTCTGAGCCTCTTTAGCTTCCCTCAGTTCCTGCAGGAGTCTGGTCAGCTGAACACCAGGAGAAAGAATCGCTTTTAGTGGAAGAGGCCGGGAACCAAGGGTGAACTCACAACACAATACGCATTGCATGGTGTCAACAACATCACGATATGTGGATACTGTGATTATTGATATATTATAGAGGAGCTGAGCATCTCAGAAGGAGGACAAAAGGAAAGGAGTCAGGACAGCAGTCTTTGGCTTTTCCTTTAAGTTTGTTGAAGGGTTAATTAGCCAGAGAAAGGGAGGGCAAGGGAAGAAAACAAACACAGGTGGTCATAAAAAAACAAACAAACATGCATATAACAAAACAAACAAACAAAGGTAACTGTTGATGATACCTTGCTTGTGCAGCAAGTTTACGTGCTCAAAAAGGAGTAGGAAGAAGTATAAACTTGTTTAATCAAACTCCTTTTATTACCATGTACTACATTCAAGTGTTTAATTTCTCCATATTTGTAATATTTACAATATTCACACTCTATTCAGGAATCAATGGTCTTTATAATAAATTGACTAAAATATTTTATTAGCTACTTTTATACAAATGTACACATAATATTTCATCTAAATATTATACTTAATTTCTATACATATAACACATCCCTACACACACAGGAAAAAAAGACATCTCAAAACAAGACATCCTTGGATTTTTTTTTTTTACACTTGATATGAAGTTATATCCATCCATCCATCCATCCATCTTCTTCCGCTTATCCGTAGTCGGGTCGCGGGGGCAGCAGCCTGAGCAGGGAAGGCCAGACTTCCCTCTCCCCAGCTACTTCGTCCAGCTCCTCCTGGGGGATCCCGAGACGTTCCCAGGCCAGCTGAGACATAGTCCCTCCAGCGTGTCCTGGGTCTTCCCTGGGGCCCCCTACCAGTGGGACGTGCCCGGAACACCTCACCAGGGACGTGTCCAGGAGGCATCCTAACCAGATGCCCGAGCCACCTCATCTGGCTCCTCTCAACGCGGAGGAGCAGCGGCTCTACTCCGAGCCCCTCCCGGATGACCGAGCTTCTGACCCTGTATCTAAGGGAGAGTCCGACACCCTGCAAAGGAAACTCATTTCGGCCGCTTGTACTCGTGATTGTGTTTTTTCGGTCACTACCCAAAGCTCGTGACCATATGTGAGGATAGGAGTGAAGATCGAGTGGTAAATCGAGAGCTTCGCCTTGCGGCTCAGTTCCCTTTTTATCACAATGGACCGGTGTAGAGTCCGCATCACTGCCAACGCCGCACCGATCCGCCAGATCTCCTGGTCCATCCTTCCTTGAACAAGGCCCCAAGGTACTTGAACTCCTCCACTTGGGGTAGAATCTCATCCCCGACCCTGAGAAGGCACTCCACCCTCCCCCGGGCGAGGACCATGGCCTTGGATTTGGATGCGCTGATTCTCATCCCAGCCGCTTCACACTCAGCTGCGAACCGATCCAGTGAGAGCTGTACGTCTCGGTCTGACGAAGCCAACAGGACCACATCATCTGCAAAAAGCAGCGACCCGATCCTGAGGTCACCAAACCAGAACCCCTCAACGCCCCGGCTGCGCCTAGAAATTCTGTCCATAAAAGTAATGAACAGAACCGGTGACAAAGGGCAGCCCTGGCGGAGTCCAACCCTCTCTGGAAACCGTTCCGATGTACTGCCGGAAATGTGGACCAGGCTCTGGCACCGGTCGTACAGAGAGCGGATGGCCCGTATCAAGGGGTCCGCTACCCCATACTCCCGGAGCACCCCCCACAAAACCCCACGAGGAACACGGTCGAATGCCTTCTCCAGGTCCACAAAACACATGTAGACTGGTTGGGCAAACTCCCATGCATCCTCGAGGACCCTGTGGAGGTTATAGAGCTGGTCAATAGTTCCACGGCCAGGGCGAAAACCACATTGCTCCTCCTGAATCCGAGGTTCGACAATCCGGCGGACCCTCCTCTCCAGTACCCCTGAATAGACCTTCCCAGGGAGGCTGAGGAGAGTGATCCCCCTGTAGTTGGAGCACACCCTCAGGTTCCCCTTCTTGAAAAGGGGGACCACCACCCCAGTCTGCCAATCCAGTGGTACTGCCCCCGATGTCCACGCGATGTTGCAGAGTTGCGTCAGCCATGACAGCCCCACAACATCCAGAGCCTTGAGGAACTCCGGGCGGATCTCGTCCACCCCTGGAGCCCTGCCACCGAGGAGCTTTTTGACCACCTCGGCGACCTCAGCTCCAGAGATAGCAGAGTCCACCACAGAGTCCCCCAGGTCTGCTTCCGCACTGGAAGACGTGCTGGTAGGATTGAGGAGGTCTTCGAAGTATTCTTTCCACTGATCCAGGACGTCCCTGTTGAGTCTAGGTCAACAGCGCGCCATCCCCACCATAGACGGTGTTGACAGCACACTGCCTCCCCCTCCTGAGACGCCGGATGGTGGTCCAGAATCTCTTCGAAGCCGTCTGGAAGTCGTTCTCCATGGCCTCACCGAACTCCTCCCATGCCCAGGTTTTTGCCTTGGCAACCACCGAAGCTGCATTCCGCTTGGCCTGCTGGTACCTGTCAGCTGCCTCCAGAGTCCCACTGGCCAAAAAGGCCCGACAGGACTCCTTCTTCAGCTTGACGGCATCCCTCACCGCCGGTGTCCACCAACGAGTTCGGGTGTTAACGCCACGACAGGCACCGACGACCTTACGGCCACAGCTCCGATCAGCCGCCTCAACAATAGAGGCCCGGAACAAGGCCCACTTGGACTCAATGTCCCCTGCCTCCCCCGCCACATGGTCGAACTTCGCCCGGAGGTGGGAGTTGAAACTCTTTCTGATAAGGGACTCTGCCAGCCGTTCCCAGCAGACCCGCACAACACGCTTGGGCCTGCCAGGTCTGACGGGCATCCTCCCCCACCATCAGAGCCAACTCACCACCAAGTGGTGATCAGTTGACAGCTCCGCCCCTCTCTTCACCCGAGTGTCCAAAACATGCGGCCGCAAGTCCGATGATACGACTACAAAGTCGATCATCGAACTGCGGCCTAGGGTGTCCTGGTGCCAAGTGCACATATGGACACCCTTATGTTTGAACATGGTGTTCATTATGGACAGTCTGTGACGAGCACAGAAGTCCAGTAACAAAGCACCACTCAGGTTCAGATCGGGGGGGCCGTTCCTCCCAATCACGCCCCTCCAGGTCGCACTGTCGTTGCCGATGTGAGCGTTGAAGTCCCCCAGAAGAACGAGGGAGTCCCCAGAAGGGGCACTCTCCAGCACCCCCTCTAGGGACTTTAAAAAAGGTGGATACTCTGAACTGCCGTTTGGTGCATAAGCACAAACAACAGTCAGGTTCCGTCCCCCCACCCGAAGGTGGAGGGAGGCTACCCTCTCGCTTACTGGGGTAAACCCCAACGTACAGGCCCCGAGCCTGGGAGCAATAAGTACTGCTACCCCTGCCCGGCGCCTCTCGCCATCGGCAACTCCAGAGTGGAAGAGAGCCCCGCCCCTCTCAAGAGGACTGGTTCCAGAGCCCAAGCTATGTGTTGAGGTGAGTCCGACTATATCTAGTCGGAACCGCTTGACCTCGCGCACCAGTTCAGGCTCCTTCCCCACCAGAGAAGTGACGTTCCACGTCCCTAGAGCTAGCTTCTGCAGCCGGGGATCGGACCGCCAGGGTCCCCGCCTTCGGCTGCCACCCAGCTCACACTGCACCCGACCACCTTGGCCCCTTCCACGGGTGGTGAGCCTATGGGAGGGGGGCCCACGTTGCCTTTTCGGGCTGCGCCCGGCCGGGCCCCATGGGCGCAGGCCCGGCCACCAGACGCTCGCCATCGAGCCCCATCCCCAGGTCTGGCTCCAGGGTGGGGCCCCGGTAACCCGTGTCCGGGCAAGGGAAACTGGGATCCAATGATGTGTCTCTCCAAAATGGTCTTCCGGCCACGCTTTGTCTGACCCCTCTCCCAGAACCTGTTTGCCTTGGGTAACCCTACCAGGGGCATAAAGCCCTCGACAACATAGCTCCTGGGGTCATTGGGGCACGCAAACCCCTCCACCGCGATAAGGTGGTGGCTTAAGTTATAAACTTAAGATATTAAATATTTATACTGCAAAATAAAGAATGACAATATTTATTAACACAATAGCTCTTCTATTCAATAATTTACCACAGACTTATTTAATGCCTTAATCAGAGAATAATCATATTAATCAGACTGACCTGTTTCTGCAGAGCGTCCTCTCTGGTCCGTGATATCACGAGAGCTTCTTTGGTTCCCTGCAGCTCTCTCAGCTGATCCTGAAGATGTTTCAACATAATCTGCAGAAAAAAAAATGAAGTTTTCAGACTAAATTCCAGGAGTTTCAGGTCAAAATGAGACCCTGATGAGTGAGCGTTAACCTCCTGAGTCTTGAGTTGATTGGTCAGCTCAGCCACTTTGGATGCAGAGTGCTGCAAGGCGTGCTCGGCTCTCAGCTGGTCCAGCGCTCTGAGGTGTTCAGCCTTCAGGGAGAGCAGCTGCTCGGCCGACTGATCCTGCAGCCTGATGATCACATCAGACAGGTTATCAGATCAAATCAAGGAGAGCTCTTCTGTTCATTGTGTGACTGTACTTTTGTTTTCGTCTTGTTTTTTATATTAATCTTGGTGTTTAATGTGTACCCCAAAGAAAAACAAACCATGTGTTCCTCGTGGTCCACGTACCTGCTCAGCTCCTCTCTGGCTTTGGTGGCTTCGGTCTTGAGCTCCTCTTGGTCTCGCTCACTCTGCAGCTGCAGCCGCTCCAGCTCTCCTCTCAGATCGTCGTTCTCCTGCAGAACCTCTGAGATGTGACTGCCTGAAAACACGCAGCAGAGCATCAGACATGGAGAAGCTGAGGCTCCTTCAGGCTTTGAACACATCAGACGTGTTTTATCTCCCACAGCAGGATGTCAAAAACAGTCCTGGTGTAACCACTGGTGTAACAAATAAGATAATTACTGAGATCTAGAAGGAAAACGACCTTTATTTAGTCTAGACTGAGTTATCTCAATTTTTTACACTATTTATCTATTAAATAATCATAGCAGTAAACTGGAACAGCTTTAAAACCAGCTTTTCTCTTCCCTCACTCAAGCTTTCTTGTTTTTAGTGAATGAGCTTAAGCTTGATCTGTTAAGATTTTAAACCTGCGCCTCGACAACCTGTTCCCTGAAATTACATAATCAGGCCAATGTTCCAACTCTTCAGGTCTCCTTTGAGATGACCCCTCCATGATCCACCAGGTCCTGAGCACCCTGTATACAGTGAGCTGGATCAGGTTCAGGAAAGCACACCTGGTGCCCATAGAAGCACAGCTGCTGCTCCCGTATCCAGCAGCTGTTCTGTCCTCCTGAGCATGTGAGCACTGGACACAAGGTCCTGCCAACAATACCAAAAATGCATCAAAGGGAGATAGTCATGAAGGAGTCCAGTCGGCGTCTCCGGCCACTAGTTAATGTCCCAGCCTCGTAAGAGTACAGCAAGACCGGGAGGACCTGAGACTTTCGTCCACCTTGTCCAGTGAACTCATTACTGCCATTGATCTCAGCCTCATCCCGGATTTCCACAAGTGCAGCGTCTTTGATTTCTTCGACGCCGCGTGACCTTGTCCACTGGCAGTGAAAGCACAGCGCTGCAGAGCGCCACAGCAAGAAACATAATCACGAGCGAATTATGACGTTGACCGATAACAGCTACATATATACAGGAAGAGCAACATGTAAACAACTGTTGTTACAGCCGCCTTTGAAAACCATTTTACCACTGCTGACTGTTTACTGTGATTTCTGTGCCTTCTCTGCTTCAACAATGGGTGAGTATATAACAGAATTAAAAAGCTTTTAACGCTGTATGTTGTTGGCTTACTAACGTCCTTAATGTCTAGTTTTTACATTTTATTATCATAACTTTTAATCCACAGACAAAGGAGAAAACACATCCTCTTATTAACTGTAATTAACTCGAGTGAAATCTCTTTATTTCCTATGATATGATATGATGTTCCTCTGAGCTCTGAGCGACTGTTCTGGGTCGATCTGTTTGGCCGTGATTGATGTGGAGTTGAAGCGGCTTGAGCTAAAAATAGACTCCCTGACTACTTCAAGCGACCTGGTGCGACCAGACGCTGCTGGTATGCGCTGCAGACGGAGCGAGGTGCAGGCTGTGGAAACAGACTGATTAAAAAGACTGCAGGTGATTTGCTGCGGAGTGCGGGATGCAGACGGAGTATGTGGAAATTGTGGGTCCCAGTTGGCAAATGCACTTATGTGTATCTGTAAAATGAAGAGTTTGTCTTCGGCCTGCTCTATTATAAAGTGTCTTGAGATAACACTTGTTATGAACTGGAGCTATACAAATAAAGATTGATTGATTGACTGGTTGTTGCACATGCTGAGCTCTCATTGTCTCAACGTAAGGGAAGGAATTGTTTGAGGCAAGACAAAAATCAAACTTGCTTGACTTTCTGTGGTGGAGCTGATGGCATCCCAGACCAGTCTGTAGCTGCCGGTCCCTTTCTAACAACACAAGATGATTCAGGTGATTTTCATTGCCTGGTTGGGCCATAATCATGCATACATTGTGAAGTCTGCCCTCAGTATTTAAAAAGGTCTTAAAATGGATTAAGTCTGATTTTAAAAAAGTAGGAACCCTGTTGATAGCTCCAAAGATTTGTTGTCTTGTCTAGTAATAGTAGTAATAAGTAGAAATTACAGATCAAGAGCACACCTGGGAAGCCGATTTTGTTTTTCATTCAGAAGCAGTTTTTATGAGGTATCTTATCTCAGTGTATTTTAATCAAAGACCACAGTTGAGGTCTGAATACCTGCAAAGACGTTGGGCTGGTATGTTTTCTCGTACTGAGCAGCGGGAAACGTCTCGTCCTCCCCACACGTCCCCGCTGCAGGAGCTGGACTCGGACTCTTGGCAGCTCCTGTTTGCCGTTTAGTCTCTGCAGGTCGAGTTTCTGTTCGTGGTTTGGGGACGGACAGCATGCTCCTCCTCTCCCTCTGCAGTCTCTCCACGGTATGGCTCAGCTCCTGAATGGTCCGGGTCTTGGCAGCGAGCTCCTGGTTCAGACGGTCAATCCGGACGCCAAACGCCGCCTCGGCCTGTCGCTGGTGTCGGTTAGGCTGGGCCTGAGTGGGGAAGAGCTCGAGTCAAATATAAAACCAGAGGAGGGGTTTTTGTGGATTTTGAGGATCAGAGGAGACCCTGTAACGGACCTTTTGTTTGAGCTGCTTCTGCAGAGTCTCGATCTGATCCTGCAGAGACTTTTCCTTGTCCTGGTGGACTTCCTTCGCTCGCTGCAGTTCCTTCTCTAGAGTCTGAGCCTGCGTGGTCCACGGCTCGGTCTGAGCTGCTGAGTCTGCTGCTTCCAGCTGCTGCTTCTGCTCCAGCTGCTGCTCCAGGTCTGAGATCTGCTGCTCATATCGGAGCTTCAAAGAAAAACAAATGTTAAACTTCCACTTTTCTTTATTCCTGAGTGCTCCTTTAAGTTCATTGGCTCTATCTTTCTGGGAGTGGGCTCTTAACTTGTCCAGCAGAGAGGATGTTGTATTTTTTTAATCTCTCTCGTGATTTCAATGTTTTTTAAAACAGGGTTCTCAAACTTATTCAGCTTAGGACCCAAACTTAAAAAAACTACATTAGATTACCACAAGATACAATCATGATTGATTTCATAACTCATCTTTGGCTTGAACAAAATATTAAGACTTAGATTTTGCAAGATAGGACGGAGTGTTTTATTCTGACTTTTTTGTTTTGTGTTGTTTTACTCCTAAATGATATTTGTTTCTCATATGGAAGAGCCACATTTCAATTCACTGGTAGGTTTTGTTAGTTTTAAACTGAAAAACACTGACATTTTATATTAAATAAAAACTTGTATGCCTGCAGGTGACTGTCACTTGAACCTATAAGGTGGAAAACAAAATAAAACCAGAGTCTGAAGTGTTTCCTGATCAAATATAAAATTTAATTGTTCTTCTTAGACTATCTCTGTGTATTTCCAAGCTGGTGTCCATGTGGATATTTCTACTAAAAAATGGCTTTAACTTTTGAATGCTTTGACATATAGTTGTGATCTTGGGCTCTATGGAAAGGTTAGACTTAGATTCACTGTCAGCTGCTCTGGCATTGAGTAAGTACAGACTGAAGTACATTTTGTGCATTTTTTCTCTTAGTACGACTAAAATGTGTGCAAATAGAGGTCTACACAAAAGCTTTGATGGTTAAAAAAACTATTTATACTGGAAATATATTTGAAAATTACAGCAAACTTTTCACATAACTGAGCAAACCCCCCATTGAGATTAAACTCCTTAGCAATGGATTCACACACACCCCTCCTCTGTGTCCTGCTTCGCACCTAGCCCGTACCCACCAGGTCGTAGCAGTTTGGGTTTGTCCAGTTACACTAACAAGTTATTCAGAATGGACCACATTTATATTTATGATAAGCTTTCATAACAACATGATTATCACATGATTATCAATGTCAGAGCTGGTTTCAGTCCAAGCTTTTCGTTCCATTTATCTCACGTCAGTGAGAATCCCATGAACAATGCCTGCGTTTTTAAATTGTTACTGTCCCTAAAACTGTCACACTTTCACTGTGAATTTGTCGAATCATTTGCCATATTTATTTTTTGCTATTTATTGCCTTAAAACTTTTTTCTTGAAATTGTATTTTTTTTCTGATGTGTGCTGCTGACCTCTTGGCCAGGTCACCCCTACCCACCTCAATGGGAAATTACCTTCTTAAATAAAGGTTAAATAATTTTTTTTTAAAAAGCCATCGTCACTTCGCCACAAAACGAGGCTTCCCGTCTGCTGGGGCCAAAATACAGCAGTAATGGGATATTTTACCCACCTCTCTATGCAGATTTCCCTTAAAACAAATGGGGTCTAAATTAAAATAAATAAATGCACAGCTAGAGGGAAGATCAGTACCCGCCGAGAGCTGCAGGTGACCACGCAGCTGGTTTTTATTTGATGAAACATGAAAAGGGTGACTTAAAATTGACTTAGAAATAAATCATCAGTTTGCAAATAAGACTTTTATACTCTTCTTAATAAAGCAGGAGTTAAATCAGTCAAAGTCTGTCAGTGTAACATTTCAAAGCGTGAGGAGACCACTGTGAGCTCTCCAGCATGAGATGAGATGATGAGCGTTTTAGTCTGCCTCTTCCTCCAGTTAGGGATGAAGCTTTGTTTTAATCATTTAATAGATTATTTGTCATGTGTTGTGCTTAAGAACACATAATTATCATTCACTTAAACTCAGTGTTTGACAAAAAGTTTCATATGAATGATTGTTTTAAGAAAACAATTCCTCACAGCAATCGATATTAAAACTTCTTAAAAACATTTGAATCAATCAGTGTCTTCAAAATGCCAAATCCTGAGACTGTGAATAGTCTTTTAATAGTAAATGATAAAATCTCCCAGAAGATCCTGCTCCAATCAGGACGACACTGACAAGCTGTGAAATCTGACGTTCAGTCTGTGAGGCTGCTCTTCATATGAGGGATTATTGGTGATCAAGCTTTTTAATTACTTGACTACTGTATTTCGATGATATTGTCATTAAAAAAGGAACATTTAAAAAATGACCATTAAAAAAATGACAGGATGGAAAAGTGATGACCAACAACAAAAAGCAAAACAGTCTAACGCAGCCTCCAGCTGTAACAGAGGATGCAACGTGTGCCACTGTGAGAAAGGAAAAGGCAGCAATGACTGAAAGCTGCTCAGAACAAAAACTATGTGAGCGTAGTGAACTGTGGATACATACCGAACTGTTTAACATTTCACTGCTAGTTGCAGAGTCCCTATTGAATTGAAGTGTCCCCTCTAAAGCAGGATACACACATAAGGGTTTTCTAAATCTAAAGAGATGTTTTATCAGTTCAAAAAATTGAACAGTTTTGATCGTACTGTGTGTGGTGTGCTCCGATAATCTCAACACGGCAAACCACACACATAACCGTTCTTTCCCACCACTGATCTAGAATCTAGTCCTCCAAGACAGAAATCTCACGTGATCAAACATGATCTAAAAAAAAACAAAGAAGGGGAAACACAGAAACAACTATAAACATTGTCTATGGCAACAACTGGAAAACACCAGGAGAGGACATACAAGAAGAGGGAATGGAGGTTGGTCTTGGGACTATTTTTGATGAATAAATCCTGAACTAAAAAAAAAGAAAAGACTGTGGAAAAATCCTGGAGACTCCGTGAACACTTGAGTTGGACCTCTGTTTCTTAGGTCGACCAAACTTTATGTTTCAGGTCCGCTATGCTTGTTTTTATTTACACCTGCTTCCTTGTTCCTCGGTCAGCTCGCTTCTTGATTGGCTACATTCCCTCACGTCACAATTCACAGAGTCGTGACTCGGGAGTCGTCGGCTTTCCCCACACACGAAGATTTTTGGTCATAAATCTTGAACAAGTTTAATATTTATGATTGTCGGCCCCAACCAGAGCTGATTATCAGGACAAATTCACTCTGAACACACCTCAGACCACAGGATAATCTTATAAAACAGAAGATAATCTGGCGTTTGCCGTCCTTGGTTGGGAAGGGGGAATGTCTGGACAAAAACAGCCTGATAATCTTTATGCGTGTACCCCGCTTAACTCTACATTTCTCTTTCTTATGTACATGTGGACAGAGCAGTCTTCCCTTGTATCAGTCTGAGAGCAGAAGCACTCTACACTTTGAGAATTTACTTGAGGAAGAGTAGATGGCAGGATCAAATGATGTAGAAGAGTCCACAATCAGCTTATAATGAGGTGTAAATGACCACGGTGAGGATTCTGCAGATGATTTTAAAAACATTTGATAATAAAACATATACAAACCTTGATCCTGTGAAACTGTTGCTCCATGGCTCTCAGGCTGCGTTTGGCCTCCTCGTCGTGACTCTCCAGCTCTGCCTCCAAACGCTGAATCCTTCGCTCCAGCAGAGCATGGCTCCTGCTCGGTGGAGACGTTTTATCAGCGTCTACACTGCCTGAGGCTCCAGCTGAGGCTGCAGCGTAGATCAGAGCTGGCAGAGAGTTTGGGTTTCTACGCCTCAGGATCTGCTCGAGCTCCTTCACCTGGAAAGGGCAGAAACCGTGATGTACTTGAGGTCACAGACAGAATGACCTCAGAGTTTGACATGTTGGATTTTGTTCATGTGTCACACCTGTCGCTCCAGGTCCTGCATCCTCCTGGTTTCCTTTGATCTCTCTCGGGTTTTTCTCTGCTGCTCACTGCTGCGTTTGCTCACCTCAGTTTTCAGTTTTTCTACCTGAGATGGAGACAGAAATCTGCTGAATCACCATTCACAGAGGACAAGATCTGAGTCTTAAAATCTAAGTCTCTGCGGTGTGTCTGGAGCTCCACCTGCTCCTTCAGCTGGTGTATCTCAGCGGTTGCAGCCTTCAGTCTGCCGGCGTCTCGGTCCAGCAGCTCCTGATTTTCAGCAAACCACTGCAGCTTCTTCTTCAGCGCCGACACCTCCTCTCTGTGCTTCTCCTCCAACACATGCAGCTCAGAAGTCCTGTCGCCTAAAACAACAAGAAAAGACACACAATCAAAGATCTCCTGTGCTTTTACCGGTGAAGCTTCTTCAGTGCTGCAGACATTGTGCTGAGCCAGATGGCAAAGATTTTTGATTCACCAGCTGATCTACGTCAGCCTGTCCCTAAGTCTGGGTCCTGAGCTAAAATGGGTTGCAGACTGTCAGACTAAAATCACTAAAATGACTGTGAAGAGTGGTCATGCTCATCCCCTTCCTCACCTTTACCCTGTAAAGATGAGTTTATGAATATGAGCTTTGCCAACGGCCTTCACAACACTAGCACTTTGCTGCTGAAATTCAAAGATACATTTTCTTTAAAAGGAGAGTCTTTGGTGGGACGTTGTGGTCAGCCTTTCAGTCTATTTGTCCCATCTGAGTTTGTGATCAAGCACAATGCCAAGACACTTATATTCAGTGACAGCCTGAATAGGTTCCCCGTTAATGGCAGGAAGATTTGAGGCTATTGCTTTTCTTAAATCAATACTCATCTCCTTAGTTTTGAGGATATTTAGAAGGAGGTTTGACTTGGAAACCCAAGAAGTGCTTTTACCTTTAGAACTGAAAAGTTGATGCAGCCCTCCTTCTACACTGAAAGTGGGCCCAGGTCAATCTGAGTTTGGTGCTCTAAAGGGATTATATATCCTGTCTGACACCATTCAGAATCCCAGCAGGTGTTAGAAAGAGTGCCCTGGGGTGAGTAACATTTGGGTTGACCTGCTTAGCCTTCTGCTTACCAGAAACAGACATGGCCTGAGTTTTAGCGAGGTCTCTCTCTCTCTTCACCAGCTGCAGGTCGATCTCCAGAGCCTGTTTCTCCTGCTTCAGTCTGTGAACGTCCTCACACAGTTTGGCCTCAGTCCTCTGCACACAGAGACAAACCTCTCTTTAAATCAGAGGGCTTACATTTAAGCTTCAAAATTAGCACTAACTTTAACCACACATATCACATCAGCAGGCTGCATGAGCCACTCGACCACTGTTCTTAAAGGGATACGCCAACATTTCCTTTGTTTCCATGTCCAGTCTCAATCCAGAGTCCATGACAAGCAGACGGACACAATTCTTTTGACTGTGCATGCAATAACAAGGAAGAGACAGCCAAAGCTCGCCGCCGCTAATTAGCTTAGCTAACGCTACCCATTGACTCCCAGTGTTTGAGCTAAGCTAATTAGTGGTGGGCGAGCTCTGCCTGTCTCTTCCTTGGTCTGCACACAGTCAAAAGAACGGTGTCTATCTGCTTGTCATGGACTCTGGAGTGAGGCAAGACACGAAAACAAAAAAAATGTTGGCGTATGCCTTTAACCAGGGGTCTGCAAGTGTCCTGTCAGTGATAATATACAGCAACTTTTGTTTTTGTGGACCATGTGAGGAGTCAATTTGTCTGATGAAGGTTGATTTTGGCACAGCACAGATCCAGCTGGAGCAGAAACCTTCATGAACAACCACAGACTGAACTGTTCATGTGTCTAAAAGAACAAACCCTTCATACATGATCGTTGTCTGTGTGTATAAAGGATGTGATACGGACCTGGAATGAGTCTATCTGAGCCAACAAGTCAGAGATGCGTCGAGTGTGATCCATCAAACAGACGTTTCCAGCAGGCCTCGAGTTTTTACTCAACTGGTCCCTGATGAAGATGAAAAAACATCATTAAGAAATTAAAAAATATAGAGAGATGTATGTTCAGGTGGCAGAGGAATAGAAGACCTCCACACCCCAAATACTGAATGGTTTCAACTGCAAAATGATTCAATACTCCGTGCACTGAACAATAGTTGTAAAAGATTATTCAAAATAGCCTTCAGCTTAATGTCTGAGTTCAGTATTTGTGCATTTAACATGATATCTGTTAGGGATAACCCGCTCAGGCTTCCTCTGGCTGATACAATCACCTGTTTGTGAGATCAGACGATACCGATCATGATTCATTTTTTTTTAAACACCTAATCAAAAGGCTTGCTCCAGAAGCAATGAGTATCCCACAGTAAGGAGGTCTGACTTACACGATGAAAGACTAATTTATCATTTGTTTTTAGTATGTGAAGAAACAAAATTATTGACAGATTGACTTGAACCACTAAACAAATCCAAAAGGCAATAAAGTGCAAATACTTTAATAAAAGGCAACAAATTTAAAAATACGAACTCACTAACAAAATTAAACTGATTTCATTGTTTCTTGATGTCAAGAAAACAAATTTTACCCCCACTTTATTTATTTAAGATTCAGAAAAATCTGAATCTCCTACTCTGTAAATACATTTAAACACATCACGTTCTCAGCTCAGGTCGTGCAGCAGGGAGTGCACCTGCTTCACAGCAAGAAGGTTGCTGGTTCGACCCCATTTCGGTCAGGGCACTCCTTCCTCCCACAGACCAAAACATGCTAATTGGGTTGATTGGTGACTCCAAATTGCCCTTAGGTATGACAGTGAGTGTGAACGGTTGTCTGTCTCTCTATGTGGTGCTGTGATTGGCTAGCAAATGGTTCAGGGTGTAGCCAGCCTCTGGCTCAGTGTCAGCTGGGATATGCTCCAGCCCCCCAGTGACCCAGAAAGGGAAAAAAGGTATAGATAATGGATTAGCTTTCATGCTGTTGGTCTTAGTGTGCATTTCAGTACAGACTTAGACACCTGATTTACATTTTGAACTTAATGGACTGAAGACTGAGACATATTAACTGAACATCTTTGGTTATTTTCCCCCTTATCTTACCGCCAATAAAATCAGGGCGACTTTAATATCTACGGCTGTTGGTTTGGTTCTGGTCAGTAATTTGTAAATAAGTATTAACTATGAGAACAAAAATAACCGTAATAAAATCTAATTCATTATACTTTCCATATCACCCAGCCCTACTTTTCGAGGAGTTTAGTAAAAAGTGATTTATTCCAGTTTTTGCATAACTTGCCCAAACCCACCTGGTGAAAGCCAGCTGGTTGAGCAGCGTCTGGTTCTCGTTGAACATGGCCTCCTCGTTGGCTTTACTCTTCACCTGCTGGGCCTTCATCTGTGAGTACAGCTTCTCATTCTCCTGTGAAATAACCACAGTTTTACCAACAAACAAACACTGATATACACTCACTGGCCACTTAATCAGGTACACCTCTTCAACTGCTTAAATTAATAGCTAACCAGACAGTCACATGGCTGCAACTCAGTGCATTTGGGCACGTCGACATGATCGTGACGACCTGTTGAAGTTCAAACTGAGTACCAGAGTGAAGAAGAAGGTGATTTAGGAGAGTTTGATCGTGGTATGGTTGTTTGTGCCAGACAGGCTGGTCTGAGTATTTCAAGGACGGCTGACCTACTGGGATTTCTACTCAAAACCTCATAGGTTTACAAAGAATGGTCCAAAAAAGAGAAAGAAACCAAGTAAGCCGTCCTTTTGTTGATGCCAGAGATCAGAGGAGAATGACAGAAAGGCAACAGCAACTTAAAAAAAACACTCGTTACAACCACAGTATGTGAAAGATCATTTCTGATCACAAAACACGTCCAATTTTGATACTATATTAGCAGAGAACCACACTGGGTGTCACCCCTGTCTGCTAAGAACAGGAAACTGAGGCTACAATTCACATGAGCTCACCGAAACTGAACAACAAAAGACTGGGAAAATGTTTCCTGGGGTCCGCCTACCACAATGAAGTACTGACAAACTCTGTTATGGAAAACGGTATCCAAACCGTGAAGTTGAGCAGATATCATTAAAGAAAAAGCACCATTAGAGCGCTAATAACAGGCTTCACTGAAGAGCAGGGGTCACCAATTCAGTTTGACCTCAGGACACATTTTCCCAATCACGTAATGTCCAGAACATAATCAGACGTTAATATGTAGAGATGATCATTAAAAATGTTCCCCCTGTGTTCCTAAAGTAAAGAGTTTTACATGATTTTGTCTCCACAAGCATTAAATAATGAATAAAGGAGAAAGAGCACTGGGCAATCAACAATTGGTGTGTTTATTACTCACAGAATAAAAGAAAAAAAAAAACATGAATCATACGTCTATTCTTTTTGTATGATGATATCTGATAAACTTCACTGCACCAACTTCTTTAATGGGATTTATCTGGCAGAAAAACATTTTTCAGGACAAGGAAAGTCATATGTTTTTAATTAAATTATTGTTATTGAGGAAAATTCATGCAGAAAGAGACTTTAAACAGCTCTTCATAAAAAACAGACAAACATTTGACCGTGAAGGTTCACACAGACGTGTTCCTGAGGATTTTGATGATTACCAGATCGCTGACGATCCACTGATGTCCATCTCATCGTGCACATTTGAGCACTTCTGTATGTTTCTATGAGACAGCGTCAGTCAGTGAACAGTCTGCTCCTGTCTGATCTGCTCTCAGATAAACTAAGAAACATCAGAACAGATGATGAAACAAAGACTTTTCTGTTTTTTCACCTGTTCAACAGCTCTGTGCTGTTTTGTTTCTCTTCTGCAGCATCTCTCATCAGTGGGGAAGAGCGTCCACCTTTATGTTCATAAGAAATAAAATAAACCCATAATGACTTTAATAAGAGCTGCTGTAGTATCAGGTTCTGTGTTATGGGCCGGGACAGAGGGGGGATCTCAGGAAGCTGACTGAACCAGAGCAGTGATGAGCCTTATTAGCCCGAGGTCAGAGGTCATCGTTGATGTTTGTTTGAGTAACGGTCCGGTCTGTTTGTGAACTTCTCGAGCACTGAGCAGCACATTTTCAGTTTTTTCATTACGTCTGCCTTAAACTCTCTCACCACAGAAGCACTTTGGTTCATCAGATGATTGGACTCAGAACTTAAAAAAATCACCTTAATCTGCAGAAATAAAAGTCTCTGTCTCTCTTTACTGATTGTCAAAGTCTTTTTTTGTGGAAAAAAATAAATAAATACGGATATAAAGATGGCAGTCCAGGTTTGGTCTGGGTGCCGCTATTTGCAGACTTTAGACCAAGATCTGAGTATAGTGGAGATTCACACTCAAGTGGATTTAATGATTGGAGCTGAAGAGTGTAGCTTCAAACAAGCACAAAGCTGTCACACTGATAGATATAAATTCATGAAAACAAACCTGTTGGTAACCTTTAATGAGCGTCTCCTGCTCTTTGATTTCTTTCTCCATCTGCTGGAGTCGCTCCTCTGCAGCAGAGTCTGAGACCTCCAATCTCTTCTTTTGAGTCGCTTCCTCTGCACTTCGCAGCTGTTTGAAAATAAAAGCAGGGCTTACTCAAATAAAAAAAACATCTCCCTCCACACTTGTTTTATTTAATTTCACTTTGAAACTCAGTGAAAGTGTCTCAGTATGTGTTATGCTGTGGTCAGACCACACAATTTTTGTATGACTAAAACTTGACCTGACAGTCGTAGGGTTTCTGGACCCAAAATCTGTTTGTTCTGTCTTATGTAGTGTGTCATAATAAAAAACAAGACCAGTCTGGGATGTGACCCCATGACAGAAAATCTAGCAGGATTGATTTTTTTACAGGCTCCTACAATTTGTTGCCTCACGTCAGAGATATTGACCAATGAGAGCACAGAGAGCTCTGCATATGCAACAATCAAATAGTAAATAGACCCAAGTTGATGCTTTTAGAGCCACGAGACAGAGAGAGAGTTCAGTGAAGCTCTGAATGCAACATCTCTGCCCTTAGGATGTGTTGTAGAGGAGCTACCATCAGACAGAATCAAGAGGAATGTTGGAGAGAAACAGCAGAGACACCTCAACAACGTGGTGACTGCTTACATTAATCATCAAAGTGACATGATCATGAGGTTTGGAAAGAGAAACAGAAGTATGATACCCTAAATACAGTGTGATTGTTTGCTGTCTTCAGTGTCTCCCCTCCGTCTTCACATTGGTCATAATGAGCAGTCAGTTTTAATCGTGCAGTCTGTCCTGCTTGTTGGGCAAGTAACAGAGCAGTTCTTTGGTTCTAAAGGCATCGCAACCAACAAAAAAATGTGTAGTTTGACTTTGCTATTCTGCACACATCATGCAGGAGCCTTAGCAAAAAGTATTCCTGATTGCATAAGCAAATCTTATTATTAGTGAGCTGTTTTTTTTTTCAATGTATGTATTTGTTATGTACCTTGCTCTGCAGCAGGAAGTTCTGCTGCCTCACTTTGGTGATCTCCTCGGCATCTTCCTTCATCTCCTTCTCTCTCTGAGCCAGCTGAGCTCTCAGCTCTTCCACCAGAGGGCGCTGTTTCTCCTCCTGCTGTGAGAGAGGCATCAGCACAGAGACGAACGAGGGTCAATCCAAAACCGCATCGAAGGACAGTGAGAGAATGACTTACTGCAAACAGATGAATGTAACAGAGCCTTTATGTTTATGCCATGTTTTGACTACTTTCAGTCTGGACAGCTTTGGAGAAAGGATTATTTTGGTAACCATTCAACAGCTTTGAACAATTCTGGTGATAGTACTGTGAAATCTTATTTAATGTTTTTTGTAATATTGCAGCACTTTTTCTAGTGTGACCACTTCAGAGACTTGAAGAGATGGTTCAAGGTTTTCGAGGTGGGGTCGCTTGAGGCCAATAGCCCTAGTAAATATATATAAATAAATAGCCGATATATAACAGTTCATGGTGCCATGGAAAGCCTCGTAATTACCCCACTTTTAGGGTAAACTACACAAAGATCAACATTAGCTGGGGTAGACGCTACAGTGAGATTCTTTACAGTGTTTCACTCTCCTCGACAGGCCCCTGAGCTTAGGGCTTTAGGGGTTATGTAGGGGCAACAGGCTGCTTTCCTCTCATCAGCTGTACAGGTCAGTAAGCGTCGTTAGAGCACAAACTGATGTAAATCTAACTTTTTTTTGTTTTCAAGTGAGCTTGATGACTTCTGTGTCTACAAAATACACACCTAATGTGTTTTTGCAGGGTCTTCCTTTCAAACAAATGAACGTTAAATCTTACATTATCCGTCAGAAGACGATGGGTCACACTCGTTTCCTGATGAAAATCGAAGTTTCTTGTGTCTTGGGCCTCCTTGTGATGATTGGTGTCTATCTGCTGTTTGAGGACGTCAACTAAAGACTGAACTGATGAAACCAGCTCACTGCTCACCCTCAGGTCTGGATCTGACAACAGAGAAATACAAATATCAAGTCAGAGAGACTTTTAACAAACAGCTACAAGTACATCTATCCCTATAGATATAGATATATGTAGATATATTTGCTATCCCTCACCTCCACACAAGATCTTAGCATTGCAAAGCTGCTCACTAATTATCAAAGGGACTAAATCGAGACGGACAAAGACATTTACAAAGGATGCAACAAGACACTTAGCCCATGATTCAGTACATACCTCAGTTTTTTGGTTTGGTTCAGTTTTTACAATCTTAGCCACTGGAGTATATTTATATTATATTATATTATATTGTGAGGTGCTTAGATTTTACCAGAACAGAAAATCACTGTTGAGGGGAAAATGCTCTTTTTAATTCCTAAATAATTCCTTTATTTTACATTTCGGTAAATGGTTGGTAAATGGTTCAGGAGGCAGACACCCTCTCTACCTTTAAGGTTAGACTTAAAACATTGCTCTTTGACAAAGCTTTCAGTTAGGGACCAGCTCATAGTGTTTGTTTCTCAACAGTTTCTCAACTCATCACTGCATCCTGTATGACAAAGTCAGCTGGCCCTCATTATCATTCAGACGAGACAGGCATTGGTTACTTTTTACTTACAAAGCTCTGTCTGGACATCTGCCGTATCTCTCACCTCCTCATTGAATGTGTTCACTAACCGTTATCATACTCGCTTAAATGACTGGATAACGCTTAAAGTTCCAAGAGTAAAAACTAAAATTGGAGAAACATCTTTCAGCTACTGTGCAGCTCACAGCTGGAATACTGTACAGCAGACACTAAAACTAAGCTCAGTTATTAACATAAGACAGTTCCAAAACTTGTTAAAGATCCACAATGTTCATGTCTGTAACTGTTTTTAAACTGTGCTCTAACTATTCTAAAGGAACTATTTGCACTTTTTTCTTTCCTTCTTTCTCCTTGCTTATTATTATCTTGCATTTTATGTTTAACTGTACTCTCAATGTCATTGTAAATGAGAGCATCTCAATGGCATCTTGAGAATAAATAAAGGTTGAGTGAATAGTTATGCTGCTAAAGGCTTAGACTGCAGGGGGATTTGGCACACTGAGCTCCTCCCTCTCCATCTTTCTGTCCCTCTTTGTTTCTGCTCTTGTACTCATCTCTGGTTCTTGTCTTATCGGCTGCTCCTGATTGTTAATGTGGACAGCCGGCTGCTGTGGACCTGCATAGCTTCAGCTACTACAGTTACTAATATTTGGCCTTTTTAGCCCCATTCCATGTCATTCCAGTTTCTAATGTTAACTTTAGAAAAATCCTAATGAAATACACAATACTTCCTGCATTGCTGTAGCTTTGGCTTCCAACATGGACGACCTACTTGACTCTGACTGCTTTATTCCCCATCAACTAATATTCAAAAATGGGAATTCATTTAACATGAATCCCCATTTTTGAATCTATTTAACCCAATTAAATTGCACATTAAATAAATGCTGTGGCATTAACCAACATCAGTTCCCTCTGCTTCATAATCATTATAGCTGTTCATGTTGATATTAGAACGATCTCCATCCATGGTGGTAACTGATTAATCCATCATAATAACTACATTTCTACCAAATAAGACCAAACCAACTAAGAAATACATATAAAAAAAGAAGAGTACAGCTTTGACCTACTTTTTTGTAAAGTGTCTTGAGAAAACATCTGTCATTATTTATATACAAACGTATTATTATTTTTGACCAGTGGAACTTTTCTGTATGGTTGGATGTGTTTTCTGCAGCCTTTTGAGCAGATGAGGAGGATTTTCCTTCTGCATAAGTCAGTCTGTTATGAGTCTGTTGTGGAGTAACCAGAGTTCTTTACTTTAGGCCACAGTGAAAAGTATGTAATGCTTAATTTATGTTGTTGTTGTTGTATGCATGTTATGTATGTTGTTGTTGTTGTTTTATGTATGTTTTACTGCAAGACCTTACAAATGTCTGAGCAACTGTGGTTTAGCAAAGTAATGCTGTGTAACAGGACCTCTGAGGCTCAACAGTACTGATCAGCTGAAGCATTTTTGGTTTCAGGTTCAGTAACTGATAACCACATACACCCCTGCTCACATCTCAGATTAGAAGAATCCCTTATAATGTGAGTGTTGGTGCATATTGCTGCCTCTTCTCTCAAAGCAGTAAGTGTAATTTTTGGCCTATATTCAGCGCTTTGCAGGAGGAGTTTCCTCACCCCTGTGCACTGACTCAAAGGCACAAACGCAGCAGAGCAAGCACTGATAAAAAAGAGCAACAATAAGTCAAGCTCAGATTAGATATACGGCATTTCACATATGCTTTAGCCATAACGAATGGCTCAATATTGTTTTGAGAATTGTTACATCCCTAATGTTTACCTGTGTAGTTCCCTTGCTCTTGACTCTTTGTGACTTTGCCCCTTGGCCCCTGTGGATGCTGCACAGGGCGGGAAACATTAGACTGAGTTTTTGAAGCAGCGGCAGCAGCAGCTCTACTCGTCCCTGCAGACCTGGAGGTCCCCGCCGTCCTTCCCTCCACTCTCCGACCTCTCCCAGGGGCGGCGGCAGGTTTCCTCACAGACGAAGACGGAGGGTAAAAAAAAGTGGAGCCAAGGGTAGCCTGGAGAAGAACACTGAATGAAACAAAAGCACCTTGTCCGAAATACAAGCACTTTTTAGACCTTGAAAATTAAGGTAGTTTCCAAAGGAGATCATTTGGAGGAGTTGTTCCAATACAAATCCCTGTTTGGCACAGTTTGTTTGAATATATATGACTACAGCAATCGATCCCTGTTTCTGTACAAACTGCACCAAGCTCGCTTGATAGAGGTGGTCTTGGCTTGCTGCAAATTGTTCCCTGGAGCAGTTAGTCGGCAGTGAGGACACAATTGACCCAGCAAATGACACAAAAAAGGTGACAAGTTCACTCATCGCACTGCTGTTGTAGTATAAGCAGCAACAGAAGTAATCACTGCAAAAACTCAGATCTTAGCAAGTTTATTTGTCTAATTCGAAGTCTGAAATATCCACATTACTGACTAAAATTTCATTTTCATTTTCATTTAATGAGTACAGAATAAGGAATAAAAAACAAAAGAAAGCACTGAATATCTTATAATTATCAGAAAATATCTGCCAATGAAACAAGCAAAATTTTACTCCTTGTACTCCTCCAAAACAACTTGTTTTGTGTCTAGCTTAGCCTGCTAGCTTCCTTCCCACAATGCAGAGTGCCACAACGCTGGCTACAACTTAAAGACGTAAGGCCAACTCAACTTTTCATGTGATTCTGCCCAGTCCAGAACATTGCTGTGAGAACATCATACCATCCAAAAGAAATGAGCACATTTGTAGCTTTTTTTCCAACTGATACAAAACAAAGCAACCCCGCTGAAGTTTTGAAAACCACATAAACTCAAGGCCTTTCAAGGATTTTAAGCACCATTTGTCTGCTACAAATGTTGGAGGCTTCATTTCAAAAAGTTTGTTTCAGATGCTGCTTTTATTCTTAACACTGTATATTCATAACCTTGCAGAGCAGATGGACCTGCCTGATTCACTGTATGAAGTCCTGCAGGACCATCTTGCTAAGCTCCATTGTCCAACGACTTCACCGGCTAAATGCTTAACGGCCCAATCAGGGGAAAGAGGTGGGAGCTGAAGACGTGACGTCAGCGGGAAATGACTGCATGTTTGAAAACTATGCCGGCTACTGAATCAGTGTCCGTAGATTCGGCGATATTTGCAGTTTTATCAGAAATGGACTCAATTTCTTCTTTAAAAGAGGAGCAAAGAACGTCACTTAAAGCTTTCTTACAGGAGATCATGTTTTTGCTCTTCTCCCGTCTGGGGATCACCGCTGGGAAACTGGGAGAGAATCTGAAAATACTTCTTGGACAATGCTGATTAGTCTGGTAGTCCTGGTTACTCAGTGATGGTGAAATATGCTCTCCTCAGAAGTTTACCGGGAGAACTTGGTGGGATTGTTGTTGACGAACTTCATGTCACATGTAAGTGGTAAATGATGCATCTGTGTGGTATAATTTAATGTAAGACGATAGTCTAAGGACGGAAACATAGTTTAAGCTAACGGCTAACAACAGGGTCTAGCTGCTTCATCATACTGTGGTTTGATATGATTGGTCTGTGATGAGTGTGACGAGCAGAACGATCGTCCACTCACCAGCTGCAGTTGTTTTTGAAGGTTCTGCCTCTGAAAACATTTTCAAACGGCTCTTCTCCAGATGGACTAGTGAAATATTTCAGTGACGGATATATGGAACTATCCGTCTGACGTGTCAGGTTAGCATATTCAGGCAACGCTGAAACAACAGAAAGTTTCCTCACCGACTGTTTCTTTGTGTTGCCGGTCTGAGAAGATGTCTTAGAACCATGTATGTTCTGAGCCTTCATCAGCCGCTCCACTTCCTGTCTGATACTCCACGTCAGGTTCATGTTCGGGGAGTCTGGGGAGGTCGACCGGCGGCTGCTTGATCCCTTTGCTCTGTTTGTATCAGCATTTACTGGTTCTTTTATCAGCAGCTCTGGAGAAGCCACATCCGGAAAAGTCCTCTCCAAGAAGTGGGGCGTTTTCTCTCTGTCCAGGTCTAAAGTCCTGCAATAAGATGACATATGAAAAGAACGACTCCTAAAAATTGTGTGTTAAAAAACAAAGTTTAGACACAAATTACTGAGTCTAGTCAGTAAAGCCTGAGCTCTGAGGGTTTGTCTGTAACATTCCTGCATTTTCAAAAAACCCAAAAGTCTGATGTGTTCTAATGAACATCAGCAATAAACATGTTAAAGGGATAGTTTAGGACTTCTGAAGTACATGGCATTAGCCTGAATATTAGCCTGAGTGTCTGTGGCTCTTATAATGCAGATCCCCTTTGCTGTTATGAACATTTATATGTTTACAGACCCAAATCAACATTTTTCAAACTCAAAAGACAAACTAGAAGAGTCGACTGAAAGTTTATCTTCAGAGTAAGTATTCAGCTCACACTGATTGTTTACTGGATAAAGGCACAGCCATGTTCTTTTATGACAAGTTTACTTGACGATTGCTAGCATTAGCATAAGCCCACACAGTGTTTCTGTTGCATGTGATAGCTTAAGCTTCAAAAAATGACTTGCAGATATAAATCTGACATTTAAAGCCTTGTTAGAACAGTTTACTACACAACAGTATTTAACTATGGTTGGATATGTAGGTTTATGTTTATGCTGCGCTCCAGTTGTACTGGGAAGTCGGGGATCCTTACCACCCCGGAGCTGACAATCAAAGATGGCTGCCCCCAGTGTAAACAGTGATTATGCTCCTGAATTATCCCGTTTATTAGCACTGCTGACTAGTGTTTGTCGCACTAAATCAGCCATGAACATATTATTGTTTGATGTTTACACATAGAAATACTGTTTCATTGTTATTTACATTCTTCATGTGGTATGTGCAAACAACAACGCAGGGCATGCTAACAACGGCTAACAATACTCTGGTAGATCGGCATTTTTTTCCGACTTTGTAACTGGAATGCTGATAACTCGGATATGGTGCCATTCCCACTCCCCACTTCCCATTTCCAATATAAACATTTTTTTTATTTAGTTAGCATAAATGTCCCTTAAGATACATGTGGAAATAGAACGGAGTGTGACGTCACATACAAGTGGTCAACGGTAATTGCCCTACACTGTTGTTGCGACTTGTTTGCACCCACAATTCTTTTCATACTGTGGCATAATCTGCAGCAATGTATTGCTGTAGATTCTGTGTCAACCATTCCTGCGCAGATGCAGAGCTTATCTGTTACACTATGGCGTATGTTCAGGCTAATGCATCAGATAAAACTCTACTTAAAAAATCCTGAATTGTGCCTTTAAGCATCAGCCTGCTGATGATTTGGTCATGCTGTTAAGTTTTTGTTTATTGAATAAGAACTGTGATTCAGACCTGACGGGCTGCAGAGTGAATCCTCTCATGTTCTCACTCTCTGGTCTGATGGGTCTCATGAGCTCCTCAGCAGTTGGGAGCTCTGCATAAAAACACAAAGGATTCATGATAAAACAATTATTTCACACATCAGGCCTGTCATCAGTGAACACTTAAACTTATACACCACTGCTTTGATTATGCACTATGTAGAGACCTCATGTTGTATCTGACCTGACTCAGTGGTAGAGGCCGGCTGAAGAGACTGTCTGACCGGATGAGGAGGAGAAGATGAAGGAGTCACAGGCTTGTTGATCCTCCTGCTCCCCTCCAGAGATAAATGACCGTGATCAATGTCCTCTGAATCTTCCACCACATGGATCTGTCTGTAGGCTTCATGAAGAGCATCCATCTCTGAGCCTCCACTCTGCACATACGGCTGACCTGGACCTGTGACACATTCAGGAGAATTTTTATCAAACCAACATTAAAATAAGAACTGATCTCATTATTAAATATAACATTTTGTGGAGTATTTGCTCTTTTTTAGGGGGACATACAGAAATCTGAGGTAATTTTCACACCTGCGTTGCTCTGTTCTGATTCAGCTGTGATACAATGCTGCAAATTTGCATTAAGTATGCAGGATAGTGGATTTTTTCTGATATTGGATATGCCGATCCAGATATCAATATACTGTATAGAAATGACTGAAAGTAGTAGTTTTTAGTTTGCACCTACATCATCTACATCATATGTGAAGTGCATTTTTGACAGAACCAGTAAAATCAAGCTTCATCTGCCTTTTTTAAAGCTAAAACACTGATTTACTTACCTTCTGACAGAAAACCCATCATACTTTGGGAGCTTATACTCACAATTTAAGATTGATATGCAAAAATCCACACAATCTTGATGCAGTTATAAATAATGCTAAGATATCAGCAGGAAACATCTGAAGAAATTTTCATATCTGCCAATACCAATATAAAGCTTTTGAAGCAATTATCTGCAGACACCAATATCATAACGACAATATCATGCTTCTGTAATTGGTATACTTGGTTTGAATCACTTCATGTTTACACTTGTTCAAGCGGGTCAAACAAAGGGAGAGAGCTGGGATTAAATGATAGAGTTGTGCAGTAGTGAATTATTTTTGTAGGTCAACGTGGAGGTTAGCAACGTGCTGGTCCTCTGGACTAGAAAGCCGAAGGGATTTTTCACTGACTAAATACCAAATTTCAATGAAGATGCATCAGACAGGGCTTTTTTTATTTAGATTGATCAAAATGATTGGATTGGTCAAAATTCTGTTGGCTAACACTATTCCCCACTTCACTCCTCCCTGCTGTGTGTTATTTACCTCCGTCCAGTGATCCTGCTTCACCTCTCTTCTCATTCCCACCCGTGTCCTCCAAAGAGTCATAAAAAGAAACTGAGACAACACACCAGTTAGAACCATCACTTTTCATTTAATTGATTCTTTTTGGTTAGCTAGAGGTTCATATTTATCTTCTATGGCTGTAAAAGTCCAATGAAACATGGGTCAGGGTCTGAAATGAACATCCGCCAAGCATACAGACATTTTCTGTTTGGCTGGTAAATCACAGGCGGTTATGTGCTACATGGGGATTTGGTGTTTGAACTCGAACATCCATCGATCCATTATCTATAGAGCTTGTCCCTGTCAGGGTCTCCCAGCTGGCATTGGGCAAGAGGCGGGTGGAACACAAGGTGACACAGAGAGACAAAAGACCATTTACACAAACACTGACACCTGTGGACAATTTAGAGTCATCAATTGACCTAACAAGCATGTTTCTGGACTCTAGGAAGCTGGAGTGCCCACAGAGCGAACTCCAACCAGAAAGGCCCTGAACCTGGAGCAGCTCGGGGTTAAGTGTCTTGCCCAAGGACACATCACCATCTGACAGTCGGAGCTGATCAGACTGCATCACTGACACCCCAGTGTATCCCTGGCCAGGCTGATGACCAATGTCGTGATCCATTCTCCATCTTAGCTCTAAGTCAACCTGTTCATTTCAGACCCTGGTCAGAGTTAAAGGTGCAGTGTGTAGAAATTGGCATTTCAGTGACATCTAGCGTTCAGATTTTGGAATGAGCCCATCCGTTACTAAAACATCACATCACTACATGACGAGAGCCGGTGAAGACCAAAAAGGATCGTGAACAGGGCATCATTTAAAACAGTTACCACCGCGCCGTCTTCCTCTCTTGTAACACCTGCCCTCTCTCTTCTTCTTCTTCTTCTTCACATGCCATCCAGGTAGATTTCAGGACCGGTGGCCAGACTCGTATTCAAAAATCGCGTTTCACTCTTTTTGTCCCCAAAACCAACCAGTAGACAACATGGCGGATTGTTATGTCAGCATCCACAAAGGGAAGACCCACGGTACATAAATATAAACACTTTTTCTAACTTAATAAAAAGAAACAAACGTTTTATGGGGATGATTGTACCCCTATTTCGACTGACTTTACATACAAATAGAAACATTATATCCTATATTCACCGTTTCTGTTCGGCGAAATGCTGCCAACTTCTAAACATTACACCTTTAATGGATACAATTATTTAGAGAAATTTTCCTTTTTTGTTGACGTTTGAAAAAGACTTGCTGACTACTTTCTCTTACCTTTGGCCAGAGCTGGCATCATTTTAGACTTCTGAAAAAACAAAAACAGCACAAATCATCAAGCTTTCAGTAAGATGACTTTATAATCTAAGTCAGATTAAGTCATAAGTAGGAATCAGAATTGAAAACCGATTCCACTCGAGAACTGACAACAAATAGCTTCAGGATCAGCATCATTTATCTTCCTGCTTAATAATTCCCTTATCAGCTCCTTACACTAAGTCCTGGAAGTCTTGAGGTCCTGCTCTCATCGGGCAGTCACGGTGAAGTCAAAGAAGTTTTTGTGGCAGGCAAGAGTCAAAGGCAGCCAAAGTGTGACTCATACGAAGTCCAGTATCTATACAGCATGCTTGTCTGCTGTCTTCAGTGTCCCCCTCCGTCACGTCACCATGTCAGCTGACGTGCAGTCTTTTGGGCTAAACTGAAAGCTGGAAGCCTATTGGGACCTCCTTAATGCAGAGGGTGCTACAGTTACAGCTAAACTAAGGCACAGTTTGAGCCACATGATTATAAAAGCATGAAAGAAATACTCAACATTTTTAAAATACATACAAAATCATGAATCTTTCTTTTAGTTATCACCTTATAAAATACCACAGTCATTTTTATGACTATGATTGTCCTCAAACTACAAACCTCCTCCTGTGGATCTTTGACCTGCTCCTCCTCCTCAAAGTCCTCACTGTAGTGGGGAGAGCCTGGTGAAGTGAGAGAAAGATCCACATGAGACTAACAAGACAAAAAAAGAAAAGACAATCACCCTGATGTTTCTTATTCCTACCTGGAGAGTCTCTGACGGAGACTCTGGCTTTCTTTTGATCATCATCACTCAGCTCGGCCAGCTCTTCAGCTTTCCTGTGAGAAGAATAAGGAATGATGTTCAGCTCTTTGGGGCTCATTTTTTGTAATGTGAACTAACTTAGAGTTTATTTACAGCTGAACAACAATGACTTAAAGATTCTAACATCCACTTCAGCTGCTGAAGTTTGTTAAAAAAAAAACATTATCTGGTTTAGAGTCAAAATTTTCTATTAGTTTGGTCAATATTTAAGAATGAAAATGAATGCACCTGTTCTTAGCACCGTCAGTAGGACTTGTTGAATCCAGCTCTCTGTTCAGTTTGGAGTAATCTATGGTTGAAGAAGCTCCCGCCTCAATCTGTGAGAAAAAACGAGCTTTCTCCTCCTCCTCCTCCAGAGTGTCCAAACCCAAACTGGTCGTGTTAGCAGCTGGAATCCTCTCTGAATCTTTGAATCGTACAAAAAGAGAAAAAACAAAATTAAACCCCACAGCAAAACGATGGTAAGAAGTCAATGTTAAGGTTTAAAGTAGAGATGCATGACACTGGATTTTTGCTGACATCTATTAGGCTGGTATTTTAAAACAAATTTTAGCCGAGGCTGATATTAATTATATTTCACTAGTCCATCCGGGAAAGAGCCCATAGGAAGTGTTTGGGGAGAGCTGTACCTTTTAGAAGCATATCCAGCAGGTGATTGGACGATTGGTCTGTCAATTAACATTTATTACAGGCCTATCGGATAATGTAGTAGGCAGAGGCTACTGCGCTACAGAGATGAGCCACTTCATAAAACAAACTCTCACCTAAACATGTGCAAAGTGGAGGGAAATTATCCTTACTACAGAGAAGTTTGTTGTGTTGTTTGTTTTTCATTTAAGAAAGAAATGTGGTTCAGTGGCATTGCTGCCACTTTGTAAAGTGAAATATTGCAACACCAAGGTGTACTGATTTTTCCCTCCAACCCTGTTAAATGGACACAAATAATAGGGATTGGGGAGGACTAAAGATTTCTTAATCTGAACAGGAGACTGAAAAATCTCTCAGTCAACTTTGTTATAAGCATATCAGATGTTGCAGTGGGCAGGCATTGCTGCCACTTTGTAAAGTACAAAATGTGAGCCAAGTCACTCAGCAAACTCTCAAAAAAACAGATCTGATAAAACTGTCACTAAAGCTGTTTGCCAAAAAATTTCACATCTGTCAATACTGATAATCACCTTTTTAGGCAGTTACCTGCAGATACTATTATTGTTTCAATATCATGCATCTGATGACAGACCCAATATAATCTTAGCACATAAAAGTCATAATTTATTGAAAAATCCCCTTAAAAATACCAAAACATGTACTGCAGGAGGAATGACATTTCAACAGCTTTAACATGCAGTAACATTTTTGGAGATGTGCATGTCAGGCCACGAGCACAGCCCTCTGCTGCTGTTCATGGCAGCAGAGGGCTGTGCCCGTGGCACTGACATTTAAATCAGCCTTTATTTGCAGATATAAAATATAATCCTACAAACTGCTGATCAAAATACACTCTCTATTTGAAGTTTCTGGAACCCTTTAGTGACTGTGATCCCCATCATCTCACCGTGTATCTCAGAATAATCTCTGATCACAGAAGCATTTTTAAACTCTTCCTCCTTCGGGCCAGACCCTCCTGGATCTTCATCTTCCTCCTGAATGGACTGGGACTTCCTCAAAGACTTTCTGAAGGACTTTACAAGTGTCTGTGGTCCTAAAGCAAAGACACAGAGAAGTGTTAGACCTATGATAAGATTTATAACACCAAACTGTGGAGCCGGAGACCACATGGTGCTGATATGACACCAGTCACATCCACACACATGTTCAAGATCTTTTTGTTTGTCTCATCCCAGCTGCTTCAGAGCTACGGCCACTAAGGGGGTATTTCCAGGACTACAGCAGAACTAGCTAAGGATTAAAGGGATAGTTCAGGATTTTTGAGGAGGGGTTGTATGAGGTAGGTACATGTCACACTTAGTGTTGCAAAAATTCCAGGAATTTTCGAAGTCAGAAACTTTTCATGGGAATAAACAGGAATAAAAGTGAAATTTACAAAAACGAAGGCTGGCCCATAGCAGGGTTTTTCTAATGGTTGGGGCATAATCTTGCTTTGGGGCTGTCCACACAAAGACTAATTCAGGTGTATCCGCACAAGTTTTTAGTCTTATGGGTGTTTCGCTCACACAGATTTGGTGTTTTAGCTGCCGGAAAATTTTTGAAAACAGGTCCTAAAGCGGATAAATCTGAAAACACTGGCCGAGTGTCTCCATGTGGACAATGAATATGGATATTTTTAGACACGATGACGTCACAGCCCCATCTCTCGCTTACACTGTAGATGCAAACCCTGACAACAGAAACAAAGGTGGAAAACGGTGTCACATTTGTGAAGCAGAAGCTCCTGAGCTTGTTTAACAGCAAAGTCTTCTGCTCCTCTGTGACCACTGTGAGCTAAAAGAGGACAGAGAACAGCAGGCATCAGTGTTCGTTCAAAATTTCTCATGATGTATGTGCATGCTATATGTCTTCTTCTCTGGTTTTGGTGGGTCTGCAGCAGCATTGCAGCACTACTTACAGGCCTGGCATAGAAAATACAACATTTTCAGTGTTTTCATGTGAACACATTTCTTGAAACAATGCCGTTTTTAAAGAGAACGCTTTCAATACGCAAACATTTTTGTCTCTGTGTGGACAGGGACTTAAACAACCAGACTTCATGCAGGTATAATTGAGAATATCTCTACTAGTACTCAATCACATTAAGATAGCAAACTGCTTACTGCAGGGGTACTGAGGCCATGCACCCTACATGCACTGTGCATTCCTCCATCACATGCACAGATGATTTCTCAAACCCTGGACTATTGGGGCAACATTTTTGAGCCGAGTTGAAATTGATTGTTCTATTTACAAATAAATCTGTTGAAATGTAGTGTTGTTAATTGTGTTATTTTTCATGGATGTCAGCCTTTGACAAAACAAAATGTTTATATCTATGTTCGGATATGATACAGTTCATTTAAACTACCCCCAGTGTACAGTTAATTCCCATAAAGTCTCATAATTCCCATAGAACATTTCCAATTTGGTGTATTTTTAAAATTCCCAAACTTAACTTCCCGAGGAAAATTTCTGAAATTTACTGAAAACTTTCCAAATTTTCAGTAAATTTGCTAAATAAAAGCCACAGAAACAGTGTAGGGTGACTGCATGCTGTATCCTATTTCTCGACAATAGCTACTTCACTACCTTGCTGCTTTGTTTTGGCTCTACTTCAGCACACAGCACAGATGACATGTCCTTAACATGCCCAAACCATAATCCTACGCCAGGGCCCATCAACTATGGGTCAGTATTTTGCTTGATAGAGATTATGGAGCCCAGATTTGAAAAAACAATGTAATAATATGAAAATTCAGGTCTGACTGACACACAGATGAAGCCCCCTTAGTTTATCTCTTCCAGCTCAGTGCCTGCTGAATTCCACCCAACTTCCAGCTACAGTATATGTAGCTCCAGCTTCTGAGCTGAATATTTCTGTACAGACAGAGCTGATCCTGTCGTGGCAGATCGCTGATAACAACAGGACAAAATGCTGTCCGTCTGGAAAGAGTTCTTGGAAGAAATCTATCAGCACCAGTAAGTTCCCATAACTGCTATTTTGGCAGAACATTTCTCTCCGGGTCAGCTTGACCTGATATGGAGAGGAACTTAGCAGGACAGGTTCTTATAAAAACGATTACTTAAATATCTTCAATTGCAGTTCCAAGACAGAAAACTGGCCGGCAGTCAGATCTAAGGTTTGGCCAAATTCAGAGAAATTTGGCCAAACCATTCGTTTGGATTCGTTTCCATGAAAATGGGTGGGCTAAAGAGGGAATACAATGACGTTGCTGCTCATTATAAAAGTTAGTCAGACTCTAGATGAGGAGGTCCATCTCTTAATTTGCTTAGGCAGTGTTTTGTACGTTGTCGTCTTTTTCCCAATAAATCCACATCCAGACTGCATTTGCTAAAGGACCGTCTCCATGTTGTTTCTTCTGCATTTTTGCACTTGGCACAAGTTCAACAATCTCTGTCGCTGTGGCTTACATTCAGGCTAGTGCCTTGTACCTCATACAACCATTCTTCCAGAATCCTAAGTATCCCTTTAAAGGGTTTCTGGTTTGGGTTCGTTGAGTTACCATCTTCACCGTCCTTCTCAGAGTGACCCTCACTGCTGTCTGCCGGAGAGTCACTGCTCCCAGTCTCCTCAGCTCTCCTCTCTCTCGGCTCACTCTGCGGGTTAGCATGAGCAGAAACGCTAGCCCTGTCTGAGTCTTCAGATGAGGTTCTGTAAAGTTTTTCTTTGAGGGTTTTGTCCAGTTGGTCCAGAGCTTTGCGGGGTTTGGGGACAGGCTTGAGCACAAGCTGCACGATGACGACTTCAGGCAGCAAGAGGAAAAGAAATAAAAGAACTGAGCTGAGGATGTAAAATACACTCAAGACATGTATGAGGTTACTGAGCTGATGATCATATTTTACCAGGTTTTTATGATTTTTAAAGTTTTATTAAAAAGTGGGACTGAGGTCAGCTGATAGATAAAGGTGATTCTGTTGTTTCAAAACATCTCTTTCTTTCAGTTTCATTCAGAATTCTATGAAACACTTTTTAATTCTGAGATAGCAGAAGTGCATCAGAAATAAACAAACAGCACCCTCTGCTGGTCAGAAAAGGGAGAGTTTCGGGGTTTACCAAAGAAATATACTGTACATGTACTCAGGTGGTAGGAGTGCTGGAGGTGCAGTCACCCCATCCTGCATTTTCTTTTTTTTTTTTTTTTTTAAGTTTCTTCTCTTTGGACGATATTCATAACAAGTATTTTTTAAAGGTCTCATGCATTTTGAAACTGATATTGTGTAATCACATTCATGATAAAAGAGTCTTATTAGCTTTAAAGCAACATCACAGTAGCCCTTTTCACACATGCAACCCTGATATTATCAGGATAATATCCAGGCAGCCTGCTCGGGTGATTCACTGACATGGTCGTTCACACTTGCTCCTCTCAGCAGGGCGTAATTCTTACTGGATGAGGGAGGTCACTGACAGGGAGCACACAACGTCAAGTCAGTGTTCACAATATGAGAGCGGATGAACAATTTATATCCTAACTTCAGTGTTGCATGTTAAAAAGTGAATCAAAAGTATGAATTAAAGAGTTGAGCGCTAAAGCAGACAGAAGTAAACAGGGCAGGGTCACTATGTGCACAAAGATGACACCAGAGAATGAAAGCTGCAGCGTTTAAGCTCCATATCTACTTGGTTTACCCATCCAATTATCATCTACGTGTGGAAACCCGAGTACTTCATAGCAATTCATCAGATCAATCAGAAGTGCCCGTATTAGAATATTTTCAGCTGAATTAGGCGGTGTAGTTAGAACTAGAACCATAAAAGGTGTAAAATTCTGCATACGTAAGAACCAAAGAAGATGATCTTAAAACCGTACAGTCTAGCTTTGACCAAGTCTAAAAGTGATTCGGCATAATTTCAACTCATTCTCACCGTCGTCGTTCTTAGGCTGAGACGGTTTGGTTTTGAGAAATCTGCTTTTGGTCGTCTCTGCAGAAGGAAGAGGAAAAAAACAGATGATAGAGATTTTTAAGTCTTACAGAGAAAGGCCAGTGAAATATACAAAGCTGTGAAAAATCTACTGGTTTACTCCTCATAAGTACATGTTGTGTAATAATATGTTCATTATATTACACCATACGGCAAAAGTTAACAAGTAATGCATCCTATTTGTTCCAATGTTGGTCTTTAAGTGAGTTAGTTAAAGATAAACACACAGAAAATAAATGTTAATTAAGCAAAAAAAAAAACCCAGTTTGTTTGCATGTGTCAGTTCAGACTACAAAATCTAGATCTGATTATGTTTATTTTTCTTAATAAAGTAATTGAACAGTTCATCTGTGTTTAACTCAGTTCTAACGCACATACACTTTTCCATTAAAATCATTTCCAGTGATCACGGAGTGGTTTATGGGGTTGAAAATTAAGAACAGCTATCAGCCAATTGTTGGTCAAAAAAGTAATGACAGAGTAATAAGTGGCTGAAAAAAACATGAGCTGAGTAAATTACTGTATGCAGTCACAATATGAAACTCAAAATATCTACCATAAAACTTTTTTGACTGTTTTAACTCCTCACATTGACCAGGCACCAGACTAACATGACGTCACTCAGTTCTGTGGACGGCAGAAATACCGTTGAGTCTGTAACGCATTTTAGCCAATTATTACTGCAAAGATGCATTTCTGAGCCACTTAAGTAACAGAAAGTATCATTAATAGAGAACAAAAATGTCACTGAGTCTGTCAGATGAGTCTGGTCAACTTAACAAGACCCACAAGCAGAAAAACGAGCGTAGACTGGACTAAAATGGTCAGGCAGCCTGTGGGTCAGCTGTTTACAGGGAGGCTCAAAAGAGGGAAAACAACCACTGCACAGAAAGATAATTTGACGATCTTTCCAGGGATTGTGACAGCTGTTTGTTTGGGATATATGAGGATACCTGCACAAACAGAGAATGCACGCAGCAAACACGTTTGTTGATGGAGACTGAGCAGGTTTGAACGATAAATGGCAGAAACCTTAATCAAAACTGGAGGACATGAGAGCATCCAGGTTACCTGTGGATACAGTTGTTTACATTTTGGGCTCTTGTTGTCAAATTCATTGAAATACCAGAGTGACTTGGTAAAAACACTTCAGGATGTTTCAGGACCAGGGACAACAGCAGCTGATGTGTGTAAATCTGCAGTCTGTGGCACTCATGCAGATCCTCCTGCTGTAATGAACATTTATACTTTAACAGACCCAAATCAACATTTTCAAACTCAAAGACAAACCAGAAAACCTGAATGTAAGCTTATCTTCAGAGTAAGTATTCGGATCATACTGATTGTTAATTGGATAAAGAAACAGTCAAGTTTTAAATAAGTTTATGTGATGATTGCTAGCATTAGAGTAAGCCCACAAAGTGTTCGTTGCATATGATGGTTAATGCTTCATAAAATGAATTGCAGGTATAAAAATCTGACATTTAAAGCCTTGTTAGAGTGGTCCACTACACAGGAGAAGATAACTAATGTTGAATATGTGGGCCAGAGTTCACCAAGGGGGCATTTTTTTTTATTTATTAAGATTTAGCAAAAATGTCCAAAACTGACCCTAGCTTAAATGGAACAAAGCGTGCCATCATGTGTAAATGGTCGATAAAATAAATTCACTCTAAAGCTAAGGAATATCTTAACATTGCAATATGTGCATATGAATTGTACATTTTCCTTCATAAATAGCAAACTTGATCAAAATCCCTATTATAATGTCATTACATTACAGTAATGTACAGTACAGTACATTTTTTTAACCAATTAAATAAAATTGCTGGAAAAAAGAGAGTCTGGTAGACTTTAAATCCACCTGCCAAAGTGCCACAGTGCCAAAAAAGTTAATTGTCAACCCTGGTTTAAACCTGAAAAATAAGTTTTTGTCCTCATAATTCTGTCTTAAAAAAACTGGGACATAAAAATAATTATCTACTCTTGAATCACAAGAAATTCATATATGTCAGCTGTAACTGCTTTAGGCTTTTGCATAAGAAACACAAACCCCTCGACTAAAACACGTACAAATTTAATTTAAAAAAACCTGGAGGTTTTTCACAGCTTTGTAATGAAACAGTTTCAAAAGCCTTCATGGAGATAAAGTTCAAAACAGCGTTAAAACAGAAAAAAGCAAAACAGTGAGAAGACAGCAGTTTGAAAACATCGCGATTTTCCTGTTTGTGTGAGGAAACAAAGAAAAAGAGAGAGGACAGTCAGTTGAAGGTGGTTTCACACTGGATGCACTTCACTTGTATGATGGCTGTATGTTTGTTTTTATCTCTGCAAGCATACTATCAAGTCAGAGCTTTCTAACTACCAGAGTGAGCTACAACTCACGCACATCTACTGTCCCAAAATCTCAAGAACAGGAGACTTGGCTACATGTTCTGCAACTGCACAAGAGTCTTATCCAAAACAGAGAGGAAGATGAAAAAATTTAGAGCCATATTCACTTTGTTTCAGCCGGCATGTTTGTCCGAAGGGATTGAATGCGTCACAGAAAACAACAGTTACATTTTCCATCTGAGTTGATCAATGTTAAAGCTCGGCTTGCCGTCTGTGAGAAGAAAACCCATTTGACCATCCCGAATGCTCTGATTCTCAGGTGTTCCCAGATCTTGAGTCTTTGCACTCAAAGTAAGAAATGGACTGCGCTATTTTCTGAGCTTGTTCTAAATCTGGAGACAGCTTTGACAAGCCAAGTGTGTCAAATGTTGTCTTGTTTTATCAGCAGGGTTAGCTTAGCTTTAGCTTTACTGTCTGTGTCCTTTTCTACCCCTGGGTGGTGCCAAGTGAGGTGAGACATATTTCAACAGTATTTATTCGCATGTGTGGGGTCCATCTCTCACACCTCTGTTAAAATCCCAAAAACTCCACAGAGCGGATTTCAATGCTGATTGCGTTTTTTTTTTTTGTCTCTCTACCATGCTGCCATGTTTTGATTGACTGACTCTCTCCTGCACAATGAACGTCACCTCTGCTGACTCCACATGTAAAGTGGCTCAACAGCATCATTGTGTGGACTTAAAAATAATAGATTTTCTTTCTTTAGAACAGCTTTATTAAATGTTGGAGGTTAATTATTTTAAAAAAATCAATACTTGGAGGCCATGAATCAGTAAAATACACCAAGGTGTATTGATTCTTCCCTCCAACCCTATTAAATGGACACAAATAATCGGGATTGGGGAGGACTAAACATTTCTTAATCTGAACAGGAGATTGGAAAATCTCTCAGTCAGTCAATTTTGTTATAAGCATATCAGATGTTGCAGTGGGTGGGTGTTGCTGCCACTTTGTAAAGTACAAAATGTGAGCCAAGTCGTACAGTAAACTCAAATCAACAGACCTGGTAAAACTGCTACTGAAGCTGTTAGCATCCATGCTAATCTCTGTACAAGCAGCCATTGTTTGCAGGCTTGCAGTCACTTCTTGTTATCATGAACCGAGCTCAGTGGCTACAGCTTGAAGCTTGGTAAGAAGTATGTGTCGGATTACAGCCAATGAATAAGGCAGATCCAGCTGCACTGCGAGGTTAGCTGTGTGCTGTTGGCCAGTAAATATTATTATTGGCATTGATGATAATGAGTTAAGAAATATCTGCATATCAAATATCGGCAACAATCCAATAAGCGTGCATCCCTGATTCCATGTCCGTCTATCCCATCTTCACCTTCACCAGCACCTCAGTTTGAAGTGGTGCTCCCTCATATTCTTGCCTCTCCTCACAAAGTAGTAGTGTGATGATTTGGCCCAATTTTATTGCACTGATACTTGTGGTAGGAGTTCCCTCATCCCTGCACGCTGTCTCACAGTCAAAAATCACAGCATTCAGTTGTGCCTTGAAAACTTTGCCCACAATGAGTACGAACTACTTAAATATATGTACTGTGACAAAACTTGAACATCATGGTATAAAACTGTGTACAGTTGAGCTGTAACCACAGATGGAAACTTGTAACAGCGGTGTAGATCACATTGTTGATCTGGATTTTGACTTCAGAGACTAATATGTCTGAAGGACACTACATCATCTAAGACCCTCCCCTTATTTTTACCTCTCCCCGCTCCTCCATCACTGTCATCCTCATCTTGCCACCAGGGCACTGTTGGTTTCTGCGATGTTTTCTTGTTGCCTTTAGCAGAAGTCTGCTTGTCCAAGCTGCCAAAATCCACAGAGTCATCTGAAACAGACTGACAGCCAGGTACAGATTTGTTTAGAGGATTCAAGTCATGACAATTCATCTGCATTTTTCTGTTCTTTAAGTTGTCTTTAAATATGTAAACTAAACTTTAAAACAAAAATGATGTCTGGTTGTCATGTGGTCTTAAAGGGAAAGGCAGATCCTCATGATCGACTGAAGCTTTCATAGCAGTTTGCATGCAGCTTTGAAACAAAGTTAGCATTAACAAGCATAAACACAATAGGGCTGAGAAATATATCAAATTGACTGAATGGTTAAATTGATTAATTTTAATTATTTTCCGTAGAAGATTTAAAAATTAAAATCCAAGAATTTTTTTCTTGACTAACTCCAATTGTTAGTTGTGGCATTGTTTGAAAATATAAATACTAAAAATGTACATTTTTCATGTTAGTAGGCCCTGACAGGTTTTGCACAAGAACTTTTATTGGCTTTTTTTTTTTAATTAAATTAAGTAGTAATCAGTGAGTTTCATGTCATGTCATACAATGTGCAAGTACCTCAGCTTTCAGTGTTTATGTAGACAAACCTGACTATGTTTGAACTACATAATCAACATTTTATGACACACACTTTAATTTTAATGAGGAAATTCTGTTTAGTTAGGGAATACATTTTGACAACCTAAAGGCAAAACTTGATTAATGCCATTTTTGTGTCACTTGGAGGTTTTTGAGGGTTTTTTTTAGAGGGAAAACACGATTACAATCATAATTTAATGGCCCTTTTCCATCAGCCCTACTCTACTCGGCTCGGCTTTCCCCGACTCTACCCGGCTCTACTCTACTCACTTTGGCCTGCTTTTCCACCAGCCCGGTCCCCTACCCAGCGGTGGCGGGGTCGCCGTGAAACAGCTGGGCGACACTGCGTTCATGTCATTTTGAGCGCGACACAACAACCAAAACAAAGGAGGACTTGGAGGCAATAGTATACTTGCTGCTTTGTCTGTGGCTTTTTGTTACAAAGAGAAAAGCAGAAGAAGGCTGCAGGCGGCGAGAAGAAATACCCTTGAGAAGTACAGGAGAGTTTTGGAAGCTATACAACAGTTTGAAGCCGAGGACGAGAGCAATCGGGCTGCAAAGAAAAGACGTACGAGGGTAAGCTAATGGAAGCTACCGCTAGCTTGTTAGGTAGCTCGTAATGATAAAGTCCCGTGTTTAACATTGTGATGGCAGCAAGTTATTGCCATAAAGTAGCAAAGTGTATGTACTGCAGTCCTGTTTTAGGCATTGCGCTCATGACCCATCGGTGACGACATTCTCTGACCGATCAGTAGCCGGCAGTCGGTCGACGTCACCTTTTAGTGTCGACTCAGCTCGCTTAGAACCAGAGCAGAGTAGGTACTAAAAACTGGTTTGTTTTAGGAGGTAGCCAGCCGGTGGAAACGCAACGCAAACCGGGTAGAGCCGAGTAGAGTAGAGTAGAGTAGAGTAGGGCCAAGGCGGGCTGGTGGAAAAGGGTCATAAGTGTTTTGTGGGCAAAAAGGGGGAGGATTTTATTTTTAGGCCATATCGACCAGCCCTGGAACACAGTGGTAGTCTTTAAACACTGCTACTTTACCTCCTTTAGGAAGAGCTCAAACTGTTCATCCAGCTCCTCTTTGGTCAGTCTGTGAGACATTTTGAGACGATCCCCTCCATCAGCCGATCAGAAACCAGACCCCTGAAAGACAGAAAGACTGCTCAATCACATCCAGCACATTAAGTAAATCTAAAAGAAGTCATATTATGCCTTAAATCAGATTCATATCTCTCTTTGATGACCGCTGGGGCACATTCACGATTACTAGTGTTTTAAAGACTTTCTAGTTTTCAAACAGAGTGGTCCCGATAGAGCTGTGCTCTTTGTCTGAGAAGTGCTGTTAGAGCTCCTGATCCTTAAAGGCCTCCCTCCCCACATGGGCCAAGTCAGCTCTGATAGGTTCGCAGGTTTTCTCTGTGGGAACTGGTCAGTTCAGAGCTGCTTGGCATCATGTTGTCAATTACTCTGCATTCATTCTACCATTTCTGCTCTGCAATGGGCTTGAACTGATGACAAAACAAATGTAGGATGTCACACTAATAGGTCTATTCAAGAGAGTCAGGCAAGAAGACATTTAACCAGCTGCTGGCACCTTCAACATGGGGAGTGGGAGATGTCCTTAAGTCTATTATGTCTTGCTCATAGAAGTGCTCTACCACACAGAGGAGACATGTTAAACAGACTAAAGGGCAGTTAAAACCAAAAAAGCAGAATATAGGCTCCTAAAACAAATGTAATGACAGTAAAATCCTTTCAGCATTCAACTACTGTAAGGACTGCAGTATTAACAGTTTTCATTTTGACATAATATCTTCTGCCATCACCATAAGAAGAGTCTAAGAAAATATCAATACACCATATATCACAATAATTTGTGGCACAATGCTGTACTGCATTGTATTAGGAGCACTATCGGGAAATGACACTATTAAATAATTTACAGAAATTTAGGTCATGTGTTTAATATTTTATTACAGTTGCCTGTCAGTAGTTGGCAGTAGACATACAGTTGTTTGACTCTCCTTTTCTTTGTTACATTTATTGCTTTTATTTCTGTAACTTGGACAACAAAAAACATTGCATTAGTAATTAGAAACTGTACTGTTTATGTATACAGTAAAGAAAAAGTATTTTTTGTAAACAATAATAATAACCGTCCTGTTTATAGAATTTTATAGAATTGCGTATTGTGTGGCCTCTTATGTATTGCAGCACATATCATATTGCCAGATTCTTGCAAATACACACCCCTATCCATTAGAATAATCATTAGAATGTGGGCTGCAACAACTTTGTCAAATCAGTTGATTATTTTGTATTGTTCCAGATCAAAAACCTGAAAACAGGAGTGGCTTTATGGGGTCATTGTTACCAATGTGTTGACAAAATGCTGCTTCTCTGTCATCCTCCTTAGTTTCCTATTATTTTTAACCTCATCTGACAGCTTCTTGTTGTGTACTTTTATATTTACATGGTGCCAATGTGCAGCCAACTTTGGGCCGCATAAGTGCATGCGTGCTATTTCGTTACAGGCCCATGTAGAACTGATGTAAAATAATCTGTTTCCTTAAAGTAAAACAACCAGAGGAACAAAAAATATCAGTGTACTGCACTAAAAAGACTTCATGATCGGTCCATATCACCTGGCCCTTACTTTTGCAAGTTACACTATCAGCATCGAATTTACATGCCTGAATATTTTATTTCTAAAAGAGTAGTAAAAAATAACCTATTGTTCAGCTCCTTTCTTTACAATCATGCACATCTCGTCTTGTATCCGAATGTCACAATCCTCTTACGAGGCTAGAGATGACCGTAAATCATGGCTAAATGGTTAAATAATACGTAATTACAATGCTAAAAACGTAATTACACTCAAGCCGAATCGTTCTTGATAAGCCAATGTTTAACAAAATTAAAGATAGGAGCACCTGATCACAAACAATTTCATAAAAAAGGCTAGAAAGTTTAAAACACACTAAAAACAGAACGGGGAGTTGTGCACTTGGTCGCAGTCATCCTCTGAGGCTACAGCGGTGCTTCCCGTTTTTACACCTTTCAAAATAAGCCAAGAGCCGAGATCGACCATCATCATATAACACAGCTCAAACGATTTATTTCTTAGCCCGACCTTTTCATGACTTACATAATCTTATATGTGAAGAAATACCTCAACACGTATGATTACTTCCTTGGAAAGCGCAATTTCACGTCTAATTAACTTGGGCGCCGTATTATTTTGAAGAAAGCACGCCACTGTTTCCGGTGTTGATCTGAAACTTGACCAAGAGCCGCAGCTAATTCTCTTTTACTTGTCTCATTACCTGGTTCAAGCAACACGCTAATGTCTCCAGCTGAAGCAGAATAAATCCTTAAACTCTAAACGTTAAACTTTTTCCTACAAACATTTTAATTAATCAGAAGTCATGCCTTACTTTGACAGCTCTCTCGGTTCATTACTTGTCGGACGTCTTCTTCTGACTGTTGTTGTTCCCGCGACAACTACCGGGTGACAGAATCAATCTGATTGGCTGAATAACTCGCGTCATAAGGCTTGTTGGCCAATAGGAGCACAGGAATCTGGACGAGGCAGAGTAAAATTTTGAAGGCCAAAAGTCTGGGGACACCACACTGTTATGACTTACCTGTACCAGCAAATGCCATTTATTTACTGCATTACCTTTAATAATAAAAAAAAAACTACACATAACCACAAACAAAAAAGACACAATATATTTATATCAAACCAAAAGAAAAGAATAGCCTATTTTTTTCATGAAGATGATTTGGGTGAGATACTCGAAAAGGAATGAGCAGAAGTGCAAACTTATTAATTCAGCCCCCTCTTTCTATCTCTCTTTCTATCTTTCGTCTTTACTGACGACTTATTCATTATTTTGCTCTTTAATACAATTTCCAATTCCCCCAGACTTCTCCCAAAATGTCTTATAGATTAATGGACCTTTAATTAATTAAACCATAATGCAATTCTTAAATTATGTAAAACTTCAACTCTACAAGTGTAATTATAAATTCATTAACTATATAAATAATACTTGTTAATTCATATAAAACATGAATCAAATAACCAGCAAAAAATACAGGATCAAAGAAAATACAAAGAAATGCTATAGTAATAATAATAATAATAATAATAATAATAATAATAATAATAGTAATAATGAACAAATTAACAATACTGTTCATACTACTTACATTTTATTGTTATTATTATTATTATTGTTGTTATTATGTTCTTAGTACTGTTATTATTTTACCATCTTTTTTATAAGATAAATAAAAGAAAAAATAAGTAAAGGGAAATGTTCATAGTGTGAGCCAAGTTATGTAATACATTAGTATTTGCAGACTATTTTCCCCACTTACTTGAAGAAACAAGTACTCCTAACAAACAAATATACCTAAGACTGTAATAGGATATTTTTGCCTTATATAATCTTATGATTTTGATCTGTATGTGAGGAATTCCTTCTAGTTTTTTTATTTATATTTATTTTTATTTATTTATTTATTTATTTTTGTGAGTTTCCTGGTTTACAAATGACTGACTTTTAAATTTAACTCAGAGGCCATATTGCTCAAAGAATAGGTCCACATGTGGCCCTTTGGCTGCCAATTGCCCAGCACTGCTTCGAGGTTGTCAAAATTGTCCACAATACCCACAAGACAAAATAAATTAAAAAAAAAAGAAAAGGGATGCCTGTGTGCGTCCTTTTTCTAGTTCCACTTTAATCACATAATTATTGGTTTAAAATACCTTTAATTAATATAGATTATTATTTGGCAGTAGCTCATGCAGTCATCAGTTGAGGGGCGAGTTGGCTCATAGCGTCTCCACTTGGTGGCAGCGTTGAGCTGAAGATCAGTCTGTGTGTGTGTAAGGACAGTCTGTCACCAGAGATCAGTAGTAATCTAATAAACCCTCGCTGCTCGCTTTATTTCTTACATTTAGAGGTCAGGACGGATCCATATAAACTCTGTTTTCACCTGCAGCCTCTATACGCTGCTGTCCCCGGTAACCTTGCTCACACACACACTTCAAACCCTCACTGTGTGTGTGAAGGATATAAGGAGAGGAGGAGACATCCCATGAGCTGGTCTTTTCTTTTTTTGCTGATCTGTCACACCTTCAGCCTCGTTACTGTTCATGGAGCTCCTGGGGGACAAATATCAACACACAGCACAGTAACAAACACTGGGTTAGAAATGCTGACCGCTGTTTTCTCTTTGGTTTGGTTTGGATATGTCACTCTAGAAATAGTTTGTAAAAGTCTAACTCATCTTTAACAAGATTTTGTCCTTTAATGCACAAAGTTTACACGCTGCTACTCATGTAAATACCACCTTGTTTTATATGTATTGTCCACTTCTCTTGACTATTCTTATATATATTTTATTTTTTTTAACAATTTTTATCCCTTTAGCTAGATTTATTTTGCTCTCATGTGTTTGCACTGTTTTGTAACCAAAATTTCAATGTACTATGGTCCAATGACAATTAAGGCTTTTCTATTCTACTCCTTTCTACTATATTGTGACAAAATGAGGTAGAAAAGCTGTGAGAAAGTGCTGCTAGCTTCTTAGCTTTAACTGTATTTTTGCCCTAAATTCTGCCAATTTGCTTCTCTGAGGTGCTCAAAAATGCAGATTTTTGACAACATATCCCAGAGTGGATAAATTTGAAAATGCTGGCCTATTCTGTGTGGAAAACTAATGCGTATAGCCTCAGAAATGATGACATCACCGCCCTATCTCAGGAATCCCTGACAAATGGTTGAATACAGTGTCGCGTTTGTGCTGCAGAAGCTTCTGAGCTTGTTTTGGCTTTTATAGCAAAATCTTCTGCTCCTCTACAGTGAGCAACAAGAAGACACGGAGACAGACGTCATTGTCTGTTGACACATCTAATGATGTATGTATGCGCAGGTTTCATGTCTTCTCTGGTTTTGGTGCATGTCTGCAGCAGCGTAACAGCGCCACTCACAGGCCTGGCACATGTACTACAGTGTCTTCAGTGCTTTCTTGTGGACAGACACATTTATTGAAACAATGCTGTCTTTTCAGAGAACGTTTTCATGTCCGTGTGGACAGGACCTTCAAGAAGCACTCTTAAAGAGTAAGAAATCTTCCATACCCATTATATTTATAGATTTATGCATGTACACTTAGTGCTTCTCTATTTATTGAACAGTTTAAACAGCACCGTTTTTTCCTGAACACATCGGCAACTGAAAACATCTGTGTGACCCACTTCTAGGCCCCTACCCACCAGTTGTAAACAATTGCCTAAATGCATTTTTATGATGTATTGTTTGTGAGAAAAGACTGGACTGAGGCTCAGTTACCTTGCCCTCTGACGTCATAAATGTAATTAGTTCATCACTGAGTCAGAGCAGATGTTTGGGCAAAGTTTGGGAAACAAAACTTAAAGCATTATTAAGATGTAAAAGACTGACAAACGACCTGAAAACACAATATCTCTGGTCCACTGCAGCCCATCAAGATCCACAAAAACACTTGGCACACATCAGAGAGTCAGATATAAAACTAAATGTGATTTTGTGTCATGTAAAATGAATTTCTTTGTGGACAGACCCTTGACCTGATATGAAAACAACAGTTTAATCCCTTTAAAACGCAGTCATGCAGCTCTGAGCGGCTTTTAAAGACATCTTTTGTAATATCATACAGGGACTTGTTTTTCATTAAAAAATCAAACTGTTTGTTTTTATTCTTATTTCACTCTGTGTCATGTCCCCTTTGGTGCAAAGATTTGATAAAGCTCACAGAAACAGAGCTATAATTGGATCAGAGGGTCTGTGTTTGGTGATTTAATTTGTTTAGCCTCACAGACTCTGACCTTAATTTCTTAATTTCTTTTTGGAGCCACTGAAGGTTGTGGTTGTGATGTTTGACCTGAGGGCTTGTAAACATTAGAGGGGTGTGATGAAAAACTTCCGCATGTGCATTTCCTAGAAGAAGACAAAAAGTAAAGCTCTCACATCACTTAGTGCCATTTCTGCTCTTTAGGTTCAAATTTGAGGAGAAGGGAGACAGACAAAGGATTAAGAATATTTAAATAATAAAACACCTTGTGTCTTTTTAGTAGATTCATAAGGAGAAGCGTTTACACTTGTATCTCGTTGTCTTTGTTCCAATTCAATTACAAAATGATGGGCTGCTGAAAGTGAAATATTCTACAGCTTGCCAAAGCGCACAACAGCACAAGGCCTTCCTTACATCATTACGTCACTACCTGCTTTACCCTGTGCTGGGGACAAAATGCCCCGTGTTGGGTTCACATTTTGCATTTATATTTCTCCCAGTGAATTTGAGATTTTCTAAATATCAGTTCTGTGCTCAAACTCTGGGTATTTGTGTGTTTTTTGGGGGACAGTAATGCTCTCGCATTGCCCCAAGATGCTGCCAGGCAAGTTGTCTCACCAACATAATGAGTTATTGTTGAAGAGATACTCAAACAACATTTTTTTCCTTTTCGTGTCTTGGCAAACTCCCCAATCAGTGATGAGCAGATCTTTTGACTGTGCGCGCAGTAATAAGGACGAGATGGGCAGAGCTCGCCCACCGCAAATTAGCTTAGCTCGAATACTGGGAGTCAATGGGTAGCATTAGCTTGCCTCTGCCTACAGACATCAGATAAACTCTTCAGCAACTCTAAACAGAGTTTAGAGAGACTAAGATTAGCATTTTATGTAATTTTTGAAAGAAATACGGACAAAACTAAACCCCGGAGAAATCTTTCTTGACCTCTCTTACAAAGTCAGCCATAATCCTTAATACCAATCTTCTTCTACTCACAAACAGAGGCTTTGTTTTGTTGGCCTACTCACAAGCATGTCCACGGTGGTTTGTTCATGCACCTTGAGGTTTAGTTTCATATGTGTTCCTTTCAAAAAATTCAATAAAGTGCTAATCTTGGTCCAAAAATATATAACATAACACTAAAAAATTAGTCACAACAGACACACAGGAAGAATCTATCTGATGACTGTAGGCAGAGGAATGCTAATGCTACCCATTGACTCCCAGTGTTTAAGCTAAGCTAATTAGAGGTTAGTGGGCAAGCTCTGCCGGTCTCTTCCTTGTTACTGCACACATAGTCAAATTAATGGTGTATACCTGGTTGTCATGGACTCAGGAGAGAGGCAAGACATGAAAACAAAAAAAAAAGAAAGTTGCCATATCCCTTTAATGAGTGGGGGTGAAGTCTGTCCTCCTGAATCTTTTGCAGAGCTCAGATAATCTGCCAATCTGTGTTCTCTGTTTTTAAATAAGATTTGAGAAATCTGTATCTACATTATTAATTTTCTTTTTATTATCTTATATTTAATAAGTATTTACAAGGATCCAACATTATAGCTGAGCCTTTCATAATAACATTGATAAAGGCAGATGGCTCTGTGCCTGATTTAGATGTAACTCTGTGTTGCATACTGTCTCTCTCGTATCTCTGATGTAAATACAGAGCATTTTCCTGCAGTAAAGAAGCTTTCGTCCTCCTCTGTCACACTGACAATGGGATCACCATGAAAACTGGACATCTGCGTTCATCCTCCATCCCAGCAGCTCTACATTTTGATTCATATTCATCGAAATCCTCCAGGAAAAAAGTGTCATATGAGGACGCGCTCCCATCACAGACAATTGGAGTGACCATCAGTGGGCTGTTGGTGTGTCTACAGTATCCTATTTTGTAAAATTCCACAGTGGAGAATGGAGAGTTTGGACAATTGCACACTTTACCTGGAATACCCTGTAACACCTTTTATTTAATGGATGTGTTTGATTCCTCAGTCATCCCTTTAGAGGAAGAGGAGCTGCAGTGATCGAGGAAGGTTTTCTCTGTTCAACAAACTTTAAACCTTAATTTATTTCAAAATAAAAGGCAGAGAGTAAATTCAGTTCGCCTCTCAAAATTCTGAAAAATACTTCAGTTTAACAACACAGAGGTTAATCTGCACATATAAGACAATGAGAATCCAACTAAATCTATTTTATTTGATAGGGACGATGCAGTTTAGCATAGACATGAAGCCGATGTGCTGTACATAGCCTTCGCTAATTTAACTCTCTTCCCTATTGTTCGGCTTTTGAATATACAGCTTTAAAAATACAACAACATTGACAACATTAAATATATAAAAATACAGCCTCAAAACATGACAGTACATTCATTTTATTTGCGTTCATATGTTAGCAATGTTAAAGAGACAACAATCCAAAATGATTACAGTTCTAATCGATTTTTAACCACCGCTTGACCTGTCACTCTAAAAGGTTTCAGATCTCTGATCAGTTTTAGCCCAGTAGGTAAAGTGTTCCAGACTTTACAGCTTTTAATGGAAAAGCTGATTTTCCAAATGTAGATCTAAGGCTTTGTTCACACTGAAGGCAAAAGTGGCCCAGACGTTTTTGTCCAAACAGGCGCAGCCACTTAAAACTCCCACTTTACCTGACAGGGTCTTGGCTGGCCCATGACAGGTCAGTGACAGGGCCTGTCCATCCTGACTGTCATAAATTGTAAAGTTGAGGCCGTGTTTGTGTAGATTTTAGGGTGTCAGGTTTGCCCTCTGTTGGTTTGGCAGCTACTCTAACAGTCAGGAAAAGGTTGAGGCTACATGATCTTTTGGGGAGGCGCCATCTCATGGAGACACCCTGAAAATACAACCATTGATGTAGACTCCTTCTCTGATTCTTCCAGTTGATAGTCTTGAATTGTTCTTTGTTTTCTTGGCCAAAACCTCTCAATTCAAGCAAGATAAGCTCCAAGTTGGCCACATACGTCATGGGCCTGTGTGCTGTTAGCTGTACTTCTTAGCTTTGACTGCTAACTGTTGTGCTGTTGCTTCTCTTCCCTCTTGCCCACCAATGTTCCCTGCCAACTTTGATTGGTGACTTAGTCGGTGTCTTCCTCCATTTCTTTAATCTATAGACAATAAGAGTTTCTCACTTTGTATGGGGGGGTATTTCCCTTATTACTCTGGCTCATAAGGGAGCTTCCTCGCTATGCAGCCATCCTGGAGGTGGACACACCGCAAATGCCTGACTTGATAAACTGTCATGCACAACCCCAAAGAGCCTGGAGGACTTCCACTGGCTGGAAGTTGGCAGGCAGCTGGTTGGGAGGGGAGATTTGAAGTGGCTGGATCTGTGTGTGACCCATATCTAATGTTTTTTTATGACAGTTTGAACGGCACAAATCAGATTCAGGCCACTTTCATATGTGGTTTTAAATCAAAAACATATCTGGTGTTTCTCAAAGCGACTTCAACCCAAACAATCATGTCACATGTCATCCAGCTTTACATTATTGTAGTGAGACAGATGTCCCAGAAATGTGCACGAGGAGGAGTGATGTGGCAAGATCCGATGTAAACCATGGATAAAATAATTATGGATGAACACTGTCAGTGACGCCCCTCACCTAAGACCTAAGACTCTGCATCCACACATCCCTATGTGCAGCGGCTGCAGCCGCTGCTCCACAAAAGGCCATCGTTAAAATGTTTGCTCTTCTTTTTTTATCACTTTGTCATAATTTTGTCACGCTGATTGCACAACAACTTCAAAACTGATACACACATGCTGACACGTGTAGCATCTATTAGATTAGATGTGATTAGAAAGAACTTTAATCTGCCTCTCTTTCAGGGAAATGAAGATTCCAGTAGCACTGTGTAGTACACAGGGTAAAAAAGCACACAGGTATCAGAAAAGTAAAAATAATTTGCATATACATATATATAAAAATTTAAATAAATAAACATGGCTACTGGCTGGCTACTGCTCCTTCCTGTCCTCAGTCTTCCTGTTACCTTTTTTGAGTTTATGTTGAAAATCCCAATGACATCTGAAAAACCTCAACGATTTTGGGCACAGTGCTGATCAAAGTCAAGGCACTGATTGGTCATTATCAGTGGAACAAATATGACTAAAATAAACAGGAGGGATCTAGGCTGCATTTTGGACGTGTAGAAAATCTGAGCTGAGCGATAAAATGATGATAGATGAATTAATCAGCAGATAAATGGTGGGAATAAAAGCGTCAGACTGGAGAGCTAACAATCGGTTTAATCCTCGTCAACCTGCAGCTCATTTTAATGATTGATTAGCTCTGTCTGCTCTGTTCACTGCGATGGGAAAGTCTGCTGAATCCTCTCCATCAATATCTCCTCCAATAAACTCCTCCAAATAGCTGATTTTAAGACGTAAAGCACTTCCTCTCCTGCTTTTAGCTACCCCCAAAACATTGTGAAAAATAAACAATAATTGCACAATAATTTGGCCTCCTGTTTAATATGGCCTCAGTCTGGTGCTTTCTCCAGTTGAAGCTTCAACAAACTGCTCGTAATCAAGGTTAATCAGCTTAATCCTAAACAGTCTCTTCTCTGTATCAGAATAGCTTTGTCTTGAAGCCCTTATCAGTATAGATTCAGCAAATTTGACAACACAAATTTCTGACCCACTCTTTCTCATGCAGAGACCTCTTCAACAGAGGCAGGACCATATTTAGGTGTCTGGCTGGAAAATCAACGTACCTGCCCTTCAGTCAATCAATCAATCTGTATTTGTATTGCACCAATTCCTAAAAAGTGTTCCCTCGAGACACTTTACAATAGAGCAGGCTGAAGCCATACTCTTCATATTACACATATGCTTATATACACACATCCAAACCCAACATGAGTCCACCATTAGCACAGCACTGGGCCAACCTTCAGTGCAGTGTGTCTACATCAGCAGCAAGAAAAAACCTGTTTAGCAGTTGGAGATCTTTAAGTGAAACCAGTCTCATGTTGCACAGCTATCCACTGAAGCTGTGCTGGGGGTGTGGGGACAGGAACGGAGGTGGGCAGAGACAAAGAGACTTAAGTAAGGACAGAAGGTAGAGACAGATCCATGGACGCTCAGATCATAAATCTTTCCTCATCATATTTGTCTCTGCTGACTATAGATCTATTCCAGGTTTTCAAGAGGGACCTCATGCCTACATGATTGTTAAGGTATTTATTATGGAAGTATAATCAATAACAAGCACGGATAGAGAGATCAATCTAATATTAACATTAACATATAAAATGAACATAATCTGGAGAGGACTGATGTTGATTAATATAACAGCATCTAGCTGAACTGCCATTAAATTGAGTTTAACTGGTCTAAAAGTATGAATTTATGTTAAATGATGTCATTTCTGTTGATGGTTGATGCAGGATAGAGCTAATGGAGTGGAGCAGGTCCACAGCAGCAGGTCATCCATGATTGTTTTTCAAGGTCATACTAATATATGTGTGCTGTTTGTAGGAACTACCATGTCTTTGGTTTAGTTGATCTCTCTGAAGTTAATACCAGGAACTGTAATGATAATGGAATAGAGCAAAAGGAAAGGCCAAATACTTGTAAATGAAGTAATTAAAGCTTTGTAAGTCCTCAGCAGCAGGCCGTCCACACCAATAATCCTGACTGCCTACAAGACAAGAACCAGAGACGAGTACAGGAGCAAACAAAAGGGGCAAAGGTAGATATATATATATATAGAGAAGGAGAGAGATAGAGAGGGAGGAGCTCAGCGTACAAAATCCCTCAGCAGTCTAAGCCTATTTAACTATGAGCTGGTCCAGGCCTGAGCCAGCCCTGACTGAAAGCTTTCTCAAAGAGGAATGTTTTAAGTCTAACCTTAAAGGTAGAGAGGGTGTCTGCCTCCTGAACCGTGGTCAGTAAATTGTTCCAGAGAAGAGGAGCCTGATAACTGAAGGCTCTACCTCCCAGACTACTTCTAGAGACTGATGGAACCACGAGCAGGCCAGCATTTTGGGAGCGTAATGTTCTAGAGGGGTTGTACGGCACTACAAGCTCTTTGAGATAAACTGGTGAATCTTGAATTTTATTCTATATTTTATTGAAGCCAATGCAGAGAGGCTAATACAGGAGTACTGTGGTCTCTTCTCCTAGTTCTAGTCAGTACACGAGCTGCAGCATTTTGAACCAGCTGAAGCGTCTTAAGTGACTTACTGGGACAGCCTGAAAGAAGAGAATTACAATTATCCAGTCAAGAGGTAACAAAAGCATGGACTAGCTTTTCAGCAAGTGTTGTTGACTGGACTACTTACATGCCAACACATACTTTATGTCACTCTCTCTTCCAGAATTTTGGCAGTGTTACTGTTTCATATGACTGTGTTGACTGATGACCCATAGCTGCTTGTGTGTGATTACTCTGCTTACAACATATATTGAAACAAATGAGAGTCCCCTTGAACTGTTTCAATAACAGAATTTGATCTAGGTTATCAAATGTTTCTCAAATTGAAATACAATCAAAGAAAAAAAATACACAATAAAGGCACCAGTTAACACAGCCACAAAAAACATGGCATCACCAGTCAAAATTGTGGTTGGCAAAGAATAAAATTAAAACTCCTCCGGCACTGAAATTTCAGAAAGGGTTGCATATCATGGACAATGTAACATGAAAATAAACAGTGTTTAACAGTGTGGTTATTTGTTTTTGTTTGTCCAGGCATGTTTTCAAAAGCTCAAACCAGATTAATAAAACAGAGGAGGAAAACTTCTGTTTTAAAACATACTCTAGCAGACATAAAAATGAAGATATGAGCCCGATTTAAAGCAAAATATGAACACTTGACTGCACAGGCTCTGGCTAATGCTGATCGACCCAGTGACACAGAGAGCTTTATGAAGGGTGTCAACTTCTCCAAAACATAAAACAATGGCTGCCAGTGGGGCGTCATGGGAGAGCTGTCACTCACCTCCATCAGTCCTCAGTGGTCACTCTATGCAGAATGACCTTCACCTGGCACAAACATCATGTCAGATCACACTGAAATTAATATCTGCTGAATTTCTCACCTGGAGACAAAACTCTTACTGCTTCATGAATCTTCTTTGACCTCAAACATTTTACCCCGAGAGGAAAACCAGTGATAAACCACATCGTCTGTGTGTGTGTGCATGTGTGTGTGTTCTGGCTCCGAGGATCTACATATGTATGCTGTCCATGTCACACACTCACGTCCTCCCTGCAGTCATATGAAAGGTGTCTGGATCGCTGTTTGAGAATAGTACACCCCACTTAGCTCTGTATTTATATTAAATATTAAATCCAATTTAAATACAAAATTACCATATGAAATATTAACCAAGAGTGTAAATATTTAATGCCAGCCCTTTACCATAGGCCTGATATTCATTACTATGCAGAGCTGGGTTTTAATGGCCAATTTCCCCAGAGACTGTGTGTGGTTCCCCTCTTTCATTTAGGTGCAGCTGCAGCAGGGGGCGCTGTTGCTCTGCCATTATTTTTGAGTTTACACAGAAAGGAAAAATAGCTTTCCAAAGAGAGGAGGAGATAAATGCAGGTGTCTGCAAAACGATTTTTATTTCTGCCTTTAATTAAGAAAAATGACAATAAAATACATAAATCATCAGGGACATAATTGTTTAGTATGTGTTGAAACAGCTCAGTGTGTTATTTATCAACTTTTTGTGTATGCATGGAAAAAAAAAATGACATAATCTCATATATCATGTGGTAAAACACATTTCAGTCTTCTTAATATTTGTCACCTAATTAGAAAATGACGCATTTCAGCTGCCACTTTATTAGGTATACCTGCTGCTCTTTAATCGATGTTGAAACAGTGACAGAGGCACACGAGGACAGATAATGTCTGATTTATCAGTTTAGTTCCTGTAGTGTGTGTTGAGACACAAAGAGAGACACCTCTGCTCTTGCAGCTCTTGATCACGTGACTTCGATGTAAACAAACATGGCAGACAACATCAGGAGGCTAAACGCGGCTAGCGGTTAGCTTCCTGTAACATCCTTGGTGGTTGTGATTTCCGTCCAGCTCCTCTCCTCATCAGTTTGTTATTTATAATTTACAGGTTACACTGTTAATACACTAGTGTTTTGAGTTGGACCTCCATTTTGACGTCTAACTTTATGCTTTACCTTTACTCTCGTTGCCATGGCCACGTTTGCTTCCTGCTTCAGTCAGCTTGCTCCCTGATTGGCTTTGTTCTGGTCCAAAGCACAGAGGACGTGCTCAGTGAACCTCAGCGCTCCACACACATCAGGACCTCTGTACCATACCAAACATGTTGAATATTTAAGATTTCAGGTCAGGGCGGCCCTGATCCTCTTCTGAGAGGATAAAATGAGTCCTAACACACCTCACACCACAGGATGATCAGGTGAGATCATCTTAAGAACCTCCAGATAACCAGGCCTATGGGATCTGAGGCGAAAGTTGGACCTGTTGTCAGGTTGTGTGCACCCCGCTTAATCAGCCAATCACGTTAAAACATCAGAATGAAGAAGAAATGTGATTTCAGTTACTTTAAAAAGTGGCATGGATCAAGTGCCTTAGGGGTCTACAGAGAAAGGTCAGACAAAGAGAAAATATCAAGTAAGGCTTTACGCCTTGTTGATGCCAGAGGTCAGAAGACAATGGCCAGAGTGGTTGGAGTGTCTCTTTCAGTCAACAAACCTTTACCACCCCCTCAACAGTGTGCTGCCAGCTGTTATTAATTACCTTAATTTACTCAGTCTCTCTTATACACAAATATAAGAAGCAAGGAGAAAATAATAAGGTCAATTAATCATCTAAAGAATAACAAAATTAGCTCAAATTACTTTTTACAAAATTATTTTGAATTAAATATGGACTGAAAGTATTACCATATTAGGCTCAATAGACAACAAATACCAACAAATGATTTAAATCTATTAATGTTCATCCCCTCATCACATTTTAACCATAAATTAATTAAGCATCTTTTTGTATGGCCCCTAATTGTTTACGCTGTAGCAAAAACAATGAACAGCTTTGAACTCAATGGGGTCCAATTAAAATAACCCTAAGACAAACCATTCATGCATTACTGTCAACTGATAAATACTTCGTAATCCCATATATCTGATCTTATTTTAGGATTGAAAGATTTTGATTTCCAGAGGTGAAAGTGGAAAGAAAAAACCCCAGGATAACCTACGAAAGCCAAGTACCTTCTGAGCACATTGGCTTAACACTTGAAAGCCCGACACATCAACAAATATTAAGAAAGTTATATTTTGTTTTGGAAAAAAGATGTTTATTGAACCCTTTAACAAAATCCATTTTTTTATGCCTGTATGAGTTTGTTTCTTATATATATTTTTTTCTGATTTTATGCATCAGGCATTTTTGGCAACTTTGTGGTCACGAGAATGAAAATCTTTCAAATGAAACACACTTTTACATTATATTTGGAAAATGTTGAACACATTAGGCAGTTTTTTCTTTTTCTTTTTTCCCCCTAAAACCCTTTCATAGCCTTCCATCATTATGCACCATCTTCCCCTAACTGCTCCATGTCACTTGCGTTGCCATCCATTATCATGCTGACTACATTTTCAATGTACTTTACTTTTCTCTCCTCCTCCTCTAATCTTTTAGACATGTAAAATTAACACATAACAAATCAGTCAAAATAGAAAACAATATTATTTCTGATGAATTGTGATTTTAAAAGCATCCAAAATGTATTTTTAGATGGCATTTTAGTCATTTATTAAATTAACTTAATCATCAAAAATAGTGTGTGTTTGTATTCTGGTAGATTACAAAAATGTGACATGACCGTTCGGGGCTAAAGTACCTTTAACCTGCAGTATGAAATTTGATACAGACATTTTTAACATGATTTAACAGTAATATAAAGAAGAAATTATGCAGTAATTATTTATTGTTTCAATAAAAAACATACTAATTGAAAAAAAATGAATAAAAATATGCATGTTATTCTAACCATAACTTCTTGAAAAAGATTTTCCTGCCAGCAGTGTCTGGATGATTAAAGGACGACAGCCATTTTGAGTAGCACAATAAAAGCTCTTCCACTGTCTGCAGATGAATGATAATCCACTAGGGGGCAGAATAAAAGCATAACGCGATATATAACAGGTTTTTCAGGAAAGTATTGATCGTGTTGATGAGACAGAGGTCTCAGAAACACACGTAGCAAATATGATACAAATGGTTATATGGGGTGTTTCACGAAGGCCAATCCAAGCAGAGAAGGAGCAGCTCGGTCAAATCAGATGTAGCTAATTCCGACGACTGAACATTCACAGCTTTCTTCAAAAGATCACAACGTAAATCACAGATTTACTGATCAAAACAGGGAAGACATGGGGAGCGTACTTTGCTCCAAATGAAAAACAGCTTTTGATGGAAACTTATGAATGGGAATAACATGTAACTAATAATTTAAAAAACAAAAGAAATACAACCCATACAACAAAAGAGCAAGAGAGGGTGGCAGATAATAACAGACAGCCGGAAAGCATAAGCAGCCTAAAATATACATTCACTAACCAGTCAAAGTGATTTTAAAGAGCAGATTCATATATCTCAATCTTTGGAATGAATCAAGAGAAGTAAAAGAACCTTAAACAACAGTACAATGAAATATAGCCTATAAAGAAAAGGAAAGAAAGACAACAAAGGTCTTAATTATTTCATGAAAGGAGTTTCTATCAATCTATCAATCTATCTATCTATCTATCTTGACACAGTTAAACCTGAAACAGCAGAGAAAACACTCTTCACATGAAATTACTGGAAAAATGGTGAATGAAACCATGTAAAACATATTTTTTCTAAATTCCAGAGTATTTTAATTTGCTATTTGGTAAAACAACAACAGCAATTAAGCTAATATCCTCTAATAAATCTTCCACAGGGCCTTTTTTAAATATAATTGTAATTTGATTAGAGTCAAAGATGCTGAATTTGACCTTTTTTTTAGCAATTAGAAACAAGGCTGCTTGTCTGTTTATTTAATTATTATTGAGTGTGAAGAGAGAAGAGACCTAGAACTATAACACAAATTAATAATTGGTAAGTAATAAATACTGACAATACAACATGGACTAAAAACCATCATTTTTTAGATTATGATGACATATGAAAACAAAGTTATGTTCTGTTTTGTGTGGTGGTGTCAGGTTGATGATTTCATCATCTTCTTTCTCTGTGAAAGTGTAAATTAAATTTCAGTATCTAATAGTTTTGTGTTTCATAATGCACTTTAAGTGGTGTAAAAAAGGGACAGGTCATGTTAGATTTTGCTCCTTTTTATTCAAGATTTGACATTCTTTTGTATTTAATTGCTTTATTCACCTATGAATGAAATAAACAGTACAAATGAGAAATGATAAACAGATTTTTAGTGGCCCCTGGCAGTTATTGGCTCCTAGAATCTTTCCAACTTTTCTCACTCCAGTCAATCAATGTTCATACAGAACAACATAACTGGAGAGAAAAGAAGTGGCAACATGTTTAGTATGTTGTCTAGGAAAAGGACATGCTATTGTGTGGGAAGAAGCTGATCAGCTAATATATCTTACTGATCACTGATTGATTGATTGATTGAAAACACCGTTTCAACCTTGTTTGGGCATGAGTAATCATCTCACAGCAATAATAATATACTATTCTGCATACCAGCAGAAGCCTAAAAAATTACCGGCCCCTGTGACGATGACGTTGATGACCCTTGACCTGTTGTATACTGAAATCTGTTGATAAAATCAAGCCCCTCAGGTATTTTGTTGGGATTTTATCAATCTTAGTTATCATCATTTATTGATTAAATTGTTCTTTTCTAAATTGTCTGGGCCTTGTTGGGGTTAGTGCACTAAGTTATGTGTCTTTTTTTTATTTTGTCTTTAACACTAGAGCTAGTGGAGGTTGCTCTAAACACTTGTCAGTGAAATAACATGCCCCTAATAATTCACAGTTAAGCCCAGAATTGATGACATGGAAGGGTGAAATGCTGTAAAAAGAGAGAGAAAGAAATTTCTTAAGCTGGAGGCTGACACCGTCACAGGAGAAGAGGAAAATAATAATTATTGTTGTTCGGACATCTGCAAGGAGAGATCAATCAGTGAGAGTCAGGGACATCCTGTCTGTAAGTGTATGCTGGAGATATGTTTTGGTATGAAGAGAAATGTTTTTATAAGAATAGGATCAGACTTTCTGCAGCCCAAATAAACATATTTTTATTAACAATTGTTCTGGGTTATTAGCATATAACTGAAACCAAAACAAGGGATTATAGTTTATAGTCATCAGGGCAGGGACAGTGGTGCATGGCATATGAATGCACTCTGAAGGCATTTTGCAGATGTTTAAAGAGAAATAATCTGTCAACGACTCAAACAATAGACTGCAGTGTTGTTCAACAGCTGCTTCAGAAATTAAGTAACATCACTTTAAATAATCGTCTGAAGCCTGGAATCAGACCTGTTTATTACAGACACATTGCTCCAGGAGGAAGAACACCTTTGACTCTTGTCTCGCCGTCAGTGTCTCCTGCTGCCAGACTCACTGTCCTCATCCTAAGTAAAGGGCCAAAGTGATGAGTTCATCACCCACTGACAAAGTAGTGTCACATACTCCTCAAAATATTGGCTGTAATGGACACTGGATGGGACAGGAATAATGTAGGAGAGACAAATAATGAGTAAAAACACCTTTAATATGTTAAGAACAACAACTGAACTTTCTCCTGTTAATTCTTGTTTTGTTTTTTTTTGTTTTTTTGTCGCTCTATCCAGGCTTGTGACCAGCAAAAGTGACCCAAATAATTTACAAAAGTAACCTGGCACACCAGATGGACACCAGCTTTCCCCAGACAGTGTAGAAAGTGTTTGGACTGAACCTTTAAGAAACATATCCAGCAGGTGATTGGTCAATCACTTTCATTACAGGCTAATCAGATAATGTAGTAGGAGGACACTACTGCGCTGCAGAACGTGAGACACTTCGTAGAACAAACTAGTCAAAACATGGCAGAAGTGGGGCAAAAATATCCTTACTTTAGATAAGTTTTTAGTCTATAAACTGATATCTGTTTTAATTTTAAAAAATACATGTGGTCCAGATCTGATAAAACTGCGACTGAATCTGTTAGCATCCATGCTAATCTCTGTACGAGCAGTCACTTCCTGATGTCGTCTTGCTCACAGCTCCCACCTCTTCTTCCAAAAAGGATTCTGATTGGGCCGTCCCACTTTGGGCCACTTACTGCCGTTGTAGATTGGAGCTTGGCGAGATAAATCCATCTGATTACAGACATTGAATGAGGCATGTCCAACTACTAAACAATGTTTCCAGAAAAGTGTATTTGGCTGGATTCAGCTACACTTGTGCGTGATGGCCTCAGGATGTTTTTTTGCCGCATACAGAATCACCTATTTTGCTCTTTTTTAAAGACAGCTGCTCTCCATACGGTGTATTTGTTCATCAGTAAACTGCTGTTTCTTGGATCACTTTATTATTTTCCATCAAAGTGCTTTGAAAGTGGGGACACCTCGCTGCCTTCTCTGACCTCTGCTGAGCCCAGAACACTTTGCGAATAGCTTGCAGCAAAGGGCAGAAACGCATTGTAATAATTAAAGCACTTTTGTCCTTCAATGAGTGACATTAATTCATGAAATTAGAAGACATTATTGCTGACAAGTAAATACACATTGATGGGAGCTGTCTCCGTCTGGAGAGACTCCTTAATTCAAATATGCCGGTTAGCATCTGTGCAGACGGAGCTGAGCGGTGTGATGCAACACTACTACAAAGAAGTATAGTGGGCTGAACTCTCTGACTGCAGCAGTTTATTTGTGGTCTAGAGGTTGGGTGGGGATGAATATTACCGCTTCACACTAAAGTCCGCTGGTCAAAGCTGTTTTTTCAACGCTGGTTAACCTGCGAGTGACTCCTTTACCACTGCCAGCAGACCCGGGTCTACTCAGCAGCAGTTGAGCTGTGTGGCTGTTTTTTTTCCTCTGGCGCATCAAGCTGATGTCATCACGTTGATGACTTCATCGGCGCGACAAAACACGACCACGTAAACAATGGAAAAGAGCATGGACGCCGTGGACACGGTTTTCTGTACTTTGTACTTTTGTCCCTCTTTAAAAATGTACAAACTCAGCGCTGATGATACAAAGGCGGATGGAATTTGTTGCTGAGATGGCGAAGAGTCACGTAAGTTACAGACAGGGGACGGGCGCGATGTTATGCCATGAGCACGTAACACCGACATCATCCGTAACTTAGCAGCTTGACCTGGGTGTGATGTTCTCACTGAAGCCGGTTGGAGACGAGCTGATAAAAACCCATGTTGACCCGGGTCGAAATGGCGATTAGACCCTTTCAAACTGTGGACAAGAGCCAAGTGTTGGCGGATTTACACAGGTTTTTTGGCCAGTCTGAAAGGGGTAAGATATCTCTTGCTCTAAATCCTGCTTGGAGGGACTCCTGCTTGGGAACTGGGCTGCCTGTGTGTTCTTTAGGATGGGCGATGGGGGCAAGCAGCACCCTCTGCTTATTCAGAAGAGTAGTGAAGATACATGCTTCAACGTCAGAGCCTCCAAAAATCGCCGTTTACATTAGAAAAAGTTGCTTTGTTGAAAAAGAGTTGCCAGAGGAGAAAACATATAGCCACAAAGACTCTAAGTTGGAAGTGGTTTTGAAGGTGTTTGTTTATTGGTGTTGGCCTGTTGCACCCTATTTATTCTCATAATGAGTTTCTACCATTGGTTCTTCATCTTGAACCCTTATGTAAGAGCTGCCATCTTGTTTATCTTTCTTTGTCTTGCCCTCTTTCATGCTTAGCATACAGACACACACACACACAAAGAGTCAATCAAAACTAAAGTAAGCATCACAAACATACACCTAGAACACCCACCACTATTATACAGCATCAATTAAATAACACAGTCTAAGGAAAAACTACTCTCAAAACTATATAAACTCACATCCTCCAACAATGACCCACATGGCATACCAATAAACAAATGGGAAAGAGACCTCAACAACCACACTAACTGTCAATTTTGGAGTACAGTCTGCACAAGCATATTCTCCATGTCCACCAACAGTAAAATTCAGTTCATACAGTACAAAATCATCCACAGAACACACCTCACACAGCACAGGAAGCACATCACTGACACTGACACTTGCACTCACTGCCCACTCAACACCACTGATGACCACCTCCACACACTCTGGTTCTGTCCACCAATTCTCAACTTCTGGAAACAAACAACAACCACCCTATACCGACTCCTTGGCCACAACATCCCACTATCTCCCTCCGTCTGCATACTTGGAAACTTAGAAGAACTCAACACTAACTCAAAAAAAAATCACATTACCCCTGCTTGTAGCTCTAACTATTTCCAAGAAACAATACTGCTCAACTGGAGAAACAAAAAAAAACACAACAACACAATAGTTAGACCTCTTTACACAGCACATATCAATGTAACAACAATCATCAACCCACAATAATCAGCTGGAATTTGGCAATATATTCTCCACAACTCTTACTGCCATATCGATGATGGTGAGTTAATGCCACAGCATAAGATTTCAATGGCTTGTCCATGGAGAGGAGAAGGGGACAAAAAGAAAACCTGTGAATTTAAAAATATTAATCTATTTGAATGTTAAAGAAAACTGACCATAACATCATGAAATACCTCCCAAATATACCACTCTGTTTCATTCAAGATCATTTGCTTACTACACTGTCTTGCCTGTTTCTCCTTTTTTCTTTTTCTGCCCTAATCTGTCTATTTTTTTTTTTTTGCCTATTTCTCAGCCAGTGACCAGTTTCGGTTCATATCTTTATTCATGAATGTTCATTTTTATCATCAAAAAAACAATATTGAGCATCAAACCCCAATATCTCCAAATGAATTCACTTCAAACACGTTGAAGAAAACAAGAATCACTTTCCTTACTCGTCCAGAGGGGGGCAGGCTAACCCCTCCTAAAAGGTTTTCAGGTGTTCTTCACTCCAGCTGGAGCAGAGACAGACTCTGTTTGTTTCTCTCCATGATTGATCCCCTCAACACACAGCCTTGATGTCTGCAGTCTTTACATGATAGCACAGGGATTTCCTTTAAACCCTGACACTACAGTGTGTATGTGCTGGTCTTAGGTCTAAAGCATGGACCAGCACTGATGATTTCTCCATGAAATTGTCAGAAAAGGTGCTGCTTCTTTCTTTTTTTGCAAGAAATTGATGCTGATGTTTCTAGGGGAAGAAATAAAAGGTGTAGAGTGAAGATAGAAGAAGACAGAGAAAGCGTTGAGTTAAAGAAATTAGCTTTATATAGAGTGTCGGGGAGGAGGTGTAGGGTTAGAGATGCATGGGCACGCATCTCCTCTGAGGCAGGGCGAGGAGGAACATTAATCATTGGGAGACATCTGTTCATTCTGCCGCTTTACAATTCTGTCAAAGAGTTCGGACTACCCCCTCCCTCCCTGCTCACTCAGACATCCACTCAGAGAAAACCTGTCCTCCGTTAAGCATGGACAGGCAGAGTGAAACATCAGTCAGCCTCCGCTAAGAGCCGCTTTAAATTTGATTTCCATTCAAGCCAATTTAAGATGAACGGGACTCAGGGACGGGGGAGAAAAGGGCGCAGTGTGTAAATCAGTGCTATTATCTGCATGAGGCCGGGTTTATGAAGCAAGAAAGTGGCACGTCAAAGTGGAAGCACGTGCGCTTGTCAAAGCCTGGGAACATCTGCGCACATGGACATCTGAATGTCGGGACAATTCTACGACTAACATCCTGTTTTAAAAGCAGCGCTGGGAGCTGAACTGGATGTGATGGATGTCTGAGCTCAAACAAGAATGAATTCACTCCAAGTCATGTCAACATTTAAAGAGACCTGTTTACCAAAATCCACCAATGAGTAGATGCATACATGGGCATCACGGTGGTGCAGAAGGTAGTGCATGTGCCTCACAGCAAGAAGGTTGCTGGTTCAATCCCTATGTTGGTCAGGGCTTTTTTTTAAGGAGTTTGCATGTTCTCTCCATGCAGTCTGGCTTCTACGGAGCCCCTAAGGTGCCACGGAGAAAAAAAAAAAAAAATCGTGCGCGCGAGATAGTAAAACATGCGCACGATATATAAAATGTGCGCACGAAATACTTATTCGTGTGTATGATATAATAAAACGTGCGCACAAGATACTAAAACGTGCACACGAAATACTTATTCGTGCACACGTTTTAGCTAAAACGTGTGCACAAAATAAAGTTATTTACCACGTTTTGACTTGTCCTTGTCCTTGTCCACTACGGCTTCCTGTAGTGACGTCAGATGTTTACAGACACACACAATGGAGAGAAGAAGTGAGCTAGTTAACTTTTACTTCCACCTCAGAATGTCATATAATGACATTCTTGCTGCTCTTGCCATGAGAGATGGAATAATCCTAAATTGGAGAACTTTGCTGCACAAACTAAAAGACACCAGGCTCAGCCGAAGGAAGGAGTACTCAGATTCAGTCAGTGTCCTGACCTGGGATGCACAGGGGGGACTCGTTTGCTGCTGCAGAGGCGAAGTTGTAGCTAACATCGAGGTTATCTCCCTCCACCTTATTCAGCGGGTGGCAGCAAGACATGAGCTTTGCTTGAGGCTTGAAAGTTGTGCAGCTTTTATTTAAGGTACTGATAAATAGCCTAAGGGACTGTACATACCCTGCACTCCTACATTCACAGACACAGCTAACGTTGGCTGGTTACTGGGATGCTTCAACTGAGCCCGGCTGTCTTCTTCTTCTTCTTCTTCTTCTTCTTGGTTTTTACCGGCAGGTGACCACAATATTATGGGGCATTACCGCCATCTACTGATGAGCCCGGCTGTCTGTTGCCACTTGCCTGTATAATTAAAATCGAGCGCACGTTTTATCTTAAACCTGCGAACGTTTTACTATCTCGTGCGCACGATTTATATATTTTTTTCTCCGTGGCACCTTAGGGGCTCCGTAGGTTTCCTCCCACAGACCAAAAACATGCTCATTGTTGATTGTGACTCCAGAATTACCCTTAGAGTGTGGGTGTGAATGGTTGTCCGTCTCTCTATGTGGCTCTACGATTGGCTGTTGATTGGTTCAGGGTGTACCTGGCCTCTCACCCAGTGTCAACAGGGATTGGCTCCAGCCCCTGTGACCCTGAAAGGGATGACATGCCCAGAGGCAAAGCTCCCCCAATTCTTAAGTGAAAAAACTCACCTCCAACCCTTTTCAACTACTTGTTAACTCAAGGAGCTAATAACCTAATCACTTGGCAGCAACTTAATGCATTCAGGTATGTAGACATGGAGGAGACGACCTTTTGATCAAACAATAACATCAGAATACAGCGAATATAATGATTTAAGTGACATGATTGTTGGTGTTAGATGGGCTGGTCCATGTGTTTCAGAGACTACTGATCTACTGAGATTTTCACACAGAACTGTCTCTCATGTTCACAGATAGTGGTATGAAAAAGGGAGAATATCCAGAAAATGGCTGTTCTGTGGGATAAATTAAATAAAATTCCTTTTTGATGCCAGAGGTCAAAGGAGAATGGCCAGAGTGGTTGGAGGTGATTGAAAGGCAACAGTAGCTCAAAAAGGCCTTCATTACAACCAAGGGCAAGATGGACCAGAACTTTATATTTTGATGTTTTTTAGCTGAGTGGTAAAATTTAGTGCAACATTTTTTCCCAGATAAATATCTATAAAAACACAGGTTAATGAAGCTTATAGAAGGATTGTTTGATAAAAGGGCTACAAAAGCTTCAGGTCTGGAGCTGCAGGTCACCTTTGTACACAGTCGTCATATTCAACTTTGTGGTGCTTATGCAGAACTTAGAAAAAAATCATCATACTGAGGCTTTTTTTTGCCACCTGTCTTGGTGTTTTCATATTCACTGAATGTTATAACACATCAGCAACTATACTGAGATAAACAATATGTTTTAAAGTTAAATGTGGTTCGACAATATATCGATATTTTAAACTCAATATAGGATAATAATCTCCCAGTGGATCATATACATCAGTGCTCGCTTGATAAAATTACTGTAGATAAGCATGTTAACATGATATGTTCAAATATAATCCTCTGGTCTGAAACTTCAATAAACAGTTGATTGGAGGTGAAAATGTGTTTGTTTTCTCAGCAATAATGACATCAGCTAAGTAATCTAACTGAGTTTATGTTTGAAGATTTATTGCCCTATTTCTCAAATAATACTACTAATAATAGCTTTATTTAAATAGCACCTTTTGAAACAGACATTCACAAAGTGAATAATAAAATGAGCATAACAATCAGGTCAAAAACAAAATGACCAGAGAATTCAAACTAAAGGGCAGGAACAAAACTTAAACACAGTAAATCAACAAGAATAAAGAATAAAGCAGACAAAAGGAATGAAAGTAATTACAGGCATATTTCCAATAAGACTGTCACCTCTCCCAAAAATCAAAACTGATCAGTTTTTGAGCATTTGAGGTGATAACTGAAGACACTTTTGGTTATTAGCATGCATGATCATTTTACAATTTATCTAAATGTTATGTCCTCTCTTACAGTGTTAATTTTGACACCACTTTTTAATTTAGTTGAACTTTTGTGTGAAATGCAGTCACCTTTATTTAGGCTACCTGGCAGAGCATCTCAGTTACAATACCAGAACTGACAACAAACAGTGAACCTGCTCTACATGAATATATCAATTCATAAAGAGAGGAGCTCTGATTGGATCGCTCCACAACTTATCCCACCACCACCAAGCTAAGGCAGCTGTGATTGGATGTCCCTCTTAACTCATCCAACCTTTCCACACAACCAAAGTAGCTGTGATTGGATATATTCCTAACTTGTCTCTACTTTCTACATGACCAAATTAGGTCTGATTGGATTAAGTCAAACGTTTTAGTCTAGTTGTTATTTGTTGATGAAAATGTCAGTTATGTAGTTTTAGTTTTTGTCCACGTGCACTTGTTTTTATTAGTTACTGTCTAGTTTTCATCAAGGGAAAAAAAGGTTGTTGATGAAAACTACAATGAAAATAGTTAGTCAACAAATTTGTTTATAGTTTACAGCAGCTAAAGATTTAGCTTTAAATGTACTCAATCAGTACTTTATGTGCTTTCATGACTGTATAAAAATGTAGATTACTTCTAGAATTTGTCTAAAGCCTTCAAGAATTTTGCAGTGAACATAATAAGTAAGTGAGAATAAAAATTGAAACCGACCTGATTATGGAGTAGTGAGAGTGCCAAATAACAAAAACAAACAAACAAAAAAAGGATAAAAAAAAAAATACAAGTAGAAATATAAAGACAAAAAAATCAAATTAAAAAAGTAACAATGTTCATGTATAAAGCAATACTTATAAAAAAAATGAATCCATAAAAGAAAAGGATAATTAAAGTTGAAATATAAAGACAAATAAATAAAATTGTTTAAAAATTTTTGAGGAAATGCGTGTAGAAATAAAATAAAAAATAAATAATGTTGCTATATAAAGCAATTTTAATCAAAAAATGAATCCATAAAAGAAAAAGTGAATAAAAGTAGAAATATAAGGACAAATTTCTAAAAAAATTATAAGAAATGTGCTTATAAATAAAATAAAAAATAATGTGGCTGTATAAAGCAATATTAAAAAAAAAAATAAATCCATTAAACAAAAGGCTAATAAAAGTAGAAATATAAAGACAAAATAAAAAATGTGCTTTTATAAAGCACATTAGTTGACATTAGATGACAATGTGACATTAAATGTTTGCAGTAAAAGCAACAATAAAGTGCAATGTACTGATCATAATGTAAAATAATATGCTTTATAAAAGCACATTTTTAATTCATTTATCTTTATAATTATACTTTTATTAGCCTTGTCTTCTCTGGATTCATTTTTTTTTGGTTAATGTTGCTTTATATAGCCACATTATTTATTTATTTTTTTTTATTTATAAGCACATTTCTTCTTAATTTTTTACATTTATTTTATTAACTTGTCTTTATATTTCAAATTTAATTATCCTTTTCTTTTATGGATTCATTTTTTGATTGATATTGCTTTATGTAGCAACATTATTATTTTTTTAAATTTTATATATTTATCTTTATATTTCCACTTCTATTTGCTTTTTCTTTTATACATTTATTTTTGCAATTTGGCACTCTCACTACTCCATACCTGATCGCCATGTTTTCAAAACCTCAAAATTAAAAATATTTAAGCTCATCAATACTCAATGATTCTTAAGCTCTAAATGCGCCAGCATTAAGCATTACATTAAACCAAAATGCCAAATTTCTTAGCTGTCGGCTTGAAAACAGCATGCTTGTTAGGTTGACTGGTGACTCTGAATTGCCCTCATATATAAGTGTGAGGTAAATGGTTGTCTGTCTCTCTATGTGGCCCTGTGATCAGCTGGAGACCAGTCCAGAGAGCCCCCCACGTCTGGCCCAAAGTCAGCTGGGATAGAGTGTAGCGCCGCATGACTCCATAAGGGAGAAGCGGCATAGATGATGGATGAATGGTGTTGATTCACATCACTAAATCATGTCATTAATAAATAACCACATTGTGTCAAACGCTAACCATGATTTTTTGACCAGACTCAGTCGTGAAGGTGCAGATGTTACCAAGCCTGAATGGTTTTGGGTCTAGTTTTATCACTGCACCAGTACTCTGAATAGACAGTTGTGTTTCTGAGGGACCTGTGGGTGCAGAAACAAAGTCAGGCAGCGTATCATCAATGTTCACCACATTTTTGAACACGGCCAGAAGCCTATAAATCTCCCTTATCAGCTCAGAGTGGTCCTGTTTAACAGCAGCCCTGGTATATTTTCAGTGGGAGTATCAAATCAAATCTGAATTCAACCTGTGAGCGTACCATTGGTGTCCTCCTGTTGGCACCGGAGGAGAGCTGAAGATGAATGAGGCCTCTCTGCGGCTTTTGAGGACTGCAGGCATGAGGGTGCTTTGTCATCATAATATTGAGAGTGAGTTCTGCAGGAGTTTTTGTGCCTGTCGGCCGCAGAGGTGTGCGCTGCCTTGTTTCACAACTCATTAGAGTCAACATTTTGATTGACTGCCTGCTTTTCAGGCCCATATTGGAATTCACACACATTTCTAAAGCTCGGAGGGACCTCACCAAGCAGAGTTTTTATATTTTTGGTCATACTTTTTGACCTTGAGAGCAAAGTAATAGCATCTGAAATCCTCAGTAGAATGCAGCACACTCATATTTTCCTTCATCACCTCATTAATTATGTTTATTTCCAGCACCTTGCTCATTAATTTCAATGAAGCAGCATGCTGTTTTCCTCTGTCTCTGAGAGGCGTTTCCAACCTAACCTTTTGCTCTCCTCACATAATTTGTCCCTTTTTCTCTTATTCCTTTGCTGCACCTGTTTTGCTGCTTTATGTGCCATATTTGCTTCAGATGTCCTTCTGATGGCAAAAAGTGTCAACTTTTGTTACTGGAAAATCATGTCAGTGTGGAGGTGAGATGCCACACAGTGACACACCAAATCGGTGGAGCGCACTGTTACTGTTTTAGTCCTCTGTACACCTTGGGGTGTCAATGAATGAATGTAAAGTTTGTAACTGAAAAGAGAGTGAGGGACAACATGGCTTTTTTGCTGCAATCCTCAGTGCGCTCTAGCACACATAATACTCCCATAATTCAAAAAAACACACAAATGTTTCCAGATTACCACTTAACACTGAGCTACATGTATTTTTTTGTACACAATGTTGAAAGAACTAATATGTATGCAGCTGTTAGATTTGTTTTGTTGTCTCAGTGCTACTTCTTTGACCTAATAATACTGAATTTTGTATCAGTGATGTTTATTCTGAAAGACCTTAAACTCAAGGTGGATATGTTTTGGTTTTATCACTTAAGTGGAAAACACAGCTTGAACTGCCAGCTGACCTTGCAAAATACAGTTGTTGTGATTTTTCTAAGTATTAAGGATGTTAACAAGAGGGGGACGGTCCTTAACAAGTCTTGCAAAAAGTTTCTGGTGGGGAAGAGGCAACATCTTAAACTTTTTAACCTGGTTAGTGTATGAAAAGCACGGCAAATGCAGCCTGAGAGGGTGCTTGTAACCTTTAAGAATGCCTCACGTCACGTTGATGTCTAACAAAGGCCATTTAGGTCTTAGCCTCTCTCTCCTGAAACTTCTGAAAGATCTGCGAGACTGAGTTTTTATTTTTGTTTTTTCCTTGATTTTGTATTACTACTTAACCTGATTTTAAATTCTACGCAAATAACCAAAGTTTGTTATCTTTTGGACTTTTTCAATAAATTGGAAACTTTTGGAGAGAGTTTTGAGTGAATAAAAAAAAAAAAAAAAAACGTGGATATTACACTAATTAGTTAGTTTTTCTCTTTAGACCCTCACTCGGAGCTGGAAGCCGGAATCTTACATACTGGGGCTTTATCACATCTTGCAGAGGTTTCCGGTGGGGGAGATGCACCATCCTAATCTTTTGAACCTGGTTAGCGTATAAATAACATGGCAAATACAGCCTGAGAGGCTTCTTGTCACTTTTAAGAGTGTCTCACATCACTTTGATGACTAGAAAAAGCCATTGAGGTCTTTGCCTCTCTCCTGAAACCTTTGAAGGATCTGTGAATCTCACAGAGAGATGATTATGATGAGTTTTTATTCTTTACAGGTTATAATATACACATTTATATTTAAATTTAACGTAAAGTTTGTTTTATAAAAATTTTTTCAATACCTTCTTTAAACTTGAAAAGAGTTTTGAGACAATTTTGTCTTCAAACTTATACTTTCACAGAAATTTAGGTCATTTTCTCTGACAGACACTCAATCCACAGGACTTCAGAGGCCTCTCCAGACGATGCAGCCTGGCCCCTGAGCAGGTAAGATCAACGATTCACGTCACAGCTTAAATTACCGATTGACCCATCAGTGCACATTTCACATTTCACACTAGTTCTTAGCATCTAAGTGAGGAAGATTCATAGTTTATTCCCCACTTCAAGTAAAAATAAAAATGAGTTTACATTTAAACAGCAGAGGCTGAATAAGACTTGCCTATTCTCCTTGGTGTTGATAATTTGATTGAATATAATAATAGTTTTAAACTTGAACATGACTTGGCCATTCAAGTGATGTTGCGTGTCTTTAAAATAGCTAATTTTGGTATGTCACTGCGTGGCATCTCACTGAGATAAACAATCAGGGGGGATTCACACAGTCAGAAGAGCAAGTCCCAATAAACAACTGCACATTAAGAAACAAGCCCAATAAACTGCAACCCACGGCTGCAACTCTCAAGATCTGCAAGTGACTTCAGAGAAAAACAGACCCAAAAACGCTTATAATGAGCGGACTTGGCAACACTGCTCGTGTGTAATGCAGGAAGCTGAGAAGGCAGCGCCGGTGTCAGATCCGACCGTGGGAAAAAAAAAACATTGCATTGAATCAAAAGAGGAACTATGTTTCACTAACACATTTTCAGTAGCAGTGCGTTACTTTACTTTTTACCTGAAAAAAGTAGTTATGCTACTCTAATGAGTTACTTTGTAACACGTTGCACACAACACTGCTCACCACACACTACAGGAACAAAAGTGATAAATCTGAATAATCTATCTTCATGTGTGGCTTTGTCACTGTTTCAACATCAGTTTAGATTTTGAAAATCTTTTTGTGTGCCAGCCCTTACAGGATCACTAACTATAGGACTACAGCTAGATTTCACTGAAGCCTGTCTTACTGTCACTAATCATGAGGCCACTTCCTATTACCTTTATTAAGATTATTACCACTACTGTCACTGCAGTCACAGTTGTAAGTGCTTGTATGTTTTGTGATATAAAGTTCATATTACATGGTGTGGGTGTAGGATGATTAACAGAATGATGTGTAGGCGTTCTGGTGCACAGGAGCTTTTCCCCCACATTTTACTTGAATGTGTTGGTCACTTCTGTTAGGCCCTGCTTAAAGGATAAGTTCGTTTTTTTGACACCTGGACCTTATTTTTAGGATTAAATACACTCGTAGACTCACCCAGACAATTTTGGCGGAGCTCGGAGCCGTTTTCGAGCAATTTAGATCCATCCGACGGCGTTTTTCTCTCATGCCATAGTAGCAGACAGGGCCAGAAATCAAAGCCCCTAAATTAGACATTATCTGCTGCAAAACTCCCTCATTTCAGCTACATTTTATAAATGAATGGCCACTGTTATCACCACGTTAACTCAACTTCGTTGTTATGGTCATCCGGGACTTTAATTTGGCAATTTTGGCAGAGCTCCGAGCTCCGCCAAAATTGTCTGGGTGAGTCTACGAGTGTATTTAATCCTAAAAATAAGGTCCAGGTGTCAAAAAAACGAACTTAACCTTCAACTGGAGAGGGATTCATGTGAGCTTCTGAAGGCCTCAGAGTGGATTTAATGACCTGGAGACAACAGGGGAATTTGATTGGTTGAAAGCTACAAATGACATTCACTGGAAACAGTTCAACCAACAGAGACACTCCATGAAATTAAGAGAAGCGTCTAACATGCCTGATCCAAACCCAACACACTCTGTTTTACTTCTCTGGAGAGTTTGTTTAATCGTGGTGGTGTGAAAGTTCACACGAACTCTGCTGCAGACCTTAGAACCAAACTCTGGCCTGGCTGAAAAATACGGCAGTGGTTCTCAAATGGTGTGCCTTAAGACAAATCCAGGTGTGCCCTGGGAATTTGTTTTTTAAACAACTACGGCAGCTGCTGATATATTTTTAAAATGAACTTTCTTGATTCTTTATGCTTCAGTTGTAAAATACAAATTTGGAAAATATGATGAAAAAAATCAAACAAACCTAAAACTTTTGCAATCCTTACATCAGGACTGAGTATCACATTGAACCAAAATGCCATACCTTTTGACTGTCAGTTTAAAATAAAGAAGGTCAGTCAGTGTTTAAAGAATTAATGTGTTGAACTGTTGAGTTTGTTTTGGTTTCTCTGTGTTATTTCTTTGACCTATTCATATTGTATTCATTTATTATAATATGTTTCAGTGACATTTGAACTGTGTTACCTTTTGAGACACCTTAAACTCAAGGTGAACGTGTTGTGGTTTTATTACTGTCTGCACATTTTTAGTTAGAAATGTGCAGACAGCTTGAACTGCCAGCTTCAAAAATAGGTGTTGTGGTTTTTCTAAGTGTAAAGGATGTTAAGGCTCAGCAAAAACAGCCTGAGAGGGGTTTAAGTGTTTGATGACGACTTTGAGTATAATGGATGCCCGTATCGTTTTGAGCCAGAATATACCGACAAGGAGCTATTTGAAAGGAGGATGCAGAGGGAAAGAGCCGGACAGCTGGCCAGAGAACAAGCAACCACTGCACGTCCACGAACGGGGGCTAACTGGTGGTGTTGTTGTGGACATTGCACAGCAATGGCAACAGAGGAGGAGTGAGTTTCGCAGCAGATAATGACTAATTTAGGGGCTTCAATTTCTGGCCCCGTCTGCTACCTTGGCATAGGAAAAATGCCATCGGATGGATCTAAATTGCTCAAAAACGGCTCCGAGCTCCGCCAAAATTGTCTGGGTGAGTCTACGAGCGTATTTAATCCTAAAAATAAGGTCCAGGTGTCAAAAAAACGAACTTATCCTTTAAGTTTTGGGTCTCGAGCCCTTAAAAGTAGATGATACGTCACATGTGTCTGTTTGTCAATATATACAGTTAATTTTCTTAAGCTTGTTTAACTCTTTGAGGGTGAAGAAGTAAAATAAGGACTGATATAGCTGTAACCTTCCAAACCTCTGCTACATGCTGTTGCTAACTACTGTTAGCCTATACACTAGCCATATAATTCATCTAAAGACTGCTGTTGAATTATGCCAAGTACTTACATGTGTGTAAGTACGGACTCAGAAGAAGCACATCAGTGACAGTATGACTGAAGAAAGCTATCTTATAAACAACAACATTCCACATTAAACTGATCTGATTTTAATATATGGACACAGTCTGGAAAGAACTGCCTGAAGGCGTTAGCACATCAGGCAAAAATAACTAGACTTTTTTTTGAACCCATAGCCCATCAATGCAAACACAGACACCATGCCAAAAAAGACAGTGTTAAGGGCATTGTTGCCTGAGAAAATCATTTGAGCATTGTGTTGAAAAATGTCACAGTAAGAGGGTTGAAATTACAGTAGCAGGGTTTTGCACAGTAACAGGTCATTTGACTGTGGTTGATTACATGAAAATGAGGCAAATGATGGATTATATTTTTCTTTCAATATTTCATATATTTTGTATGAAACAGATAAAAAAGAATGTTAAAAATGTAAAGTGAACATTAAGACCGTGAACTTGTTCTGATATATCACAAGCAAAATCAAACTGCACATGTAGGGCAATAGCCCGAAAATCACTTACTAACTTAAAGGATAAAACATATTTACATAATTTACAATCACTTTGCACCAATCTTTGCACTTTGACACGTAGACTGGTTCACCGTCCCCAAATGGCCTCCACAGTCTGGGATCCACTTCGTGTGGTGCACCTTTGAAACATAAACTGTAGGTTTGTGCAGTACTGCTTTCTGTTCCCCTGTACCATGCTGGCACTTTGCAGCTGCATTTGTGTGCAAGAAATCTATGAGAACTAATAATTAGAGGTAAACACAATACAATTGCACAATATTAGAAACAGTGTTTCTTATGGATGAACTGACAAAGACGCAACCCTTACTTAAAGAAATACACCAACATCCATGACAAGTCCATGACAACCAGATAGACACCATTCATTCAACTGTGCATGCAGTAACAAGGGAGAGACTGGAAGAGCTCGCTCACCGCAAATTAGCTTAGCTCAGTGGGTGGGTAGTGTTAGCCTGCCTCTGCCTACAGTCATCAGATAAACTCTTTAGCAACTCTAAACAGGGTTTAGAGAGACTAAAATTAGCTTATGTATTTTTGAAAGAAATGCATACAAAACTAAAGAATCCTCCTAAGGAATCCTCTTCATCCTCTCTTACAAATTTGGCCATAGTCCTTCGAACCAATCTTCTTCTACTGGTAAACAGAGACTTTGTTTTGTTGACCTACTTACAAGCTTATTGCTTTGGTTTGCGCGTGTGCCCTGAAGTTTATATTTATTTGTATTTCTTTCGAAAACTACATAAAATGCTGATTTTGGTCTAAAAATAGATAATGTGAACGACATAGTAAAACAACGAGTCACAACAAGTACACAGGGTCATTTAGAGTTTATCTGATGACTGTAGGTAGAGGCAGGCTAATACTACCCATTGACTCCCAGTGTTTGAGCTAAGATAATTAGCTCTGCCTGTCTCTTCCTTGTTACTGCACACACAGTCGAAAGAATGGTGTCTATCTGCTTGTCATGGACTCGGTGGTGAGGCAAGACACAAAAACAATAGGAATTTAAGAAAGCCACAAACCTATACAGCAACATGTCAGAGATCACCTCCAAAATATTTGCAATTTTGTGCTGTTTATAAACTTTCCTTTATGAGATGTCTGTTATTGGAGGACACCACTAGAGGGTCCAAAAAGAGTAAACTGCAAACATGGCAGTAATTCTGAGAGTAAACTCAACAAAATTAACACCAATAATCAATGCCATCATCAAACATTTGTTTGCAACTGATGGCAACCGTCTCCTCTCAATTCTACAGTATTTTTCTCTGGAACTCGTGACTGTCTCGGTGATATGGTCTGATAAGTGACCTTTTCAACTAACGAGTTTCAGCCGACTGTGCTGATAGATGTAGCGGTCAATGCATTTGCAAAAACAGAGGATGTACTTTTTAATGCATAATTGTGGAGTGTCTTTTATCACTGTAACAAAAAATAGCAATCCATAGTTGAAACACTGCTGATCAAAATCTTGATTAAGAATTTGCATTTTGCACTGTTGGATCTTAAGAAGGTTCTACGTAGAGCTTCTAAATGCAAAAAGGAGACATGGGAGCAAGAGACAAAAAACTTTGAGTGACCAATTTATAAAAAAAAACAACAATTAAACTTAAATAGCTGTTCATCAGCTGATCAAAAGTTTAAGACCTTAATATCCAACAGAGCAAAAGGCATATTCTTGCAATTTTAAACTGGTCTTAAGATCCTGATCAGGATTGTATGTTAAAAAAAATTCAGCTCAAACACTTTGGACAGAGCCAACCAAGGCTTTAACTCAAAATCACCAGTTTACATGGTCACTTGTTGAATTAATACACCCAAATATGTCATTGTATGGCAACTTTTTAAAGCTAATTTTCAGTTATCAGCCTGATTTTGAGTTATGTTTCTGTCCGTACAGTTTCACACATAGTTTAGATACTGATGTTTGTGGACTTGTTTTTTTAAGTTTCTTTTAAAACATTCTGTCACAGTTACTCCTGCTTGTTGCATCCGTCTACCTCTACACTGATCCTACTGGTCATGTGTACGCTGCAGCTCACGTCTTCATCTCTCTATTCTGGATCACTTGAATGCTTGGTGGCCATCATGTCTTCTGAGAGTCCTCTACCATATGGAAGATATTCTTCTGTAGATGGGGAACAGACATGGTTTTGGGCACATTACAGGTCTCTACGTCCAAAAAGTTGCAGAGGCCCAGAGAAGTCATGAGTTTCACAGACGTATTCTGACCGAAGAGTTTCAATAAGACGGGGGTCGATTAGATATGTTTGAGAGGGATCATAGTGTGCTGATATGTAGATCTCCTCAATGCGTCTGTTGTTGTTGTTGTATCTCACCACCAGTCTGTCCATGTTACTGTCACGGTTCCAGCGAGTGTAATCTCTCCTCACTTCAGGTGGAAGATGTTCTGAAAAACGAGAATTGAGGTTTCCGATGGTGTAGTATGTGTACTGCCGTCTGTCCCAGATCTTTGGAAGCAACTGTTCGCCATTGAGAAATGGGTGAAACCCAAAATCTCTTTTGGTAGGATTGCACTGGGCCACCATGTTGTTGTCCAGACACTTGGAAACAAACCAGGACAGCAGCCTGAGACCGTGACGTGGTGGGTCATTGAACCCTCTGTTCTCCAGGTCTATGTGAGAAGAAATGGTAGGGTAGCCTGAGGCCAAAGCAACCAAAAGTACCAAAGTGATGGGGAACAAAATCTTCATCATTTTGAATTCTCTGAAAAAAAAAAAAAAAAGAACAACAACAATGTGATTTATAAAACATGGTGCTCATGGTTGTTTCAGACTGAATGCATGCTGGCTGTGCAACAATAAAGCCCTGTACTGCCTCTGTGATCTTAAAGTGTCGGCAGCCTCTTGGTTAGTGCTGCAGGCCATTTATAGAGCCTCCTGGGAGCACTTGCAGGGGCCACTTTTGTTTAAAAAACAATGCTACTTACAAAGAAAGTCATTATTGAATTTCATTGTGTAACATGAACTTTCTTGATTCTTTATGCTTCAGTTGTAAAATACAAATTTGGAAAACATGATGTAAAAAAAACAAACAAACCTAAAACTTTTGCAATAAACATGACAAACAAGTTAGAATATAGACTGAAAAAGACTTTACTTCTCTTTGTTTAAAAGATAAAGTTTGAGCAAATCGATACTCAATAATTAACAATCCTTACATCAGGACTGAGTATCACATTGAACCAAAATGCCATACCTTTTGACTGTCAGTTTAAAAAAAATCAGGTCAGTCAGTGTTAAAAGAATGAATGTGTTGAATTGTTGAATTTGTTTTGGTTTCTCTGTGTTATTTCTTTGACCTATCCATATTGTATTCATTTATTATAATATGTTTCAGTGACGTTTGAACTGTGTGACCTTTTGAGACACCTTAAACTCAAGGTGAACATGTTGTGGTTTTATCACTTGTTCAGCTAGAAATGTGCAGACAGCTTGAACTGCCAGCTTCAAAAGGTGTTGTGGTTTTCTAAGTGTTAAGGATGTTTAGGCTCAGCAAAAACAGCCTGAGAGGGGTTTAATACTTTTAAATATGCCTCGCGCCACTCCTAGCTTCTGGCAAAGTCCATTGAAGCCTCTCTCTGCTGAAACTTCTGTGAGACTAAGCCTCACAGAGATATGATTATAATGGGTTTTTACTTTTATAAGCTTTAATTCTTGTTTTTTCATTGATTTTATATTACTATTTTGATCCTGTTTTAAATTCTATACAAATAACCAAAATTTGTTAACTTTTGGACTTCTCCAATAAATTGGACACTTTTGGAGAGAGTTTGAGTGAATATGGATTTTTAAGGCATCATCGTGTGGGAAAAACAATCATTTCCTCCAGACTGTAATACAATACTGGGGAAGCACATATTTTAGAACCTGACGACAATGCTAGCAAGTTGTCAAGACTGTAAAAAAACATTGCATAGCATTGATACAAAGTTAAATAATTGGGTTATTCTTGTCAAATGAATAAGAAGATAACATTTTTCACTTGTTTCAATCTCCTCTTAAGAGACATGATGGTAGTTACTTCCCACTGATGAGCTGCTTTGATTAAGCACCATTTTGAGCCACAAGCAAGTTAGTTTTGCTTTGTGTTTAGTTATGTGTGGGAGACGAAATCAGTGATCATCCTTATGCACTTACTAGTAGTCAGGTGCTGTTATGTTGCCCCCACAATTTAATGGGTCTTATTGTTACTTTGTGATGTTGGTATATTAAATCAAGGAATGATGAAGCTTTTATTTTAATTATAGTCAAACATTTCTCATGTTCTAAGTATAACTGTTAACTAACTTTGCATTGATAATTTTGTTTTAATATGATGCCTGGCAACCACAGTTTGTATGTGAATGTAATTAGACTTTGCTTTACTGTTTAATGGTAGGTGAGGAGGGGGAATAAGAATAAGCTCTGGCTTTCCTTTTGTAAGACAAGTAATTTCATGATTCAGCAGGCTACAAAATCAAATGATGAAACATCTCGAAACGTTGTTGCGGTCAGATCAATCGGATACAGCAGTGCTATTATCCCATTGGCTGATGTATAGCTGTATGTTATTTTTTGATTGGCTGATGGGTTGATGTTATGGCTGGGACGTGAAGCGCCCGTTCAGCTCTATGATGCTCAGAGCATCTTGCTACATGCTCCATAAATGCATATGTAGCGGTGTACTTGGTGGGTGTTACATAATAAATTTTCATGCGTGAGAAATACCAGGTTTGCCGGGTGAGCATGTGAAAAGGTTAAAATGTGTGTGTCACACACTAAATGCGTGAGACTTGAGAACCCAGTATCCACTTAATTTTCCATTACTAAGACGCTTTGACTAGGCGCTATTGTCAGACACACCACAGCCTACATGTCCTTCCTCCAGCAGCATAAGGATCAAACTACCGTTGTACTTGAATTTTGCCAAATAAACAAATAATACTCTATCCAAATAAAGATTGGCCAAATTAACTAATGTATAAGGATTATCCTGCTGACCAAACACAGTAATTTTGACAAAGAATAGTTCAGCTTTATTGCTCAGCTTACCCACAGAAATGAACATACAGAGTGCCATCATCACTGAAACTGTGGCTTCTGTCTGTATGAAATAAACAGTCAGTATGAGCTGAATACTTACTCTGTAGATGAACTTTGAGTCAGCTCCTCTGTTTTGTCCTTGGAGTTTGTAAAACAGAGAATTTGGCCTGTACGAGTATAAATATAGACAGATCGGTCAAACAGCTAACATGCAGTCAGGTCTTTAAAGTCCATAACAGTGAATATGAGATCATTTAGTCCTCGTCAAACTCCCCTCTTTGTTTAAAGGAGGAAATACTTCAGTGAGGGCTGACTCTAAACTGCAGCTTCAGTCTGTTGGTCTTCACTTCCTGCTGGAGCACAGCACACATGAGCTCTGTGGGCTGTTAGCAGATAACATCTGACTTTGACCTTTTGACCTTTGCTTTTCTTACTTTCTGGAAAGGAGAGGTGCTTATTGCTGGAAGATGACTGTGTGAATAAAGACATGTGGTACTTCGAGTGTTACACTAAGTCTGAAAAAGTGCTGTGAAGGTAAACTTAGTGGTTCTCACACACAGATCATGTGAGAGAGTTGTTCTGATACAAGGGGACTTTCCGTGCTACAGTCCATAAATCATCGAGGCTCTGCATGATGAGAGTGACTCACTTCAGACCAACGTATGAAAACTGATAGTCTCCTCTGATCCTGAACATCCTTAGCTGTTTTTTCTTAATCACACTCTTATTTCATCCAGTTTGACCACATGAGCTCAGGATTTATTCGCCTGAATCAACAGGTACCGTGTGTTTCTATGGACCTCCAGCTCTCAGAGCAGATTCCTCCATTTTCAGTTCAGACCTGCTGACTCTCCATCTACAGAAGTTTCTCTTGCCACCTCCAGTTCATAGTATTCACAAGTATTTAAAGTAAACTTCTGTCATATTTGCTGCAAAAATCGTCAGTTTATCCTGTTTGGTAGTGGCTGTTTCCTCTTGTGAAGCAAACTAGTCATCCTACATGTAATTCATAATTTTTCAAACTATGTTTAAAAATTATCAATTGAAATATATCTCAGAGCGTGAGTGGTTGTCTGTCTCTATATGTTGCCCTGCAGTTGACTGGCGACAGGTTCAGGGTGTACCCTGCCTCTCGCCCAGTGACAGCTGGGATAGGCTCCAGCCCCCCTCGCAACCCTGAAAGGGATAGTCGGTATAGAAAATTAATGAATAAATGAATATATCTCAGGATTTTTTGATTGAAAATAAAGCCAATGCCATCAAGGTAGGATTAGGATTCAAATTTATTATCATTATACATGCACAGGTACAGAGTAACAAAAAGTTGTTTGGCATCCAATCCAGAAGTGCAGTGTAATAAACTGTTACACAGAAAGTGTGTTATTATTTATCTATATTTATTTACAGGAAGAACATAAAACAAGAGATTGTTATAGCTATGTTATTACAGCCTGAAGACAATGGTTCGAAATATACCGTCAAATATACAGATAAACTACGCGTTGCAAATAGATCTGGAGTTCTTTTACTCACTGTACAGATTTACATAATATGTGGATAAGTATGAATATAGACTGAATGTACAGATGTACACATAAATAGATAAATATGAATAAATAGAACGTACAGATATGAAATACAGAAGTATATAGACTTATATTGGATGTGCATGTGTATATGTAAAGGTAATTTCAGCAGGATGAAGAGTTCAGTTTGACAGTTGCTGTGGAGTAGAGTCTGTGAGGGTCAGAGTTTAAAAGGGAGACAGCTCTGGGAATAAAAGCTGTCCCTTGGATTGCTGGTTTTGGTCCTGAGGCATCTGCCTGAGGGCAAAAAGGGAAACTATATAGGACCTACTGACAAAATGATCACAAAATATAAATGTTGATCTCTTTTAAAATATAAAAAAACTAGAGAAGATGTTTGATCATCAGGGTGATTTTGGTGTTACTACAGTTATGGCAACCGTGTCCTCTCAGTTTTTACAATATTTTCCTCTGTAACTCGTTGTAACTGTCTCGGCGATATGGTCTGACGAGCGACCTTTTTAACTGATGGATTTCAGCCGACTGCGCTGATAGATGTAGCGGTCAAGGCATTTGCAAAAACAGATAGGTATACCTTTCAATACCTTATTGTGGAGTATTATTTATCACTGTATCAAAAAATACCAATTAGTAGTTTATACACTGCTGATCAAAATCTTAAACGGGACATATTATGCAAAAATCACTTTTTTAAGGCTTTTGAACATAGTTGTGAGTATCTGGCCTTCCTCCCAGGCCACAACATGTGATAGTAGACAACAAAACCTGTATTTAGCAGACTGCATAAATGTAAACTCATGGTATTTGGCGAGCTGGTGAGTCTGTGGATATACTGTTCTGTAACAAGCATTTACCTCTACCTGAGTATCCCCACCCCCGGCTTGAAAGGTTTGTCTGTGAAGTGCCGCCATTGTTGGTTTCACCATTAGCGAGAGATCGGTGTAGACCATGTGTAGACCCAAAACCTGTCACTGCCCAGTTGTTGACTGTAAACAGCCACATATATCTTCACATATAGGCTACCAGCCTCAGAGGACCAAAGGGCCCAGTGGATTAATTTTATTTTTGAAGGGAATGAGCAGCTACAGTCGGCTAAAACCTGTATGTGTGTGCCAGTCACTTCACGACTGACTGCTTCTTCAACTTCAGTCAGTTCAACACAGGACTGGGAACCAGACTTTTCCTGAATCCAGGCTCAGTACCAACAATCCGTTGCCAAACCTGATGATGGAAATGTGAGTATTTTAATGCCCTGTAGTAGGGACCCCTTCTGCACAATCTGAAGCTCCATTGTTCCATTCAGGGAAAAAGCAGCCCAGATCATGATGGCGCCCCCTCCACTGTGCCGTTTAGAAAACATCTCAGGTGGGATCCCCTTGTCATGCCAGTAACGTTGAAGCCATTGGGACCGTTGATGTTACATTTTTTCTTATCAGAGAATAAAACTTTCTTTCACTTTTAATGTCCATGTTTGCTGCTCCCTTGCGAAGTCCAAACAGGCAGTTTTGTGGAGTTGAAGGAGACGTGGACTTTGAAGACGTTTTTGATTTTTAAGCCCCAGGAGGTCATGACAGTGTGAAATCCTGACAGAAAATGACATGGAATCCAAAATTTTGGGAAAATTTTGTCTTTTAAAGGCTGTAATCTTAAACTTTTGATAAGGTGACAAAAGCATGTTTGACTTTAAATGTAGTTTTCAATAAATTGCTTAACTCAGTTTTTTTGGGTCTTGCTCCCATTTCTTCCCTTTTCATTTTGAAGCTCTACTTAGAACCTTCTAAAGATCCAACAGTGCAAAATGCAAAATATTCAATTTTTAATCTGGTCTTAACAGAAGTGTATGTGAGGAAATTCAGCTCAAGCACACCTTTGGACAGAGGTAGCCAAGGCTTCAACTCAAAGGGCTCTAATTTCCTGGCGCAACTCAGGGTGGCGCAGGGTGGCGCAGTGCAGGCGCGACGCAGGGCAGGTGCACCCCGCCTGGTCTACGAAATTAGAGCCCAAAATCACCAGTTTACTTGGTCACTTGTTGAATTAACACACCAAACTTAAGTCCTTGTATCTTGACTTCCTTCAGGAGAATTTTCTGTTATCAGCCTGATTTTAAATCTTTATGTCCATACAGTTTCACACAATGATTAGTTGCTGATGTCTGTGGACCTGTTTTTTAAGTTTCTTTTTAAAACTTTCTGTCACAGTTTTTCCTGCTTGTTGCATCCGTGTGCCTTTACAATGATCCCTCTGTTCATGTGTACACTGCAGCTCACGTCTTCATCCTGTTAAATGTTCCTGGATGATGTGCACGCTTGGTGGCCATCATGCTTCTACATCTGTGTGGTTAACAGCAAGAATGTCTCCTGCCTTAAAACTACAGAAATCCAGTCTTTAGACTACAGTACACCTGGTGAACTTTACCAGGAAACTCCTGTGCTGGCAAAATTTACTATCTTTCCATAAACAATTAAATAAAATGAAAAATGAAGGATCTTGAACCAAATGCTGCCTTTGTGAGTTTCTTTTATTAAAAATGTAAAATAACAGAATAACACAGGCTTGAAAGTCAGGGGACAACCAGAAGCATGTGCTGGTAGTCTGCAACATACCTGAAGTCTGAAGGTTAAAAAGATATGCACATTATTTTAAAGCATTGCTTACACAGGTGTGTGTGTGTATAAAACCAAAGATACAAAAGGTGGGAGCAGACTCTTAATCATTAGACATTAACAGCTGATACATAAGTTACAGCCTTCTGTGAGCCAAGGTCAGATATCTGTAACATCTAATAACCTACATTTATTTTTTGTATAAATAAGCCATCTGGTCAAGTGCTGGTGAAGTGAAGTAAAGGTCATTAGGTTAGATGTGAAGTAGAAGTGCATATGTGTAGCAAAACAGATATGTGAAGTAAAAGCATGCAACACAGTAAATTTTCCACAGCACTCCAACAAGACTTAGGATTTTATTTTAAGTAAGGAAGTTTGCCTGTGATTTTAAAACTGCATGAAGATAAGTGCAGTGTTAATGAAACAGACTGTGAAACTCCAGTCTTCTGAAAGTTCTCTACCTAGAAGACATTCTTTTTTAGATGAGGAGCAGACATAATTTTGGGCACATTACAGGTCAAAGAAGTCACAGAGGTGAACTGACTGAAGCTTTTTAATAACATCAGGGTGAATTAGGTAAGTTTCAAAGGGATCATAATCTACTGATATGTAGATCTCCTCAATGCGTCTGTTGTTGTTATTGTATTTCACCAACAGTCTGTCCATGTGACTGTCACGGTTCCAGTGATCGTAGCCTCTCCTCACATCAGGCGGAAGCTGGCCTGAATTAGGAGCTTTGAGGTTTCCGATGATGTAGTACTTGTACCGCTGTCTGTCCGAGATCACTGGGAGCAGCTGCTCGTAATTGAGAAATGGGTGAAACCCAAAATCTCCTGTTTTAGGATTGCACCGGTCCAGCATTTCTTCATCCAGACACGTGCAAACAAACCAGGACAGCAGCCTGAGACCGTAACGAGATCGGTCACTGAACCCTCTATACTTCAGGCCATCGTAAGTGATGGGAGTGTAATCGGTGGCCAAAGTGACCGAAAGCACCAAAGTGATGGGGAACAAAATCTTCATCATTTTGATATGCTCTGAAAAAAAAGACCAACAACAATGTGATTTATAAAACATGGCACTCATCGTTGTTTCAGACTGAATGCATGCTGGCTGTGCAACAATAAAGCCCTGTGCTGCTTCTGTGATCTCAAAGTGTCAGCAGCCTCTTGGTTTGTGCTGCAGGCCACTTGCAAAGCCTTCTGGGAGCACTTGCAGGTGCCACTTTTGTTCAAAAAACATTACCATTTTCAAAGTAAATCAATATTGAATATTTTCATTGTTAATTTATTACCTATGTGTTATAGTGCTAAAAGAACTTCTAAATAACTTGACAAACTTTCAGTTCTAGTAGTATCTCAAACCCATGACAATCAGCCCTATGGTTCCCTTCACTTCAGCTAAAGAGGGATTCATGTGAGCTTCTGAAGGCCTCAGAGTGGATTTAATGACCTGGAGACAACAGGGGGAATTTGATTGGTTGAAAGCTATGAATGACATTCACTGGAAACAGTTCAACCAACAGAGACACTTCATGAAAATAAGAAAGACTTTCACATCTAATATGCCTGATCCAAACCCAACAAACTCGGTTTTACTTCTTTGGAAAGTTTGTTTAATGTGGGGTGGTGTGAAAGCTCACATGAACTCTCCTGCAGACCTTGGAACCAAACTCTGGCCTGGCTGAACAGGGGGTCACAGTTTGCCAAGCAAATGAGAGTTCGGTTTCAGATTCAGATTCAGACAAAGGTATTAGTCCTCGAAGGGCAATTCGGTTCACAGTTATCCTGCCTTATTGAACCATCCAAACAAATGAGAGAATAAACAAACAAATGCAAGACTTTCAGCAGCATATGGACAACCACATTCCCCTGTCAGTACCCACAGGTCAGCAGGATCAGCAATGAATTACTAAATAAATATAATAAGCAATAAAATTCCACAGCAAAATGACTAAGATACAGTAGAAAGGAAATTAAAGAAATGAAATAAGAAAAAAAAATACTCCTGAGACGCCAAATTCAGCACAGGCCACATATCAACTTCAGCCTACTTCCCAGCATTTAGCAGCCTGATGGCTGAGGGGATAAATTAGTTGGAGTATCTATTTGTTTTCCTTGGGGGTGCATAGTAGCGCTGCCTAGAGGGCATAAGAGAAAAGTCAGAGAAGAGGATGTGTCTGGGCTGATCCATAATTCCTCTGACTTTCTGGACCACACGTTTCTCCTGGAGAGAGCTTAGGTCCATAAGCTGTACTCCAATAATCTTGGAGTAGGCTTTTACGATCTAGTTCAGGCTGTTTCTGTCCTTTACTGATAATCCATGAAACCAGCAAATAAAGGAAAATGTCAAAAGACTTTCAATAAAAGAATGATATAAACAAGATAGGATGCCCTCAGAAACACTAAAGGAGTTCAGCTTCCGTAACAAGTAGATCCTTTGTTGACCATCTAACTATTGACTGTGTTCTGAGCAAACTTTAGGTCATTCAAACACAGTTCCAAGATACTTGTAAGAGTCAACAATTTGCACATCTTCACCATGGATGATGCTAGCTTCAGGTAAAAAGCGTCAGGCCAGTCCTTCTGAAGTCAGTTACCAGTTCCTTTGTCTTTTGGACATTAAGGTCCAGGAGGCTGTCATCACACCATTTAACAAACATTGATAAAGCATCCCCATGGCCTGACTCAGAACCCTGAAGAAGAGACAGCAGAGCCGTATCATTTGAGAATTTAACCAGATAGCTGCTCTCTTGGCTCGCCCTACAGCTGTATGTGTACAGGATAAAAAGCAGAGGGGAAAGGACGCAGCCCTGAGGAGAACCAATGTTGGATATTAAAGGCATGGGCATGTAACCATTCACTAGAACCCGCTGGACTCTATTTTTTAAAAAATGTAAGTATAGCAATAAAATCTGATCAGGCAATTTAAAATAAGAGGAGAGTCTCTCAATTAAAATACATAATGAGGATGCCATTTATTAAAAACTAACAGCAAATTAAAGTCTGGCATGAGATCTTGGCTTTTCAAGGTGCCTCTTGACTCTGTCTTTAAATATAATGCTTGCCATCATCCACAGTTTTCCTGGCTTGATATGCAAACTGTAGCGAATCAGTAGTTTGTGATGGGTGTGAAAACCATCTGGATTAAACAAGGCAAGTGAATAAAGAAGAAGCAAACAGGGGCTTGAATTTGGCCAAATACATCAATAGTAGGTCAGCTATAGCATTCACTGACAATGTCAGGCAGAGTGAGGCTAACATTAGCATTGCTTGCACCACCTGGTTCCGATGCTCTTTGCTTTTGATGATATACGTCGATGACGTCTTCAGCGCACCGAAACATGACCATATAAACAATGGAAAGGAGCATGGAAGACATGGACAACTGTTTCCAGTGCTTTGTACTGTTGTCCCTCTTTAAAAATGTACAAACTCAGCGCAGACTGAACGACATTCGAGCGCTGATGATACAAAGGCAGATGGAATTTGTTGTTTAGATGGCAAACAGTTGCTTAAGTTACAGACAGAGGAGACGGGCGCAATATCATGCTGTAGATACGTTACACCGATGTCATCTCATAAATTAATGGCTTCAGCCGTTTGTGATGTTGCCACTGGAACCAATTGGAGGTGAGCCGATAAAAACCTGTGTCGCTTGCAGGGTCAGTCGACCCGGATCTAAATGCTGATTACACCCTATCCCATTGCAGACAGGAGCCGATTGTTACTGGGTTTAAACAGGTTTTTTGGCCAGTGGGAAAGGTGTATTAGAGACAGCTGGGATTTTCATGCACAACCACCTTTGGGGTTTTTCAGAGAATGGTCAGAAAAAGTGAAAATATCCAGTAAGGGTAACAGGTATCGTGTTTCTCTGGTCCTCCAGTTCTCCGAGCAGATTCCTCCATTTTCAGTTCAGACTTTTTTGACTCTCCATATACAGAAGTTTCTCCCGTGAACTCCACTTGATACATGTATTCACAAGTATTTAAAGTAAACTGCAGTCATGCTGGCTGCAAAAATTGTCCGTTTGTCCTGTTTGGTAGTGGCTGTTTCCTCTTTTGAAGCAAACTAGTCATTCTACATGTAATTCATAATTCATAATATTGTAAACTGTTTTGAAAATTATGAACTGAAATATATTACAGCCAGTGCCATCAAATATATAGGATCTCCTGACAAAATGATCACAAAATATAATGTTGATCTCCTTAAATTGTTGTAAAACTAGAGAAGATGTTTGTTCTTCAGGGTGATGGTGTTACTACAGTTTACAAATTACAGTTATTATGGGTATTATGATATTACCTATTCATTAACGACCTTTAATATAAAATATAAATGTCATATTGAAAGTCAAATTAAAATCTACCTTTCAAAAGTGAGAGCTGTAGTATAAAGCAGAGAAGATGTTTGTTCATCAGGGTGACTTTGGTGTTGCAAGAGTTTACCACATTACAGTTATTATGCTATTACCTATTAACAGGATTTAATCTAAAATAATAATAAAAAGAAAAAAAAAATTATATAGTTTAAATTAAAAAATTACATTAAAATCTAACTAAATAGGGAAGGTGCACAGCAGGATGTTAAATGCTACGGGGGGAAGCAAAGGGCAGCTACAGGAGAAAGGTGGAGCAACTGCTGAAAGAGAACAACATGAGGGAGGTCTGGGAATGCGTGAAAGCCATCACAGGCTACAACACAAAGACCAGTGACGTAGGGGGGACAATGGAGAGGGCAAATGAACTTAATGACTTCTTCAACCAGTTCAACCAGACCGTGGCCCCCCACCCTCTCCCTCACAGCAGTCATCTCTCCTTCTTCCCTCAGCACACCTCCCTCTCTTGGAGATCACATCAACATCCCCCCAAACCCCTCACCCACCTCAACACAGCCTCCTCCATACATCACTGTGGACCAGGTCAGAGGTCAGCTGAGGAAGCTACACCCCAGGAAAGCAGCAGGCCCGGACAAGGTGTGTCCCCGACTACTGAAGGCCTGCACTGCTGAACTGGGAGAACCGCGACAACGCATCTTCAACCTTAGCCTGCAGCTAGGGAGAGTGCCCACCCTCTGGAAGACATCCTGCATCGTTCCAGTTCCTAAGAAAAACCGGCCCAGTGAGCTGAATGACTTCCAATCAGTGGCACTCCTGATGAAGACACTGGAGCGGCTCTTCGCCCACGATAGTCTACAGTTTGCATATCCCGCCTTCAACACCATCCAGCCCCTTTTGCTTCAGGACAAACTGAACAGGATGTGAGTGGACCCCTGCCTGGTCATCTGGATCTCCAGCTACCTCACTGACAGGCCACAGTACGTCAGGCTGAAGGACACCACGTCTGTCAATATGATCAGCAGATCCGGAGCACCCCAGGGCATGGTGCTGGCCCCTCTTCTCTTCACCCTGTACACCGCAGACTTCTGCTACAACTCTGAGCTGTGTCACATCCAGAAGTTCATCGATGACACAGCCATCGTTGGATGCATCAGGGACGACAGAGAGGAGGAGCACAGGAGCCTAGTGAGGGACTTTGCTGTCTGGTGCCACATAAACCACCTACAGCTCAACACCTCAAAGACAAAGGACCTGGTCATCGACTTTGGGAAGTCCAGGCCAAGACCACAACCAGTTCTGATTGAGGGAGCTGAGGTGGAGGCTGTGGACTCCTATAAGTACCTCAGCCTGTGGCTGAACAGCAAACTGGACTGGTTGAGCCACACTGACCACCTGTACAGGAAGGGACAGAGCAGGCTGTACTTCCTAAGGAGGCTGCAGTCCTTTGACATCTGCGGGAAACTCCTGTGGATGTTTTACCAGTCTGTGGTAGCCAGCATCTTTTTTTACACCGTGATGTGCTGGGGGACAGCACATCCAAGAAGGACACATCCAGGCTGGAGAAACTGATCAGGCGGGCTGACTCTGTGGTCGACATGAAGCTGGACTATGGTGACGGTGGCAGAGAAGAGGACACTTGACAAACTGCTGGACATCATGGACGATGCCAGTCACCCTCTGCACACTGTCATCAGCAACCAGAGGAACCTGTTCAGCCCAAGACTGCTCCTTCACAAGTGCAGGACCAACGGACTGAGAAAGTCTTTTGTCCCTCAGGCCATCAGACTGTACAACTCCTTACGGGAGGGAAGTAGGAGGGGTGACAGGAAGACTGAGAATGGGAAGGAGCAGTAGCCAGCCAGTAGCCATGTGTTTTTATTTTTATTTTATTTATTTTTATTTTCATTTTTATATTTTTTAAATCTGTCTTTTTATAACTGTTTTTAATCTGTAATACTGAACTACTACTGAATCCCAATTTCCCTGAGGAAGATCTTCCAACAGGATTAATAAAGTACTATCTAATCTAATCCAATCCAATCCAATCGAATCTATGTGTAGCAAAACAGAAATGTGAAGCAAAAACATGCAACAGAGTAAATTTTCCACAGCACTTCAGCAAGACTCAGGATTTTATTTCCAACATGGAAGTTTGCTTTTGATTTTAAAACTGCATGAAGATAAGTGCTGTGTAAATGAAACAGGCTGTGAGACTCCAGTCCTCTGAAAGTCCTCTACCTAGAAGACATTCTCCTTTTGATGGGGAGCATACAGGGTTTTGGACACATTACAGGTCAGAATGAAAGAGGTAATCTGATCGAAGCTTTTTAATAAGATAAGGGTGGATGAGGTATGTATCAAAGGGATCATAATCTGCTGAAATGTAGATCTCTTCAATGCGTCTGTTGTTGTATTTCACCAACAGTCTGTCCATGTTACTGTAAGGGTTCGATGGGTTGTAGTCTCTCCTCACATCAGGCGGAAGCTGGTCTGAATTGGGAGCTTTGAGATTTCCGATGATGAAGTATGTGTACTGTTGTCTGTCTGAGATCACTGGGAGCAGCTGCTCGTAATTGAGAAATGGGTGAAACCCAAAATCTCCTGTGGTAGGATTACACCGGTCCAGCATTTCTTCATCCAGACACACGGAAACAAACCAGGACAGCAGCCTGAAACCATGACGAGATGGGTCATTGAACCCTCTATACTTCAGGCCGTCGTAAGAAGTGATGGGCGTGTAATCTGAGGCCAAAGTGACCGAAAGCACCAAACTGATGGGGAACAAAATCTTCATTTTGAAATTCTCTGAAAAAAAGACCAACAACAATGTGAATTGTAATACATGGCGCTAATGATTGTTTCAGATTTAATGCATCTGTGCAACAATAAAGCCCTGTGCTGCTTCTGTTATCTTAAAGTGGTGCCAGCCTCTTGGTTTGTGCTGCAGGCCACTTGCAAAGCCTTCTGGGAGCACTTGCAGGGAACACTTTTGTACAAAAAAACATTACCAGTTGCAAAATAAGTCATTGTTGAATAATTTCATAGATAAATTATTACCCATGTGTCGTAGTTCTAAAGAACTTCCAAATAACATAAAAACCTTTCAGTTCTAGTAATATCTCAAACCCATGACAATCAGCATTATTGTTTCCCTTTACTTAAACTGAAGAGGGATTCACATGAGCTTCTGAAGGCCTCAGAGTGGACTTAATGACCTGGAGACAACAGGGGGAATTTGATTGGTTGAAAGCTATGAATGACATTCACTGGAAACAGTTCAGCCAACAGAGACACTTCATGAAATTAAGGAAAGCTTTCACGTCTAACATGCCTGACCCAAACCCAACAATCTGAGTTTTACTTCTTCAGAAAGTTCGTTTAATTGGGGTGGTGTGAAAGCTAACATGAACCCCGCTGCAGACCTTGGAACCAAACCCTGGCCTGCCTGAAATCAGGGGTCACAGTTCCCCAAGTGAACTAGAGTTTGGGTTGCAGTGGGTGTGAAAACCATCTGGACTAAACAAGTCAAGTGCATGAAGAAGAAGTGAAACCGCTTGAATTTGGCCAAATACATCAATAGTAGGTCAGCTATAGCATTCACTGACAATATCAGGCAGAGTGTGGCTAACATTAGCATTGCCTGCACCACCAGGCTCTGATGCTCTTTGCTTTTGATGATTTAAGAAGTGGAGCGAGGAACATGACACCTCTGACTAAACTCTCAGTTCACAAAGAAATGCTCTCTGCCCCATAAAAGACCTCTTTTTTTTTTTTTTTCTTCCTGGAGTTTATTATGTCATAGCTATACAGCCTTCACCAACATGTGAGTTTCTGTTTGTCACAGGCAGACTCCATGACTGTTTTCAAAGTCCCCTCCAGGGGGCTGTAACCCCTCGTCCCCCTCTATCAGGTATTGTTTGGGCAGTCAATCAGTGCACAGCTCATTATCATTGCCTCCAGAAACGCCCCTGTCCCTTGTCCCCCAAGGGGTGGAGTAAGAGCAGTATCTGGTCGCCTACAGGGACACTTTATTATCTCCGCCAAGTAGGTTAGGTTTTCACCAGGGTCTGTCTGTTTGTTTATCTGTTTGTCTGTCAGCAAGATTACGCAAAAATTAATGGATGGATTCGTATAAAAAAACCCATTAAGTTTGTAACTCCCATTCATTTACGTCATTTTGGGAATTGTAGTTTATTTGCAAACTGAGATCATTTTTCAAGCCTATGTCAGTACATTTACCAGCTCCCCTTGCAATGCCAGCGGAGGAGTCCTGCTAACACAACGGCTAATAATAGCCTGGTAAACAGGCACGAAGGAGCTGCTTGGCAGAGATCTGAGCTCTCTTGAGTGCTTTTCTAGCTTTACTTATTTGTTCAACTTAAATCCTTACTTAATATGCACCTAAGACACGATGTACACTCACCAGGACTAAGGACCTTAAACAAGGCAGAGACAGTGAGGAATATGGTTAGAAATCACCGCGTCCAGTACGCCATTTTCATCTGAGTAGCTTAAATACAGCTGTGTCTTTATCTTATCGTTCAAAATACTGACCGGCTGCTTCAAACTAAAATTAGCATTTCTTCAATTAGCTAACCAGCCAATCGCATGGAAGCAATTTAATGTAATAGACATGTTTAATATAACATGCTTATATTTATCCTGAGTATCAGAATGGAAGAGAGAGGTGATTTAAATGATTTTCAATGTGGCATGGTTAGTGTTGACGGGCTGGTTTGAGAGTCTCAGAGACAGTTGGGATTTTCATGCACAACTATCTTTAGGATTTACGGAGAATAGTCAGAAAAAGTAAAAATGTCCAGCAAGGGCAAACACGCCAGAGGTCAGGGGAGTGGTTTGCAATGATAGAAGGGAAACAACCCAAACTATAACTTATCTCGCCAAGGCATGGATCCATCCTGACTTATGTCAAAGGTTCAGGCTGCTGCTGGTGTGATGTTTTAGGAATATTTTCTTGGTGTGCATTGGACCCATCAGAGCTAACTGAGCATGGGTTAAATGCCACAGTCTGCTGGAGTATTGTTGCTTTCCATGTCCATCCCTTCATGAACTCTTCAGATGGCTACTTCCAATGAGATAACGCACCATGCCACAAAACTCAGATCATTTCAAACTGGTTTGCTGAACATGACAATTAGTTCACTGTATTCCAATGGCCTCCACAGTCACCGGATCTCAATCCAGTAGAGCAGTGGCTTTCAAATGGTGTGTCTTGGAAACTAGTGTGCCTTTAGACAAATCCAGGTGTGCCCTGGGAACTGATTTTCAACAACTAAAGCAGCTGCTGATATAGTTTTAAAATGAATTTTCTTGATTCTTTATGCCTCAGATGATGTAAAAAAAGTACAAATTTAGCAAATAAAAATAAAATAAAAATCCATAAAAAACCCCAAACTTTTGCAATAAACATGATAAACAAGTTAGGATGGAAACTGAAAAAGACCTTACTCCTCTTAAAAAAAAAAAAAAGAGATTGTGCTACTCACTACTCAATCATTAACAAGCCTCACATTAGCACTCAGTATCACATTGAACCAAAATGCCATACCTTTTGACTGTCAGCTTGAAAAAAATCAGGTCAGTCAGTCTCAAAAGAATTAATGTGTTAAATTGTTGAGTTTGCTTTGGTTTTTCTGTGTTATTTCTTTGACATATTCATATTGTATTCATTTATTGTAATATGTTTCAGTGACGTTTGAACTGTGTGACCTTTTGAGACACTGTAAACTCAAGGTGAACATGTTATGGTTTTATCACTTGTTCTGTTAGAAATGTGCAGACAGCTTGAACTGCCAGCTTCAAAAATAGGTGTTGTGGTTTTTCTAAGTGTTAAGGATGTTTAGGCTCAGCAAATACAGCCTGAGAGGGTTCTTGATACTTTTAAATATTCCTTGTGTCAGTTTCTACATCTATCGAAGGCATTTAAGTCATTGCCTTTCTCTGCTGAAACACAGATATGATCATGACTTGTTTTAAAATTTTTATTCTTGTTTTTTCCTGTTTAGATTTTACAGTAGTTTAGTTCTATTTTCTCTAAAGACCCTCACTACACCCGACTTCAGAGGCCTCCCCAGAATAGGGATGTCACGATATGAAATTTTCAGAACGATACGACACAATACGATATTGCAATTTATATCACGATATCACAGTACGATATTAATCACAGAAATCTCACACCCTTCAGGATCATATTTTGCTCACTTGACCAGTGCATCTTTTATGTTAGGCTGACTTGTTGATGATGATGCACTTGAGGAACTTGGTTTCTCCTCCTGACAGGAGAATAAAAAAGTGAAATTTCAGGCTATAGTTTAGCAGAGCAATTTCATTTGCATATACTTTGGTTATGTAACTTAATTTGTGGTATGTTCCTGTCTATAACTTCAATGAAATGTTTTTTTAAATTAATTAATATTGTTATAACTCCTCATGTATCTGTTTTATTTGCCTGTCAAACCTATTTAGATTATTATAACACTACAAGCCAATGCTAGTTTTAATCATAATGAAATTCTGACTGGCATATTGAACTCAGTAAAACCTTTAATTGGGATTTTTAAAACTCACTGTATTCACTATTAATGTAAATTTCAATGTTTTTGCAGCCTCCTCACCCCTCCTTCTGTCCCTCCCTCTCTCCTACTCTCACATGTTCGCATCAACACATCAAGTTGAGTGCTGTGGGAAATTATACATACAGCACAGAGAAAAGGCAACAAAGTGGACTATACTATAGCCAGCCTATATTTCAATAAACTGTCGAAATAGCTTCTCACATACACGTTTTTCTCTTCAATTTGATTCATTTGATAAAATGTTTTGCATTAGTGTTTTTGTAATGTATTGATGTCGTATATGTGACCGCAGGTTTAAATTAGAATTTACGATCCGTTCATGAACGCATCTCGTGCTCCACAGGTGTTGCACACACCGCTAATCGCAGCTGCAGACCGGACTATCTATATTTACACATTTGCTCCTCTCGTGTAATATAATAATTTTGAGGCTCTGGCTACTTCACATTTACCACAAAACCTCCGGTGACTTGTCCTCACTTTACCCGAACATTTCTTTTTTTTATTTTACACTCGTCGCGATGAGAGACAGAGAAGAAAAGATGGAGCGGAGATGAGTGGTTCACATCGAGTTACGGACCTACTGCGGACTCTTTGGATATATTTTTCACCATCTGCATGTCACGGATGTTTGTTTACTTTACCTTGGATAAAACCATTTTGGCATAATCTTGCGGGTGGTTCTCCCGAAGGTGGTATTTCATGTTGGACGTATTTGCACTCTTACATGGAATTTTTTTCCTGCACCTTTTGCATTCAGGCGTCTCATCCTCCAAGATCCTCCCGTCGGAGTCTTTAGGGTAGCCAAAGAACTCCCATACAACTGACCTGGTATTTTTTTTTGGAGGATAAAGAGCCGGGCTGTCAGAGTTTTTTTTTTTTTTTTTTTTCAGCGAGTCGTTCTGTGTCAGTGCGTTGCCAAGGTAATGGTGACTTCTTTGTACATTCAAAATGGTGGTTAGTTGTATTATGGGATGGATTCGCTCTCCACTGCTGTGAGAGTTCAATTTTTGTTACAAACATTCAGTGCAGTCTGACACACACACACACACACGCACGCAAAACCTGCCTTCTGTAACATCACGTGACTATCGTGGCACGGAAAACCTTACGAATGATAACCGTGGCCGTCCTCTATCGCAATATATCGTGTTACAATATATCGTGACATCCCTACTCCAGACAACACAGCGTGGCCCCTGATCAGGTAAGATCAGCGATCCACACCAATGTCCTAACTCCAGCAGCGCAGACTAGTTTGCTTCTTAAGTGAAAACAACCGCTACCAACTGGGATAGATTGATGATTTTTGTGGAAAATGTGGCTGCTGTTTAATTTGGATACTTGTGAATCCTTGTATGAAGTGTAGTTCACAGGAGAAACTTCTGTAGATGGAGAGTCAACAGGTCTGAACTGAAAATGGAGGAATCTGCTCTGAGAACTGGAGGACCAGAGAAACACACGGTACCTGTTGATTCAGGTGAATAAATCCTGAGCTCATGTCGTCTCTCTCTTCAGAAATCTTGGGACAGATGCTATTGTTGCACCTTGCTTAACATTGTGCCAGACATTTCACGTTATTAAAAGAGTTGTGGGAGGAAACAAGCCACAAAAACAGCATGGGGTCATTACACGCTACAAACAGTTTGATTATATCTACTTAATTTTACACTACCAAGACGCTTTGATTAAGCACTACTGTCAGACACATCACAGCCTACATGTTCTTCCTCCAGCAGCGTACGGATCAAACTACGGTCTTACTTGAATTTTGCCAAATGCACAAATAATACTTCATCCAAATAAAGATTAGCCAAATGAACTGATGTATAAGGAATATCCTGCTGATCAAGCTCAGTAATTTTGACAAAGAATGTCTTTATAGCTCAGTTTACCCACAACAATGAACATACAGAGTGCCATCATAAAGTACACTTATTATTGAAACTGTGACTTCTGTCTTTATAAAATAAACAATCAGTATGAGCTGAATACTTACTCTGTAGATGAACTTTGATTCAGCTCCTCTGTTTTGTCCTTGTGAATCTGGTCTGTACAAGTAAACATGCAGTCAAGTCTTTAAAGTCCGTAACAGTAAATATGAGATCATTTAGTCCTCATCAAACTCCCCTCTTCATTTGAAGGAGGAAATACTTAAGTGAGGGCTGACTCTAAACTGCAGCTTCAGTCTGTTGGTCTTCACTTCCTGCTGGAGCACAGCACACGTGAGCTCTGTGGGCTGTTAGCTGTTAGCAGATAACGTCTGACTTTGACCGGGGGTCTAGCTCTGACTGCTGTCTGGGGAGGGGAGGTGCTTATTGCTGTAAGATGATAGTTTGTGAGCAGAGTCTAAATTTAACCCTTTGATGCGCAAAATGGGTCAAAAGGGACCGGACTGGACCTGACGGTTTAGCCCTTAAATGGTCAAGCACATTTACATATTTTGGAAAATTAATAAATTGCTATTTTCTAATGTATCTAGGCCATGATCACACACTTCTATGATTTTTTTTTTTCAAAATATTAACTTGATTTTCTATTTTACACTCTGTGTCCCTGGAGATACAATGTCCATTTAGAGTATACATTTAAAAGTTTCCAGTTTTTAAAATGTGTTTTTTAACCCTTAAAAGATTACAGACAATTACTTAGCTACTCTCTTTAAAATCTTGCACACAGCTAACTAACAAGTAAACACAAACCAGCTAAAATAGTATGTACACAAAACATCTTACTCTTGCTCTAACTGTAACATCTCCTCTCTGGAGCTTTTACACTAGCAACATCCTATCAGCGATGGCTGAGGAAACAGTTGTGAGTATTTTGACCAGAGACAATGCAAAGCCTCACACTGCACTTCTGACACATGGCAGAGGTCTGTCATTACTGACAGCCGTGTCAACCATCTGCCAAAATATAGCCAGGTACCATCGGTGGAACTTTGCTGGACTGCAAAACTGCAGGCGTCACCACTCTTTTTCTTGCAAAGTAAATCATGCCAACAGAAAAATGTGTAAACTGTGAGGAATTTTTTAGAAAAGCCTTATTTAGACTCACCCCACCACCTCTTATTAGAAGAGGTGGTGCCTCTTCTAATAAGAGCTGCCGTGCCGTGTTTTTACAACGCCAGGTGAGTTAACTGTGTAAGTTATGGCGAGTGTGGAGGAATTTCTGAAGGCACCGTCAGAAGAGCTGCTGGAGAGCTGCTCGCGGGAGCAATTGGTGCGTATTGCCGAGCACTTCGACTTGGATGTCGGTGATATAAGAATGAAGGAAATATAAGGAGCATTGTTAAAGCTAATTTAATTGACCGGGGGATTTTTGTGTCGCAGCCGTGCGCTATTCATCTCGTGGCAGAATGTGTGGACGTGTCTGGCAGTGTTGAGACAGGTTTGACGTTCGAGCAAAGGAGGAAGTTGTTGTTGCTGGAGGCAGAAAAGGAGAAATTGGAAGTAGAGAGACTCAGGCGTGGGGCTGAAGTTAAAAGACTGGGGTTGGAAGAGCGGAGATTAAGTTTACCTGCAGCAGGTGCCAGTCTAGCTGCTGACGTTGCTGGTAGGTCGTCTTCATATGATGTTGCCAGTAATCTTCGTCTGGTACCTCAGTTTATTGATCGAGATCCAGATAGTTTTTTTTCCTTATTCGAGCAAGTAGCGGAGAGCAGGCAGTGGACTGATGCTGATCACACCTGGCTTCTGTCTTTATAAAATAAACAATCAGTATGAGCTGAATACTTACTCTGTAGATGAACTTGTTGCAGTGTGTTCTGACAGGGAAGGCACAGGAGGCATTCTCAGCTTTAACAGTGGCTGAGAGTAAAGTTTATTTTACAGTTAAAGCTGCTGTTTTGAAGGCATATGAGCTGGTTCCTGAAGCGTATCGCCAGAAGTTTAGGTGTTGGGAAAAGTCAGCTAAGCAAAGTCACGTTGAGTTTGCTAGAGAGTTGGTCACTTTTTTCAATTGGTGGTGTAGCTCCTTGAATGTTGACTCATTTGCTGCTCTTTGTGACTTGGTGGTTTTGGAGCAGTTCAAAAATTCTCTCCCCAGGCATATTGCTGTCTACATAAGTGTGCATAAGGTAAAGACTGCTGCAGAAGCTGCTGCGCTGGCTGATGACTATGTACTGACGCACAGAGGTGGCCGAGACTTCAGGGTCCAAGAACAAGGTATGAAACAGGGTTCAGGAAGATGGGAGGACAGATCTCATCCACGCCTTGGCAAACCTGAGAATATTTCACAATTTGACGCTTCCAAGGTGTGCAACTTCTGTAAAGGTAGAGGTCGTTGGAAGGCTGATTGTCCCAAAGCTGATGCTAAGAGGGGGAGTAGTGGGGGAAAAAGAAACTCTGCTGTTTGTGCTGTTTCTGTGGAATCTGTCTCTGTTTCTCCTCATCAGCAGGTGAAGGTACCACATAGGAGGGATAATCCTGACTTTTCTGCTTTCGTGTCAGATGGGAGTGTATCACTAGCAGGAAGTGATGTCAGTGTGCCGGAAAAATTTTGAGAGACACCGCTGCATATGATTCTTACATTTTGAGCTCTGTGTTGCCATTTTCCAATGACTCCGACACAGGAGACTTTGTTTTGATGCGGGGTATGGGGTTAAATATTGTGCTTGTTCCTCTGCATTCTGTTGTTATTAATTGTGATTTGGTCCGAGGTGAAGTGGTCATGGGGGTGCGCCCTGTACTACCGGTCGAAGGAGTGGACATCATCCTTGGGAATGGTCTGGCTGGCAGCCGAGTGTGGGCCCAGGGTCCACCACCTCCTATTGTATGGTCTTCACCTATGATGTCTGGTAACCCAGATAATGATATTCAGTGTTATCCTGAAGTGTTTTGAGGCCTGTGCAGTGACAAGAGCTATGAGTCGTGCACAGGGGGATCCTGAGCAGGATGGAGAGTTGCGTGAGGTGGATTCTGTTGTTGTGCCTGACTCATTGTTGTCTGTACCTCACAGTGACCTGGTGGCAGAGCAGAGAGCTGATCCTTCTCTGAGTCAGATGTTTGATGCTGTACTTTCTCTTGAAGATGGTAACAGTGCTGCGAGTGGTTATCTGTTGCAGAGGGAGCTTCTGGTGAGGAAATGGTTGCCACATGGTGAGGACTTTGTTGGTAAGCCAGTATTTCAGATTGTGGTTCCTTCAAAGTTTTGTGATGAATTTCTAAAGATGTCACATGACCAGTCGGGGCATACAGGTGTCCGTAAGACGTATAATTACATTCTACGACATTTCTTCTGGCCAAGATTGAAAACTGATGTGTCCCATTACATTAAGTCATGTCCCATGTGCCAACTGACAGGTAAACCAAATCAGAGCATTAAACCTGCTCCATTAAGTCCCATTCCTGCAAGTTCACAGCATTTTGAACATCTGATAATAGAATGAGTTGGTCCTCTACCTCGTTCCAAATTGGGTAGTAACTACTTACCATGATGTGCCAAACCACGCGATATCCAGCTGCATATCCATTGCGTTCTATCACCACAAGGTCAGTAGTTCGAGCATTAAGCCAGTTCATTTTCGGAATCCCAAAAGTAATACAGACTGACCAGGGATCTAATTCTTCATCCCATATGTTTGCTCAGGTGTTGAGACAGGTAAGAATAAAACATAATAGGTCTTCTGCATACCACACGCAGAGTCAGGGAGCTCTGGAAAGGTTCCATCAGACGCTTAAGTCTCTGTTGTGTAGTTATTGTGTTGAGCTGAATCAGGACTGGGAGGAAGGGCTGCCTTGGTTTCTGTTAGCTGCTAGGGAGGTAGTCCAGGAAAGCACTGGTTTTAGCCCAAATGAGCTAGTTTTTGGACACACAGTGCGCGGGCTGCTCACAGTGCTTCATGATGCATTTGAGCAGTCGGAGCCTTCTCGCAATCTGGTAATGTATGTTAATGGGTTTCGGCATCGTTTGTACTCGGCTAGAGCTATGGCTAGAGAGCAGTTGTCATCTGCTCAGGTAAAAATGAAACGTTTGTATGACAGAAAAACCGAACAACATCAGTTTAGTTCAGGCGATCAGGTCCTTGCATTATTACCAATCGTGAATTCACCCTTTCAGGCTAAGTTCACTGGTCCGTTCACAGTGCTGTGTCGGGTATCTGATTTAAATTATCTCCTTTCAACACCAAAGCGCAGGAAAGCGACTCAACTCTGCCACGTGAACTTGTTAAAACCTTTCTATGCTCGTGAGTCTTAAACTCCTTCAGCATCGGCGGCAGTGGGAGGCGTGTTTTCTGTGGGGGAGGTTGATGGGGTTACAGCACCCGATGAGAGTTTGCTGCGAGGTCGCTTGAAAAACTCTGAAACTTTGCGTAATCTTGAGTCTTGGTTTGGTCATTTGTCCGCGGAAAGAAGTGCTGAATTGTCTGCCCTTATTCACAGTTACCAGTGTTTGTTTGGTGATACACCAAGCAGAACACATTTACTGGAGCACGACATAGACGTGGGTGATGCACAGCCCGTCTGCCAGCGCTACTACCCAGTGTCAGAAGAGAAGCGTAAGGTGATGGAAGCTGAAATTAAGTACATGCTCGATAATGATACTGCAGAACCTTCATCTTCAAGTTGGGCGTCACCATGTTTACTTGTTGAAAAGTCTGACAAAAGTCCTAGGTTTCGGACAGATTATCGTCAGGTAAATGCAGTCACAAAACCAGACGCATTTCCACTTCCTCGAGTTGAAGATTGCATTGATCAGGTTGGCTCTGCAAAATTCGTGAGCAAATTTGATCTCTTGAAGGGATACTGGCAGGTGCCTTTGTCGAAAGGAGCTAGAGAAATCTCTGCTTTTATTACATCCAAATTTCCAGTGCCCACCACAAAGAAAGAGCTTCAGCGATTCCTTGGGTTGGTCGGGTATTATCGCAGTTTCTGTAAGAACTTCTCAACTGTGGTAGCCCCCTTGACTGATTTGCTGAAGGGAAAAGCTTGTTTTGTCTGGTCCGGTTCTTGTCAGCAGGCTTTTGACAATGTTAAGTCTGTCTTGTGTTCCCCTCCTGTTCTTGCAGCTCCTTGCATAGATCAGTGTTTTAAGCTGCATGTCGATGCCAGCGATGTGGGGACAGGAGCGGTGCTGTTTCAGTCAGATGGTAATGGCGTTGATCGTCCCGTGAGTTTCTTCTCAAAAAAGTTCAACTCTTTTCAGCTAAATTACTCTGTGATTGAGAAGGAAACTCTGGCACTGATTTGGGCTTTACAGCATTTTGATGTTTATGTAGGGTCAAGTGTTCCTCTGGTTGTGTACCCTGATCACAACTCTATCACTTTCTTGAACTCAGTACATTGCCCAAATCGCAGATTGATGCGTTGGATGTTGTACTTGCAGGCATACTGATTGGACATCCGCCACATTAAAGGCTCAGATAACATTGTGGCAGATGCTTTGTCTAGAGCTTTCTAGAAGGCATTCATTCTTTTTAATTGTCTGACTGTGTTGTGTAACCTCCCTGGTTTTCTATGTTCTCTGCCCTGTCACTTTAAAGCTTCTTCAGGCGCCGGAGTTGTTAGGAGTGCAGAGTGGAGGTTGGATGATTAGAAAAGGTAAGAGTTTACGATCAGTTTGTTTTTTTTGATATAGCTTAGAGTAAGTATAAGGTAAATGATACATTACAGTATAAAGTTGTAAAACTGCATTCTTTAGTTTGGTTTTATGTGGTTATTTGCATTTATAGGTAAGGATTTGGGACAGAGGTTCCCACTGGAACTCTTCTTTTATGGGGGGGAGTGTGACGACCCCTCCAGAACACTAGGTGTTCCTGTTGGCCTGTGTTGCTGGTTTGTGCTCTTTGATTTCAGGTGCAGGTGATAGTCATCAGGAGAATGAGATACACCTGGGCCCGGTGTAGTCTTTCCCTTTAAAACTGCCTCCTGGATCAGTGGCTCTCTCTCTCAATCATGGCTCAGACGGCAGAGCATGCGACACGGAGCAGCTGTTTATTTCTTTGTAGTTTGTGAACTGGATTTGATCGGTGTATTCCTGCCTTATTGTTTAATAAATTGTTGACTAAAACAGCATCTACCTCGTCTCGCCTCCTGATCTTTTTGCAGCCTAAGAGCCGGGTTGTAACAATACACTGCTGATCAAAATCTTAGGACCAATTGAGAAATTGCATTTTGTATTGTTGGATCTTAAGAAGGTTCTGAGTAGAGGTTCAAAATTCAAAAAGAAGCAATGGGAGTGAGAGACAACACATTTTGAGTAAGTAATTAAAAAAAAAAATATATATATATATTAAACTGAAATAGGCTGTTCATCAACTGATAGAAACTGTAAGACCACAGCTTAAAAAAAGCTAAAACTCTCAAAACAGAAATAGAAGTGTCAATAAAGGACTCAGTAATGAGCAGCTCCACCGTTCTTGTTGATCTATTCAAAAGTTCCTTTAGGCTGCCTGATGTAGATGTTTCCAGGAGACAAATGGGAACGTTGCTTCAAGTAGTGAAGATTACGGTGGCTGAGAAGGGTCACAACAATTGCAAACACCACAACACAGCTGCATAAAGCCACAATGGAAGTGACCACAACACCTGTACTATTTGTCTGAGTTACGGGGACTCTTTTTGTTGGTGGACCAAGTGACTGAGGCGGAAAGTTCCAGAAGTTTTAGTAAATGAAGTTGGAAACGTGAGTGACAGTAAGTTATTGCAATGTAGCTGTTATTGATGTTACTTTCTGACTGTCGTAAATTATCAATATTTTACTTTTCGAAGTATTTAAGTTTTTATAGTTATATTAGCAAGTCCGTGTGTACGTTAGGTGTAATTTGTACAGCTGTAACTTGTCATCCATGTATTAGGACCTCTGACTTCCTTTTGGTGCTTTTGAACAACGGTGAATTTATGAGGTTTGGAAAGGTTTCATTTTCTGAGGTTTCAGAAAATAGACCTGAAGCGAACCTCCAATGCTGTGGCGCGCGCCGGTGCTTCTGTGCCGGAGCGCGGGCAGTGGAGTTGCTCTGATAGACTAGAGTGGGAGCTAAGTGCTCCGCGTAACAGACAGGGGAAGGTTTGCCTATCTTTCCATATCTATGCATTTTTTTAGTAGTACACCAAAGTCTTTAGTTGAGGATGTGGTAGTGATCTCAACACCAAGTTATTAAAGCCTCTGCATATAACTCTGAAATGAAAATTTGAAGGTTGAATAAGAGAAGCTGCTTCGTTTATAGGAAATATCTTACTCTTGTCAAAACCAGTGACGCTGGTGCCAAAAATTTTAAGGGGGGCGCAGCCTTGGAGGAAACAAACCAAAGAAGTGCTCCATACTACAGTGAAAAAAAAAAAATAAAGCTAAAACATAATCACAATGCAACCTACTTTGAACAATCCAATATTTGAACAGAAATTTTGCCCTCCTTTCCTTCTGGCCTTCTCAGTGACCCTCTGATTGAAATCCATCATCTCAGTCTCTCCTCCATTGACAGCATGGCCAGTGCAGTCAGCCTGTCCTGGTTCATGTTGTTTTTCAGGAGAGTTTTGATTCTTTTTTAGGTTGAGAAGCACCTCAGCTTCTGCAGTGGTCATGGGTGTGGTGATGAGGATCTGTAGGAGAGTGACAGTCTGAAAATACCTCTCCAAGATTAATTTCCATGAACAACTGGATAAGGTCCACAGCACCACAGCAGGCCCTGAACTCCTGCTTGCTGTACATTAAAGGATAAGTTCGTTTTTTTGACACCTGGACCTTATTTTTAGGATTAAATACGCTCGTAGACTCACCCAGACAATTTTGGCAGAGCTCGGAGCCGTTTTCGAGCAATTTAGGTCTATCCAACGTTGTTTTTCTCATGCCAAAGTAGCAGACGGGGCCAGAAATCGTATTTTGGGGGGGCATCAATACGTGTTTCCTCTGGTCTCAAGTCCCACTCTGAGCAGCAAAGGCACTCCTCCTCTGTTGTGTTTGCCGTGCAATGTCCACAACATCACCACCAGTTAGCCCCCATTTGTGGATGTGCAGTGGTTGCTTGTTCTCTGGCCAGCTGTTCGGTTCTTTCCCTCTGCATCCTCCTTTCAAATAGCTCCTTGTCGGTATATTCTGGCTCAAAACGATACGGGCATCCATTATACTCAAAGTCGTCGTCAGACACTTCTACATTGGATAAATATTCCGCCATGTTGCACAAAAATAGCTGTGTAGCCGTGTAGCCTAGCAACAACAGCGGCTCTACTCATGTTCTTGTCTATGACGTCCCCAAAAGTTACCCATCCTTGTAAAGCCCCGGATGACCATAACAACAAAGTTGAGCTGACATGGTGATAACACTGGCCATTCATTTATAAAATGTAGCTGAAATGAGCGAGTTTCGCAGCAGATAATGTCTAATTTAGGGTCTTCGATTTCTGGCCCCGTCTGCTACTACGGCTTGAGGAAAAATGCCGTTGGATAGATCTAAATTGCTCGAAAACGGCTCTGAGCTCTGCCAAAATTGTCTGAGTGAGTCAACGAGCGTATTTAATCCTAAAAATAAGGTCCAGGTGTCAAAAAACCGAACTTATCCTTTAAGACTGAGCTCTGTCTTCAGCTTTAGTTGAGCACTGGGTCGGCCTTCAAGGTGCTGCTGAGAGAATCTTCAGGAAACATGGCATGGTACTGTGTGAATCTGTCATTAAAAAATACATAGAAAAGCACATTTTATTACCAAAAGTTAACATCATTCTTTACTGAAAAAATCACCAAAACAGCCAAAGTTTAACCTGGTCCCAGAAAATAAAGCTGTAAATTACGTCATTTTCACCATTTTAAGAACATTTCCTGTGTCATCTGAACAGTGTTTTATTTTATACCTGATGTCTCATGGCTCAAGATTGTAAACACAAACAGAATCTTATGTACTACTAAACTGATGCTTTAAAACTAAAGGTAAAACTATGTGATACAGTTTTTGGTATAGATTAACTGTAAAAAGTATGAACAAAACAAAACAAAAAAACATATAAGAAAAAATAAATCTGATACAAGAGGGCAGAGGGCTCACACCAGCTGACTGATTCTCACGGCTGAAATGGAAACTGTCAGTGTTTGGATGACATTTATAGTTTTCAGCAAAACTCCTCCAAATTTTAAAAAGTCAAAAAAATAAACTTCACATTACAGGAGTCTGTTTCCATCTGCTGGAGCTTTTGAATACTTTAACTTTGTACCGTTATGTGCAGTATTTAGTCAGCAAAAACACCAACAGAATGTATAATGTCTGTATCCAAATAAAACATTTTATTATAGCAACTAAACATATGATATACAATTATATAAAATAACAATATTGTATATATTTATATTGATATTTATTATTTTATATCACATTTTTAGTTGCCAAAAAAACTACAACATTTAGAGACAAGAGATACATTTTGTTGGTCTGTTTTCATTGATTTTAAACTGTGCACAATGGTACAAGCTGGGAAGGTGCAAGGTAAGTGTCAAATCTAAAAGCTCCAGTAGATTAAAAAATAATTCTGTAAAGGACATACACCTAAGAGGTAAAGAATTTGTGTTGTTTACACTTTTGAGACTAATAAAACCCCACTGTTTTCACCAGTAAACTACAACACATAACTTGATAGCATTATCAAGTCTTCTTTTTGTAATTTTTTAAAGGCTTTCACACAATGTAACAGAAATATTTAATGAGCAGTGCAATAAACCTCTGCAACAATCTACATGCACTTGTGTATAATATTAATATTACAATTTCTCCTATCTTTACTTTGTTTCATTGAACTTCAGACTTTGTGTGTATCTGTTTTTACTCTTCATTAGTGTACATGGTCCCTGCTTTGCCATGATTTTTAAAAATATATTTATATAGGTCCCTTTATACAATATTTTCATCAAAATAATGCATTAATTTTGTCAATGAAATTTAAAATGAACTTCTGGTGGGGTAAAAACAAACTTACCCACCATTAAAAGCACCAATTCCTCCTAAAAGTATGTTGTTTTTCTAAACATATGCAAGCATTAAAAAACTATATAGATTTTTTGAGAATTTAAGTCTGTAAAAGGATAATGTTCTACTGAACAAAGAATTTATATCCTCTAGGCAAACTCATTTTGTGGCTCCTGATCTATTGTTTAGTGCCATGTGTGATATAAAATGGAAAACTTTGCCCCTGAATATGTTATGTCTACTCAGTAAGACACATCCTAATCTAATCTTCAGTGCAGCATAGCCTCTTACTGATTTTCTTCTCCAATGCAATCTCACCTCTTCTGTGATCCTCTGATGGTTCTCTGGACGGAGTACCTGATGCCTCCTTGGTGCATAGGAGCGTTGGTTGGATGCGTAAGGATATGTGAGATGCTTGCGCATGCGTAACTCATATACCTTGTGGATATGATTGACGGCGCTCGTTGTCCAGTCACAGGAGGAAAAGAAACACCAGAACAATTCTGATTCGCTGCCAGTCAAAGTGGGAGCGTGCGGGGTGCACCTGCTACTGCCCTGCAGGCAAAGTTGAAGCAGCCAATCCCAAAGACGCCTCAGGTCACATGCTGAGCAAAAGTTTAAGGACTTGCATAGACACCCATTAGACCGGCACCTCTCCGTACGTAAACTGTGTATTCACAACACAGTTCTTACATAAAAACATTGTGAAATGCCTTTTATTGAATGCCGACAGGTGCTGCTGACAGACTATTATTGTGTGGTAAAGATAAATGTTTTTATCTGTTATTTTTTATAATTTAATGACAAATTATGTTGTGTTAAAAGCAGACTTTTTCTGTCTAATTTTGGAGGGGGCGGCGCCCCAGCGCCCCCTATTGACAAACTGCCACTGGTCAAAACTGATGCTCTAGCCAGAGAGCCCTGCATATTGGATCAGAACTTGGTGAATGGATGGAATGGATGTTAAGGAGACAGTGACATAAAGGAATATGTTGTCTGCATAAATAGATATTTTGTGCATTTGACCCCTGGCTGTATCCCCTGAAAGTCTGCTGATTGCCTAAGAGCAATGGCTAAAGGTTCAACTGCGACAGCATAAAGTAGGGAGGAAAGATTGCAGCCCTGGCGGTTGCCTCTGTTCAGGGGGAAATTATCTGATTGTTGCACATTTGTTATCACTGCTGCAAGGGGTTCGGAGTTAAGAAGCCTCACCTATGAGATAAAAATGAATTTTTGGAGAGTATGAAACAAATAATGCCATTCAACTCTATTGAATACTTTTGCAGCATCGAGCGCAATCACAAATTTTTGATCAGCTGGCAGCAGCATGTTTAAGTTAAAATGTAGTTTTCAATAAATTGTGCACTCAAAATGTTTTGTCTCTTGTTTCCATTTTGTCTCTTTACATTTTAAGGCTCTTCTTAAAACCCTCTTAAGATCAAACAGTTCAAAATGCAATTTTAGAATTGACCTTTTATGAATCAAGGTCAGACATCTGTGCTTGTTACTCAGATCCTGTAAGGAAAACACCACAACCCTTGAGAGAACATCTAATAACCTGCATTTTTAACTTTAGTATAAGCAGCACCCTCTAAAGAGAGAGTTACGACACTTCCATTGACTGCAATAGAAATTAAGGAATGCGGAAGTCACGTGCCTCATGGGGAGCTGAATAGTTCTAAACATGGAATAGTTCCAGCTCAGAGCATGTGTTTTCAGCATATCCAAAGCCAACTCACCGAGTCAGTATACAAAATTATGGTTTACTTTCTACGTTTTGTCTCATGAGCTGGCATCTTGTAAGTCTGGGCAATATATATGGCTTTAGTCAATGTTTATCTGAAAATATTGCCCAGTTAACTTAGCTAATATGAGGAGCACCCTGATTAGTTAGCATTACTAGATGTCAGTTTGTCCATGTTAATCTCAGGCCATTTCTGGACATTTGTGCTTGTTAGATTTGTTGTTTGAGTAAGAAACAATGGTAACAGTATAGAGAGGGCCCTAATCCTATGAATCGTAACTAGCAATGTCACGCTGACTCGTAATATAAATCCGAGACATGAGTGAAATGAAAATAATCCAAATGAATTGCACATGAGCTCTACCGGTTCATGGGCACCACTGTATGACTGTCATGGACTGTCCCAAGCTCCCATGTTGTTTTGCTAGTTTTGTAAAGCTCCTGCATCTCTCTTGAAATAACTGAGTTCATGAAGACTGTTCGTGTTCATATTTTGCACTTATTTTCATGCAAAAAGCGTAGCGCTAACTCCGCTAGCTTCACCGTTTCTCCATGGGATTTCCCATGTTATTTCTTAGCATAATGCTATGTGAGGATTGATCTCCTATATGAACGTGTATGCAGCTGTAATGCATTAATAAGAAGCTCTTAAGTAGCAGAACCAAATTATTTTGTATTTGTGGAAAGAATGATACCTGAGGTAGTGTTATTGAAGCACTTGCCATCTTTTTTTACCTCCCTCACAGTGTATCTGATAGGCCAGCAGCACTGCATTAATTACAGGTGGTGTGTCATTATCCACTATATCAGCATATGCATTTCTTGCCAGAGGTATTACTTTTAATGGAATAAATCATAAGATAGACTGATCAACAGAGTGGAATTTATTTTACTTGATATAAAATATGTTGATGCTTTATGTATTGTGTATTTTATGTATTTTTATGTATTGTGCCACAAATTGTCATTTCTTTTGTCACAGGTTGGCTCAGGATGGGCTGTGAGTGGAGACAGGGGTGTTGACCATGCTGAGGAGGCTTGCTAGTCCTGTGGGTGGTGGAGTCATTGTGGTGCAGGAATTACGGGCTGCTGAGACAGTTGGGTGCATGGCAGATAAGGGTTTACACGTAGCTAGGGACAATAAAAATCAGGTGAAAGGTACATTTCTTACTTACTGCAGCTAAAGCAACATGAGCTGGTTTGACATTTGTTGAAGCAAATGTCAAACCAAGCTCCTCCATAGCAACAACCAGAATGTTCGGTGGTTGGTTGGTCTTTGCTGGTTTTGGTGTGCTGTGGAATATCTATAAATGGAATAAATAATTACTACTTCTGTTTTTAAAGGTATGCTATTTATTTTTTTCCCTGTCTTACATCTGTTCAAATCCAACCCAATATCTTTCCTTTCTGTCTCTTCTTTCATTTATCTTTCTTTATAAATCCTAGGATCCTAGTTTTCTCTGGCAGCCACACACCCTCATTTCCCTGTTGAGATCTTTAAAAAGTATTGGGAATTTGTGTAGGAATAATGATTGTGGAGAAAGAATGCACTGGCTATTTTGAAAACTTATACCACTTTCTTAGCCTGTTTAATACATTATGTAATAAAATGCTTGTTGAATACAAACTGATTGCTGTGTTTATTTACGCACTATTGGCTGAACTTGTGTATCTGCTATACTTGCATGCACAGATATTCATTTAACATGCCTGCTTGTGACCATCTATATGTGTGATGATATAGGCTGAATACTTAGATGAAAAGGTGTAGAACAAAGATTAAAATGCATAGTAATTTAAGAGTGTTTCCAACATTTTTTATTGGTGGCAAGGTGACCAAAACATACAGAAGAGTATGGCAGTAAACAAGTATACACACAAAACATAGACCTTTTTCTGGCTGTGGAGTTGGACAATCTGTGATGCAGTAAGGAGTCCTGAAACACTATGTTTCTCCCAGTCTTGTAAGGCAAGAGGGCAAACCAAGGCTATGAAGAAAGTATAGCTGTCCTAAACAAAATAATAATTTATATATATATATATATATATATATATATATATATATATATATATATATATATACACATACACACACACACAAAGACACTCACCTCCACACATGTATTGAGGTAAAAACTGGTGAAGCAAAGGTAGAAAAAAAAGAAGGTGGACATAGAGGCAAAACTCAGGTGGGATTGTGGACATGTATGTGGCTTAGTTTTAGTTTTAGTGAGGTTTGAACAACGGATAGGTGATAAGTGGGTAATAAATGTAATACAGATTTCATTAAAGGCTGATATTTTGTTGTGTGTGCTGTCAGTATTGATGTAGGAATCCCGTTCTAACTCTAAAACCCCACAGAAACTATGAAGGCATAACTTTTAAGATAAATGCACATTATGTACTACAGACAGTGTCTTCTTATATATCATATTAGCAGCAACAAAATAGCTCCTCTGTATCACAAAAAATACTACTACATGGGAGGTCAGACTGACAGCTCTGGTATGTTTGGAACTATTTGGAGCTCCGTGAACCACGTGACCACGCGGCGGCGAGATCGCAGCGTGTCGTAACTTTCTCTTTAGAGGGCGCAGAGTATAAGTAAACCATCTGGTCAAGTGTTGTTGAAGTGAAGTAAAAGTCATGAGGTTATATGTGAAGTAGGGGTGCATATGTGTAAAACAGATATGTAAATTAAAAGCACGCAACAGAGAAAACTTTTCACAGCACTCTAGGAAGACTCAGGATTTTATTTCAAACATGGAAGTTTGTGATTTTAAAATTGTATGAAGACAAGTGATGTGTAAGGTATCAGATGCAACAGGCTGTGAGTCTACAGTCTCCTAAAAATCCTCTACCTAGAAGACATCTCTACAGATCAAAGAAGCCACAGAGCAACCTGACTGAAGATTTTTAATAAGATCAGGACTGATTTGGTATGTTTTACTGCGCTCATAATCTGCTGATATGTAGATCTCCTCAATGCGTCTGTTGTAGTTGTTGTATTTCATGACCAGTCTGTCCATGTTACTGACAGGGTTCCAGGGGTCGTAGAGTCTCCTCACATCAGGTGGAAGGTGGTCCGAAAAAGGAGCATTGAGGTTTCCAATGGTGAAGTACGTGTACTGCCGTCTGTCCCAGATCTGTGGAAGCAGGTGCCACTTGTCATTGAGAAATCGATGACATCCAAATTCTCCTGTGGTAGGATTGCACCGGTCCACCATGTTTTCATCCAAACACCTTAAAACGAACCAGGTCAGCAGTTTGAGACCGTGACGAGATCGGTCATTGAACCCCGCCCTCTCCAGTTCGTAGTAAAAAGTGATGGTTGGGTAAACTGAGGCCAAAGCGACCGAAAGCACCAAAGTGATGGGGAACAAAGTCTTCAGCATTTTGATATTCTCTGAAAAAAAGAACAACAAAAATGTGATTTATAAAACATGATACTTGTGGTTATTTCAGACTAAATGCATGCTGTCTGTGCAACAATAAAAGTCGGCACTATTTCTGTTACCTTAAGGTGGTGGCAGCCTCTTGGTTTGTGCTGCAGGCCACTTTAAGGGCCTTTAGGGAGCACTTGCAGGTGCCACTTTTGTAAGAAAAACATTGCCAGTTGCAAAGTAGGTAATAATTTAATAATTATTAAGTTAAGGTATTACCCATATGTGCTAAAAGAATTTTCAAATTACATAACAAACTTTCAGTTCTTGTAAAAACTGAGACCCGTGACAATCAGCACTGTGCTTTCCCTTGGACATAGACACTTTATTAATTTTAGGTAGCTTTAACATCTAACACGTCTGATCCAAACCCAACAAACTGTTTTGCTTCTTTTGACAGTTTGTATGATTTGGGGTGGTGCGATAGCTCACATGATCTCTGCTGCAGACCTTGGAACCAAACTCTGGTCTGGCAGAAAACTGGGGTCACAGTTTACCAAAAGAACGAGAGTTGGGTTTGCATTGGGTGTGAGAGGCTTTCAGAAAAAAAAACAAGGTAAGTGAATGAAGAAGCAGTGAACTGTGGCTTGAATTTGTACAAATACATAAATAGTAAAGAAGCTATAGCATTCACTGACAATGTCAAGCAGAGTGTGGACAACATTAGCATGGCTAACATTAGCTAGCAGGTCAGTCAGTGTTAAAAGAATTAAAAATGTGTGCAATTGTTGAGTCTGTTTTCTCTGTGCTGTTCCTTTGACCTGTTCATATTGTATTCATTTATTACCTCCGCCAAGGAGGTTATGTTTTTGCCGGCGTTGGTTAGTCTGTCTGTCTGTCTGTTTGTGTTCAAGATAACTTGAAAAGTTATGGACGGATTTGGATTAAATTTTCAGGAAATGTGTGGAATGGGATAAGGAAGAAATGATTAGATTTAGGGACTGATCTGGATCACCATCCGGATACAGGAATTTTTTAAAGGATTCTGTAACATTGCGAGATAGGACCATTTTCGCCTAAGTGGACTGAAGCTGCTTGGTGGAGGTCTGCGCTCTCTGAGTGCTTTTCTAGTTGTATTATGTTTCAGTAATGTTTGAACTCCTCTGTGACCTTTTGAGAGACCTTAAACTTAAGATGGTGCCTCTTCCTCACTGGAAACCTCTGCAAGATATGTTACAGTCTGTATATGCTCCAAAAAACATCTTTAAGACTCAGAAAAATCACAACACCTGTTTTTGAAGCTGTCAGTTCAAGCTGTTGGCACATTTCTAACTGAACAAGTGATAAAACCACATGTTCACCTTAAGTTTAAAGGGATAGCTCAGTTTTTTTGAAGTGGGGTTGTATGAGCTCCATATGGCCACTAAGTACATTAGATGCATTGTCATGCTAAGCCATTTCTAACAAGTGATAAAACCACATGTTCACCTTAAAGGTGTAGTCAGCGATGTGGGAGAAAACGAGTAGAGAGGTTGTTGATATTTTCCGTTTAAACAAATACAGACCCACCTCTCCCTTGGTACTCCACCCCCAGGCTCCACCCCCGAAGTTCACTGACGTGCATTGTCATGGAAACAGCTGTAGAAACTATGTAACTGACCAACATGGCGGAGGCCGGACCAGCCAATGCTTGAGGGTAACTACCGTGTCTCTCTCTTACGCTAACTGCGCACGCTACGCAACCTACTACTCCCCCTCCCCTCTGTCTGACCTACTCACGAGTATGAACCACCCCCTGGGCGTGAGGGGGTGTACCTCTGTTTTGGTGGCTCGGTCCGACACACAGGATTTACCTGCTGAAATTCAGAGCCCAGGCCGTGTATTGGAACTGGACTTTTTTTTCAGCATGCTCTCAGAAGTGACAGCTTGCAGATGGTGAGGAGAAATACGGTGATTTGACAAACAGTGCATCGGATTAAGACTGCTGACTATGCCTTTAATTCATACAACACTTGAACCTGAATAGTGCATAAAAAGCACAGCAAATACCGCCTGAGAGGCTTCTCGATACTTTGAAGACTGCCTCACATCACGTTGATGTCTAACACTGGCCATTTGGGTCTAAGCCTCTCTCTGCTGAAACTTCTGAAAGATCTGTGAGACTGAGCCTCACAGAGATATGATCATGACTGGTTTTCACTTCTTATAAGTTTTTATTCTGTTATTTCCTTTATTTTTAATTACTATTTGATCTGGATCAAATTCTATGCCATAACCCAAAGTTTGTTAAATTGTTGACTTTTTTTTGATAAATTAGATATTTTTTAAAGAAGTTTTCAATGAAATTTTTTTTTTAACTTCTCATGTCCCTAAACTTACATGTCCTCCTTCCAGCAGCGTACAGATTAACTATGGTCATACTTACTTGAATTGTGGCAAATACACAAATAATACTCCATCCCAAATAAAAATTAGCCAAATGAACTAATGTTTAAGGATTATCCTGCTGACCAAGCTCAGTAATTTTGACAAAGAATGTCTTTATAGCTCAGTTTACCCACAAAAATGAACATACAGAGTGCCATCATGAAATACACTTATTACTGAAACTGTGGCTTCTGTCTTTATAAAATAAACAATCAGTATGAGCTGAATACTTACTCTGTAGATGAACTTTGATTCAGCTCCTCTGTTTTGTCCTTGTGAATCTGGTCTGTACAAGTAAACATGCAGTCAAGTCTTTAAAGTCCGTAACAGTAAATATAAAATCATTTAGTCCTCATCAAACTCCCCTCTTTGTTTGAAGGAGCAAATACTTCGGTGAGAGCTGACTCTAAACTGCAGCTTCTGTCTATTGGTCTTCACTTCCTGCTGGAGCACAGCACACGTGAGCTCTGTGGGCTGTTAGCTGTTAGCAGATAACGTCTGACTTTGACCAGGGGTCTAACTTTTACTGCTTTCTGTTTCAGTGGGAAGAGGAAGTGCTGTAAGATGATGGTTTGTGAGCAGAGTTTCAATTTAACCATGTTGATATAAAGTTTATGAAGCCATGTGTGCTGTTTCGAGATTTTACAACGTTACTGTGAAACTCCTGTGTGAATAAAGACTCATGTGTGGTACTTTAAGTTTTACACTAAGTCCTAAAAAGTGCTGTGAAGGTAAACTAAGTGGTTCTCACACACAGGTCAAGTGGGAGAGTTGCTCTGATACAAGGGGGCTTTCTGTGCTATGTAGTCATTAAATCAACGAGGCTCTGTGTGATAAGAGCAACTGCAGACCAACATTTAAAAAATGATAGTCTCCTCTGATCCTGAATCATCCTCAAACATCCTGAGGTGTTTTCTCTTAGTCAAACTCGTATTTCATCCAGTTTGACGACATGAGCTCACGATTTATTCACATAAATCAACAGGTGTCGAGTGTTTCTCTGGTCCTCCAGTTCTCAGAGCAGATTCCTCCGTTTTCAGTTCAGACCTGTTACAGAAGTTTCTCCTGTGAACACTTCATACAAGTATTCACAAGTATCCAAAGTAAACTGCAGCCATGTCCGCTGCAAAAATCGTCAGTTTATCCTGTTGGGTAGAGGCTGTTTCCTCTTGTGAAGCAAAGTAGTTGGCGCTGCTGGTGGAAGGACACCAGCAGTGCCAATTATAGGCTAGGCCTTGTATTGGTATAGTGCTTAATCAAAGCAGCTTGGTTTATACACGGCTGATCAAAGTCTTGATTAAGAATTTGCATTTTACACTGTAGGATCTTAAGAAGGTTCGAAGTAGAGCTTCAAAATGCAAATAGAAGAAATGGGAGAAAGTTATTGAAAAAAACTATTAAACTAAAATGCTGTTCATCAGCTGATCGAGAGTTCAAGATTGTATTTCTACAGTTTTAAAGCAGGAGACATTCTTCCTGTTAACCACACGGATGCATGATGGCAAACAAGCGTGCACGTCAGCAGAATTAACAGGATGAAGACGTGAGCTGCAGTGTACACGTGATCTGTAGGATCGGTGTAGAGGCAATCAGATGCCACAAACAGGAAAAACTGTGACAGAAAGTTTTAAAAGAAACTTAAAAAACAAGTCCACAGACATCAGCAACTAATCAATGTGTGAAACTGTATGGACACAAATATGATTCAAAATCAGGCTGATAACAGAAAAATTCTCTTTAAGGACTTAAGTTTGGTGTATTAATTCAACAAGTGACCATGTAAACTGGTGATTTTGAGTTAAAACCTTGGTGGACTCTGTCCAGAGGTGTGCTTAAGCTGAATTTTCTAACATACACTCCTGATCAAGATCTTAAGACCAGTTGAAAAATTGCAAGAATTTGCATTTTGCTCTATTGGATCTTAAGATATTAAGACTACCGTACACCTGGTGAACGTTATCACAAGAAACCTCTGTGCCGGCAAAATTGACTATCTTTCCATAAAAAAATGAAATAAAAGGAAAAATGAAGAATCTTGAACCTAATGCTGCCTTTGTAAGTTTCTTGTAAAATAATAGAATAATACAGGCTTGAAAGTCAGGAGACAATCAGAAGCATGTCCAGGCAGTCTGCAACATACCAAGAACTCTGAAGCCTAAGGAGATGTGCCCATTATTTTAAAGCATAGCTTACACAGGTGGGTGTGTGTGGGTGTGCGGGTGTGTGTATAATCAAAGATATAAAATGTGGGAGCTGGCGCTAAATCATTAGACTTAAACAGCTGATGTCTAAGCTAGAGCCTTGTGTGAACCAAGGTCAGACATCTGTGTATCGCTCAGATCTTGTAAGGAAAACACCATAACCCTTGAGAGAACATCTAATCCCTGACATCTATAACTTTAGTGTAAAAAAAGCTTCTAGTCAAGTGTTGGTGAAGTGAAGTAAAGGTCACGAGGTTATATGTGAAGTAGGAGTGCATATGTGTAACAAAACAGATATGTGAAGTAAAAGCGTGCAACAGAGTAAATTTCCACAGCACTCCATCAAGACTCAGGATTTTATTTCAAACATGGAAGTTTGTGATTTTAAAATTGTATGAAGGCAAGTGATGTGTAAGGCTAGTATCAGATGTAACAGGCTGTGAGACTTCAGTCTTCTGAAAGTCCTCTACCTAAAAGACGTTCTTCTTTCGATGGGGAGCAGACGTAGTTTTGGGCACATTACAGCTCAGAGTGAAAGGGGTATTCTGAACGAAGCTTTTTAATAAGATAAGGGTGGATTAGGTATGTTTCAAAAGGATCATACTCTGCTGATATGTAGATCTCTTCAATGAGTCTTTTTCTGGTATATCTCACCACCAGTCTGTCCATGTTACTGACAGGGTCCAAGCGATTGTAGTCTCTCCTCACATCATATGGAAGGCGGTCCGAAAAAGGAGCGCTGAGGTTTCCGACGGTGTAGTACGCGTTCCAATGTAAGTCCCAGATCAGTGGAAGCAGCTGCTTGTTATTGAAAAATGGGTGTATCCCAAAATCTCCTTTGGGAAGATTGCACTTGACCACCATGTTTTCATCCAGACATTTGGAAATGAACCAGGACAGCAGCCTGAGACCGTGTCGAGGCCGGTCATCAAACCCTCTGTACTTCAGGTCTTCGAGAGAAGCGATGGTTGGGTAATCTGAGGCCAAAGTGATCGAAAGCACCAAAGTGATGGGGAACAAAATCTTCAGCATTTCCAAATTATCTAAAAAAAAAAGAACAACAATTTGATTTGTAAAACGTGGTGCTCATGCGTATTTCAGACTGAATGCATGCTGTCTGTGCAACAATAAACCCCTGTGCTACTGTTATCGTAACGTGGTGCCGGCCTCTTGGTTTGTGCTGCAGCCCACTTGCAAAGCCTTCTGGGAGCACTTGTAGGTGACACTTTGTAGGAAAAGCATTGCCATTTCAAAAGTAAGTAATTACTGAACAATTACTAAGTTATTGTATGACCCCTGTGTTTGTGATAAAAAAAATTTCCAGATAACATGAACTAACAAAGCCTGCTTTGCTGCTTTAGAAAGTTTGTATTATTTGGGGTGGTGCGATAGCTCACATGATCTCTGCTGCAGATCTTGGAACCAAACTCTGGCCTGGCAGAAAACTGGGGGTCAAAGTTTACCAAGCGAGCAACAGTTCAGTTAGCGGTGGGTTTGAAAGGCATCCAGACAAGAACAAAAGCGAATGAAGAAGCAGTGAACTGTGGCTTGAATTTGTACAAATGCATCGATAATAAGGAAGTTATAGCATTCACTGACAATATCAAGCAGAGTGTGGCTAACATTAGCATTGCTAACATTAGCTAACAGGTCAATTAGTGTTAAAATATTTATAAAATGTGTGCAGTTGAGTTTGTTTTGTCTTCTCTGTGCTATTTCCTTTGACCTATTCATACTGTATTAACCAGGGCCACCCCTGGCCAAATTGGGGGACTAAGCAGAATTTTATTTTGAGACCCCCCCCCCCCCCCCCCCCCCCCCCCCACACACACACACACACACACACACACACGCTGTCGATGAGCGGAGGTATGTTTACCCTTTAAATTTCTCCATTGTGGGTCGTATAAAGGATTATCTTAATTTATCTTTTTTTTTTTTTATCTTATATGACTGTCATGACCTAAATTCACCTAGAGATTTTAACAATTACCTCCAAAAAAATACCCCAAAACTTCCATTAATAGATTGATAGGCTATAAACTAGACTTTACATAATCAAGATTTTGGGGCTGATCACTGATTTTAAAAAACGATCACTGATCCGATCACAAGAGGGAGCAATATGTCTATTTAAATAATTAAGTCAATCCAATATAGTCGATCAGATCGATGAAAAGCCTGCTATAAACCTGGTCCGACATACGATCACCAACTGGTCAATTATTAACCACTTCTTTTTCAACAGAAGTTAATGTATATGCAGTTAACCAGACATTAAATAAATGATAATCAGGGCAGCAGGGAAATTTAATCTCCAGTCCACATCTAGTTTTATTCAAGCTGGTATACTCTGACATACTCTGATGGATGTTTGTCCTCTTAGGGCCTCCATACACTGAAGACATGTTTGCCACAGGTTTACCTGATTTATACACCGTCCACTGAAAACAGCTCTGAGACCCACTTATGGACATCCACCCACAGGTTGAGAACCGCTGCACTACTAGATTGTATTTAAAGCTTGATCCTTCAAAGACTGTTCTTATATCATGAAGAATAAGTGATGGAGGATACCTCAGGATGAATTTATTATTTAGAAAACAGTGAGTGAGTGAAAACAGCGGCTCAGAGCTGGACTGATGAAGGATGTTGAGTTTTGGCTGAGGCTGACTCGCCTTTTTTTTAAGTCTTTGGGTTACTTAAACTGTGCACATGATCTGTCAAAACACACCTTTGAATTGTAAAATCACACAAAATAACTGATGATCCCTCATTGTCCTCTGCGATGTGCGCCTATCTGCGTCTTTACGCTCACCTGCACATGGAGGAGCGTGCGCACACAGACGCTGCGCAGTTTAGGCGATATTTTAGACCAAATGTTCACATGTGCGTTGGCTGCACTGCAATATGACATAACTGACAGACAACAACAGTAACAGCCACACTTTAAATGTAAAATATCAGGCCTGTTCTCCACAGAGCGGATCAGAGCTCCATCAGACAGTGGAGAATGAACTTGCGCAAAATGGGGCCCCCTCATGGGTCGCGGGGCCCTACGCACAGTGCATGTTTTGTTTATTAACCCTTTAGGCGCCAGAGTTTTTACAAGAAAGTATTCAATTTTGCAATCAAGATTTGAAAATGCTGTGGTTTGGAAGTGGTTAGAGAAAAAGGCAGACTGTCAATGACAAAAATCTTCAGTATGACCCAAAATTTGGGATGGAAGTGAATCCACTCATCAATTTGTTTTCACTCTCTAAGAACTGCTGGGCATATCTGTTTGTTTCATTCATTCATTTGTGATTAGGCTCCAGAATTCACCTTCCAAAAAATGAGACAAAAATTGGCTCAAAATTTGTCAGATCCCTGTCTCCACAGTATCCGAAAGGCTCATCAAAATGTCTGATCCGCTTGTGATGCTCTTCCTCATCTGTCAAGTAAACCCCGCCATCACCATCATTGACTGTGGGGTTGACAAGGCGAGCATGAATGCCCCACCGCTATTGGCTGTGTGTTTTATCCCACAGCTTCTCCCTCGTCCGCCAGCTCCGCGTTTTTTCATCCCGCTTCCACTGTCATTATTCACTTGTTTTGACCTTTAAATGTTTTTAAGTGCATCAACTTTTCAGAAATATAAAGTTTATCTGGAACTAACCGGCTCACATCACGTATTCCTCCGCGCAGTGCTGCGGCGAGCCGCTGAATCACTCCACCTCCCTCTCAGCTGTTGTAAACATAACAAGCTAGCGGCTTCAGACACCGGTTGTAGCCTCGTGTAACTTTTATCAAGTATTGTAATTTTTTTTTATTCTGACTCTTAGCGGTGGGAGGAAGAGACAATGTAGGAAATTAAAAAAGGAGTGATGATGACAGTGACAATGAAGTTCCATTCACTTTGGAGCCAATACAGCCTATCTGTGTGAACCGGAGTTCACAGAAGAAGAGCTGCTGGAAATGGAGACCGAACAGGCCGAAAGAAGCAGATAGGAAACATCGGTGGAAAGTGGAGGTCAAGAAAGAGTCGGAAATAGTGTATTGCATCTCAATGCCCACGGACCCTGAGTGCTACTGCTGCTGTAGACCTTGGTTACAGACTGACTTCAGGATCTGTCTGAGTTAGAGGATACTGGTGACTCTCACACTGCCTGTATCAACAGATTTTCCTGCTCTTCTGAATCCTGGAGATTTGCGGGCATTCTTCAATTTCCCGAAGATAAACTGGAAAAAACGTCCCAAACCTGAAGGACCTAATGACAGTTTGTCCTCAAAGTAAGTAACACTGATCAGTCAGAGACAAACTAGCAGAGTAGAGGGGGCTGTTTACCATAACATTACAGGCTACGTGTGTGTTTGTCTCTCTCTCTCACACGTACACACACACACACACACACACACACAACCATTACTGTGTATTAATTTCCAACTTCTGCTACAACACAATCTTAGCTGTTTCTGACGTAATAGTATAAATATACCATCTCCTAAATGCAGGAATATATTTAGATTTTGCCATGACTTTATATAAATTGTATATAGATATACAGATATATAGATATGTACGCACAATCTGTCAGGTTACCAGAGATGCAGGTATTTGCTGTATATGATGTTGCCGCATGCCCTTGTTACGCAGAGGAATACATTGAAAGCTATAAGTTCTCCATGATAAACATCTGTTTCTGCATCCAGGGAAGCAACACAAAAACCACATCTCAGAAATATGTGTCAAATAACAATCTGCTATCAATGAGACTACAACCGGCGCGCAAGGTCGCTAGCTTGTTATGTTTACAACAGCTGAGAGGGAGGCGGAGTGATTCAGTGGCTCGCAGCAGCGCTACGCTGAGGAATACGTGATGCAGGTCGGTTAGTTCCAGATAAGCTTTATATTTCCGAAAAGTTAATGCACTTTAAATAGGGATGCAATGGTTACCGGTAAAATGGTAAACCATGGTAAAATTTCTGACAGTTAGTATTACCGTGTCCTGTTTTAATTACTGGTAAACCGAGTTTGATTACCACACTGTGTCAATAACTCGCGGAGATGCAGCTTATGGCCTGGAGAAGCCGGAAATATGTGTCTGCTCCTCAGTAAAGCAGCCGCAATGTTTGGCCTCAGAGCAAAAGTTATGGCGGTTGGTGCCGCACAGTAACTTAACCAGAGGTTTTTTTCCCCCTCGAAACAGACAAAGTCTGGTTGAATTTTGGATTTTACAAGGATGCTGAGGGGAAACTGATTAAAGACAGTCACTGTCTAAAACACGAAGCTGTTCCCGGTGGAAGAAAAAGACGCGCTTGATTAAAACTGCTGTAAGTCCTTGAGTAAGTGAGCTGACTGAGCCAGAGAGAGTGAGAAGATTCAGAGAGCCATACCTGAGTGAGTTATAGGTGGTTTATCAATATTTTCTGTGTAAATAATGTATGAATGTTGAAATTATGATTCTGGAGTGTGTTCTTGCTGTTTTTTTGCTGTTTATTCGCCGTTTTTTTTTTTTTTTTTTTTTTTTGCCGTATTTTGTAATTGATTGTCTTTTTCCATCATAGTTCATGTTTTATGGATTTCATCAATCGTAATTTGGAAATATTGGAGGAGGAAATGTGGAGGAGATCTGCCAGGGAGAGGGGAGGCCAGAGGAGAGTCATGGAGGGGGTTAACTGGACAGGAACTGCCTCAGGGACTATAGTCAGTAAGCAAACACCTGGACATGGTCTAATATAATGAGCTGTTTTATTTAACCTTTATTTAACCAAGAAAATAAACTTGTTGAGATCAAAAATTCTCTTTTTCAAGAGTGTCCTGGCCAAGATAGGCAGCTGTAACATGGACACTAATGCTGTAACGAAAAACAAAAAATGTGAGTGTATGTAAAGGTGAAGTTCATTTTTGGTCATCTCAAAACTTTGAACATGTTCATTTACAATTGTTTATGAAGAGAATCATGTTTAAAGTTCAAATCAGTTTTCCTTTTCTTGTAATCACACACTGTTTAAACATGTATAACATAATAATGACAAATACTTACCAGAATTGTTTACTTTTATTTCTCATGAAAAAAAGGGTGAAAGAAATTTACTCAAAGGACATTTCCTGACACATTTATTGACAAAAAAGACAAAAGACCTGTTATAATTGTGTTATTAAACTTAAAAACATTTCTCGGTAGCGTACTCTTAAACTGTGGTATTATTCTTTGATGGGAGTTCTTGTTGGCGGAGAAAATACCCTCTGTTCTTGGTACGATACTTCCCTGTTTGCGGCTATATCTGCGAAACAGACTCTTACAGACTGTAACTGTGGGAGAGGAGAGAACTTTCTACTGCATCTAATGTACTTAGGGCTCTAATTTCGTAGACCAGGCGCAGGCGGGGCGCACCTGCCCTGCGCCGCGCCAACAGGGTGTGTCCAGGGCATTTTGCAAGTTTCGTGCAAGGCGCAGTCTGGCGCATTGAGGCGCACCCACGCCTCCGTCTCTCCCAGCAGCACAAGTAGCAGAGAGGGAGGAGAGAAGGCTTGAGTGGGTTTAACACAGCCGAGTGTGATCTTCACCAATCAAATGAACGTCTCCCCTCGCCTTTAAATGTGCTGCGGACGAGGTGCAGTGACAATTTCACCTCGGTGGAGAAGAAGGTCAGAGCCGCTGGCACTTTTGCAGCAGCTGGGAGAGGGCAAAGGCCACCGGGCTGCGCATTGGAGGCCACGATGCGCGTCACCATGTGGACCACCTCATGGGACAGATGTAATCTGTTCCTGTGTCATAATAGGAGTACAAAATTAAGTGATAATTATATTTAAACACAGCAGCAGACTAATCCATTCATCATGCTTGTGATCCACCTGCATTCCTGGTCTGTCAACGCCAAATAGCAGAACCTTTGGTGAAATATTCCCCCCCGATATCTCCTCCTCATCCTCCTTGCAATAATGTACTCCATCTTTTTAGATCACGTTAAGAACAAAGATTAAAACAGAGAAATATGGGCAATCACAGGTAAATCCTTAAGACACTGAGTGACTTACATTTATTCAGCGAGTGTCTCTCTCTTTTTTCTTTTCTATTTAATTTCATGAGATGACAGAAGTCGGATACTCCGTATCGGATGATATGGCTGTTTGTGGTTGGCTGAGAGATGTGAATTTGTTAGTTATGACAAATGTCTCTGATCTGACATCAGATGTGACGAGACAATTAATATAGATACAAATGTATGTGCTGGTTCAGACGGTTACATTAAATAGTGGTTGCTGTGATTGTTTATTGCATTGAAATGTGCCTGACACTCTGGATACCTGCCTGTGAGGTTTTGGTGACGTGTGCGCACTGTACGCCTGTCAGCCAAATTACCACTGCCTGGGGTGCGCCTCATCTGCGCCGACAATAGACCAGGGTGGAGCTGGCGGGCTTTCAGCGCACCTTCCGCACTGTTCTTTGGCACAAAATTGTCACTGCGCCAAGCTTAATCTTTCGACACCTCCCCCTGGTGCGCCGTCACACCCATCTCGGCGCAGCCGGTCTGCCAAAATTGCCAAATTGGCTGCGCACTGCGATGCGCCGTACAAAATTACCATTGCGCGGGGTGCGTCAGGCTGCGCCACCCTGAGTTGTGCCAGGAAATTAGAGCCCTTAGTGGCCATATGTAGCTCATACAACCCCACTTTAAAAATACTGAACAGTCCCTTTAAACTTAAGGTGAACATGTGATTTTATCACTTGTTCAGTTAGAAATGTGCAGACAGCTTGAACTGATAGTTTCAAAAATAGGTGTTGTGGTTTTTCTAAGTCTTCAGGATGTTTATAAGAGCCCAGACAGACATAAACATGTCTTGCAGAGGTTTCCAGTGCAAAAGAGGCACCATCTTAAACTCTTGAAACTGATTAGTGTATCAAAGGCACAGCAAAAACAGCCTGAGTGGTTTCTCGATAGTTTTAAGAATGTCTCACATCACTTTGACATCTAGCAAAGGCCATTTGGGTTTTAGCCTCTCTGCTGAAACTTCTGAAAGATCTGTGAGACTGAGCTTCACACAGATGTGATCATGACTGGTTTTCACTTTTTATAAGTTTTTATTCTGTTTCTTTCCTTGACTTTTTATTACTATTTGATCTGGTTTTAAATTCTATGCCATTACCCAAAGGTTGTTAAATTTTGGACTTTTTTGATCAATTGGAAACATTTTTAAAAGAGTTTTGAGTAATTTTTTTTTTTTTTTTTTAAACTGTAACATTTTACAGTAGTTCAGTTAATTTTTCTATAAAGACCCTCACTCCACCCGATTTCAGAGGCCTCTCCAGACAACTCAGAGTGGCCCCTGATCAGGTAAGATCAGCGATTCACACCCATCAGTGCACATTTCACTTCTCACACCACGTCTTAGCATCCAAGTGAGGAAAGTTTTCAGTTTGATCTCCTCCTGAATTCAGGGGTTGGTCTTCAATGAAATGAGTGTATATTTCAACCACAGAGGCTAAATAAGTCTTACCTATCCTTCTGGATGTTTGTAATATGATTAATTATTAAAATAATGCAAACTTTGAAATTGCTATAATACTGTAATTCTTCACCTTGCAGATGGGATCCATTATTCAGTTTAGAGCAGAAGTGTAGCAAGAGTCAGCTCCGCACAACACAAAGGAAGCCATTTGTTTAATTTATATGGACAATTAGGAAATTGTGATCAAGTTTTTAGAGTATGAATAATTTTGTCTGACTTATGCATGCTGATTTATGGTTAAATATACAGTTAGCATTGCGGCATAATTGGGGGTGGGGCATCATAGTAGTAGAAAAACAGTCATTTTACCCAGACTGCAATACAATACTGAGGAAGCACATATTTTAGAACCTGACGCTAATGCTAGCAAGTTGTCAAGACTGTAAAAAAACATTACATAGCATTGATACAAAGTTAAATAATTGGGTTATTAAAGTCAAATGAATAAGATACCATTTTTCACTTGTTTCAGTCTCCTCTTAAGAGACATGATGGTAGTTATTTCCCACTACGAAGCTGCTTTGATTAGGCACTATTTTGAGTCACACCACAGCCTTTGTGTCCTTCCACGAGCAGCACAGACTAGTTTGCTTCTTAAGTGGAAACAACCGCTACCAAATGAGATGGAGAGACGAATGTTGCAGGAAATGTGGCTGCTGTTTAATTTGGATACTTGTGAATCCTTGTATGACGTGTAGTTCACAGGAGAAACTTCTGTAGATGGAGAGTCAACAGGTCTGAACTGAAAATGGAGGAATCTGCTCTGAGAACTGGAGGACCAGAGAAACACACGGTACCTGTTGATTCAGGTGAATAAATCCTGAGCTCATGTTGTCTCTCTCTTCAGAAAACAGATGCTATTGTTGCAACTTGCTTAACATTGTGCCAGACATTTCACGTTATTGAAAAGAGTTGTGGGAGGAAACAAGCCACAAAAACAGCATGGGGTCATTACACGCTACAAACAGTTTGATTATATCTACTTAATTTTACAGTACCAAGATGCTTTGATTAGGCACTATTGTCAGACACATCACAGCCTACATGTCCTTCCTCCAGCAGCGTACAGATCAAACTACGGTCTTACTTAAATTTTGAAAAAACACCCAAAAATTACCTCATCCAAATATAGATTAGCCAAATTAAAAATGTTGAAGGATAATTCTGCTGATCAAGCACATACTTTCTGACAAAGAATGTTTTTATAGCTCATGAACCCTCAAAAATGAACACACCATGTGCCATCATGAAGTACACTGGCTTCTGTCTTTATTAAATAAACAATCAGTATGAGCTGAATACTTACTCTGTAGATGAACTTTGATTCAGCTCCTCTGTTTTGTCCTTGTGAATCTGGTCTGTACATGTAAACATGCAGTCAAGTCTTTAAAGTCTGTAACAGTGAATATGAGATCATTTAGTCCTCGTCAAACTCCACTCTTTGTTTGAAGGAGGAAATACTTCAGTGAGCGCTGACTCTAAACTGCAGCTTCAGTCTGTTGGTCTTCACTTCCTGCTGGAGCACAGCACACGTGAGCTCTGTGGGCTGTTAGCTGTTAGCAGATAACGTCTGACTTTGACCGGGGGTCTGGCTCTGACTGCTGTCTGGGGAGGGGAGGTGCTTATTGCTGTAAGATGATAGTTTGTGAGCAGAGTCTAAATTTAACCCTTTGATGCGCAACATGGGTCAACAGTGACCGGGCTGGACCTGACGGTTTAGCCCTTAAATGGTCAAGCACATTTACATATTTTGGAAAATTAATAAATTGCTATTTTCTAATGTATCTAGGCCATGATCACACACTTCCATGATTTTTTTTTTTCAAAATATTAACTTGATTTTCAATTTTACACACTGTGTCCCTGGAGATACAATGTCCATTTAGGGTAAACATTTAAAATTTTCCAATTTTTAAAAATGTCCTTTTTAACCCTTAAAACATTAGAGAGTTAATTAGCTACGCTCTTTAAATTCAAGTCTTGATGTCTATGAAAAATTGGTTCAACAGCTCATATTATTTTGTGGCTTTAGGGTTTTCAATGAATTTCAGGAGCTTAAGTATAGTTTAAATTTGTTTACAAAAGCAGTACATTTGGGGGATGAATTCATAATTCTAATTTGGGGAATAAAATATCTGGCAAGACAAAAAAATAGTATTGAAGCAGGATTACTTTTTTTGTCATGGAGGATCATACCAAATGTTTTATCAGTTGTTGAGACTGAATTTCAGAAAGCTGGGATCTGTTGTTTTATCCAATTGTGAAAGTCAACCCAAAATAAATGCACCACATTACAGGAAAAAAGTATATGGTCCATAGTCTCACTATCATTACCACAAAATGTACAAGTATCATCATCAATGCCAAAACGCAACCTGAGAAAATCCTTCGAGGGATAAATGTTATTAATAATTTTAAAGTGTGTTTCTTTAACTTTGGGGGGCATTTATTCTCTAAAACCTCTATAACTTTCTGCCTCAGTCACTTGGTCGTCCTGTATTACTGGTCCCAGTAAACTTGGACCAATAATGCAGGCGTCTCGTTCACTTACGTTGTGACTTAATGGTGCTGTGTTGCAGCTACATTCAGATGTGTTGTGGCTTTATGCAGCTGTGTTGTGGTTTTTGAAATTGTTGGGACCTTTCTTGGCCACCGTAGAAGATGGCTTCATGAAGGGCATCCACTGTTTGGAACTGATGTCCAATTTGTGAACTTCTCTTGCCCCCTTAACTTCATAATTTGTTGCACAACCTTTTGAGGCAATCACTGCAATCGGGCGATTTCTGTAACTCTCAGTGAGACTTCTGCACCTGTCCACAGGTATTGTGGCCCACTCCTCATGTGTAAACTGCTCCAGCTGTCTCAGGTTTGAAGGGTGTCTCCTCCAGACTGCAGGTTTCAGCTCCTTCCACAAATGTTCAATGGGATTTAGATCAGGGCTCATAGAAGGACCACTTCAGAATAGTCCAGTGTTTTGTTCTGAGCCATTCTTGTGTTTTTTAGCTGTGTATTTTGGGTCATTATCCTGTTGGAGGACCCGTGACCTGTGACTGAGACCAAGCTTTCTGACACTGGGCAGCACATTTGGCTCCAGAATGTCTTGATAGTCTTGAGATTTCATTGTACCCTGCACAGATTCAAGACGCCCTGTGAACATAACTGAGCCTCCTCCATGTTTCACAGTAGGTACAGTGTTCTTTTCTTTGTATGCTTCATTTTTGTGTCTGTGAACATAGAGCTGATGTGACTTGCCAAAGAGCTCCAGTTTTGTCTTATCTGTCCAAAGGACATTCTCCCAGAAGCTTTGTGACTTGTCAATATGCATTATGGCAAATTCCAGTCTCACTTTTTTATGATTTGCTTCCAACAGTGATGTCCTCCATTAAGTCTACTTTGGCTCAAACAGTGATGGATGGTGTGATCTGATACTGATGTACTTTGACCTTGGAGTTCACCTCTAATCTCTTTGGAAGTTGTTCTGGGCTCTTTGGTTACCATTCGTATTATCCGTCTCTTCAATTTGTCATCAGTTTTTGCTGCCCATCTTTCCATATCTTTCTTGCATTTTTTTAGTACACCAAAATTTTTTGTGAAAAGAGATGAGAATGTGGTTGATGATCTCAACTCTGAGATATTTAAAGCCCTTGCATACAACTCTGAAAGGAAAATTTGAAGTTGTCATTAGAGAAGCTGCTTTGTTTATAGGAAATATCTTACTCTAGTCAAAACTGATCCTGTAGCCAGAGAGCCCTGCATATTGGATCAGAACTAGGTGAATGGATGGAATGGATGTTAGGGGGACAGTGACATAAAGGAATATGTCATCTGCATACAAAGATATTTACTGCATTAGACCCCCTGCTGTATCCCTGAAAGTCTGTTGATTGCCTAAGAGCAATGGCTTAAAGGTTCAACTGCCTCTGCCCAGGGGGAAATAATCTGATTGTTGCACATTTGTTATCACTACTGCAAGGGGTTTGGAGTAAAGAAGCTTCACCCATGAGACAAAGCTTTCTTCAATCTTGAATTTTTGGAGAGTATGAAACTAAATAATGCCATTCAACTCTATTGAATACTTTTTCAGCATTGAGCGCAATCACAACTTCGATCATAAACTTCTGATTAGCTGACAAAAGCATGTTTGCGTTCAAATGTAGTTTTCAATAAATTGTGCTTTCAAAATGTTTGTCTCTTGTTTCCATTTCGTCTCTTTACAGATTTTTTGAAGCTCTACTTAATACCCTCTAAAGATCCAGCAGTTAAAAATGCAGTTTTTCAATTGCTCTTCAGATTTTGGTCAGCAGTGTATAAACTACTGATTTGGATTTTTGATGCAAATTCTTGCAATTTTTCAACTGGTCTTAAGATCTTGTTTGGGAGTGTTTGTGAGAAAATACAGCTCAAGCACACCTTTGGACAGAGTCCACCAAGGGTTTAACTCAAAATCACCAGTTTACATGGTCACTTGTTGAATAAATAAACCAAACTTAAGTTCTTGTATCTTGACTTCCTTAAAGAGAGTTTTCTGTTATCAGCCTGGTTTTAAATCATGTTTGTGTCCATACAGTTTCACACATGGTTTAGATGCTGATGTCTGTGGACCTGTTTTTTAAGTTTCATTTTAAAACTTTCTGTCACAGTTACTCCTGCTTGTTGCATCCGTGTGCCTCTACACTGATTCTACTGGTCATGTGTACACTGCAGCTCACTTTTTCGTACTGGCAATTCTGGATGATGTGCAGGCTTGGTGGCCATCATGCGTCAACATCTGTGTTGGTAACAGCAAGAATGTCTCCTGCCTTAAAACGGCTAAAATTCCCATCTTAATCCTACTGTACACCTGGTGAACTTTGTCACAAGAAAACTCCTGTGCAGGCAAAATTGACTATCTTTTCATATAACATGAAATAAAGTGAAAAATTGAGGATCTTGAACCAAATGCTGCCCTTGTGACCTTCTTTTATTAAAAACAGTATAGAGGAGAAAAGAATAATACAGACTTAAAAGTCAGGTTACAATCAGAAGCATGTGCAGGCAGTCTGCACCATACCAAAAAGTCTGAAGACTAAGAAGATGTGCACATTATATTAAAGCAGCTTACACAGGTGTGTGTGTGTGTGTGTGCGGGTCCATGGTAATTAAATAAAATTCTGTTTTTTAATTAAAGTGCTGGTCCCTGAATCTCGTTTTCGTTTGTTTAAGATCAGTTTAAAGCTTCAGTAAGCTACTAAAAACACTCTGTGTTTTGGGGATTTTGTGGGGTCCACATTGAAGGGACCACTGACACACATTCCTGTCAGAGATCCTGTTTTGTATGGTCTACAGAAACTGAATAAACTTTTCCTTGAACCTGAGCTCAGTTTACTATCTTCTAGTCCTACCGGATGTTAGCTACATGTCAGTTAACCCTGCTGCACCTCATCTTTACCATTTTTTTGTTACAGTTGCAACATTGTCTTTTTATTGTGGGGTTCACATTGTTAAGACCACTGACACACACTCCTGTCTGGTATCCTGTTTTGTGAAGCCCCAAAAATGGAATGATACTGTCCGCTTTCAATGAGAAGTTTTTCAATTTTTGTCGCAATTTTCAAATCGATTGTCATCCTGCTGAATGAAATGGTTTTTCCTTTTTTTTCAAATTTCCAAATTACAACAGATTTAAAAGCTACTTAGTTCACATCCTACTTTGAACTTTTGTATGTTTATTTTGCATAAATGTATTTTATTTTCTACAGGGCTCAGGTGAACCACAACCTTGTCTTTCAAAGAGAGCAGTTCCAGAGCATCCTTCCCATGTAAGCTACTGCAGTGCTTTTGAATCTGAGTTCATACATAGATCACATCCATTTCAATTGTACATCTCAGGTATTGATGATGGCATTACATTTCAATATTTTTATCAACAGTGGCTATCCTTTCCCCTTTCATTAAATGGTCCAAATTCTCACATTGTACACCACAGACATCAAGATCAAGCTCGGACTCTGACCATAGTCTTTCCTATGACGACCAAGATGCTATCCCAAGTAAAAGGAGAATGAAAAACATACTGGTTAGTAATACACTTACAGAGATGATCTATGCATGCTCTTTTCATTTAATGACTTTTTGCCATGTTATGTGTATTAAGTGTAGTTTTCTGACTTTAACTTACTTTTCTGTCTTAAGATGAACAACCAGGTTGATTTTCAGTCAGATGAGCTTTTTGACACCACCTACGATGACAGTGGAGAGGAGTACATTCCAGAAACTAGTGAGGGTTCTTCTGATGGTACAGACACAATTGATTTACTTGATCCTGATGACCAGAGTGGGAGCAAGTTAAAACACCCTATCCCAAGCAAGATACCAGCAGATAACGGCAAAGATAGATGTCTCTCACCGACAGAAAAGCCAGTGCTTACAAGAGGACACTCAACCTCAAGATAAAGAAGCAACTCAGATGTGAGGCATAAAATACAACATTCAAGCAGTGTTCCTAGGCCTAAAATACCAACCAAAATGACTTGCTCATTGTAACACAAGAGTGAGACTCTGGAGCAACATTGGAAAAACTCAACAATGGTTATTGAACAAAAATCCCCCCAACAATGCATCTTCCCTCCAAAAAGTGCATGGTGTGGTCAGTGGTCTCTAAAAAGAGGGACAGGTTGAGATTGTACAACAAAAAACAGTTTTGTCTGTATTGCAAGTTGGGAGTTGGAAAATGGCCAGGCATTTGGAGCGTGCTTATCAAGATACATCAGAAGTTGCACGGGCCTTGTCGTTCCCGAAAGGGTCCAAAGAGAGACGAATGCATCTGGAGCACTTAAGAAACAGGGGGAACTTCAACACAATGTTGAAGTGTTAAATAATGGTGCTGGAAATCTTGTTCCTCGCAAGCAACCAAAATGGGACGCTCAAGCACAGAATTTTCTGCATTGTGTATATTGTCAAGGCTATTTCACAAAGAGTCTCCTTTGGTGGAACATGACTATCTGCAAATTCAAGCCTGGTGTCCCACAAAATCCTGGTAAAACCTGTGAGTGCGTTTTCTGTACCTCCACCATCTGGAATCAAAGTTGAATTTTGAAAGCTGTTAAACTGCATGAATCAACATGACGTGTTTTTTGCAGTCAAGTCTTATCCCTGCATTTTGGAGTACAGTGAGCATCTGTTCAACAGGCTCGGACATGATGCTGGAAGATGTGAGTATATTCGGCAGAAATTGAGAGAGCTGGGAAGACTCCTGGTATGCTCGAGGAAAACAAGTTCTTTGAAGACCACATCAAACCTCTGAATGTCATGCTTGTTGTACAAGTAGTGAAATGTGTTGCAGGCCATGACAGTGAAACCAATACATTCAAGTGCCCAAGTCTTGCTCTCAAAATTGGTAATAGTTTGTCAAAGATTTCATTTCTTGTTGAAAGCCATGCAAACATACAAAACAACCACAGTGCCGCAAAAGATGCCCGCTCCTTCTGCCGGGTTTATGAAACTAGACGGAATGAGCTTGTGTCAGCTGCATCACTGAGAACACTTCAAGAAGCAAAGTGGAATGCTCCTCTTTTGCTTCCATTTACCAAAGATGTCCAGACACTGCACTGTTATTTAGATATGGAACAACAGAAAAGCCAAAGCAAACCATGGGCAGAGCTGGCAAAGGTCACTTTGACTCAAGTGATTCTGTTCAACCGGCAAAGAGCAAGGGAGGTATCAAAAATGCCCCTCTCTTCATATCTGACAAGGAATCAATCAGACCCACAAGAAGATGTGAATTTATCCCTCTCAGATCTTGAACAGAAACTCTGCCAATACTTCAGAAGGATAGAGATAAGAGGAAAAAGGGGAAGAAAGGTTCCAGTACTTCTGACCCCAGCCATGCAAGAAGCCCTGGATCTGCTTGTCAACAAACGACAAGAATGTGGAGTTCCTCAGGGGAACATGTACATGTTTGCCAGACCTTCTGCTTTTAGTTGCTACCGTGGATCAGATTGTCTTCGACACTTTACCAAGATTTGTGGTGCTCAAAGTCCTGAAAGTCTCACCTCAACAAAACTGTGGAAACAAACAGCAACTCTCTCTCAGGTTCTCAACCTCACTGATACAGAGCTGGATCAATTGGCTGATTTTCGCCGACATGACATAAGAGTGCATCGGCAGTTCTACATACTTCCAGAAGGAACCCTCCAACTTGCTAAAATTAGCAAAGTTCTTCTGTCTTTGGAAAAGGCATGAGGCAAGGGCATGAGTCTTGATGAGATCAGCATCGATCCTTAAGGTACTACGTATTCTTATTGTTTAATTTTTGTGTTTATTTTTTATTTGCTTTTTTAACCCTTGAGGTACCTTTAAATTAGGTGAACAGTAAAGCTTGTTAAAACATTTAAGCAAAATACTCCTGCTTAGAAAAGTGTTAAAATGTGTAATCATATACGGCTTTTTTTTTTACTTTCAACACTTGAGATCTTTTTTAACAACTTCAGATCTATATATATAGAAATTTATATATATATATATATATATATATATATATATATATATATACATATATATATATATATATACATATATATATATATATATGTGTGTGTGTTTACATATACTGTAAAATACCAAATAAAAGCTGGGTTCCAATTAATCGCCGGGTCCCAAATAAACGCCGGTCGTAATTTATTAGGCACAGCCTACAGTCGAAGTTACATGCACACATGTGAACGCTGAGCTACCAACTGACAGCTGATGCTTGAAAAGTGATTTATTCGAAAAGAAGCATTATCAGACTGTACCTTATCAGTCCGCATGGTTTTATTTGTCTCTCGGGACGTCCTGTCGGCTCGCTTCTCCTCCCTCTGTATGTCAACAAATGCACGTTGGTGTGAGGTGCTCTGTCTTACGACAGTGCAGTTACTCTCAACGTTCATAGAGGCCACTAGAGAGCAGAAAGCCGGAATCTTACATACTGGGGCTTTAAAAATCCAAAGAAGAAAATGTTGCCACAGCCGCTGCATGTTATTTGGCCTTAACTAATGTCAGGAGGCCAGCCACATCAGTTACCGGTACACTGCTGGTGATCGCCATGGCCTCGGTACAGCAAATAATAAAGAAGTACAACCTTAATGTAACTACCGGTAGTTCCTTACCAGTATTAAGAGTGTTTAGAGAGTGCTGAGTTGATAAAAGAAGACAAAAGTATAACTATAGTACTGTAATCTTGCCTTGAAAATGTAAAGGTGATACTCATACTGGTGTAAATAAATAATTTGATTACATTTACCATATTTTTTCATTTTTTGCTAAGCAAGATTTTTGTCAGAAAGGAATTAAACACCTGTCCCAAATAGCCGCTTGGTCCCAAATAAATGCCTGGTCTGCTTAGAGATTAAAACAAACAACTATTATTTGTTATTTTAACAAAACAAAACAAACACAATAGTGGCAGTAAAATCCCTTCCCCTTCAGCTAAAGGTTTCATTATGTGTTGTTCCACAGCTCTCTGTGTGATGGCAGCAGCGGTTGAAGGTATAATTGTTCAGAAATCTTTAGGGCTTCATTAGACAACCTAATAAGCTTCAGAAAACATACAGAACATATATTTAAGAAAACTAATGGTATGACAGGCTTGTGATTTTTATTTTATCAAATTTATTGGTATCCAGAAATCTCAAACTATCAGTCAGACTGCTGTAGGGCTTCTAGTGTTAACTTTCAGCTAATGCCAAGTTTGGAACTAAATCCTCTATATTTTTGAATATTTCTTCCTCTGCTTTTCAGAGAGTCTAGTCATACCCAGTCAAAGGGATGAGGACCAGACATCAGACTTGAGCCAAAGGGAGGAAGAGCGGCAGGTCAATGTGCCAGCTCCAGAATCCCGTCACCACAAGCCAACCAAAAGGATCGAAGGTATAGATGGCGGATCACATGTTTGTTACTGTCTGGTTGATATGTTTAATAATCAATAAGCCAAGGTGATATGATCTCTAATGAATATCACCATTATTTAAACATTTTACCCTTAGTACAATAAAGTTTTTTTGCCATCATTTTTCACTAATAAACTTTGTGTGGTACTTTCTTTGTGATTTATGTTGTGACCACACACAGTCGTGTGTTTTCATTGGGACAGGACATAAGCACTCAATTCAGAAAGCCTTGTAAAAATAAAAGTGAGTTAAAAAATTAATGGCGGGATTACATCAATCTTAAGGTTATGAATGTTAGAGTTGCTCAATTTGATTTCATGTTCTGCCTCCATGTAGGTGTCCCAAATGTAGCTACAAATACAACTTCAGTACAAAAAGATATTTTCCATCTTTTCAATTATCATACAGGTTGGCAACCCTTTAAAAGAAGAGTGTGGACCGAAGAGGAGGTCTCGGCTATCGAAAAACACACGATGGCCTTAATGACAACATGCCATGTTCCAGGAAAGCGTGACTGTGATAAGTGCCTCAGTCTTGAAAAAGTTGCTCTTAAACACAGAAATTGGTTGGCTATAATGTTCTATATAAAGAACAGAATAACAGCTCTTAAGAGCAAAGTCTAGTTAATGCTTGTTGATGAATGTTTACCTTATGATACATGTTCAAAAATCTTTTTATGGTGTTCCTGTTAGGGCTTCAACACATTTTCAGTTATCTGTTAGTCAATTTTAACTGATACTATATAGTTTGCATTTATATGTTGTCTGTAATTTGTCAAAAAAGTGAGTTGCATTAAATAAAGTTAAATTTGGTGATTCTCATGAAGCCTAGCTTAGCCATGTCTGTAAGGATTTTAAGAAAAAAAATCACAAAAATCTGAACTAATTACGTTATATACTCAGGTTAGTATTGTTTTCTATGTGGCACATTTCAAAGTTTATCACAAAAATACATATGTATGTTTTTGATAGTTTATTGTTATATAATATTCATCACTGTAATACATCCAAGGGTAAATCTCAATGGTTTCATGTTAATTTATCATTATTCATATTTAAAAAAGAAGGCAGAAAATGATATAAAGACTTGTTTAAAACTGTTCAATTTAACATTATATGGTCACATAAAAATGCTTCCATGAACAGATACAAAAATATTCTGAAAAGTCCTCATGTTCAAGCATGCACCTTTCATTACCATTGCACTGTGTTCAAAGTTCCCTGTGAATTACAGTGTTACCAGAATGCAGTTTTTTTTTTTTTTTTTTATCCATAATGCACTGCACATAAGAGTAGACAGAGAATAAGTACAAATTCAGATTGCCTCTTCATTTTTGGTATGAAACATGGCAAAAGTTATTTTGCCACTTACTCATTTCCACCCTATGGGTAATCATTACTATAACAAGCATTACCTTTTGTTCTTTTAAAGTAATTGGTTAGATATTTCATTTTAGAATTAACATTTAAGAGCCTTACTATTAGCAAAAGTATTTTGGTTGAGTCAACATGTCTGTCAACATTTTCGATGCTAAATAGCAAAATGTTACTCATTACTGCAACACTTTTCTTTCATTACCCCATAATCTAGAGGCCTGTTGTGGTAATGGTAGTTAATATTACTATGGTGGCTGTAAGGCCAAACGGCATACAATGGCTCGATGTATTTCAATAAGGTAAAAACACACGAAGAGCAGAAACGCGCAGCAAGTTATTACGGAAAATACATGCAGAGCTGAAACGCGCAGCAAGTTAGAAACTAAGCTGCAAGAGCAGAAACGCGCAGCAAGTAAGGGAAAACACATGCAAAGCAGAAACGTGTAGCAAGTTATGATGGAAAACACATGCAGGGCTGAAATGCGCAGCAAGTTATGATGGAAAACACATGCAGGGCTGAAACGCGCAGCAAGTTATGACGGAAAACACATGCAGGGCTGAAACGTGCAGCAAGTTATGACGGAAAACACATGCAGAGCAGAAACGTGCAGCAAGTTATGATGGAGAACACATGCAGGGCTGAAACGCGCAGCAAGTTATGATGGAAAACACATGCAGGGCTGAAACGCGCAGCAAGTTATGACGGATAACACATGCAGAGCAGAAACGTGCAGCAAGTTATGATGGAAAACACATGCAGAGCAGAAACGCGCAGCAAGTTAGAAACTTAGCTGCAAGAGCAGAAACGCGCAGCAAGTAAAAAACAAAGCAAAGCCCAAAACAATCTGAACCTAGAAAACACCTGCAAGAAATGCAAAAAAAACAAGTACAACAACAGAGGTGCTGCCCACCTAGGCTCTGGAGCAGAGAGAGTGTGTGACTAAGGTCCAGCCAGCCGCCTTTCGTTTTGGCGTAGTTAAACCAACCGCTCCAACATTTTAGATGCGCCCTGTTGCAAGCTCTATGGCAATAAACGCCTGCGAAAGTCAGCACCAAGATAATAAGCATGTATCAACTTCCGGTTTTCTCTGTGATCCAATATTACATCAATACTGCATGTGTGGTACAATGGACCTGCACAGATTTGGAGTCTTTGGGTCACATGACCTTGGAGCTGTTGGCCAAAAATGCTAATACTTACAGTGAAATATTAATATAAAATCTGCAAGTATTCAAATGGAATAAAAAGAGATGTGTCTTGACAGCCTATGTAGTCCTGTGATTCAACACTAATTTGGAGTCTTTGGGTCACCTCTGTTATTCCCAGATTTTACATTAATATTTTATTGTAAATATTTGCATTTTTGGCCAATAGCTCCCAGGTCATGTGACCAAAAGACCCCATATTAGTCTTGAATCACAGGACTACACAGGCTGATCAAGACACACCTCTTTTTATTCTCTTTGATTAGCCTACTTTGCATATTTTGTATTAATTAATATTTATATGAGTTCAGGACCATATAACTCCACTGCTTGATTAAGACACAACTCTTTTCATTCCATTTTATTGAAACTCACATTGATGTAAGGCTTGTGGCCTTACAGTGTAACAAAGACAAGGCAGGGTGGGGGGGGTGTGTGTGGGTGTGTGTAGGTGTGTATAAAACCAAAGATACAAAATGTGGGAGCCGGCGCTAAATCATTAGACATAAACAGCTGATGTATAAGTTAGGACCTTGTGTGAAATAAGGTCAGACATCTGTGTGTATCACTCAGATCTTGTAAGGAAAACACCATAACCCTTGAAAGAAAATCTGATAACCTGCATTTATAGCTTTTGTATAGGTAAAGCATCAGGCCAAGTGTTGATGAAGTGAAGTAAAAGTCATGAGGTTATATGTGAAGTAGGAGTGCATATGTGTATAAAAACAGATATGTGAAGTAAAAGCACGTAACAGAGTTAATTTTTCACAGCACTCTAGGAAGACTCAGGATTTTATTTCAAACTTGGAAGTTTGTGATTTTAAAATTGTATGAAGACAAGTGATGTGTAAGGTATCAGATGCAACAGGCTGTGAGTCTACAGTCTTCTGAAAGTCCTCTACCTAGAAGACATCTTTACAGATCAAAGAAGCCACAGAGCAACCTGACTGACGATTTTTAATAAGATCAGGACTGATTTGGTATGTTTTACTGCGCTCATAATCTGCTGATATGTAGATCTCATCAATGCGTCTGTTGTAGTTGTTGTATTTCATGACCAGTCTGTCCATGTTACTGACAGGGTTCCAGGGGTCATGGCCTCTCCTCACATCAGGTGGAAGGTGGTCCGAAAAAGGAGCATTGAGGTTTCCAATGGTGAAGTACGTGTACTGCCGTCTGTCCCAGATCTGTGGAAGCAGGTGCCACTTGTCATTGAGAAATCGATGACATCCAAATTCTCCTGTGGTAGGATTGCACCAGTCCACCATGTTTTCATCCAAACACCTTAAAACGAACCAGGTCAGCAGTTTGAGACCGTGACGAGATCGGTCATTGAACCCCGCCCTCTCCAGTTCGTAGTAAAAAGTGATGGTTGGGTAAACTGTGGCCAAAGCGACCGAAAGCACCAAAGTGATGGGGAACAAAGTCTTCATAATTTTGGATTTCTCTGAAAAAAACCCCACAACAACAACAAAAATGTGATTTACAAAACATGGTACTCATGTTTATTTCAGACTAAATGCATGCTGTCTGTGCAACAATAAAAGCCTGCACTATTTCTGTTACCTTAAGGTGGTGGCAGCCTCTTGGTTTGTGCTGCAGGCCACTTTCAGAGCCTTTAGGGAGCACTTGCAGGTGCCACTTTTGTAAGAAAAACATTGCCAGTTGCAAAGTAGGTGATAATTGAATAATTTCAGAGTTAATGTATTACCCATGTGCGCTAAAAGAATTTTAAAAATTACTTAAACTTTCAGTTCTAGTGAAAACTGAGACCGATGACAATCAGCACTATGCTTTCCCTTGGACATTGACACTTTATTCATTTAAGGTAGTTTTAACATCTAACACGTCTGATCCAAACCCAACAAAGTCTTTTGCTTCTTTTGACGGTTTGTTTAATTTTGGGTGGTGTGAAAGCTCTCATGAACTCTGCTGCAGACCTTGGAATCAAACTCTGGTCTGGCAGAAAACAGGGGTCACAGTTAACCAAACGAAGAGTTGGGTTTGCGTTGGGTGTGAAAGGCTTTCAGACAAAAACATCTGATCTGGTTTTAAATTCTATGCAAAAGTCCAAAATTTGTTAAATTTTGACTTTTTCAATAAATAGAATATTTTTTTTTTAAAGTTTTTAATTAAATTTTATGTTTTATTTTTAAACTTCTCATGTCTCAAAAACGTACATGTCCTTCCTCCAGCAGCGTTCAGATCAAACTACAGTCTTACTTACTTGAATTTTGGCAAATACACAAATAATACTTCATCCCAAATGAAGATTAGACAAATGAACTGATGTTTAAAGATTAACCTGCTAACCAAACACAGTATTTTTGACAAAGAATGTTTTTATAGCTCTGTTTACCCACAAAAGTGAACATATAGTGTGCCATCATGAAGTGCACTTATTAGAGGAAGTGCTGTAAGATGACAGTTTGTGAGCAGAGTTTTAATGTAACCATGTTGATATAAAGTTAATAAAGACAAGTGTGATGTTTAGAGATTTTAAAACACTGCTGTGAAACTCTTGTGTGGAAAAAGACTCATGTGAAGGTAAACTAAGTGGTTCTCACTCACAGGTCATGCGGGAGAGTTGCTCTGATACAAGGGGGCTTTCTGTGCTATGTAGTCATTAAATCAACGAGGCTCTGTTTGATAAGAGCTGCTCACTGCAGACTAACATTTAAAAACTGACAGTCACCTCTGATCCTGAATCATCCTCAAACATCCTGAGCTGTTTTCTCTTAGTCAAACTCGTATTTCATCCAGTTTGACGACATTCGCATAAATCAACAGGTGCCGTGTGTTTCTCTGGTCCTCCAGTTCTCAGAGCAGATTCCTCCATTTTCAGTTCAAACCTGTCGACTCTCCATCTACACAAGTTTCTCTTGTGAACACTTCATACAAGTATTCACATTCTCAGTTAATCCCATATGGTAGAGGCTGTTTCCTCTTGTGAAGCAAACTAGGCAGCACTGCTGGTGGAAGGGCACCAGTAGTGCTGCCTATAGGCTGTGCCTTGTATTGAAAAGTGCTTAATTAAAGGGGCTTGCTGGTGGAAAAATAAGCTGCTGTGAACAAATTGTAACGTGGGATGACCCCATGATGTTTTTGTGGCTTGCTTTCTCCCACAATTCTTTTAATTAGAAGAAGACTTTGGCACAGTGCCCAGCAGTGTATAGCTTCAGTGTCTGTCCCAAGTCTTCTGAACAGAAACAGAATTGAACTGTGACACTTTGGCACACATTCAGGCTCATGCCATGTACCTCACACAACCCCACTTCAAGAAACCAGAGCTATCCCTTTACTCACCGTCTCTACAGCAGATCATCACAGGACTGAACAACTGATGCAACAAGTCTATAAAATTCCTGAAGAAAGTCCAGCTCATTCAAGAAGATGTGATGACGTGATACTATCCCGTACACACAAAAAAATTTTCAGGTGAGCAAGGGAAACCATCTCGTGTCGAGAGTAACTGACAGTGTGGTGGTACATGAAACTCCATGTCATTGACTTTGTTAAAGTTTTGACTTTCTGGGTCAACTATCAATCAAAAAAATGTAGTTACAAACCAAATAGCATAAGGTTGTTTATGTGTAGTGTTTCTGAAGATGTCTCATCTCTTCATGAAGTTATATAATTTCATTTCACAATATTCTTTATTTATTTATTTTTGGGTCTTTTTACGCCTTTAATCAGATAGGAGAGAGTACAGTGGATAGAGTGGGAACAGGGAATGTCATGCAGGAAAAAGGCCACAGGCGGGATTTGAACCCAGGCCACCTGCTCGAGGGCAAACCTCATGGGGCGCAACCTGACCCACAAGGCCACCTGCACCCCAAAACATTCTTTATTTAATGTAAATTGCCAACAGTTCCTACGCCGTTGAGCCAACACTGTCAGCACATTGAGACCAACTGAAGTTGTCTGGCTCAGAGTGGCTCATTCGCAGGAAAACAAGGTTGTAGCTCACAGTTTTCATGACAGTGATTACAAAGAGGGGTCAGTTTTGTAACTACGTTGTATGATTGATGAGTTATTACCTGGAAAATCTGAACTTTACCCTGGTCGATGACGTGGAATCTCACTTGTGCAATCACTATAAATTTCTCATGATCATGAGAAACTTTTACTTGTGCAGAAGAAAAGTTTGGATTAGAGGATGCAAAAAGAGTAAACTGCAAACATGGCAGTAATTCTGAGAGAAAACTGAACTAAAAATTAAAATCAATCCTCAATGTCATCATCAAACATTTGTCAACAACTGATGCTAAGTAGTCAGACCACATCATCAGCATTGTCTGCTCTCTTCTACAATATTTTCCTCTGTATCTTGTAACTACAATATTTCCCTTTGTAACTTATTGTAAGTCTTGGTGATATGGTCTGATAACTGACCTTTTGAACTGATGGGTTTCGTCTGACTGTGCTGATAGATGTAGCCGTAAAAGGCATTTGCAATGTATCAAAAAATACCAATCAGTAGTTTATACACTGCTGATCAAAGTCTTGATTAAGAATTTGCATTTTGCACTCTTGGAGCTTAAAGGGACAGTTCAGTATTTCCGAAGTGGTTGTATGAGCGCCATATGTCCACTAAGTACATTAGAAGCAGTAGAAAGTTCTCTCCTCTCCCTCAGTCACAGTCAGTAAGAGTCTGTTACACAGAAATAGCCACAAACAGGGAAGTAACGTACCAAGAATAGAGGGTATTTTCTCAGCCTACAAGAACTCCCATCAAAAAATAATACCACAGTTTAAGAGTACGCTACCTATACATGTTTTTAATTGCATTAACTTTTCGAAACTATATAAAGTTTATCTGGAACTAACCGACTCTACTATAAACTAAGTGGTTCTCACACACAGGTCATGTGGGAGAGTTGTTGTGGTAAAACGGGCTTTCTGTGCTATGTTGTCCATTAAATCAACAAAACTCGGTGAGGAGAGCTGCTCACTGCAGATGAACTTATAAAGCTGATAGTCTCCTCTGATCCTAAACATCCTGAAACATCCTGAAGTGATTTTTCTTAGTCACACTCTTATTTCATCCAGTTTTCAGAGCAGATTCTGCCACTTTTAGTTCAGACCTGTTGACTCTCTGTCCACAGAAGTTTCTCCTGTGATAACTCCAGCTCATACAAGGATTCCAAAGTAAACAGCAGTCATATTCACTGCAAAAATCATCAGTTTATCCTGTTTGATAGCAACTGTTTGCTCTTGTGAAGCAAACTAGTGGACTCTCAGAAGGACACAGAGTATGCTGTCTTTTCTTTTTTTAATTGTTTTTTGAGCATATTTTGCCTTTATTGATAGGAGAGAGAGAGACAGTGGATAGGCTTGTGAAGGGGGTGAGAGACTAGGGGAAGACACTCTACAAACTGTCCACAGGCAGGATTTGAACCCGGGCTGGCAGAAGCATGTATGTGGGTCGTGCCTGGTTTCCTACCACTCTGCCAAACCAGCATGCTGTGTCTTTAAATAGTGCCTAAAGCGGGTTGGTGGTGGAAAATTCAGTGGATGTAAAAAAACTGTTTTTAGTGTTTGATGACACTGTCCTTGTGGCTCGTTTTCTCCCACAATTCTTTTAATTTCATGTTCATCAGTGTATAGCATTAGCATCTGTCCCGAGTTTTTCTGAGTGAATAATGACACAAAGCATGATGCAGGCAGGATGGATTTAAGGACCAAATCACTGCTTTCATTATCAACATTTTGAGATACTGTATCTGGCTGTATGTCAAGATCAGAAAACATGAAGAAGAGTAAAGGATGCTGGAACATGAGAAGAAGACAATGAACTGGTGATGAGACAGAGCGAGACAAGAGGTTAAATACAAGAGGTGATTGGGACTGATCAGACACGGTGCACAGACCTAAAACAGAGTCAAGGGTAAGTGCTTCAAAATAAAACAGGAAACACAAGACAAGGAAACTTAACAGACGGAAGTTCATGACATATACGGTTAATTCACTTTATCTTGTTTAACTCTTGGAGGCTAAAGAAGTAAAATGAGGACTGAAACAGCTGTAACCTTCCAAATCCCTGCTAAGTATGCAGTAGAAAGCTAGTCTCAGTTGTCTGTTGTTAGCCTACAAGCTAGCTGTATATTTCATCCACAGATTGCTGTTGAGTTAAGCTGGACTCCTTACACATATATGCGTGTGTAAGCGAGACAGACTCAGAGGAAGCACAGCAGTGATATTATGACTGAAGAAAGCTATTTTATAAACAAAAACGTTCATGTATAACGTATAAGCTATTTTGTTTGGTGCTTGCTAGCTCACGTCTACTGTATGCTGACAGAGAACAACACCATCTGTACAGGACAATACTTATATAAAACAGATATGATTTTATTGTTCAGTCACAAGACTAGAGAAAACCGACCTTAATGCTTTTGCACATCAGAAAAGAATATTTTGACTTCTAGAACCCATAGTCCATCAAAGCAAGCTAGACACCCCACTATTGAAACAGCAGCTTTTATATATTTGGACAGTGGTTGATTTTTCTAATGTTTCACGTCTGGTAAGCCCACATTTGACCAGTTAGAGCAGGGTCATGCCAAAAAGCAGGGGCGGCTGGTCCATAGTGGGCGATAGTACACCGCCCTACTTAAGCCACGTGAAAAAAGAGAGAGAAAAGAGTTTATTTTGCCAGTTTAAGTCTTCATATTAAGTCTTCATATTATTGTCTAATCAGCAGCCTGAATATCTGTGATCTCACTGTCCAACCAGCAGCCCCGCCCCCTTGGGGCGATTTCAGTCAGATTGAAATTCGCCCCAGACGCTCTCATAGATTTACATAAAAATGAGGCAAAAAATGCCTTACAGTTTTTTTTTCAATATTTTATATATATTATATAAAACAGATAAAAAAGAATGTTGAAAATGTAAAGTGAACATGAAGATCATAAACCTGTTCTGACTCATCACTCAATGTACTAAAAGCAAAATCAAACTGCACATGTAGGGCAATAGCCCAAAAATCCCTTTACTCAAAGAATAAAACATATTTACATCATTTACAATCATTTTGCACCAATCTGTGCACTTTGACACGTAGACTGGTTCACTGTCCCTAGATGGTCTCCACAGTCCGGGATCCACCTCCTGTGGTGCATCTTTGAAACATAAGCTGTAGGTGTCTGCAGTACTCCTTTCTGTTCACCTGGATCGTGCCTGGTACTTTGCAGCTGAACTTGTGTGCAAGAAATATTGAAGAAGTAATAATTAGAGGTAAATGCAAGACAAAATTTACAATATTAGATATCAGTGTTTCTTATGGATAAACTGAAAAAAATACAACCCTTACTTAAAGGGATACACCAACTCTTTTGTTCTTTACAAGTCTTGCCTCACTTCCAACTCCATGACAAGCAGACACCGTTCTCAGTGCTTGCAGTATCAAGGGAGACATTGGCAGAGCTCCACCAAAGCTAATTAGCTTAACTCATACACTGGGAGTCAATGGGTAGTGTTAGCCTGCCTCTGCCTACCGTCATCAGATAAAATCTTCAGGAACTCTATAAACAGAGTTGAGAGAGACTAAGATTAGTTTTGTATGTATGTATGTATTAGTTTTGTTCGAAAGAAATACATACAAAATTATTCAGAGAAATTCAAGAAATCATTCATTCATTCCTCTCTTACAAAGTCGGCCATATTCCTTAGTATCAATCTTCTTCTACTGGTAAACAGAGGCTGTGTTTTGTTGACCTACTTAGAAGCAGGCCTGCAGTGGTTTGCGCATGCGCCCTGCCATTTAGTTTTATACACATTTCTTTCAAAAATTAGATGAAGTGCTCATCTTAGTCTGAAAATAGATAACGTAACATTCTGCTATAAAAACAAAAAAATGAGTGAAGAGTTTATATAATGACTGCAGGCAGAGCCAGGCTAACGCTTCCCATTGACTTCCAGTGCATGAGCTAAGCTAAGTAGCGGTGGTCGAGCTCTGCCTGTCTCTTCCTTGTTACTGCCCACACAGCTGAATTAATGTTGTCTCCCTGCTTGTCATGGACTCAGTAGTGATGCAAGACACAAAAACAATAGCTGGACAAAAGGTAATAAATAAGAATTTAAGAAAGCCACAAACCTACACAGCAACATGTCAAAGATCAACTCCATATCATTTGCCATTTTGTGCTTTTTATTCACATTATCTTTGGAGTGTGAAGGCCTTTAAACTGGGGATTTGTGTCTTGTGGGATTATCACCAATTTGATTTATAAATGTACTTTTATAAGATGTGTGTTATTGGAGGACACCACTAGATGGTGCAAAAAGAGTAAACTGAGAGTAAACCCAACAGAATTACAACCAAAAATCAATGTCATCATCAAACATTTTCAACAAATGATGACAATATGTTAGTCCTCATCATCAGCATTGTCTGCTCTCAGTTTCTATAATATTTTCCTCTGTAACTCGTAACTGTCTCAGTGATATGGTCTGATAAGTGACCTTTTCAACTGATGAGATTCAGCCGACTGTGCTGATAGATGTAGATGTGGAGTGGTTTTTTATCACTGTATCAAAAAATACCAATCAGTAATTTAAACCCTGCTGATCTAAATTTTGATTAAGAATTTGCATTTTGCACTGTTGGATCTTAAGATGGCTCTAAGTAGAGGTTCAAAATGCAAAAAGAAGAAATTGGAGCAAGAGACAAAACATTTTAAGTAGGCAATTTATTGAAAAAAAACAAAACAAAAAACACTTAAACTTAAATAGCTGTTCAAAACTTTAAGACCTAAAGATAAAACAGTGCAAATTGCAAATTCTCACAATTTCTCACTGGTCTTAAAATGTTGATCGAGAGTATATGTAAAAAAAAAAAAAAAAAAAGGAAAAAAAAAAACAGCTCGAGCACACATTTGGACAGAGTCATCCAAGGCTTCAACACAGAACCACCAGTTTACTCAGTCACTTGTTGAATTTATACACCAAAATATGTCATTGTATCTTATTTAAAAGAGAATTTTCTGTTATCAGCCTGATTTTGAGTCATGTTTCTGTCCATGCAGTTTCACACATTGTACACACACTGATGTTTGTGGACTTGTTTTTAAGTTTGTCTTTAAAACGTTCTGTTACAGTTACTCCTGCTTGTTGCATCCGTCTGCCTCCACACTGATCCTTCCGGTCACGTGTACACTGCAGCTCACGTCTTCATCTCTCTGTTCTGGATGAGGTGCATGCTTGGTGGCCATCATGTCTTCTTACACCTCCCTCCCTCATATCAACAGCTCCCTCTTCCTCCTCACCCACCTCAACACAGTCTCCTCCATACATCACTGTGGACCAGGTCAGAGGACACCTGAGGAAGCTACACCCCAGGAAAGCAGCAGGTCTGGACAAGGTGTGTCCCCGACTACTGAAGGCCTGCACTGCTGAACTGGGAGAACCGATACAACGCATCTTCAACCTTAAGCTGCAGCTGGTGAGAGTTCCTAAAAAGAACCGACCCAGCGAGCTGAATGATTTCAGACCAGTGGCACTCACTTCACACCTGATGAAGACGATTGAGCAGCTCTTCCTCGGCCTCCTCAGACCCCAGGTGCAACATGCCCAGGATGGTCTACAGTTTGCATACCAGGCAGGTGTTGGTGTGGAGGATGCCATCCTCTACCTGCTACACCGAGTTCACTCGCACCTGGATAAGGGATGCGGCATGGTGAGGATTCTCTTCCTGGACTTCTCGATCACCTTTAACGCCATCCAGCCCCTTTTGCTTCAGGACAAACTGAACAGGATGTGAGTGGACCCCTGCCTGGTCACCTGGACCTCCAGCTACCCCACTGACAGGCCACAGTACATCAGGCTTAAGGACACCATGTCTGACACTGTTGTCAGCAGATCCGGAGCACCCCAGGGCACGGTGCTGGCCCCTCTTCTCTTCACCATGTACACCGCAGACTTCTGCTACAACTCTGAGCTGTGTCACATCCAGAAGTTTGCCGATGACACAGCCATCGTTGGATGCATCAGGGACAACAGAGAGGAGAAGCACAGGAGCCTAGTGAGGGACTTTGCTGTCTGGTGCCACACAAACCACTTACAGCTCAACACCTTGAAAACAAAGGACCTGGTCATGGACTTTGGGAAGTCCAGGCCAAGACCACAACCAGTTCTGATCGAGGGAGCTGAGGTGGAGGCTGTGGACTCCTATAAGTACCTCAGCCTGTAGCTGAACAGCAAACTGGACTGGACGGTTCACACTGACCACCTGTACGGGAAGGGACAGAGCAGGCTGTGCTTCCTAAGGAGGCTGCAGTCCTTTAACATCTGCGGGAAACTCCTGTGGATGTTTTACCAGTCTGCGGTAGCCAGCGTCCTTTTTTAGACAGTGTGTGCTGGGGTGGGGGCAACACATCCAAGAAGGACACATCCAGGAAAGAAACTGATCAGGTGGGCCAGCTCTGTGGTCGACATGTAGCTGGACTCTCTGGTGTTGGTGGCAGAAAAGAGGACACTTGACAAACTGCTGGACATCATGGACGATGCCAGTCACCCTCTGCACACCGTCATCAGCAACCAGAGGAACCTGTTCAGCCCAAGACTGCTCCTTCACAAGTGCAGGACCAACAGACTGAGAAAGTCTTAACTAGGGGTGGGTAACAGGAAGACAGCGGATGGAAAGAAGCAGTAGCCAGCCAGTAGCCATTTTTTATTTTCATTTCTATTTTATATTATTATTATTATTATTATTATTATTGTTATTATTGTTAATATTATCATTATTATTAATAATTATTTAGATTTATTAATACATGTATATACATATAATTATCTGCTAATTGTTTTTTACTTTTTGATATCCTGTGTTCTTTTATTCCTGTCCACTGTACAATGCTGCTGGAATATTAATTTCCCTGAAGGAGTCCTACCAAGGGATCAATAAAGTTCAATCTAATCCCTCTAATCTAAAGTCCTCTACATATGGAAGACATTTTTCTTTAGATTGGGAGCAGACATGTTTTTGGGCACATTACAGGTCTTTACGGCCACAACGTGTCAAAGCGAAGTAATCTGACCGAAGAGTTTCAATAAGACGGGGGTTGATGAGGTGTGTTTCAGAGGGATCATAATGTGCCGATATGTAGATCTCATCAATGCATCTGTTGTTGATGTTGTATCTCACCACCAGTCTGTCCATGTTACTGTCACCGTTCCAGGAATTGTAATCTCTCCTCACATCATATGGAAGACGACCCGCAAAACGAGTATTGAGGTTTCCGACGGTGTAGTACGTGTACTGTCCTCCGTCTGAGATCTCTGGAAGCAGGTGTTCTTTATTGAGATATTGGTGAAATCCAAAATCACCTCTGGTATGATCACACTGGACCACCATGTTGTTATCCAGACACTTGGAAACAAACCAGGACAGCAGTCTGAGACTATGACGAGGTGGGTTACTGAACCGTCTGTTCTACAGGTCTTTGTAAGAAGTGATGGTTCGGTAGCCTGAGGCCAAAGTGACCAAAAGCACCAAAGTGATGGGGAACAAAGTCTTCTTCATTTTGATATTCTCTGAAAAAAAAAAAAGACCAACAACAATGCTATTATAAAACGTGGCGCTCATGTTTATTTCAGACTGAATGCATGTTGGCTGTGCAACAATAAAACCCTGCGCTGCTTCTGTTATCTTAAAGTGTCGGCAGCCTCTTGGTTTGTGCTGCAGGCCACTTACAGAGCCTCTTGGATGCACTTGCAGGTGCCACTTTTGTAGGAAAAACAAAGCCCTTTTTTTAAGCCTTCTGCTTTAAAATGACATACTCATAAAGAAAAGAGTATATCTCTGCAACCACAAGGTGTATTTGAATAATTTTAGAGTCATAATAAAAGTAACACTTGTGAGATATGTTCAGATCTATAATTATCAGTACATGTGTTACTGGGACAGGGCTAATGAAGATAGAACACAGAAAAATTGGAAGAGTTCATTCTAAAAAACACTTTTTTTATAGTGAATATCCCTTAGAAATGCTGCAGAAGCAGCTTTAAAACTCTAAAAATGAATAATGAAATATGTTAACATCATCTCTGCAAAGCATTATTCTTATAAAGTGATGCAAAGCAAAATTAGAAAGGTTTTATAACAATATGGTCAGAAAAATTGAAAAAGACTGCATATTGAGCCAAAGGTCAAAATATATGTATTTTGTCTTATAAAAGCAAAATGTAAAAAAATGTAATGTCTAAAATGCATATGCGGCACTTCCTCCATGTAATAACCTCTTTTGGTTGTTCTGACTGATTTTTTTTACTAAAAAATGCTCATAAATAAGCCTAAAAACTGTTATATTTGGTGATCTGATGTCTCCATTGAGGCCTCATGCAGTGACATATAAGGGCTATATCTCGGCCGTTGATTGAACGATTTGGATGATTCACACCTCTATCGACTTGGCTGAGCCAATGGAATTGAATTGAAGTGCCCAACTCCCTCCCAGATGCATCATTGGCCAACCAGAATGGCCAAAATCCGCTAGATGGCCCTCCTTGGCTTCACTCGCCTCAGATATAAAGAGCTTGGAAATTATGTAAAAATGTAGTTCTTTTTAGCCAAAACAAAAAGATCCTCTGATTGTACCATGCATCACCCTGGTATGATCAGAAGCTCTTAAATTCAATGATTTATGAAAAATGTCTAAGGTAAGACACATTTTTGGACTACCGCGAAGGTCTACCATCTTCTTTGGCTGCTGTTTTCCCGAGTTTTGGTCGTAGAACAGCATATTTGGTGTCTATGGAAAGGTCTCGGTCTCAGCTTTCCACAGATGGCTCGTTTGTGTGTAGCTTGCTGTAGGCCGGAGGTAGAGGCGAAAATGTGTCGAGTGGGATTCCAGGGGGCGCTCTACAGATTTTGATTTATTGATAATTAATTTGCTGGGTGTTTTAATAGTGTTTGGTGTGTGTAATAATGGCTTATATGTTCGTGTGGAGTTTTTACTGTTTAATTGATGTGCAACATGACTAAAGACTTAAAGGAACAGTTCACTGCGCTGTGCTGTCGTGTCAAGGAGCTTTGCACTTAACCCCCTCAGACCCAAATTTCGGTCCTCTTGGGCTGTAGAGGTTAATGTATTAGTGCTAAAAGAATTACCAAATAACATAAAAACCTCTCGGTTCTAGTAATAACTCAAATCCATGACTATCAGCACTATTGTTTCCTGTCACTTCAAATGAAGAGGGATTCATGTGAGCTTCTGAAGGCCTCAGAGTGGATTTAATGACCTGGAGACAACAGGGGGAACTTGATTGGTTGAAAGTTACCAATAACATGCACTGGAAGCAGTTCAGCCAACAGAGACACTTCATGAAATTAAGAAAAGCTTTCACATCTAACATGCCTGATCTAAATCCAACACACTGTTTTGCTTCTTTGAAAAGTTTATTTAATCGGGGTGGTGTGAAAGCAGACCTTGAAACCAAACTCTATATCAATACCAAGGCTTCAGGCTGCTGCTGGTGGTGTGATGGTGTAGGAATATTTTCTTGGTGTGCTTTGGGCCCATCAATGCCAACCTGGTTGGCAGCCTGGTTTAAATGCCACCGTCTGCTGGAGTATTGTTGCTTTCCCATGTCCATCCTTTTATGACTCTTCAGATGGCTACCTCCAGTGAGGTAACGCACCATGCCACAAAGCTCAGATCATCTCAAACTGGTTTGCTGAACATGACAATAAGTTCACTGTCTAGTGGCCTCACAGTCACCGGGTCTCAATCCAATAGAGCAGTGGTTCTCAAATGGTGTGTTTTGGAAACTAATGTGCCCCTAAAAAAATCCAGGTGTGCCCTGGGAACTGATTTTCAACAACTAAAGCAGCTGCTGATATGGTTTTAAAATTAACTTTCTTGATTCCTTATGTCTCAGATGATGTAAAAAATACAAATTTAGCAAATAAAAATAAAAATTCATAAAAACCTAACAGTTTGTAATAACAACAACAACAAATAGGTTAGAATATAGACTAAAAAAGACCTTACTCCTTCTAAAAAAGTTTTGGAAAATGAGATAATTAATACTCGTTGATTGACAAGCATCACATCAGCACTCAGTTTCACATTGATCCAAAATGCCATACCTTTTGACTGTCAGCTTGAAAAAAATCAGGTCAGCCAGTGTTAAAAGAATTAAAAATGTGTAGATTTTTGAGTTTGTTTTGTTTTCTTTGACCTATTCATATTATTATTAATTCTCTTGATGTTTGAACTCCTCTGTGACCTTTGGAGACACCTTAAACTCAAGGTGAACATGTTGTGGTTTTATCACTTGTTCAGTGAGAAATGTGCAGACAGCTTGAACTGACAGCTTCAAAAACAGGTTTTGTGGTTTTTCTGAGGGATGTTTATAAGAGCACAGACAGACATAATCACATCTTGCAGAGGTTTCCAGTGCGAAAGAGGCGCCATCTTAAATTCTTGAAACTGATTAGTGTATTAAGGCACAGTAAAAACAGCCTGAGTGGTTTCTCGATACTTTTAAAAATGCCTCACATCACTTTAACATCTAGCAAAGGCCATTTGGGTTTTAGCCTCTCTGCTGAAACTTCTGAAAGATCTGTGAGACTGAGCTTCACACTGATATGATCATGACTGGTTTTTCCTTTTACAAGTTTTATTCTGTTTTTTCCTTTATTTTTTTAAATATTTTTTTAAATCTGGTTTTAAATGCTATGCAAAAACACAAAGTTTGTTACATTTTGGACTTTTTCAATAAATTGGAAACTTTTGGAGTGGGTTTTAAGTGATTTTTCTTTTTACTTTTAGATTTTACAGTACTTTAGTTAATTTCTCTCTGAAGACCCTCCACCCATCTTCAGAAGCCCTGTCCAGACAAAGCAGAGTGGCCCCTGATCAGGTAAGATCAGCGATTCACACCATTGCCCACATTACTGATTGATCCATCAGTGCACATCTTACTTCTCACACCACGTCTTCGCATCCAAGTGAGGAAAGTTTTCAGTTCGATCTCCTCCTGAATTCAGGGGTCGGTCTTCAATAAAATTAGTGTATATTTTAACCACAGAGGCTAAATAAGTCTTACCTATCCTTATGGGTGTTTGTAATATGATTAATTATTAAAATAGTACAAACTTTAAGTTTTTACTACAGTTATTCACCATGTAGAAGGGATCCGTTATTCAGTTTAGAGCAGAAGTGGCAAGGGTCAGCTCCGCACAACACTAAGGGAGCCATATGTTTATATTATATAGACAATTATGAAATTGTGATCAAGTTTTTAGAGAAAAAAAATGTCTAACTTAGCATGCTGATTTATGGTTAAACATACAGTTAGCATTGTGTCATAGTTTGGGAGGCATCATGGTGGAGGAAAAACAGTCATTTACCCCAGACTACGATACAATACTGAGGAAGCACAGATTTTAGAACCTGACGCTAATGCTAGCAAGTTGTCAAGTCTGTAAAAAAATATACAGAGCATTGATACAGAGTTTAATAATGTGGTTATTATGGTCAAATGAAAATAAAATACTATTTTTCACTTGTTTCAATCTCCTCTTCAAAGATTTGATGGTAGTTGCTGCTTTGATTTGGGTACTTCAGCTTCTTGGGGGGGTGAATGCTGTGTTGGCTGATTGAGCTGCCCATGTCCCACAGCCCAGTGTGGAGAGTGTGAGAAGGGTTATTCAGGATCACCCTGATTTTGTCAGGGCGATTTCACATTATTAAAAGATTTGTGGGAGAAAACAAGTCACAAAAACAGCATGGGGTCATTACACACTGCACATCACAGCCTACATGTCCTTCCACCAGACCAAACTACCGTCTTGAATTTTGCCAAACACACAAATACTTCATCCCAAATGAAGGCTGCTAACCAAACACAGCATTTTTGACAAAGAATGTTTTGTAGCTCAGTTTACCCACAAAAATGAACATACAGAGTACCATCATGAAGTACACTTATTATTGAAACTGTGGCTTCTGTCTTTATAAAGTCAACAATCAGTATGAGCTGAATACTTTGAAGATGAACTTTGATTCAGCTCCTCTGTTTTGTCCTTGGAGTTTGTAAAACAGTGAATCTGGTCTGTACAAGTATAAATGCAGACAGATCGGTCAAACACCATGCAGTCAAGCCTTTAAACTCCAGTAAATATGAGATTGTTTAGTCCTCGACAAACTCCCGTCTTTGTTGGAAGGAGGAAATACTTCAGTGAGGGCTGACTCTAAACTGCAGCTTCAGTCCGTTGGTCTTCACTTCCTGCTGGAGCACAGCACACATGAGCTCTATGGGCTGTTAGCTGTTAGCAGATAACGTCTGACTTTGACCAGGGGTCTAACTTTTACTGCTCTCTGTTTCAGTGGGAAGAGGAAGTGCTGTAAGATGACGGTTTGTGAGCAGAGTTAAAATGTAACCATGTTGATATAAAGTTAATAAAGACGAGTGTGATGTTTAGAGATTTAAAACGTTGCTGTGAAACTCCTGTGTGAATAAAGACTCGTGTGGTACTTTGGGTTTTACACTAACTCTGAAAAAGTGCTGTGGAGGTAAACTAAGTGGTTCTCACACACAGGTCATGTGGGAGAATTGTTCTGGTAAATGGGGCTTTATGTCCGATGTTGTCCATTAAATCAACAAAACTCGGTGAGGAGAGCTGCTCACTGCAGATGAACTTATAAAAGCTGATAGTCTCTGATCCTAAACATCCTGAAACATCCTGAGGTAACTTTTCTTACACTCTTATTTCATCCAGTTTTCAGAGCAGATTCTGCCACTTTAAGTTCAGACCTGTTGACTCTCTGTCCACAGAAGTTTCTCCTGTGATAACTCCAGCTCATACAAGGATTCCAAAGTAAACAGCAGTCATATTCACTGCAAAAATCATCAGTTTATCCTGTTTGATAGCAACTGTTTGCTCTTGTGAAGCAAACTAGTGGACTCTCAGAAGGACACAGAGTATGCTGTCTTTTCTTTTTTTAATTGTTTTTTGAGCATATTTTGCCTTTATTGATAGGAGAGAGAGAGACAGTGGATAGGCTTGTGAAGGGGGTGAGAGACTAGGGGAAGACACTCTACAAACTGTCCACAGGCAGGATTTGAACCCGGGCTGGCAGAAGCATGTATGTGGGTCGTGCCTGGTTTCCTACCACTCCGCCAAACCAGCATGCTGTGTCTTTAAATAGTGCCTAAAGCGGGTTGGTGGTGGAAAATTCAGTGGATGTAAACAAACTGTTTTTAGTGTTTGATGACACTGTCCTTGTGGCTCGTTTTCTCCCACAATTCTTTTAATTTCATGGAGAGTTTGGCACCATGTACATCAGTGTATAGAATTAGCATCTGTCCCGAGTTTTTCTGAGTGAATAATGACACAAAGCATGATGCAGGCAGGATGGATTTAAGGACCAAATCAGTGCTTTCATTATCGACATTTTGAGATACTGTATCTGGCTGTATGTCAAGATCAGAAAACATGAAGAAGAGTAAAGGATGCTGGAACATGAGAAGAAGACAATGAACTGGTGATGAGACAGAGCAAGACAAGAGGTTAAATACAAGAGGTGATTGGGACTGATCAGACACGGGTGCAGGGAGTACAGTCAGGGAACAGCTGTAACAAGACGAGGGAAGGGCAGACAGACACAGATCTAAAACAGAGTCAAGGGTAAGTGACTTCAAAATAAAACAGGAAAAACAAGACATGACATGAAAAATAAGGAGGAGGAAACTTAACAGATGGAAGTTCATGACATATACGGTTAATTCACTTTAACTTGTTTAACTCTTGGGGCTCTAATTTCCTGGCGCAACTCAGGGTGGCGCAGCCTGGTGCACCCCGCGCAGTAGTAATTTCGTCCAGTGCACCGCCGTGCGCAGCCAATTTGGCAATTTGGTCGACCGGCTGTGGAGGTGTCCACAGATTCAGCTTGGCGCAGTGACAATTTGGTGCCAAAAAACCGCACAGAAGGTGTGCTGAAAACCCGCCAGCTCCAACCTGGTCTATTCTCGGCGCAGACGAGGCGCACCCCGGGCAGCGTTAATTTGGCTGACAGGCGCACAGTGCGCACACGTCACCAAAACCTCACGGGCAGGTATCCAGAGTGTCAGGCACATTTCAATGCAATAAACAATCACAGCAACTACTATTTAATGTAACTGTCTGAACCAGCACATACATTTGTATCTATATTAATTGTCCCGTCATATCTGATATCAGATCAGAGACGTTTGTCATAACTAACGAGTTCACATCTCTCAGCCAACCACAAACAGCCACATCATCCGATACGGAGTATCCGGCTTCTCTCATCTCATGAAATTCAAAAGAAAAGAAAAAAGAGAGAGACGCTCGCTGAATAAATGTAAGTCACTCAATGTCTTAAGGATTTACCTGTGATTGCCCATATTTCTCTGTTTTAATCTTTATTCGTAACGTGATCCAAAAAGATGGAGTACATTAATGCAAGGAGGATGAGGAGGAGATACAATTTCACCAAAGGTTCTGCTATTTGGCGATGACAGACCAGGAATGCAGGTGGATCACAAGCATGATGAATGGATTAGCCTGCTGCTGTGTTTAAATGTAATTATCACTTAATTTTGTACTCCTGTTATGACACAGGAACAGATTACATCTGTCCCACGAGGTGGTCCACACAGTGACGTGCATCGTGTCCTCAGATGCGCGGCCCGGTGGCCCCTGCGCTCTCCCAGTTGCTGTAAAAGTGACAGCGGCTCTGACCTTCTTCTCCACCGAGGTGAAATTGTCACTGCGCCTCGCCCGCGGCGCATTTAAAGGCAAGGAGAGGTGTTCATTTGATTGGTGAAGATCACACTCGGCTGTGTTAAACCCACTCAAGTCTTATCTACTCCCTCTCTGCTGCGTGCGCCGGTAGGAGAGACGGAGGCGTGGGTGCGCCTGCCTGCGCCAGACTGCGCCGTGCACGAAACTTGCAAAATGCCCTGGACACACCCTGTTGGCACGGCGCAGGCGCTGCACAGGGCAGGTGCGCCCCGCCTGCACCTGGTCTACAAAATGAGGACTGAAAACGGCTGTAACCTTCCAAATCCCTGCTAAGTATGCAGTAGAAATCTAGTCTCACTTGTCTACTGTTAGCCCATAAGCTAGCAGTATATTTCATCCAAAGATTGCTGTTGAGTGTTAAATGTTCAGTTTTGGAAAGAAGCACAAGTCAGGATAAGGTCGGTTAGCCAACCATTTATTGACAATAAGTTTGGAGAGCGTCAAACAGGAAGCAAGAATGTGCTTCATTTTGCAGATAATATGACACCTTAACTAAGCAATAAAAACATGAAATCTTTGGATATATTTTAGCATGAAATTGTAAAAACTATGAGTAAAGTTGGACTACTTACACGTATATGTGTGTGTAAGAGAGACAGACTCAGAGGAAGCACAGCAGTGATATTATGACTGAAGAAAGCTATTTTATAAACAAAAACGTTCATGTATAATGCATAAGCTACTGTGTTGGGTGCTTGCTAGCTCACTTCTACTGTATGCTGACAGAGAACGACACCATCTGTACATACTTAAATAAAACAGATATGATTTTATTGTACAGTCACAAGACTAGAGAAAACCGTCCTCAATGTCTTTGCACATCAGATAAGAATATTTTGACTTCTAGAACCCATAGTCCATCAAAGCAAGCATAGACACCCCACTATTGAAACAGCATCTTTTTATATATTTGGACTGTGGTTGATTTTTCTAATGTTTTGAGTCTGGTAAGCCCACATCTGACCAATTAGAGCAGGGCCATGCCAAAAAAGAGAATGCTTAAGGGCACTATGGGCTAAGAAAGTCATTTAAGACTATTTTGTTGAAAACTGTCTCAGTGACAGGGTTGAAATTACAGAAACAGTGTTTTGCACAGTAACAAGAGTAAATGGTTACAGTTATTTGTTTATGGGTCATTACATAAAAATGAGGCAACAAGTGGCTTACAGTTTTTTTTTTCAATATTTCATATATTTTATATAAAACAGATCAAAAAGAATGTTGAAAATGTAAAGTGAACATGAAGATCATAAACCTGTTCTCATACATCACTCAATGCACAAAAAGCAAAATCAAACAACACAATAGCCCAAAAATCCGGTTACTTAGAGGATAAAACATATTTACATCATTGACAATCTCTTTGCACCAATCTATGCATTTGACATGTAGACTGGTTCACCGTCCCCAAATGGTCTCCACAGTCTGGGATCCACCTCCTGTGGTGCATCTTTGAAACATAAGCTGTAGGTGTGTGCAGTGCTGCTTTCTGCTCACCTGGATCGTGCCTGGTACTTTGCAGCTGAACTTGTGTGCAAGAAATCTTTAAGAAGTAATAATTAGAGGTAAATGCAATACAAATGCACAATATTAGATAACAGTGCTTCTTATGGATGAACTAAAAACGACGCAACCCTTACTTAAAGGGAAACACCAATTCTTTTGTTCTTTACAAGTCTTGCCTCACTCCCAAGTCCATGACAAGCAGATAGACACAATTTGTTCGAGTGTGCGTGCAGCAACAAGAAAGAGACGGGCGGAGCTCCACCCAGCTTATTAGCTTCGCTCAGACACTGGGAGTCAATGGGTAGTGTTAGCTTGCCTCTGCCTACAGTCATCAGGTAAAATCTTCAGGAAGTCTAAACAGAGTTGAGAGAGACTAAGATTAGCTTGTTACGTATTCTCGAAAGAAATACATACAAAACTCAACCCCAAAGATATCGTTCATTCATTCCTCTCTTACAAAGTCGGCCATAATCCTGAGTACCAATCTTCTTCTACTGGTAAACAGAGGCTGTGTTTTGTTGACCTACTTACAAGCACGCCGCAGTAATTTGCACATGCGCCCTGCAGTTTAGTTTTATATGCACTTCTTTTGAAAATCACATAAAGTGCTAATCTTAGTCTAAAAATCGATAACCTAACATATTGATGTTAAAAAAACGAGTCACAACAAGCACACAGGACTGATTAGAGTTCCTGAAGAGTTTATCTGATGATTGTAGGCAGAGCCAGGCTAACGGTGGACAAAGGCTATTAAATAAGTATTTAAGAAAGCCACATGCTCATACAACAACACGTCAAAGATCAGTTATTCTGAGAGTAAACCCAATAGAATTAAAACTAATAATCGATGTCATCATCAAACATTTGTCAACAACTGATGGCAAGTGGTCAGACCTCATCAACAGCATCATGTCCTCTCAATTTCTATAATATTTTACTCTGTAACTTGTCAAAACTGTCTCGGTGATATGGTCTGATAAGTGACCTTTTCAACTGATGAGATTAAGTCAACTGCGCTGATGGATGTAGTGGTCAAGGCATTTGCAAAAACAGAGGGTGTACTTTTCCATGCATATGGAGTTTTTTTTATCACTGTTTAAAAAAAATACCAATCAGTAGTTTAAACACTGCTGATCAAAATCTTGACTAAGAATTTGCATTTTGCACGACAAAAAGACCAGTTGAAAAACTGCAAGTAACCGCATTTTGCACTGTTGTATCTAAAGAAGGTTCTAAGTAGAGGTTCAAAATGTAAAAAGAGGAAATTGGAGCAAGAGACAAAACACTTTGAGTAGGCAATTCATTGAAAATTAAAAAAAAAAAAAAAAACACTTAAACTTAAATAGCTGTTCAAAAGTTTAAGACCCAAAGATCAAACAGTGCAAATTGCAAATTCTTGCAATTTTTCGCTGGTCTTAAGATTTTGACTGGGAGTGTATGTAAAAAACAAACAAAAATAGAACACAACTGGACAGAGTGATCCAAGGCTTCAACACAAAACCACCAGTTTACACAGTCACTTCTTGAATTAATACATCAAAATATGTCATTGTATCTCGACTTTTTAAGGAGAATTTTCTGTTATGAGCCTGATTTTGGGTCATGTTTCTGTCCATGCAGTTTCACACATTGTACGCACACGCTGATGTTTGTGGACTTGTTTTTAAGTTTGTCTTTAAAACGTTCTGTTACAGTTACTCCTGCTTGTTGCATCCGTCTGCCTCCACACTGATCCTTCCGGTCACGTGTACACTGCAGCTCACGTCTTCATCTCTCTGTTCTGGATGAGGTGCATGCTTGGTGGCCATCATGTCTTCTTACACCTCCCTCCCTCATATCAACAGCTCCCTCTTCCTCCTCACCCACCTCAACACAGTCTCCTACATACATTACTGTGGACCAGGTCAGAGGACAGCTGAGGAAGCTACACCCCAGGAAAGCAGCAGGTCTGGACAAGGTGTGTCCCCGACTACTGAAGGCCTGCACTGCTGAGCTGGGAGAACTGCAACAACGCATCTTCAACCTTAGCCTGCAGCTGGTGAGAGTTCCTAAAAAGAACCGACCCAGCGAGCTGAATGATTTCAGACCAGTGCCACTCACTTCACACCTGATGAAGACGCTTGAGCAGCTCTTCCTCTGCCTCCTCAGACCCCAGGTGCAACATGCCCAGGATGGTCTACAGTTTGCATACCAGGCAGGTGTTGGTGTGGAGGATGCCATCCTCTACCTGCTAAACCGAGTTCACTCGCACCTGGACAAAGGATGTGGCATGGTGAGGATTCTCTTCCTGGACTTCTCGAGCACCGTCCAGTCCCTTTTGCTCCAGGACAAACTGAACAGGATGCGAGTGGACCCCTGCCTGGTCACCTGGATCTCCAGCTACCTCACGGACAGGCCACAGTACGTCAGGCTGAAGGACACCATGTCTGACACTGTTGTCAGCAGCACCGGAGCACCCCAAGGCACGGTGCTAGCCCCTCTTATCTTCACCCCGTACACCACGGATTTCTGCTACAACTCTGAGCTGTGTCACATCCAGAAGTTTACTGATGACACAGCCATCGTTGGATGCATCAGGGACGACAGAGAGGAGGGGCACAGGAGCCTAGTGAGGAATTTTGCTGTCTGGTGCCACACAAACCACCTACAGCTCAACACCTCGAAGACAAGTGAGCTGGTCATCGACTTTGGGGAGTCCAGACCAAGACCACGACTAGTTCTGATCGAGGGAGCTGAGGTGGAGGCTGTGGACTCCTGTAAGTACCTCGGCCTGTGGCTGGACAGCTGCTGGACTGGACGATCCACACTGACCACCTGTACAGGAAGGGACAGAGCAGGCTGTGCTTCCTAAGGAGGCTGCAGTCCTTTAACATCTGCGGGAAACTCCTGTGGATGTTTTACCAGTCTGTGGTAGCAAGCCTCTTTTTTTTACACCGTGATGTGCTGGGGGGCAGCACATCCAAGAAGGACACATCAGGCGGGCTGACTCTGTGGTCGACATGAAGCTGGACTCTCTGGTGACGGTTGTAGAAAAGAGGACATCAGACAAACTGCTGGACATTTTGGAAAATGCCAGTCACCCTCTGCACACTGTCATCAGCAACCAGAGGAGCCTGTTCAGCCCAAGACTGCTCCTTCACAAGTGCAGGACCAACGGACTGAGAAACAACTCCTCACTGGGGGGGAGGAGGAGTAAGTTGATATCCTGTGTTCTTTTATTCCTGTATACTGTACAAATGCTGCTGGAATATTAATTTCCCTGAAGGTATGTATCAAAGGGATCATAATGTGCTGATATGTAGATCTCCTCAATGCGTCTGTTGTTTCTGTTGTATCTCACCACCAGTCTGTCCATGTTACTGTCACGGTTCCTGGAATTGTCTCTCCTCACATCATATGGAAGGCGATCCACAAAACGAGCATTGAGGTTTCCGATTGTGTAGTACGTGTACTGTCCTCCGTCTGAGATCTCTGGAAGCAGGTGTTCTTCATTGTGATATTGGTGAAACCCACAATCTCCTTTGGTAGGATTGCACTGGGCAACCATGTTGTTATCCAGACATCTGAAAATGAACCAGGACAGCAGCCTGAGACCGTGACGAGGTGGGTCATTGAACCCTCTGTTCTCCAGGCCTTTGTAAGAAGAAATGGTTGGGTAGCCTGAGGCCAAAGCGGCCAAAAGCACCAAAGTGATGGGAAACAAAATCTTCTTCATCATTTCAAAATTCTCTGAAAAAAAAAAGATCAACAACAATGTGATTTATAAAACATGGCACTCATCGTTGTTTCAGACTGAATGCATGCTGGCTGTGCAACAATAAAGCCCTGTCCTGCTTCTGTTATCTTAAAATATCAGCAGCCTCTTGGTTTTGCTGCAGGCCACTTGCAAAGCCTTCTGGGAGCACTTGCAGGTGCCACTTTTGTTCAAAAACATTGCCAGTTGCAAAGTAAGTAATTATTGAATAATTTCATAGTTAATTTATTACCCATGTGCTATAGTTCTATAAGAACTTCCAAATAACTTGACAAATTTTCAGTGACCTGGAGACAGCAGGGGGAATTTGATTGGCTGAAAGCTACCAATGACATGCACTAGAAGCAGTTCAGCCAACAGAGACACTTCATGAAATTCAGTGAAGCTTTCACATCTAACATGCCTGATCTAAACCCAACACACTCTGTTTTGCTTCTTTGAAAAGTTTCTTTAATGTGGGGTGGTGTGAAAGCTGACATGTTGCAGACCTTCGAACCAAACTCTATATCAATAGAGTCTTTTCTTTGTGTGCATTGGGCCCCTTAGTGCCAACTGAGCCTGGGCAAAATGCCACAGTCTGCCTGAATATTGTTTCTTTTCATGTCCAGATGGCTACCTCCAGAGAGATAATCCACCTTGTCACAAAGCTCAGACAATCTCAAACTGGATCTCAATCTAGTAGAGCAGTGGTTCTCAAATGGTGTGTCTTGGAAACTAGTGTGCCTTTAGACAAATCCAGGTGTGCCCTGGGAATCTGTCTTTTCAACAACTATAGCAGCTGCTGATATAGTTTTACAATGAACTTAACCGATTCTTTGTGCTCCAGTTGTTATAAAAATACAAATTCAGAAAATAAAAAAACCATAAAAACTTCAGAGTTTTGCAATTACTCCTCTTCCAATGAAAAACAAAACAAAACAAATCAAAACAAAAAACAAAAACAAAAAACTGTGAGCTAGTACTCAATTATGGAGTAGTGAGAGTGCCAGATTACAAAAATTAATGTATAAAAGAAAAGCAAATAAAAGTGTAAATATAAAGATGAATAAATAAAATTAAAAAAATAATAATGTTGTGGGGTGCTGGTTTGGCGGAATGGTTGGCAATCAGGCACGGCCCATGTGCATGCTTCTGCCGGCCTGGGTTCGGGTCCACCCTGTGGCCAGTTTGTGGTCTTCCCCTGCTCTCTCTTGCCCCCTTTCACAAGCCTATCCGCTGTCGCTCACCCTCCTATCATGGAGGCACGGAATGCCCAAAAAATAATCTTGAAAAAAAAAATAATAATAAATAAAATAATAATGTTGCTTCATTAAGCAATATTAATCAAAAACGAATCCATAAAAGAAAATGATAATAAAAGTTGAAATATAAAGACAAATTAATGAAATAATTTTTAAAAATAAGAAGAAATGTGCTTATAAAATAAATAAATAAATAATGTGGCTATATAAAGCATTATTAATAAAAATAAACTCAGAAAACACAAGGCTAATAAAAGTTGAAATATAAAGACAAATTTAAAAAATAAGAAGAAATGTGCTTATAAATAAAATAAAAAATAAATTATGTAGCTATATAAAGCAATATTAATAAAAAATAAAAATATAAAAGAAAAGGCTAATAAAAGTAAAAATATAAAGACAAATAAATTAAATGATTAAAAAAAGGTGCTTATATAAAGCACAGTAATTTAATGTTATGATCAGTACATTGACATTGCTTTTTCGATGCACTTTATTGTTACTTTAACTGTGCACATTAAACGCCACATTGTCATTGCTTTAACTGCTTACTTTTTTTTCTTTCTGTCTTTCTTTCTTCCCTGTGTCCAATAACAAGGAAGAGATGGGCAGAGCTTGCCCATACCTTTTGACTGTTGGCTTGAAAACAAAAAAAAAATCAGGTAACTAAGAGTATTATTTGTTTAGATTACATGGACAATTTTGAAATTTTGATAAAGTTTATGGAGTAAGAATTGTTTTGTCTAACTTAGCATCCTGACTTATGGTTATACATACAGTTGGCATTGCGTCATAGTAAGGGGCGGGGCATCATTGAAGGAGAAACAGTCATTTGCCCCCGACTGCAATAAAATACTGGGGAAGTGCAGATTTTTAAACTCTGACGCTAATGCTAGCAAGTTGTCAAATCACATATCGCAACATAAAGTTAAATAACTGGGTTATTATGGTCAAATTAATAAGAAAAATATCTTAATAAATAAAACAGAATAAGATTGTTATCCCCACTTATAACAGACCAGATGCCACTCTATGGCTGCAGTGTTTTTAGATACCATTTTTTACTTGTTTTAATCTCCTCTTAAGAGACACTATTTTACTTGCTAAGACATGATGAATTAAACTTAATATTATGTCAATAAATGGATCATAATTGTGGCCCTAAACCCATGTAAAAGGATAGGTCAGGTTTTTTAAAGTGGGGTTGTGTGAGGTCCATGGCATGAACATGTTCTCTGTTCAGAAAAACTGGGGACGGACGCTAATGCTATACATTGCTGTACATGGTGCCAGATTCTCTGCACAATTTAAAGAATTTTGGGGTCATCACATGCTACATTAAGTTTGCATCCACGTAATTATGCACTACCAAGCTGCTCTGATTACAAAGACATCAAAAACAGGTCTTACAGGTTTTTCTTTTTTTTGTATTTGAATGTGTTTATTATATATAATTTATCCATCCATCCGTCATCTATACTGCTTATTCTTTTCAGGGTTGCAGGGGGCTGGGGCCTTTCCCAGCGGGCAGTGTGCAGCTGATCTCAGGGCCACATGGAAAAACGGATGATCTTGCATGCTTACTCATACCTAAGGCCAGTTAAAGGGCACCAATCAAACTAGAAGCATGTTTTTGGTCTTTGGGAGGAAGCCAGAATATGCAAACTCCACACAGTAAGGCCCTGAGTGTCACGGGGATCGAACCAGCAACCCTCTTGCTGTGAGGCATTTGCACTACCTGCTGTGCCACCGTAGCACCCTTTTTCATTTATAATTTATTTTGAACTTATTTCTGCCTCAGTTTCATGATTTCACACATTCCTTTGTGTGAAATCAAAGTTGCAAACCTAAGTTTCTTTAATTGAATTGTTTTTCCCTTTTACTATTTTTATTTACCCAGCAAAGTGAATACTTAACGTGGAGTGGCCAGTGAGAGTTCATGTATAGTTTATTAACCAAAAGCAGCCAAACTTTAGAAAAACAGAGAGTAGACTGTAAGGTAACTCAGCTAACATGCAGTCAAGTCTTTTAACGATGTAAGAGTAAATATGACATCATTATTCCTCGTCAAACTCACCTCTTAGTTTAAAGGAGGAAATGCTTCAGTGATGGCTGACTCTAAGCTGCAGCTTCAGCCGTTGGTCTTCACTTCCTGCTGGAGCACAATACACATGAGCTCTGTGGGCTGTTAGCTGATAACTTCTGACTTTGACCAGAGGTCTTGCTTATACTGCTTTCTGTGTCAGTGGGAAGAGGAGGTGCTTATTGTTGCAAGATGATAGTTTGTGAGCAGAGTTAAATTTAACCCTCTGATGTGCAACATGTGTCAAAAGTGACCCAGCTGAGTTTTTATTATCTACATCTTTGCAAGTAATTAGTTTCACCATTCAGTCTTCAAGGTATTCCTCAGTTAACTTTTTTTTTGAATATCATCCTATATCCATATTTGATTCTTTACTTTATTATTTTTTAAGTATAACCCCTTATTTTATCATTACCCCTCTAATGCACAACATGGGTCAAAAATAACCCAAATCCATTTTCTGTTATATCATGTATGGCTGACTGACACTTCACAGCTCAGCACAGCTCACTGTAATAAGGTTTAGGGTATCTTGAGAGAGAGAGAACGCATTTATTATAAGAGAGTAAAAGTAATAACTACTTGGTAACTCTTCTGCCCTCAGCTAAATGTACTTAATTAGCCAATTCAGTGAATAAACATATATGGCTTCAGTAAGAACCCTGGAGGCACGTCCGTTTTTTTCAGTGTTTACTGACATACCACGTTATCCTTTTCCTTTGTAAAACTGTAATACAGAGAGAGAATAAAAACATTCAGCCTCTAAACAAGTCCATAAAGATCGCATTCACCATTACCACATGTAAACAATGGATTCAGAATACAATCTTTGCAATAGAAAAGACATAATATGTACACAAATCTACAGGCAAATGCTACATGCTAAATGTAGCTAATGCTAACCGCTATGACAACAACCTAACAGTTTGCCTCTGCTGAATAAGAAGCAGAATGTATCCGTCAATAGACAAGGAATAGTCCACTTACTAAGTCTCTAAAGTGCATCACTTGTACAGAAAACTTACAGATTGTGCCTTCTTATGGACAAGAGGCGTGTGGAAAAGCAGAGACATGGCTCGTGGCTGTCCATACGGTGTGCTGGGAGAGAAGTAAGTCTTTCTGGTCTAAAGTAGGCTGCTATTTACATTATGTGGCCAGCAGGCGGCAGTGTTCACCACTAAGCAACGTGAAATAAAACCCATTCCTATTCAAGGCACATTCTCAAAGTAATCAAAGAAAAAACTAACATAAACCAATTCAGAAATGTAAAAAAATGCCTGAACTTATATGAGGGACAGAATAGTAGGTAACTAGCGAACTGTTGACGTTATCCATTTTAGTTAGCTTTTTCAAATTTGGTTGCTATCCTATGTATGCCAAACAAAAATATAAGCGCAACACTTTTGCTTTTGCTCCCATTTTTCATAAGCTGAACTTAAGATCTAAAACTTTTTCAATGTGTTTCCTTTCTGCTTGAGTTTCTTTCAATGGTGAAAAACTGAAGCAGAAAAGAAAAGCTGAAAGAACTGAGATCATTGTTGATAGTTTTTAGTTGTTGTGATCATTATGGGGAAAGAAGTGCGAGAGCTGCTGAGCTTCTGGACCTCTCAAAGTTCGCTAAGACCAGACGAGCCTGGTTAGAAGATGGGGTGAGGAATAGAGAAGGATTATCATTTTCATTTTATTCTTTGTAATGGTTGTTGTAGTCCTATGCAGGTGTCAACAAAACCAGAGGGAAGCAGTAATGAACAGTTTGGATTCCAGCCGTCTTTAAAAACCAAAGAAATTTATGTGAGTTAGAAAACAGCAATTTATCACAGTGAGAGAGAAAAAATGCACACACAAAAAAAAGAATCAGTGATTCCTAAATTTCCTTTTGGGACTTTGCATGGGAGCAGCAGACATGGACATTATTCTCTGATGAGATAAAATGTAATCTTGACAGTCCTAATGGCTTCCAGCGTATCTGGCATGACCCTCTTGAGATGTTTTCTACATAGCTCAGAGGAGGGGGTGCAATCATGATCTGGGCTGCTTTTCTTTCTGTGAAACAATGGAGCTTCAGGGTGTGCATGACTGAGGGCCCTGGTCTGTGTGGTCATGACTGAGGGCCCTTGTCTGTGTGGTCATGACTGAGGGCCCTTGTCTGTGTGATATGACCCAGGGCCCTGGTCTGTGAAGTAATGACTGAGGGCCTTCGTCTGTGTGGTAATGACTGAGGGCCCTGGTCTGTGTGATATGACTGAAGGCCCTCGTCAGTATTTAATGACTGAGGGCCCTGGTCTGCCCTGGTCTGTGTGGCAATGACTGAGGGCCCTGATCTGTAAGGGAGCGACTGAGGGTCCTTGTCTGTGTGGTAATAACTGAGGGCCCTGGTCTGTCTGGGAGTGACTGAGGGTCCTCGTCTGTGTGGTAATGACTGAGGGCCCTTGTCTGTCTGGGAGTGACTGAGGGCCCTTGTCTGTGTGGTAATGATTGAGGGCCTTTGTCTGTGTGGTAATGACTGAGGGCCCTTGTCTGTGTGGTAATGATTGAGGGCCTTTGTCTGTGTGGTAATGACTGAGGGCCCTTGTCTGTGTGGTAATGATTGAGGGCCCTTGTCTGTGTGGTAATGACTGAGGGCCCTGGTCTGTGTGGTACTGACTGGGTTTTTAAATCAGCACACCGCTGCAGTTCACAATGCTCCCCTGGCAAATGACTTCCTCAGGAGGAATAACGTCTGTCTTTTGGACCACCCTGTGTGTTCCCCTGATCTAAGTCCAACTGAGAACATTTGGGGATGGATGGTGGGAGAAGTTTTTAAAAATGGATCTTCACTACTTAGAGCAAAATTTCTCACTAGCCTCATGGAAACACTCTCATCAATCAGCTTTTTTTGTGTTTGTTTTATATTCATATGTATTTATACTTTTGTTTGGATAGCCCTTTTTAACACTTTCATTTCTGTTTTGAGGGTTTTTTTTTGAGTTGTGGTCTTAAACTTTTGATCAGATGATGAAAAGCCTATTAGAGTTTGATTTGAATAAATTGCTTACTCAAATTGGTTTTTGTCTCTTGCTCCCATTTCTTCTTTTTGCATTTTGAAGCTCAACTTAGAACCATGTTAAGATCCAACAGTGAAAATGCAAATTCTTGGAATTTGTCAACTGGTCTTAATATTTTGATGAGGAGTGAATGAGCTAAAACAGTATGCTAACTCAGCTAATGGAGCTAAATTAGAGAAAAATCTGCACTTCATCTTCATTTATTGATATTTTACTGTGCTTTGGACCAAATGTTGGATTTTAATTGGCTCTTTTTGCTGGACTATTCATAACCAGTGACAGAAGGCAAAACTTCAGATATGATGATTGCCATTTCTTTAGTGTTTTTGTTTACTGGTGGCCTGACGTGAAGCCAGACTGTTTGCTGTTGTGATTTTATCTCAGAGTGGTTTATGTGGCCTAAATCATAAGGTTTGTAGCTTTTAAATGATGCATCACACTTCTGACTTCTTCATCTCTGCAACTCTGCAGACATTGTGTTATGCAGACAAATACAGAAACAGCCCTCCGGCAGGCCCCCGTCACATAATAAACTTTTTGAAGTGATCCTGATCATTGTTTTCTGTCTTGAGCTGTGGGTGCATTTCCTGTTTGTAATGTTTGGCATTGTGGCTGCAGAGTGTGTTGTGAGAATAGGATTTGATTTTGAGTCAGAGTTTTATTGAATATAATTTGAAAACTGAGGTTTTACTGATTAGAGAAAAGGAGGAAAGGTTTCAAGAAAAGTGTCTCAGCAGTCATAAAAACTAAATAAAACAGTATAACTGATTGAGAAACATGAAACAGGTTTGCATTTTGCAGTGTTGGAGATATAAGATACAGAGAGAGGAGATGAGGGACAAGCTGAGGGGCTTATGAGTGAAGGTCGCATGAGAGCATGACTGTCAGGGAAAGGTTCTTCTAGAGTTTCTGAGAAACGGAGAGAATTTTCACAGGGTATCATGAAGGGATGGTCTCAGATGTTGGTGAATATTGGTGGGTATTAGGAATTAGTTTTGTAGTGGGACAGGAATTAAACTCATTGTTTGAGCCAAAACTCCATAAGGTGGCATGTAAAAACCAATGTGTTGGATGGTGAAGAAGTTGTTGTCAGGACACTGTAGCCCAGGATAGAAGCAGCTGACTCTGCACTACTGGGGGGCAGTAATGCGCTTTTTGTGCCGAGTCAGCTGGAGAAAAGAAGAAGTTAAGGTCAGGTCTGTTTCACTTATGTTTGGTTTTGTTGAAGCTTTGGTTCTTTATGTTTACTTTAACTTTTTGATGTTGGGCCCACTTTTGGGCCAGCCAATGAGGGTCTTAATTATGTTTTGATTTTGATCTCAATTTCCATGATTAGTAGAGCTGTCCATAATCAAAATTTTCATTTATATATCCTGTTAAATATTAGTAATTAGGGTTAACATGTTTATCACATCATCATGTGGTTCTAATTTGGGCCATGAGGTGTCATAGACCAGCCAAGAATTAAAGCAGCCCAATCTGTAGCTTTTTCACCATTTTTGTGTTGAAAATGTTTTGCTAATGATTCTTGAATAATAAATTAAAAGCAATCGATTCCATTTTACACCTTTGTCCAGTCACCCAATGAGTGGTCCCTGACAAAGCATAAAGGACACTTTTGTGCTCAGAGCCGGCCTTATGGCACCCTAGGCGAGATATTATATGGTGCCCCTCTCCATCGGCAATTTAAATACTTTTACAAAAGAAATAAATAGCACTGTTTTTACTATTGTCTTTAACTTATAACATGTCAACCAATTTACATGCTTAACAATTAAAATTAAATACAAAACAGTCAGACTCATTTGGTATTATCATTTGCAGAAATATTAATTGGGCATTGCTTTAAATTTGAATCAATGTGAGCTTTTTTATTTCAGAGTTAATAATAATAACTGGTTTTAATATAAATATATTAAAGGTGATTTTTTTTCCAGATTGTGTGGCGCCCCCTGAAGGCCAGGTAAATGATATTCAGGGATTGTTGGTCATGGGACAAGAAAAAGTTCTTAGTACGGTGGCAGAGAAAGGTCACAACAAATGCAAACACCACAACACAGCTGCATAAAGCCACAACACGTACAGATTAAAGTGCAACACGGCTGCATTAAGCCACAACTGAAGTGAAACGCCTAGCCTTGTCTCACTCCTGAGTCCATGAAAAACAGATGCTCCATTCTTTTGACTGTGTGTCCAATAACAAGGAAGAGACAGGCAGAACTCACCCGTATTTCTCTCTCTCTCTCCCTCTCTCTCTCTCTATATATATATATGTATGTATATATCTATATCTATCTATCTATCCATAGATAGATAGATATATAGATATATATGTGTGTGTATCTATATCTATATCTGTATATACATATCTATATATACATATACACACACACATATATATATATCTATATCTATCCATATATATGTGTGTGTGTGTGTGTATATCTTTATCTGTATATAGATATATATACACACACACACACACACATATATATATATAGATATAGATATAGCTATAGATATGTATCAGCCATTTTAAGGTTAATGCAACAGCTGCCCTAAATGAACAGCATTGGTTCCCAAAATCATTTTTTGTATTTATTAATGCTTAAAACACAAATATGTAGAAGCTCTTTAGCCAAAATTGTATTTTTACTGGTAAATATAATTATTGTTTTGGCCACAAATGTTCACATTTACTGTTTTACAAAGAAAAAATTAACTTCTGATGTCTCAGAGAAGACTTGAGCCTCAATGGGCTTAAATTTGGGTGTAGAAAGTGTTTATATATTTTTAAATACTACTGAAATAAATATTTTGTCTCTTAATGACACCATGATACTCACCCATGGAGGACTGTGGGTCCAATCAATTGTTCATCTGATGTCAACCATCGACTGGAGCGACTTTCTTGATACTTGGTAGCAGGGGCGCTGCAAGGAAATTGAAGGTGGGTGGATCCCTGTGTGTGTGTGTGTGTGTGTGTGTGTGTGTGTGTGTGTGTATGTGTGTGTGTGTGTGTGTGTGTGTGTGTGTGTGTGGGGGGGGGGGGGGGGGGGTGTATGTGTGTGTATGGGGGGGGGGGGGGATCCTACCTGTCTACAGGTTTGTTTATGCTCAATTAGCAATTCCAAGAGTGGTATTGGGTGGTATTTGTCAATTACACCAATTGTGACTGAACAGAATTTCTTTGCCTACCATAAAAACCACTCTGATCACCACTGCAGCAGCTTTACAAGAACTGAAAGCTCAATTCAAGTTCTAAAATAGAAAAAATATGAATAACCAAACTACATCAAACTATTCTTCAAAAATGTTTACCAAACTGTCAACAAGCTGCAACAAAACAAGATCTGAATATGTCACAAAACTTAAAAATACACAAACCTTTACACAATTAAGTCATAAAGTGTAACTGATTTTACATAATAGGCCTAGATTTAATTTTCTCTCAGTAAATGAAAAGTGTTTTGACATGATTGTGTAGGCTACAAGTCCACTACATTACAAACTAAATATCCAGTTTAAGAGCATCTGACGTAAAAATTAATGTAAAAAGTAGTGATTTTAATTGAAGGACAATCAGGAGTGGAAATTAACAGATAGAAAGTCAATAGAAACTGAACTGTGAACATCTAAGTCAAAGTTATCACTACTTTCTTTTAAAATCAATAAATCTGGATCAGAACATCAACCTCACAGTAATAATAACCTACATAAATGAATTTATACATCTGGATAATAATATTTCACAAGAGAAATCTAAACAGTGAAATATTTGTTTCATAAATTAAAGGATGAGGATGTCAGTCTCTGTCACAGGCACAGCCTGCATCATCAGGCAGAGGAGAGGCTGTTTGCAGCAGGAGTGAAAAACTTTGGACAATTCACAGATTTACTGCAAACCAAGATAAACCGCTGCTGTATACAGAGCAAATATCATTTTGTTAAAAGGTTAACAACCTGTTAATTAGCCTAAATACTGTGATTTGTTTATTTAAAACATGCCGGCAAACTTCGGACAAAAGAGCTAAAATGCTGCTTTTCATGTTTCATGTTCTGAGTGTGCTTTCTTGAGCAAGTGAAGTGATGAAGAACTTATTAACTTTTCAGTGTTTTAATACACTCACCTAATCCCGATCCTCAGCGCTCTGTCTGTGTGTCTGTGTGTGTGTGCATGTGTGAGTGGCAGCAGTCACGTCGGGAGAAACGGACCAAACCACTGCGACGATCGTGGGGCGGGAGGCGAGGGTTGGAATCCTTCAGTAGTTAAAGTCGTCAAACAATGTGTTTTTCAGTAGTGTGACTTGTTTGTACACACAAATTATGTACTGAATTTGACTGGAAAAATGCCCAAAATGATGGTAAAAGTGGGTGGGTCCAATATTATTGGACCCCAAAAGTGCGTGGGACAAGTCCCACTCACTTACAATGATTGCGACATCCATGCTTGGCAGAGACTCTTTCAAGTCTAGTCCGTCATACTCTCACATCTGATGACAATTTGTCAACAACTCCAGAGCTTTTGGTCTCGGACTGAAATTTTATAGAATGGAAATCGTATTAAATTTGGTCTCATATCCTCGTGTTTTCAATTTTTGACTACTGGGACTCATGAGTCGCAATTCAGTCAAAATCTGACCCTGCACAAAAAATTAAAATCAGTATAACTGTTAATCAGTTGCATGACTCATACTGGGAAATCCAGAAAAAAGTCCCTTTTCTATGTGACCAGAGTTGTGTACTCAAAGTGATGCTGAATGGATTAAATGTTGAACATTTAGTTAATATTTCATATTTCTGGAATAGTACTGAAGTAAATTCAAAGAATAAAATTGTTTTCAATTCAAATTAAATATAAAGTCATATTTTTTGTCTTGTTATTATGACATCTACTCTTTGCACACAGGGTCTGACTAGTCATTTATTAAGGTTTTGATTAAGAGTTGAAAAACCTTTGACAGCATTAAAAGCAACAACCTGTTTAAAGATTTAAGTAAATAAAGAAGCTGTTTTATACAAATAAAGCCTAAAACCACAAACATGTACATCTTTTCTTCTTATGTAATACAAATATATTCAATTCTTTTCCCCTGTAGGTGTGTCAATCGAGGCAAACACAGATGCTTTAACCTTCAAATCATCGTCCTATGACATGTTTTTATTCTAACAAAGTCATGTAGCAGTGAAACACATCAGTCAAGGCTGTTCAAGAAAATGTTAAAACTTAATCAGGATATTTTTAGATAGTTTCAGATCTATTAAAGTTGTCACAGAGCTATTCAACCTCGGAAGAAAGTCTTTATTCCATGCTAATGAGGACTCTCTGACGCCGGAGAGAATCAATAAGATTGGGTCCGATTACGTACGTCTCTGAGGGATCATAATGAGCAGAAGCGAAGATCTCCTCAATGCGTCTGTTGTTGTTGTTGTATTTCACCAAAACTCTGTCCATGTTACTTCTGGGGTTCTTCCTGTCGTAGTACTTCCTGACATCATATGGCAGATCTTCAGCGTGAGGAGAGTGAAGGTTCCCGATGGTGAAGTAGGTGTACTGCCGTCTGTCCCTGATTGGTGGGAGGACGTGCTGACTGTTCCAGTACTTGTGAAAGCCGAACACTCCTTTGGTGGGATCGCACAGAGCCACCATGTTGTTGTCCACGCACCTCTGGACATACCAGACCAGCAGTTTGAGTCCGTGGCGAGGCGGTGGTTGACCGAACCCGCTGTCCTGCAACTCTTGGTCTGAATCGAGGGTTTCTAGAGCTGAGGTCAGGAGGACTGAGAGCACCAAGGTGAGGTGGAACAAGATCTTCATCTCGATGCCAAGTTAAGAATCCCTAAAACAAGACACATGGAAATGAAATGAATCAGGGTTTCTGCAGGTCTAAAAAAGTCTAAAATTGGGTTTTTAAAATGTAAAGCCTTAAAAAGCATGAAAAGGTCCTATTTTTCAATGTGGGAGGTCTTGAATCTTAAAGGTTGTCTTGATCAAAAATCCTTTGTCCGCTAAGTTTGCATGTTTTTACTCTTTTCATATAATTGCTCATCAAATTAAAGGCATTTTCTGTAGCGCCCCCATCTGGGGCGGTGCTGCCTCAGTGGGAGCGGGGCAGGGTCAGAGTACTCAGCTGAGATGTAGTGAAAATTTAAGACAGAAAGATTCTTGTCACTGTACAAAGAGGTATTTAAACATCCTGTGGTGTTTTATCTTGTTGGCCATGATGTCTGTTATATTACATTGTCTCTGCATATGAAGGCTTTTTGGGTGCGAACACGTGTCGCCCAGTCATGTTTCATAAGTCCCATTCATGCTAGGAGTGCAACTTTACTGCTCTACCACAGGGGTGAACAAAAGGTAATCCCTGACTTCAACCTGCCAGTCAGCTTCAAATAGGACAAAATCTATATCAACAAAGAAACAGGACAACATGTGTTAAAGAAATAAAAGTTGCAGTGTTTTTTAGAACATGGAGCTTGGACTGAATACTGTGTTCATTAAATTATTACTAGTTGCATTTGAAGCAATACCTCCCGATTAGAGCATTTTGTTCAGCGTGTTACATTACAGCTTAGTTTAATTATGAATGCAATTATCTACGACCCCCACAATTCTGCCTTTTAACAACAAGAATGAAGCTTATGTGGCCCTCATGGTGAAGTTGGCCTTTGCTGCTCTACTACAACTGAGAGAGAACAGAGAAATAATGAGCTGTGACAGTTAGTGATACATAATTGAAGGCTGTTTTGAAATACATACAAGAAGCAACTATGTATATATATATAGGTAATTACCAAAATCCTTTAATATGTTTCTGTAATGGTTAATACAGCAGTATGTAAGAGCTCCAAAACCCAAATTATTTTTAGTGCTAAATTGTAATTATTTTTGTTATCCCTGAATTTTCCAAAAATGCAGAAAATCAAGTAAAGCACATTATCATTTCTTGATTAAAATGTTACAGTTATTTACTAGTGATTCAATGTTCTGCTTGATTCATTTCTGACTTCTCAGAATTTGGGTCTTATAAAGTGAGTTCAGTTTGAAATTCCTCATTTCTGTAAAAACAGTATCAACATTTTCAGTCTTAACAAGATTTTGAAAGACTTCTTAAATATGTTTTCTTATTTTAATAACATGTGATTGAATAAATTTGTTAAGCACTGAGTACCAAAATATTTATGTTTCTGTTATGTTGGATATACCAGCGTATAGACACTCTTTAACCAAAATGATATTTTTTAATGCTAAAGTATAATCATCATGGTATTCTATGAATTTTTAAAACTGACTGTTTCTCATAAAAATAGGAGGTATTAGAGCTCGTCATGGACTGGACTGTCTCTGAGACAAAAAAGGAAAGTGTCCCCACAGAGTGGAATAAAGTCTGCTTTAGAGTCAGACTGGTAACGATAAAATGCTCCATGAAAGAGGCAGGAAACGAAACTGAACTGAAGCAGATGTCACCTCAAGGTCTTAAGTACTACAGACAGAAAGAAGACCACTCCTGATCTTCAGGCAGAGAAGATCAAGATCAGAGTCTGAGAAAGTCTCCAGAGCGACCATTAGCAGACGACTGACTGAACGAGGCTGAAATAGAAGAATAGCTGCAAAGGAGCCATGACTGAGGCCTGCAAACATCCAGAAACACCTCAGGTTTTAAAGGCATTGGAAGAAGGCACACTGGACGGACCAGTCCAAGTTTGAACTCTTGGGTCACCATCGTAATGTTTCTGACTGCAGAAGTTGGAGAATATTTTGATGCCGGATGCCCCTTTCTGGTATGGGATTTATATGTGGGGACAGGGTGGACAAATTACTAAAAATTGATGGTATCATGAGGAAGAACTTCTTTAAAAACATTTTACTGCATCAAGGAATCCTGGACTGAATCTGATTGGTCCATGGGGTCATATACCAACAAGGCAATGACCCCAAGCATACGTCAAAGCTGTTCAGAGACTACTGGACCAAGAAAAAAGGAATCTAGAGTCCTGGACCTAATGGACTGGACAAAGTCAAAGTCCAACAATAAGTCCTATGAAACAATTTGAGATTTAGAGGATTAATAGAGTGATTGCACAAAAGTTTCATGTAAAGTAAGTCTGTAGGAATCGCTAGAAAGTATTTGTAATTAAAAAACAAAAGAGACTGTCGAAAAAACAGAAATAAAATGCAACAAGAATGCTGTTATCAGGGCCAATAGAGTGTTTTGGTTAACTTTATACATGCAATAACATTTTTAGCGTTGAGCAAGATTTGAAAGATTTCTAAAATATTTATTTTTTTCTTGTAATGACAGGAAGTCTAATAAATGTATAAAGTAATATGTATAAATTTGAAAGCATTATTTCATAGTCACAGAAACCTTGTGAGAGAAGGAAATACTTTATACCACACCTGATGCTGTTGACCATGTTCTAACGCCGCAAAACCATTGACGGCAATTTTGCCCAGGTCTTAAAATGGTCTGAAAAAGTCTTTCACTTGATTGCTAAGGTTGTGTAGAATCCTTGAATAAATTAATCAGTCTCTAGAACATCTGTGACATGGTCTTTCATGTAAAACTCACCTCTGAGGTGGTAAAAACAGCAGTGAACACTCCTGTGACAGCTGATGTCCCTGAGCCTGCAGCTTCAGTCTGTCCTCCCTGCTGTGAACCACAGAGCCGATGCTCGGCGTCTCTCTGTCGTGATGCATAGGATGAAAGCAGCAAACAAGTTATTTCTGATCTGAAGCAAAGCTTTTTCACACTTTCTTTACCATGAAAGAGGAAGTGCTCTCGATGCTGCACAGCTGGAGTCTGCCGTTTCAATTTAGACAAGTTAAACCCCAGTTTAGACGCAGTGTTGACAGAAGTAAAGCAGAGTCTTAATATTCGTGTATATAGAGACTGATTTATCCTGAAGACTTCAACATGATGGTTTGAACTCTTATAATTGATGCGTTGTGTCTTCTGGGAAAAAAAACAAAACAAAACAAACAAAGAAATGACAGAAGTTGAGAGGGCTTACGGAATGTTAAATTTCACACTTCTGCTTTTGCAACATCTGCTGAGGGCAAAAACATCAGGTGATCCATGCAATTACAGTTGAGCAACCTTGAGTTTTAAACTCGTGATTGTCAGGACTGACTTTATTTCAGTGGAGTTGAGTCAAACAGGAAGAAATGAAAATAATCGAGAAGTGCAGGGACGATGTTTTTTGTAGGCCTACACAGAAGCCTTTGACTAAAACCAAAGGGGTTTTTCACTGTGCCTGAAACATACTATGGAGAGAGGAGTTTCATAAGACACACCAGTAAAACAAGACAATCTTGAAATAAAATACACGATTTAAGAAGTTGTATGCAGCTACCATGCTTCCAATGTGTACTGCATGTTGTGACCTCTTGTTTGAGAATTTGCCCTCAATCCAATGACCTGATCAAGATGAATCCATGGCTGTGGGAGTGGTGTATGTCTGGGATTGTCAACCACAAATGGGCCAGTTTTTTACTCAACATATGCCACGGGGGAAAATTTTATAGTAATATTTTGGTCTTACTGACATACCATTTTACCCGAGTTGAATGTGTCATGGCCTTTAAAAGTGAGATCAGTCCCCATCATCCATACAGCTGCCAACCACACGAGACCACCCGAGGTATTAAATTAGAATCAGCCCACATGTTAGCTGATGGTTTGATTTATGTGAAACACTCCAAATGTGAAGTCATTCCTCATCAACTTGTTCAGTGCAGTTGTTTTGGGAGTTGTTTCAGTACTTGCAGGGACATAACAACTATGAGGTACCCTTTAAACCACAACAAAATTCCCCCCTCCTCACATTTGCTGAGCTTGACAATACTCTAGGGGCCAGATGGGAGGCTGTGGGGGGCCTGATGTGGTCCCCAGTTCAGCAGTTTATAATCACTGATGTAGGCTATGTATTATCCTTTCTGGAAAACTGATTGATTGATTTAGGTTGGTGTGAAAGGTCATACGAACTCTGGTGGACCTGAAAACAGAACTGTGGCTTGAATTTGGCTGAACACAACAACAGTAGGTAAGGTATCGCAGTGTTCACTGTAAATATCAGAGTGAGGTTAACATTAGCATTGATAGTAGCACCAGCCTCTGGTTCTCTAATCAGGTTAACAACTATAAGGGTATTTTACATCTATCACATTTGGTTTGAACCAAACAAGGACCAACAAGGCAAGGGAATCAAAAGGGAGATAGAAAGGTGGCTTGAATTTGGCCAAATATCACAACAGAATAGCTAACACAGAGTGTTGCTAATGTTAGCATTGCTAGCACCACTAGCCTCTGATCCTTTCAACAGCTTATTGTCTACAAATCTGCCAGCAATATGTTCACAAATCGCTCCAGTCAACATGCAAGTGCCATCCAAAGCTACCTTAAAGCAGATCTTTATTTTATGACAAAGAATACTTTCAGAACTGCTTTGTGCTGAACATTACTTGATGCCATTTGCGTATTTCCTGCTCATAATGCATTGATGGGCCAGATGGCAGAAACAAAGACCAAAACTACAGCCTCAACTACAGGCTGGAGACTAGATTACACAGCATTTGACAGGCTTTGGTCCATCTGACTAGGTGCAGTTTGAAACCAAACTAGAAAGCACTCGGAGAGTGCAGACCTCCGCCAAGCGCCACACTTCCCCCTATTAGTCATTTGCACCATAAATATTAGTCCCACATTTATTTTGACTATATTTTTAGATTCCTTCACCATGAAAACATACCATTGGCAACTGAATTCATAATGATATCAACATTACTTTAGCAGTTATTCACAAAAAATCACATTTTCCATAATGGCGGTTTTCTTCTGGATCTAGTTCCACAGCTTTTGAAGATACAGCAAATCCGTTGGCACCTTCCAAATTCCACAATGCCTTGTCTATTTAATGGTGTTTGTTGCATGTTTGTAGCTTCATTTGTTCTCTTCCTATGATGAAAATTCCAAAGGTCCACTATTTGTTCATATTCTGGATCATAGTATCCAGAATTATTCCTTTATCTGGATCAGTCTTTGATATACTGTAGAGCATGTTAGAAACTTGTCCTGTATTTTTTTCTTAAGTGCCCTGACCATTATTTGAGGAGTTATATGCAGAAATGTCGAAAATGGCCCTATCTCCCAATGTTGAAGAATCCTTTAAAAAATTCCTGGATCCAGATGGAGATCCGGATCGCTTCCAAAATCTAATCCTTTGTTCCTTATTCCAATCTGGACATTCCCTGAAAATTTCATCAATATCGGTCCATAACTTTTTGAGTAATGTTGCTAACTAACTAACAGACAGACAGACAAACAAACCCTCCCAAAAACATAACCTCCTTGGTGGAGGTAACTAGGCCAATAGAAAATGAAGCAATGTTGCACCTTTAGCCTCTAATCGAACCAAGTCTGCTGAATTTTAGGCATAAATGTGACCTCAGGCTGGGAGATATGGTTACACACCTCTCCAGTCACTATGCCACCTTAGGCAACCTAACAGTAGCTCAATCATTATTTCTTGGCACAGAATAGTTTCAGTGACAACTACGTGTTTTTGCTTCAAGCCAGTTTTGTATTTCTGGGTCATTGTGCTACAGTTTGTTGAAGGGAAGAAACAAAGACTCCAGCTATGGCCCCAACCAGTGGCCAAAGGCTATATTACACCCATTTAATATGCTTTGACAAGCCTGACAGACTGCAGTTTCACAAATTCTGATAGGTTCTGTTAGTGGTCCCTTTTGGGTTCTCTTGGACATCCATTAAACTTGTCACTACTTTCTCACATGAGATCCCTGCCTGAGACAGTTCTGTTTGTTTAAGCTTGACCACTTCCTTTAATTTGCGTTAACTGCTTCACTAATTTCCTGCTTTTGTCCTACAGGAATTCAGTGACTTATCACAGCCTATACGATAAGTCTTGACAGAGCATGTTCACATCCTGTTATTATCTGGTGTGCTCTTTCAGTGTGACGGCAGCTCATGTGAATACTGATCATCCTGCAGTCTGACTCCATATGTCACCAGATCAAGGTGACCTCATGTTTCTGTGCATGTACAGCACAGCAGGCTGTAGTATTAATGTTTTCTTTATGAATAAAATATTATACATTTTAACACTGTTATCATGTTTTTACAGACATGGCGTGAGGGCGTCACAAGGAGGACAAAAAGAAGACAGAAGATCCAGTATTTCTGTTTTCTGCTCTCAGCCTGGAGACTTTACTATTTCATTTAGAGCAGGATTGTTTCACTTTTTTTTACCTTAAAAGACAGTTCAGGTTTTTTGTAGTGGGGTTGTGTGAGGTACATGGCATGAGCCTGAAAATGTGCCACAGTGTCACAGCTCAGTTCCCTCTCTGTTCAGAAAAACTCTGGACAGACACTAATGCTACACAATGCTGTACATGGTGCCAGACATTTCACATAATTAAAAGAATTCTGGGAGAAAACAGGCCACAAAAATAGTATGGGGTCATCACACGCTACAGACAGTTTGTTTACATCCACTTAATTTTTCACCACACCGTCACTTTGATTAGGGACTATTTAAAGACACACCACAGCCTACATGTCCTTCCACCAGCAGCATAAGGATCAAACTTCGGTCTCACTCGATTTTTTCCAAACATACTAATAATACTTCATCCCAAATTAAAGATTAGCCAGATGTATGAATGTTTAAGGATTATCCTGCTGATAATGCTCAGAAATTTTGACAAAGAATGTTTTTATAGCTCAGTTTACCCACAACGACCACACTGGGCTCTAATTTCGTAGACCAGGCGCAGACGGGGTGCACCTGCCCTGCGCCGCGCCTGCGCCGTGCCAACAGGGTGTGTCCAGGGCATTTTGCAAGTTTCGTGCACGGCGCAGTCTGACGCAGGCAGGCGCACCCACGCCTCCGTGTCTCCTACCGGTGCACGTAGCAGAGAGGGGGAGATAAGACTTGAGTCGGTTTAACACAGCCGAGTGTGATCTTCACCAATCAAATGAACACCTCTCCTCACCTTTAAATGCACTGCAGGCGAGGCGCAGTGACAATTTCACCTCGGTGGAGAAGAAGGTCAGAACTACTGTCACTTTTACAGCAACTGGGAGAGCACAGGGGCCACCGGGCCGCGCATCGTGGCTCCGATGCGCGGCACCATGTGGACCACCTCACGGGACAGATGTAATCTGTTCCTGTGTCATAAATAGGAGTACAAAATTAAGTGATAATTACTTTTAAACACAGCAGCAGGCTAATCCATTCATCATGCTTGTGATCCACCTGCATTACTGGTCTGTCATCACCAAATAGCAGCGCCTTAGGTGAAATTATATCTCCTCATCATCCTCCTTGCAATAATGTACTCCATCTTTTTAGATCACGTTACGAAAAAAGATTAAAACAGAGAAATATGGGCAATCACAGGTAAATCCTTAAGACACCGAGTGACTTACATTTATTCAGCGAGCGTCTCTCTTTTTTCTTTTCTTTTGAATTTCATGAGATGAGAGAAGCCGGATACTCCGTATCGGATGATGTGGCTGTTTGTGGTTGGCTGAGAGATGTGAACTCGGTAGTTATGACAAACGTCTCTGATCTGACATCGGATGTGACGGGACAATTAATATAGATACAAATGTATATGCTGGTTCAGACGGTTACATTAAAAAGTGGTTGCTGTGATTGTGTATTGCATTGAAATGTGCCTGACACTCTGGATACCTGCCGGTGAGGTTTTGGTGACGTGTGCGCACTGTGCGCCTGCCAGCCAAATTACCACTGCCCCGAGCGCGCCTTGCCTGCGCCGAGAATAGACCAGGTTGGAGCTGGCGGGCTCTCAACTCACCTTCCGCGCGGTTTTTTGGCACAAAATTGTCACTGCGCCAAGCTGAATCTTTCGACACCTCCCCCTGGTGCGCCATCACGCCCAACTCGGCGCAGCTGGTCTACCAAATTGCCAAATTGGCTGGGCACAGCGGTGCGCCGGACGAAATTACCACTGCGTGGGGTGCGCCAGGCTGCGCCACCCTGAGTTGCGCCAGGAAATTAGAGCCCACTGTGTGCTATTATGAAGTAAACTTATGATTGACACCATGGCTTCTGTCTTTACAAAATAAACAATCCCTATAAGCCGAATACGTACTCTGAAGATGAACTTTGATTCAGCTCCTCTGTTTTGTCCTTGAGCTTTGTAAAGCAGTGAATCTGGTCTGTATGATTATAAATGTCCATTAAATCAATGAGATTCTGTGTGATGAGAGCTGCTCACTGCAGATGAACGTATGATAGTCTCATCTGATCTTGAACATCCTGAGGTGATTTTTCTTATGCCGAGGTCAGACTACACAATTAGTCTCACAATTTATGTGAGATTATGGCCAGACTTTACAGCTGTAGGGTTTCGGGACCCACTGGCTACAAAAATTGTTCCATCCCCAGTAGTGTTTCACAACGACCAACAACAGATCAGTCTGAGACACTTCATGACTCTGCAAATGAGAATTTAGCAGCTTTTTTTTTTTTTCTGCCTCCTACAATTTGTTCTGCCACATCGGAGATGTTGACCAGTTCACTTGGAGCTCTGCATGTGTGCAACAATCACAGATGTAAACAATTCAAGGTTTACATCTTGAGAACTACGAGAAAAAGTTTGCAAAGCTTTGAAAAACAGCATTCATGCCCTTATAGTGTGTTGAAGAGGAGCTACTACAGGCTATTTAAAATGTTGGGGAGAAACAGCAGAATCAACATGATGACTACTTAAATTTATCAGCTAACTAACTTCTCATTCAACACAATGTCTGTAAATACAAAGTACTCTACTCTATATACAGTGTGTTTGTGTTCCACTGATCGTCGTTAATGATGAAAAAATCGTGTAGTCAGACCTCGGCATAACTTAGTTTATTTCATAAAAGCTGATAGTCTCCTCTAATCCTGAACATCCTGAGGTAATTTTTCTTTGTCACACTCTTTATTTATCCAGTTTGATGACATTAGCTCACAATTTGTTCACCTGAATCAACAGGTACAGTGTGTATCTCTGGTCCTCCAGTTCTCAGAGCAGATTCCTCCATTTTCAGCTCAGACCTGTTGACTCTCTATCTACAGAAGTTTAACTTGTGAACCTCAGTATCTCCAATAATCGTGAGTCAGTGGTGGTCATATTTGCTGCAAACTGTCCATTTCTCTAGTTTGGTAGCTGGTGTTTTCTCTTGTGTCCCAACAAAATCAAAATACACAAATTGCAAACAAAATATTGGTTTCATCCTTCAAAATTATTATATTTTGTTTGTTTAACAATACACTTTTTGTTTGCAATGATGAGATTTAAAAAAAAAAAAATCCAAATTGGTTCTTTGTGCTGCCTGGGTGTGCAATTCTGACCGATTCTGACTGTGGGCAGGCTTTAGGAAGCTGCCTGCTGATTGGCTACTGAGTTTTGGAGCAATAGTTTAATGGATCAGAAGAAGTCACAGGCTTAGAGTCACTGTCTGTTTGAAACAGATGTATCAGCATAAGTTTTTAATCAGACAGCATTTCATCCACATGGAAATGGCATTTCAGGTGCCCAAAACTGCACATGAAACGGGTCCCAGAGTGGATGAATCTGAAAATGCCGGCTGAGCTTATTCGTGTGGACAACAAATAGTGATAGCTTCAGAAACAATGACGTCACAGCTCCACCTCTGAATTAAACCACATGCGCAAACCCTGAAAACAACAGAAACAAAGATGGAATATGGTGTTGCATTTGTGCTGCTGAAGCTCCTAAGCTTGTTTTGGCTTTAACAGAAAAATCTTCGGCTCCTCTATGACCACTGTGAGCAACAAGAGGACATGGAGAACTATGCTCCATGTCTTCTTCTCTGGTTTTGGTGCATGCCTGCAGCAGTGTTACAGTGTTACAGTGCCACTTACAGGCCTGGCATATATGTACTATAACAATTTCACAGTTTTCAAATTTGTTTTTTTTTTTGTGTGCACAGCTACATTTACTGAAACAATCCTATCTTTACAGAGAATGTTTTCAATACAAACACTTTTTTGTCACTATGTCTCCCTGAGACATCGTAGTTTTTGTGGGTTTCTTTCTCCTGCGTGCTGTCCAAGCTGCCAGTGCTCAGGCTTCTGTGACTGTACACAGGCTTCAGTTAATTCTGCTCAAGGGCTGGTCCCAACAGGCGTATGCAGATGTCATTGAGCAAGGTTGCTTGAATTGGGAATGGAGAGGAATGGCTGCTCCATTTTGGCCACGTGTGTTTTTTTTGGTGATTTTAGTTTGACATTCCATGACCCAACAAAAACAGGGTTTCAACCCAGTTTGAGTCACAACCAAAACTGTTGTAAAGTCTTGATAGACCAACCAAGACTGCAGCCATTTGGTCTATAAAAAATATATAAAAACAGCAAAAAACAAAAATAACCCAAACTCTTTTGTCTTCTAAGGATTAAACCGTTACTGATAAGGGAGTAAATCTATGAGTGACATGCAGACATAAGTATAAAGTTTGTGACACTGTCCTTTCTTACAGGTTTAACTTAAGTGGTCATGCTGATAAATGAAGACAATAAAAAGCTCCCACTCAGGGAGGGTAATCCATGTGTGTGTTTGTGTATCAGAGTGTGTTTGTGTGTGCCTGTCATTGTCACACTCAGCAGACGTTCGTACATCTGTGCTCTTCGTGCTTCCTCGATGGAGCATCGTCGCTGTCGTCTCAGTCTGTCTGGCAGTAAAGTCTCTCCTGTAAGTCAGCCTGACACTTCTATTGAGGAACTGCCAGGCACCCCGGGGCCCCGCTATATACCTCATCCCTTTACTGCAGCGTCAGCCGGGCTTCCACTCCTGAAATCACCCGGTACACTCTCCATTTACTCTGTTTTTCCCCACAAAATGGTCTACCATTAAATCTGCAGCAGACTTCAGAGCAGATAATGAAGCCAAAGTGTTTGATATCACAGCCCATGATGAGACTGCCCTGTGAGTGCGTGCACACCCACCTCTATCTTTGGAATAGTCTCAGTGTGTACACCCCGATGTGTGCGAGTCTGCAAGCATGCAGGGTGTTAGCAGTTACACCAGAGCTATACTCCTCTAGGTGTAACAAACAGACTGAGCTTTAAAACCTTTAAACCATCTACAGTTCCAGTGAAGTTGGGATGTTGTTCCACATATTCAACTAAATACACTACAAAGACAAAATGTTTAATGATCAAACTGATAAAACTTTGAGTTTTGCAACCATTTGCTCATTTTGAATGTGATGCATGCAACATGTCCCAAAAAAGCTGGGACAGAGGCATGTTAACCACTCTGGTACATCACCTTTCCTTGAACAACACTCTTAAGTGTTTGGGTACTGAGGACATTGATTGTTGAAGCTTTGGAGGCGGAATTCTTTCTCATTCTTGCTTGATGTCAGACTTTAATTGCTCAACAGTCCAGGGTTTCCATTGGCATATTTTGTGCTCTACACATTTCAGTGAGGGACAGGTCTGGACTGCAGACACCGTCTTACTCTGAAGAAGAACGTGTCTTGGCACAGTTTTGCTGAACTAAGCAGTGACGTCCATGAGCAAGACGTCCCTTGGATCGCAGCATATGTTGCTCCAAAGCCTGTATGTACCTGTCAGCATTATGGTGCCTTCAAATATGTTCAAGTTACCCATGCCATGGGCACAAACACACCCACATACCATCACAGATGCTGACTTTTGACCTTTGCTCTGATAACAGTCTGGATGGTGCTTTTCCTCCTTGGCCCAGAGGACACGTCCACGGTGTCCAAAAACAGTCTGAAAAGTGGACTCATCAGACCACAGCAGACTTTTCCGCTTTGCCTCAGTCCATCTCAGATGGTCTTCCAGAGAAGTCTGCGGTGTCTCTTGGTGTTGATGTATGGCTTTGGCTTTGGGGGTGGGACTTATTAAATGTGCGGTGCTTTGAATTTGATTTTGTGGAAAGTTTCATTCATTTTTTTCTGGTCACAGTTGTTTTTCACTAGATACATATTCTTAATTTTTCCAAGAGGTTTTCTACTTTTCTTAAAAGAGCCCCCCTTGTGTATTTTAACACTAACTTAAAAAAAGGTTAAGTGTTACAATCCCGTCCTTGCCTTTTAGGGATGCTCCTTTTGTACCCAGTCATGACACTCACCTGCTTTCCATTAACCTGTTCTCATCAAACTCTACAGCTGGTTTAAAATCTTCTGTAGATCAAGAAATCAGTATGCTTCCAAATAAAGTTGACCTCATAAAGATCTGTAGCAGGTTCACCAAGATATTGTAAACAGACTGAGATGCCAGCACCCCATGGAGTTGCCAGGTTTAAAGAGAGTGTGTCTATAGTTTGTATTCATGTGAGAGAGAACCCACACATGCACTGGGAGAACACAAACTCCACGCAGAAAGGCTCTGACTGACATGGGATTTGACTCTGCAACCTTCTTGCTGTGAGGCACATGTACTACCTGCCTCTACCTCTTATATTTGAGTTTAAATGTATAAATGTTCAGAAAAAAAACTCCTTTTCAAAAGCGCTTTATTTGTTCGTTTTCTGAAATTTTACAACTAATTGTAAACTGAGAATATTTTACATATTAAACCTTCTGACAATGATACAAAATGGAGGTGGCTGCCCAACTCTTTTTAGACAAATGCTTATACTTTCTTTTAAACAGACAAGTAAGGTTTTTAGCTCATACCTTTACATGTTTTGACGGAGCTCTCCCGCCTTCATCAGAAGTGTCATCAGATGGTAGTGTGACGTGTCTTTTTTCAGCTGATCTTACGGAGGCGTGGTCGACCTGTCAGATTTGACAGGTCGACCACGCCTCCTGCTGTCCGGTCGCTCCTCCAGGATGGCGCTCCAGGTGTGAGTCAGCATATATGCCCCCTCGTCCCGATTCATCATCCTGTGGGCACGCTTCCTGATTTCGATTGCTTCCCTAATCTAGCGTTGATGATGTCTCACCGTGCAGATGATTTTGGCATTATCCCAGTCCATGATGTGATTTTCCCTCTTACAATGATCTGTGATGTCTGATTTTGCGTTTTCTTGTAAAGCTTTGTCTTTTGTTACTCGTGTCTGTCTTTTTTCCGTTTCACATTCTTTTTGGTGTTCTTTTTTTCTTGTGTGAAAACTTCTGCCCGTCTCTCTGATGTATATTTTTCTGCAAGAGTGGCATGGGATTTCGTATATGAAGTTGCATTTCTTATCCTGCTCTATTTTATCTTTTGGGTGTACAATTAATTGTCTCAATTTTGTGTGTGGTTTTACCAGGGTGCTTATATTGCATTTTTTTCATTGCTCTTTGTATTTTTTCTGTGACCCCCCTAATGTATGGTAATGTGAATGCCCCTCTGTCAAATCTGTCAAATCTGACAGGTTGATCACGCCTCCGTAAGATCAGCTGAAAAAAGACACGTCACACTACCGTCTGATGACACTTCTGACGAAGGCGGAAGAGCTCCGTCGAAACATGTAAAGGTATGAGCCATAAAACCTTACTTGTCTGTTTAAAAGAAAGTATAAGCATATTATCAACGTGGACATAATGAATTTTCTCGGACTACTCTGTTTTAGACAAACATGTGAATCAAATTTTGACAACCTCAACGCTGAGAAAGCTCCACAGCCTCCCTGAGACCATGGGGGCTTTGGACCCTGGGTTGCAAGAGCATGTTCACGACTGCCTGCGCTCTAAAATCCTTCTAGTTTTCACTCACTGAATATCCCTGATCCAGCTGTATTCTCTCTCTGTCTGAGATGCTCAGGTGGAACTTCTGTGACCTTTGGCCACCTTTTCCAAGTGGACCCAGTCTGCTCTGTGGTGACTGGTCTGCTCTGCTGGCCCGAGCAACGAGATAAACTGCTGAAGAAACAGTGGTAGGACATCTCACTGGTTGGTCTATCTGGGGGGAATGAGACATTTTAGGCAGCTACTGGCACCTTAAAAAGTGGGAGAGGAAGAAATCCTGCTACTTCAGACCTTTTGTTGTGTGCATAGAAGTGCCCTACACAGTGGTCCACAACCATTTTGTATCAGAGTCCAGTTTTATGTAATGCAGGTGCAAAGTCTCAGTGAGAGTTACAGAAATCGCCTGATAGCAGTGATTGCCTCGAAAGATTGTGTAACACAATATGAAGTTAAGTGTAGCATCGTTTTTGCCCAGGCCAGTTTAATTAGTTTTTTTTTTAAGATTATTCTGTTGAACCACAATTCAAAAGCAATGTCTGATTTTCATTTGATTATATTCAGTAAATTTTTATTTATTATCACTTTTGTCAGTTTCAAGTTATTTCAGTGACCATTGTGGGTTTTTCTTTCTTTAAGGATACCAACAATTTTGTCCACGTGTGTATTTTTACAGCTACATCCAAAGTGCAGGTGGAAGGGTTCATGAGCATAAGACTTAACTACAGCGATGTTACAGTCATCCTTTCAAAATAAGCACCTCCATTATTCAACAAAAAGTAATTAAATGAATTAGTTTTTGTTTCTCTATGGCCCCGTGCCAGTCTGTGGCCTGATAGTTTGGTACCTCTGCTCTATCACGTGAAGGATGCATGCAACAGTAGAGGATAGAACAACTGCTTTCTACCTCTTTTAAAGTGTGAAGAGAGCTACAAAATCACAATGTCTGCTAAATAACTAATATTCTGACCTTTTCTGCAAATTTTTGCCAGATTATGGAGGCAGAAACATGCACTAGGAAAAGAAACAAATGACTCATAGTGCAATGTCCTTGGGAAACATTCACTTGTACTAAAAGAATTTTTGGCAGGTAGTGCCCATACTTTGACTCTCAGAGCACACCAGAGGGAAAACAGGGGTAGTTTAATCATAAAATATGATCCAGCTTTAGCATCATGTGTAAATAAAGTTATATGAAACAAATGAAGCTTCAGACAGGAGACATAACAACATTAGAGTCTCTGCCAGCTCTGAGGATGAAGTATGACCTGCAGCTTTTACTTGATCAAATCAAAGATGTTTTTGTAATGACTGAGCAGAAAATTTAGTTATTTGGATCGACATATTTGGCATACTGGGTGACTTATAAATATTATGAATTAATTTGAGTGAATCAGTTTTAACTCCTCAAACTTTGCTCACTTTCGTGTTGCTCTCCTCCATGATGTATTTATCCTGCATGTCATTTACAGAGACGCCTTCAGACACTGGAGCAGACCTCCATCATTCTAATGTGATTGCTGCTGTCACTTTTATTCCTTGCCATGTAGCTGCACATACACATGGCCGGCGGGTGCTGCCCTGCGTCAGTCTGCATGATTAGCTGTGCATTAAATAGGTAATTTATGTATGAGGGCACTTCTTATGACCTAAGCCTTTTACCACAGATTGCTGTGCCACATCTCATTTATTGTGAGCGGCCGGCGGCGGAGTCCCCTCAGAGCACAGAGAAATCAGAGCTCATACACGATGACTGCGGTGCTCCAACAAATGAAGATGTAATGAAGAATGTAGCAGAGAGAAAACACAGACATAGTGGAAACAATAAGTGACATTTGCTCCTGCAAGCCCTCTCCATCTGTTCTGAGAGTGTAAAGACATAATGAAAAATACAATTTCAATTTAAGATCCATTTCTCATTTCACCACAGTCACGTTTGAGATGTGAGGAATTAAGTTATAGCTGCAGAGACATTGAGTTGGACAGAGTCTTTAAGATATGCTAATGAGTATTTCTTTAGAGAAAAGAAAACCAGATTTAGAGGAGACTGTTTCAAAGCAAAGGATGTCAGTTCTGCCATTTGGGGAGGGGCTCCAAACCAAAGCAGTGAGTAAAATGGACTTTAAGGGTACTGGAATAATATAAATGTAGCTTAAAATGGCTGCTAAGAATCACAAAATTACAATCCTGCACATTTATATGAGCTGGAGTCAAAGAACAAAGTCCACTTCAGTGACAGAAACCCACTCTGCCACACTGAAAACAGGCGCTTAATGGGATAGTTATGTTTTTTTGAAGTGGGTTTGTGTGAGGTACATAGCGTGAGCCTGAACGTATGCCACAGTGTCACAGCTCAGTTCTCTTTTGGTTCAGAAATGTCAGGACAGATGCTAATGGTCTCATACCCAATGCACAATTAAAATACCTTTGTGAGAAAACAATCCACTAAAACAGTGTTGGGTCATAACACCCTACCAGCAGTTTGTTTACATCAGCTTAATTTTCCACTACCAAGCCGCTTTGATTAGACACTATTTAGAGACACGGCACAGCCTAGGTGTCCTTCCACCAGCAGAGTCGACTAGTTTGCTTCACAAGAGGAAACAGCCGCTACCAAAACGTCTGTGTAGATTCTCATTCATCCAGGTCATGGTCATTCTGAAGATTCAAAAGCAAGGCAACTGGACTGTGTAGAGTTTGTTGGGAAGACGTTTCACTTCTCATCCAAGAAGCTTCTTCAGTTCCAAATGGCTGGTGCTGGAAGCAGATATTTATATTGTTTTTTTTTCCTCTAGCAAGATAAATATCTGCTTCCAGCACCAGCCATTTGGAACTGAAGAAGCTTCTTGGATGAGAAGTGAAACGTCTTCCCAACAAACTCAACAGTCCAGTTGCCTTGCTTTCGAATCTTCAGAAAGCAATACAGAATAAACTGAATACTTGTATGAAGCTGAGTTCACAGGAGAAACTTCTGTAGATGGAGAGTCAACAGGTCTGAACTGAAAATGGAGGAATCTGCTCTGTGAACTGGAGGACCGGAGAAACACACGGTACCTGTTGATTCAGGTGGATAAACTGTGAGCTCATGTCGTCAAACTGGATGGAATAAGAGAACTAAAAAGAAATCACCTCAGGATGTTTCAGGGTGTTCAGGATCACAGAAGACAATCAGCTTAAATACATTCATCTGCAGTGAGCAGCTCTCATCACACAGAGTCTTGTTGATTTAATGAACATTTATAATCGTATGGACCTGACTCACTGTTTTACAAACGCAAGGACAAAACAGAGGAGCTGAAGGAAAGTTTATCTTCAGAGTAAGTATTCAGCTCATACTGATTGTTTATTTAGTTGTTTATGTATTTATCTATTTATTTATTTATTTATTATTATTATTAGTAGTAGTATTATTATCAATGCATCTATTTATTTATTCATCATTTTTTATCGCTAGGAAGGACTGTAGAAAGATAGAGACATAGGCAGAGACAAAGGGACTAAAATGACAATCCATGATTACAACAAATTTATTGATATTTTATATATCATATATATATACATATATTTATGTATATATATATGATATATATATATATATATATATATATATATATATACATATATGTATATATATATATATATATATATATATATATATATATATATATATATATATATACACACACAGATATATATATTAAGATAATAGAATTATTTAGACATTTAAGTGTAAAAAGTTTAACATACTGTACCTTGAACCTGCAGAATGGATATGAAGAGCCACATAAAAACAAAGCAGACTTCACCAAGAGGCAAACTCTAACGTCATATAAGGACTCTGAAATATGAAGAAAAATAACACACAGAGACGACTTCTCTCTGCATCCCTCCCTGAAAATAATATTCATGAATCTGAAAGGTCAGCAGGTCTCTGTGGACAACATTTTGATGGATTCCTTCCTCTCTCTCTCAGCAGCACTTTTGCACTTTTTAAAGTTTATCTCTCGCTCTTTCAGGGACACAATAACGGAGGAAGTTTTCTGCAGGGAAAAGTCACATGAACACTGCAGGGCAATCATCTGAAGCCGCCCAATGTGAGAGACGAGGGCACAGGAAACTATTTTGAAGAAGAGTTGAGGTGAAAGTTAGATGTATATTGAAATACTTGTGAGACCAAAACAATAGTTGATCAAATGTTAGGGCCACATCAAGAGTTACCTCAGCTAGAGACACAATCATAATGTCTTTAAAAGAAATCAAGTTTTCTTTTCTGACATTTAATTAGCTCTGGTTCATATTATTATTATGAGGACTGCTTAAGAATATAATTTTAAAATACTAGTTGTCACATAGGGAGTGCCCTGATCCAGCTGTATGCTCTCTCTGCCAGGGAAGATCTATTGGAGCTCCTTCCCTTTTAAATGCCCTGTCCACTCTCATTAGTTGACTGGTCTTCTGTTATGATCTGGTCGTAGTTTTGCTTCGTACCGTGTTTCTTTATTTTGTTTGGCGCCCTCGCTGTGACTGAATGTGTGCGTCAGAGTGATGGTTTAATGAGGTGTGCCAACCTTGCCTCCTATTGGACTGAGTTCATCGTCCCATCTCCTGTGATTGGCTGTGGAGGAGGGAAGGTCCAATTTGAATGGCTCACTGACATCACCAACGAGAGGAGGGAATCCCCAAGCTCCAACCGTGCTTCAACCAGCCACATCAGCTTAACTGTTAGAGAGCGTGTACTTGTTGTTTCAGTGGTTTAATAGATGGTAAAGTAGAGGTGAATTGGCCACCTTGAGGCACACTCAGTTGTTTTGTTTTGTTGTTGTAAATATTAAACTTGTGAATAAATTGTACCAATACCTCAGTTAAACTCCAGACTGACTCCAGTAGCTGCTTGGGACTCGGTGGATTTGGGAAAACTCTTGTTATGTCTTGGCTTCCCCTCGACAGGTTATATCATCTGCTCTGTGGTGATTGCTCAGTTTAGCACCATTTTGCAAACAGCTCTATTCATAGTGTCCGCTCTGCACAGAGATTGTTACCCCAAGTGAAAGGATTCCAACAAAAAAATAGACGGATGCCACACCAAAAGGTCTCTTTGGGAGGGGAAAGGGGAATGAACTGTTTCAAGCAGCTACTGGTGCTGTAAACAGGGGGAGTGGGAGATGTTCTGATACTGCAGACTTTTGGTCTTGAGTATGAAGTACTTTAACACAGGTCCTCAACCACAGGGCCTCGGATCAGTGCCAGGACATAGAATATTTGGTAGTGAGTCGTAAAGAAACAAAAAATATTGTTTTAATGACCTGTTAAATAACAAAAAACCTACTGTGCTGAAAACAATGACTGGATCCTCACATATCCGCCCGTGTAGCTTGACAGTGTGCTTCACACACAGACCCTCTGACTCTGTCACCGCTGTCATGATTGTAAAGTACAACATGACCTGCGCTCATGGTAAACCTTGTGCTCATGCAAACTTCCACCTGTACATGAACATAGTTCATATATATTTAAACAGCATGATATGTATAACTGGAGGACAGTCAAGGCACACGAGAGAGCTCAACTTCCTGATATGGAAAGTTCAATTCAGAAGTACAGACGAAGTCACTTTAATTTTCACCTCCCACCTAAATGCAAGCTGAGTTCCAGCCGACCTTCAGCCCCTGGGAGCCAAAACAAAGTCTCAAAATTTTACATGCTAAGCAAAATTTTCATTTATATTATCCTATAAAATTTGGGGGTAAGGGTTACATGATTATCACTTCATTGCGGGGTTCTCATCACAACTGTTAGGGTGGGCAGGTTTGAGCACTTTCCTGTCATGGACCAGCCAAGAATCTGCCAAGGATGTTGGGGAAAATTTAAGTGGCTTCATCTGTAAGAACTAATAAAATACCAGTCAATAATCAATGAAAATATCAGATCAACTCTGACTGATAGCTGATTGACGAAACACACCCCTTCTAATCTGTTTCTCGAGCCTTTTCCTTTGCACTCAAAAGGTGCAGGAGTTTATTAATTACTGTGTCAACAGGTGCCAACTCAATCAGCTGATAAAAACAGATTGAGTCCTTATATCTGATAAACTTAGTTTATTAACACTGCACCAACATCTTAATGGATTTATCAGGCAGAAATAACAGTTTTCAGGACATTGATTGTCATATGATATTATTAATTTATTGGAATATTGAGGATAATTCATGCTAAGGCGGCTTTTAACAGCTCTCCATAAAAAAACAGTCAAATAATTCACAGTGAAGGTTCATACAGATGTGTTACTGAGATTTTTACAAATAACAGACCACTGATGATCCACTGATGAACATCTCATCCCTGCACATTGGAGCACTACTGTATGTTTCTACGAGACAGCGTCAGTCAGTGAATAGTCTGCTCCTGTCTGATCTGCTCTCAGATAAACTAACAAACATCAGAACAGATAATAATACAAAGATTTTTCTCTTTCTCTTCTGTTCTTTGCTCTATGGCTCAATCCATTGACTCTGTGCCATTTTATTTCTGTTCTGCAGAAATCTCTAATCAGCGGAGGTTGGCAGGAAAGAACGGCCCCCTTTAGGTTCATAGGAAATAAAACATACCCATAATTTCTTTAATAAGGCTCACTGAAGGTGAGCTGCTGTAGCATCAGGTTCAGTATTATGGGCTGGGACAGAGGGGGGATCTCAGGAAGCTGACTGAACCAGAGCAGTGATGAGCCGCAAATGCCCGAGGTCAGAGGTCATCATTGGTGCTTGGTCTTAGTAAAGTCCTGGCTGTTTACAAACTTCTCCAGAATTGAGCAGCACATTTTTGGTTTATTGTTGTTTGTTGACCCTCATCATGTCTGCCTTAAACTCTCACACCACAGAAGCACTTTGGTTAATCAGATGATTGGACTCATTTATTCATTCGTTTTCTATACCGCTTGTCTCTTTCGGGGTCGCAGAGTTGCTGAAGCAGATCTCAGCTGTCATTGGGTGAGAGGCGGGGTACACCCTGAACCGGTCGCCAGCCAATCACAGGGCCATGATTGGACTCATAATTTATGAAATCATCTTAATCTGCAGAAATAAAAGTCTCTGTCTCTCTCGGTGACGTCTCTCTGGTGTGGAGGCTGCAGCAGGAGGAGGTGTCAGCTGTCTGCAGTGACGCAGTGCCTGAGGCTTTTACGTTCATCTGTTACTGATTGTCAGAGTTTTCTTTATTAACAAAAGAGTAAATGCATTTATAAAAGTTATTTTCCAGACTAGGCTAGGGCCACAAATGATCAACGGTGGGTCAGCTTGGCCAGAAGGCCACTATTTGCAGACTCCTGATCTAAACCATCAACTTATTGCACTTAACTTTAAACATTACATTGTAAGATTTTTTTCAAACAGCTTTGTTTTCCAGGCAGTGATCCACCCTTCAATCGAAGAAGGAACATATTATTACAGAGGACACATTTCTGAGTGAGTGTGCGTGCTCGACTGTGTGTGTGTTGTTACGACTCAGTTAAGTGATGGGGAAGGACCTGGCTGGAAGGCGGCCAGCTCTCAGTCGATTGTATAGATAAAACTGATGTGTAGAAAATGAGAGCTGCAGTTGATTGGTCCGAGCGGGCCCCGACCATAAAAGGAGAAATGAAGACTAATGGGCATATGATTGGCCGGGGAGATGGGACACAAATGAGAGGCCGTGTGGAGGGTGGCGGCCTGGACAATGACTAATGACGACTCCATCCCACAATCAGGACATCCACCCACCGAGAGGATCATTGGCCTTTTGGTCTGGATGGCAGCCTCATCGACCGCACCGCCTGCAGTATCACAGACACACACAGGCGGGCACAGCATCAAGGAGACACACACACACACACACACACACACACACACACACGTTTCATTTCAATAATGTCTTCTACATGAGCCGATTTGTCACTGGTTAGAGTCATTGTTAACATCATTATCAGATAAATGAGCCTGTCCTCCTCTACTCTGTCATCACTAAGCGACATTAAACCATCACACTGAACAATTAGATCATCAGTGAGCACAAGTTCATGAAGTCACAGTCATGATTAGTAAATTATGAAGCAGAGGGCGACACAGGGCTGCTTAAACAAAAGTGGATTATCAAACAGCAGTCATCTCCATCTGGGTAAGTGGCTTTATGAACTTATTATCAACATCTGTGAAAGTTACGTCTCAGAAAATGGTCTTAGTTTAGGTAAAGAGGGGTGGGAGGAGTTCACATGCAGTATATGGTACTAAAACAAGGGAACAGTCTCTATGATAGTTTTAGTAAAGTACAAGTAATAGTACAGCTTTTTAAGAAAGTACTGCATTTAAAATGTATTTACAGTGCTGAGTGATAATAGAGGGTCACAGCCAAGGTCACATACTTATTTTGTTCACATATGAAATAATGCAGCATATAAATACAAACCCCAATTCCAATGAAGTTTGGACATTGTTCAAAATAAAAACAGAATTTGCGAATCCTTTTTGACATTCAACTGAATTCAATTGAATACACTACAAAGACAGGAAATTTAATGTGAAGAAAGCTAGGACAGAGGCAACAAAAGACTGGAAAAGCTGAGGAACCCTCAAAAAAAAAAAGTGTTTGGATCTTTCCACAGGTGAACGTGTTCATCGGAGAGAGGTCTCTGTTAAGACTTTCACTTTACTGAGTAAAAAAATACTTGGATTTAATGGGTCTAAATAATTTGATGTATAATAATTAAAATGGGAATTTGTGGTGTCTTTAAGTTCATTAAATGTTCAGATTTTTCTATTTGTCTGTGAATGGGTGTAACATTAATTACGACTCAGCTGCATCTGGAAAACTGTACTTGTGACGGCGGGCTACCATTCCACTCAGACCATCATCAGGAGCACACAGCTGTTGGTATGTAGACACTGCTAATTGCTAACAGAAGCCTGCTAATGCTGTGTAAATCATTCATACATTAGTGAGCTTAATGTTTTTCACTACGTGTCTGTGCTAATTGCAACTACTCATTTTGATCACGGATCATCTACAACCCGCGTGTTGTGGGCGCTTGGCAACCCGGACGCTGTGTAGCATTCTGCTACTGACGTTAGCCATAAGGGTAACGCTGGTTGGTTTGAGCTCTGGAGATTTGGTTGTTAATCCATTACATAGTGTTGCATTGTGTTGTATTATATGCTTGCTCTCTTTCCACAACAACGCTAAGCTTTCTGGGTAATGTTGTCAAACAATAATTCTGAACCAGCTTTCAAACCATTATAAATGATGGTACAGGCTTTTTTTCGTTATTTTGGGCAATCATTTTAAAGAATATATTGTAACTGTTTACTTATTTTATTATGTTTCAGGTATATGAAGCAGAGACCTGCGGTCATTTTGGTTTAAATAAATATAAAACAATGAATGACAAACATGAGTCATATCACTGCATGCTTCCTGATAAGCCTTTTCAGAGGGCTTGACAGTTAAAGAGCCGAACACTGTCTGAGGGGCGATGCAGAAAACCAACATTGAATGGCCATGACCTTTTATCCCTTACTGTATTAAAAAAAACAATAATGCTACCATGTGGGCTCAGGAACACTTTAAAAAACCATTGTAACTTAAGTTGTCTCTACATCTACAAATGCAAGTTTAAACTCGATCATGCAAAGCCAAAGCCATATTTCAACAACACCCAGAAACATTGCTGTCTTCCCTGGGCATCAATAGACAAGGGGAATCTCTGCACATTAGAACAAGGCTTTAAACCAACACTGAATGCCCATGACCTTCAATTCCTTAGGTGGTACTGCATTAAAAATCTGTAAAGGATATTATCACGTTTTCACAGGAACTCTTTGGAAAACCTTTGTAAGTCAACACAGTTCATCGCTACATCTACAAGTGCTAAGAACTCTACCATGCAAAGATAAAGCCATATACCAACAACACCCAGAAACGCCGCCATCTTCTCTGCTTCTCTGGACCCAAGCTCCTCTGAGATGGACTGAGGCAAAGTGGAAAAGTCTGCTGGGGTCGGAGTATACATTCCAAATTGTTATTTGGTAATCATGGACCTGGTGTCCTCCAGGCTAAAGAGGAAAAGAACCATCCACACTGTTGCCAGCAAAAAGCCAGCATGTGTGATGGTGTGCGGCTGTGCTCGTGCCCTTGGCATGGGTAACTCGCACATCTTTGAAGGCACCATAAAAGCTGAAAGGGAACACACAGGTTTTGGAGCAACACATGCTGCCATCCAAGCAATGTATCTGCTTATTTCATCAAGGCAATGTCAAACAACATTCTCCATGTGTTACAGCAGCAATGCTTTACAGTGAAGGACTGAAGGTACTAGACTGACCTGCCTGTAGCCCAGATCTGTGTCCCACTGAAAATGTGTGGAGCATTATGAAGCACAAAATACAACAACTGAGGCCTTGGACTGATGAGCACCTGATGTTTTACATCCAGAAGGAATGGGGCTTCAACTGCTAGTGTCTTCAGTCCCTAAATGATTGAATGTTGTTGAAAGGGAAGGTGATGTAACAGTGCTAAACAGTGGAATGAGTTTCATTTCAAAATGAGGGAATGTTAGCAAAAAACAATTAAATTTATCAGTTTGAACACTAAATGTCTTGTCTCTATAGTTTATTCAATTGAATATAGATAAAGGATTTGCAAATCATTGTATTGGGTTTAGATTTAGGTTTTCCTTAATGTCCCAGCTTCATTGGAATTGGGGTTTGTATGAATGTTCTTGAGGTTGTCATTAAAAATGTCGTGGTAAGTGTACCTCAGCAGAAAGTGATGGCTTAAGTAGCTATTGATTATTGCCTAAAATCATGAAATATCTGAGATGCCTGGGTGGAATATTTCAACACCAAACTGCACAAAAAAGCACATTAGCATGATTTTTTTGTTGGATGCCCAGGTGACATGTTTGAAATCGCTTAGAGGCACAGAGAGAAAAAAAAATCTAAATGATCACCATTTCAGTGATGAACATAATAACACACATTTAGCTGTCACGTTGCCACAAACAGAGCACAAAACAATATGCCACTGCAGACATCTGACTGTTTTTCAGAGCCTGAAAACTCTTCCTGTTTACTAAAAGCACAAAGTGAGAGACAGCACTCTTTGTTCAGACCCTCCGCTCTCACCCTGTCACGTTTAACAGCCTGTTTTTATTCAATGCTCCAGCCCTCAAAGAGAGACATCTGAATGTGCAAACCTTGTAATGCTTTCTGATTAATTGGCTGGGCTTCTCCGGCACTTTGGCCTGATAGCAGCAGTGGGAGCTCAGTAATGGCAATGTCATTTTCATGCTACTTTAAGTGGGCCTTTATTATAGGAAATAAAGTGGCTGGTGCAGCTATAAAGTGGCTGAGTGAGGGGAAAGGCATTCAGCTCTTATATTTCTGCTCCACATGGATCAGGGTCGGACACATTTGTTCTCCAGTTGTCAATGGAAATGACGTCTGCAGGGCCAGCGGTGGGCACACACTGTTCAGCTCTAGTAAATAATGATGTGAGAGGGCTGAGCGACTCCATTCAAAGACTTTTTAATGGAGGGAATGAGTGGATAACTTCACACTCCTCAAAGTTGTAACACCCTTCCTTTCCAATCAAAAATATTAATGATGCTGCTAAAAAAAAAGCAGTTTGCAACTAGAAAGCACTCAGAAACCTCTGCCAAGGTGGCTCACATATTGCTGTTACATCTATACGCAATAGTTCATGATAAAGTTACCATCATAATTTGATTCATGACCCTGAAAACCCACACCTAGCACTCAGAATCATGTTGATATCATTATTAGTTAGACAGTTATTGAGCAAAAACATTCGTTCACTAATTTCAGGTATCAGGACCACCACCAAAATCTAATCATTTTTAAATTAACCATTAACCATTAACATCTCCTGAAAATTTCAGTAAATCTGTCCAGTAGTTTTTTTGTAATCTTGATCTACTCAGCTCTACTCGTTGGTACATATAATGGATGTCAGGCCTCTTTTTTCCCCTCAAAAGAACAGTGACTGAAGCATTTTAAAAAGGTGATGGGCACGCAAAAGGCTGGAGAAAGATGTCAGTTGAGGCCTGACAGAGGCAGAGCATATCTTGGCAGCTTCAACGGTGGTGCTCATAATCACGTCATTTCTCATAATCACTTGTTGTGTCAGATGACCCAGAAAGCAAGAGGCCCAGTGAGATATACCTGAACAACTTCATTTATCAGCTCCTGGTCCAGGCACAGAGACTGCACTTTGCTTCACTTGCATAATGTTTTGCGGAGGAGGGAGACTCTCGTCTACAGACTTGGCCTGAATTTTGGGACAGGAAGAATGTGGTGGAAGCTCTAACGGTGGTGAGAGGCATTTGCAATTTTAATATGAAGAAACTTGGGACCAGAGAGCAGACGGAGGCTAAATTGTGTTTATTTGTTTTACTTTGTGTTGGCATACAGTCTGGTTTTACACACTGTTGCATTTGTGATTTTGAATGAATAAATGAATGAGTCTGATGGTGGTGACTTAAAGCACGATGTCTGCTGAAAGCCCACGGCGCTTATGCTGATTCGATTTGGTTCTTTTTCAATTCATGCAGACCCCAGTGTTGTTGACAGAAGGCAGCTGGACACAGTTTTTGTGATACATTAACAAAGAGATATTTATTCATTAATTTTATTTATTTATTTCAGGGGGGGCAGTGCAAGTTCATGTACATCAACATACAGGAAGGGTAAGCAAGTCAGATTACAGCCATTGGCTTCTTTCCATTAGCTGTCCCCTGTTCTGTTACAGAAACTCCACATTTTAAAAAAGTACAATGTATATTCTTAAGTATATTGCACATTCTCTTACTGAAATTGCACATTTTATGAAGTGTAATGGATATTCTCTGGAGTCTATTGCATGTTTTTCTATGTATATTGCACATTCTCCCCGTCTATGGCACATTTTCTGAGTATACTGCACATTTTCTAGGTACATTGAACATTCTCTTAAGTATGTTGCACATTTTATTACTGAAATTGTGCATTTTTTAAAGTGATGGAAAACTGATGGATATTCTCTTGAGCCTTTTGCACATTTTTCTGTGTATATTCCACATTCTCTTATATCTATTGTACATTTTTATATGTATATTCCACATTTCTGTCTGTCTATTGCACATTCTCTGAAGTCTATTGCACATTTTTCTAGGTATACTGCGTATTCTCCTCTGTCTGTTGCACATTTTCAAAGTACACTGCACATTGTCTTAAGTCTATTGCACATTCTCTCACTATATTACACATATTCTCGCTGTATTGCACTTTCTTTTAAGTATACAACCCTTCTTTGCAAGTTTTCTCACAGCAAGTTAATGGCCTAAAGAAACTGCAGTTTGTTTCCAGTCCTCTTGTCCCTGAACACAACTCTGATGAAACACCAGCGTCAGACGCAGCTACTATGGTCACACTTTTGACCTGGTTCTCACACCTGAGATTCCTGCTGCTACCTTCATCATCATCCACACTTCTGCATCTGCAGGACATCTTGTAGTCCCTCATCACCTGTGGACAAAGTGGCTCAGTGAGGGGCCAGAGTCTGGACAAAGCTACCTACTAAAGAGCTGTTTTGACCACAGTGAGTGTGTAATTGGTGTTGGACTGCTGCGTCCTATTCATCAGTGCTGTCAGCAGCTTCAACAGTTGGTCTTGTTGTTGCCAGATCACAGTGTCAACAAATCAGTGGTTTTATTCTCCTTGTGTCCAGTTACTTGCCCACAGAGTCAGAAAGACCAGTGTGCCTGCTGTGGATCATGTTTTAGCAGGTTTGTGCTGTTTGCACACCACCATCTTAGCCTGCCTGACGTTGAAGCATGTTAGAGCCGCCATCTTGTCTTGCTTTTTTTTTTTGTCTTACTCTTTATGTCTCTGTCACACACACAGCTTTGTTTATTTGCTTTGTATTGTTTGTTTACGTATTAGTTTAGTTCATGGTTGTTATGTGTTTAAGTGTCATTGAATTAAATTGATGTTGCTTTGTTGAATAAATCCTATTTTCAAAGGCTGGTTGCAGACAAACTCAAGAACTACAAAAACCCGACTGCAAGCATTACTGATCAATTTTTAAAAAACAATATCACATACCAGCTACAGCCATGAGCACCAAACTTTATTTGATTTAGAGGAAATTCTCAATTATAATGAGATGATTTATGCTAGAAATGTGATAGCTGCCTCTTAGTCAAACCTAGCCTGTTTATGACTTTTTGAGAAAATGTGTTTCTCTGTAAAGAAAGGTGCAGAAATGAAAAATGGGGAAGTGACTTAGCATGGGATTTGAAAATAGTCTTAAGATAAATATGTGGAATGATAATGAGTTTTAAGCTTTTGATCCAAAATAGAAAAATGTATCTGATGTTGCCTGGTTTTGAATTTAAAGCATGCTGTGTGCTTAAAAGAATGGTTGCTAACAAACTGCTAATAATATCTACAGAAATGGCTGTGGACCCTGATGCAAGTGTTTATAGTAGTTTTTTTTATAAACAGTAACAGTGACAGTGCCCCATAGCCACTGCCAGGGGGACCAACTTGATCAGGTCATTTAATTGAAAGGAAATTCTCAAACAAGAGGGCACAACAGGACATTATCTCTTGAAAATTTTCAAATGCCTCTAAGTTGAACCACCTTGTTTTACTTTTTTTTACTCTTGCTGATTAAATTTAAGTTTTAAAATGAAATTAATGAAATGTAGGTTTGTGTGTGATTAACGAAAGGTGTAGGTTTTCCACAAGCTTCCATGGTGGTCAACATAAATATGTCACCCCTGCACCATTTTATTACTGTTAGCAATGAATATTACATATATTATTACCTCCGCCAAGTAGGTTATGTTTTCGCCGGGGTCTGTCTGTTTGTTTGTTTGTCTGTCTGTTAGCAAGATTACGCAAAAACTACTGGATGGATTTACATAAAAATTTTACCAGAGGTGTGGTTTTGTCCAAGGAAGAATCTGTTACATTTTGGTGCTGATCTGATCCAGATTGACGTCACAAAAAAACATTGAAATTTATAGTGGCAAATCCCATTCATTTTTGGCATTATGGGAATTGTTTATTTGCAAACTGACGTCTAGTCATTCAAGCCTATGTCACTACATTTCCCAGCTTCCCTTGAAATGCCAGGGGAGGAGTTCTCCACGCTGCTCCGTCTGCTGTCCCTACCACTCTGTCTCCAGCATTGTCCCACTCACAGCATCATCCGATTGGTTACACGCTCTGGTTACACACAGAGCCACGGCATGGCAAACAACCAATCAGAAGTGAAGGCTGTGCGTGCAGTTCTGCTCACAGACACAGCGGAGAGGAGGAAGCTTTGCTGATGGAGAAAGCCCAGCGCTGTTCCTGGAGCCTTGGTTTCTAAGGTAAATTAAGGCAGCAGACTCTCCTGAAATTGTAATAAACATCCCAGTCCTCCACAACTCACAACTACTAGTAACATCACTGTGAGCCCATTAACGTTATAGGAGCAAACGCAGCAGCTCTGCTTGCTCACAGTCCCTCCAGACGTGCCTCTTAATCACTAGAAACAAGGTTGCTGACACTGTCGATACAGAAATAGTCCGTCATAGCAGAAGTCTGTGTGTGTGAATGTAAAAATCTAACCCCCAAACTCCACATAGAGTGAGCGCCCTGTGCACCGAAGCGCCGTGGTTTTGCTCCGACCGACAGGCAGGCAACATCGCTCACTGAAAGCACCGTGGCACGCACAACACCAACATCTGTACAAGCAGAAGAAAATTGGTTCAGTTAACAAGTTTCAAGAACCACTACTAACTAGGTCACTCTGTTGGATAATATTTATATCAACAATCATCACACTTCTTGCAGATTGATATTTTTCATTCCACAATTGTGTATAAAATAAATATAGGACTATAATGTTGGGTGGAAATCACAGTTTATGGGTGGAACTGAGCTGCTTCCTTGGTGGAGGTTTGCGCTCTCGGAGTGCTTTTCTAGTTATAATTAGCCCACAAATATCATGGAATAAATAACTGACTGAATTCTGAGCCCATGTTCAACACAGTGTGTGTTTAATATTGTTTTTCCTGTAAAGGTTTTGAAATTTATTTAGAAATATCTGAATTAGTTTTGTGGACATACAATACTGCAATTTGCTTGCTCTGTGTCATGCATGTTCTACAAGATGCTTGTTTTGGCAGATGTATCCATCCAAAGTTGTTATTTTTCATGATATAAACTAGTTTTATTATGATAGTAAAAATTAAACTTTCTTTTGAACTCTGCTCTCAGGGGATTGCAGCAAGTGTAATGAGTTTTCTTTTGGAAAAACTTGACTTAAATTATAAAAGTTAATTATCAAACCAACAACTTCATTAGCAAGCCCATGCAAAACAAGTACACTATTTGATTAATTCAGTATGGTTTTAAAAAAGGGCTACTCCTTACAAGCAAAAATTCTGTAAAGCTTGAAAAACTTCTTACACTTTGCAGGGTTTGTAAAAAGGCTGCAGGTGTAGATAATCTGCTGCCCGTTTGGTAAATCTCACTGTGTTAAATTACATACAAACACAAAGTTGACAGATTGAACAACACCTGGCCTAGATAATAAAAAGACAAAAGCAATAAATTCATTTCCAGCAGAACCACAGCTCTCGCTTTCCAGCAGAGCCCACAGGCCCGGACTTTAATTTACGGAGGACGAGGGACGTGTAGCCTCGCCTTCACAACAATCAAACAGGAGCTTTCATTTCACGACTGCAGATAAAATAAAAATAACAGCAACCACTGCAGTCAGCTCCTCACGGGTTTGATGACAGGCTACTTATATCTCCTTTATTAGGCCCACACCCTCTCAGATGGGTCAGGAGGGAACGCATCCCGCCATGTTTTATTGAGCTGCAGCGTTCGCAGTGAAACGAGCCTGCAGCAAAACCATCCTCTGACACACACACACACACACACACACACACACACACACCGCAGAAATGAATATGCCATTATTCTAGAGATCCTACGAGCTTCACACAGGCTGCAGACGCTCCACTCGTCACCCCGAGCTGATGGATTCATCCCTGAAGACAAACACAAACTGATTGAAAATGAACCAGTTGCATATTAAAATTTGTCTTTATTGGATCATGTGGGGAGAACTTATGAAGAGTTTTGAAGGAAAAATGTGAACTGGGCACAACATGGTGCGATATCAAGATGCTGTCTTCAGATTTGCATAGATGTCTTTTATTATCCAGATATAAAGGGAGAGATTGGTATCTTTAAAGGCAAGTTTCATGATATACTCACCACCTTACAACTACCAGGTTGGACTCCTTTTCCCTCCAGAACTGCTGTAATTCTTCTATCATGGATTGAACTAGGAGCTGGAAGCATTCCTCTGAGATTCAGTCCATATTGACGTGAGAGCACCAAACAGTTCAGATAAGTCAGCTGCATGTCCATGTTTCAAATCCGCCTCATCCCAAAGGTACTCTACTGGAGGCCACTGGAGTGTCATGTTACAGAAACGCCTTCGAGATGATCTAAGATTTATGTCTCTGTGTAAGTTGGTGCAGGGCTCTATGAAAATATTACCTCCACCAAGGAGGTTATGTTTTTGCCAGTGTATGTTTGTCTGTTAGCAAGATTATGCTAAAACTACTGGATGGATTTACATGAAAATTTTACCAGAGGTGTGGTTTGGTCCAAGGAAGAAGCCATTGAATGTTGGTGGTGATCCGCATATTTGTCTGGATGCAAAAACTTTCTAAAAAATGTTCTAAAAATCCCATAAGTTAACATTGGGCTGTATTTAAAAAATATGTCTCTGCCATCACTTCATGGATTTGCATCAAAATTTACAGGATAATATAAATAATATGACTCTTTCACAAATTTCATGTACATTTCATGTGGCTCCGTTCCAGATTGGTGTCACAAAAAAGTTGATAGATGGTTGATGACTTATTTGAAATTTTAATCCTTTATAATCCATTATAAACTATCATACCCAAATGCCTGCACATCAGTGAAATAGGTTCTGATCAGACTGGACGCGTGAAGGACTGACCAACATCTTCAAGGAACTTACCCAAAAAGATTATTCCCCCCAGGATTCCAGTGAAAAAACATAACCTCTTTTTTCTGGTGTACCAGTTCTTTTTGGGATTGCTCTATTTATGCCATATGTTCTTTTATTTACTTTAGCTTGATTTTCTTGAACAAATGGAAGGAGGAAATGTCGGCGGTATGAAGAGTTTCTGGGACTAAACAATAAAAAAGACTATTTAGGGGGGACTGAACTGAACAAATAGCATCCTGTTAGAAAGACTTTTGATTTGTTGCTTGATTTGTCCTCTTTGTATTCATATGTATTGTTTGTTTGTGTAAACTAACACAATGCATGAACACTAGCTGTTTGGGTTTTAATAATAATATTTCAGTCAGTCCCCCATTCTTCACATATTCTGGACAATCACATGCATGCACACACACTTATCAGGCTGCATTTTCAATTTTCTTAATGTGAAAAGAGGGAAGGAGAAAAAACTACAGTCCATGAATCTATTTGAAAGATCTGCATAAGCAGAAAAAAGAGAGGAGGTGAGAGCAGACTGTTTCACTTCATCCAATCCTTGGAGTCTAATGATCAAGGAATTTTATCAGGATCCAGAGCCGTTATTAGCATTATTCGACATTTTCTCTGCAGCATTTGAACATTAAAACATAAAGTGAAATCCCTGTTCCTGGATGTCTTTAAAGACCTGAGGCTTATTTCATTCATTCATATTTCAGATACTCTGATACTACAGAAAAAGTTTTAGAAAAGCTCAGATAGATTATAAAGTTATGCAGCTACTGGTGTCATAAAGGAGGGAAGAGGGAGTCCTGATGCAGTGGACTTTGTGTCTTGTGTACTGAAGTGCTCTATCATTGGAGGGCATTTTAAACACACAATAGGGCAAATAAAACTAAAAAATCATTACAGGTGCTCTAAGAAATAACACCATTGACTGGTGCCTCACCACAGGGATGCTGGTCCTGGTCTAAGGGCCTTTTTGTCTGGAGTTTGGCAGGTAGTCTGGGACCTTCCCACAGACCTGAAACATATTTCAAACAATTATTTGACTATTCCTTCAGCCCCATTCCAGTTCATAATCATTATTGTTGTTAAAGTAGACATTAGCATGATCTCTCTATCTATGGTTGACTATACATCCAAAGTAACTATCTTCAGCACAAGATGAGGTCCCTCTTGAAAACGAGATGCCACATCTCAAGAGGCTTTCCCCCCATAAATTTATACTCAATGGAGACAAATTTACTTGGGATGGATTCATGGTCCGACGTCCATGAGTCTGTCACTATCATAAATTCTTATTTTCAGTCCCTTGTCTCCGCCCACCTCCCTTCCTCCGCCCACACACCAGCATAGTGTTGATGGATGTTCATCTAAGACTGGGATCCACATTCAAGATTTCCTGCTGCTTAACCGAGGTTTTTTCTTGCTACCATGGATTCATGTTGGGTTTTGGATATATATAAATGTATATATGTATATATATATATATATATATATATATATATATATGTATACATATGCATATACTGTATGTGTATCCTTAAAATGAAGAGTTTGTCTTCAGCCTGCTCTCTTTTTAAGTGTCTTGAGATAACACTTGTAATGAAATATTTATACAAATAAAGATTGATTAATTGATTGAGAATGGTTGTCTGTCTCTGTATGTCAGCCCTGTGATTGGCTGGCAACCAGTTCAGGGTGTGACTGGGATATTACTTAGTTTGGTCTCAACAATGATGATGATTACAAAAACAGAGTAATCATCATTGGATGGTCCCGGTGCAGCTTGCTGTGCTTGTTCTGTCCTGTGGATAAAGCCTCATATTTTTGATAAATGGTGAATTGAGCAGTTCAGTGTTGGAGTCACTGATGGAGGTAGTTTGCTGTAGTTTGCACATGGAGCTCCATACTGTGTTTCTGACACCTGCTGAGTCTCACACAGATGAATTTCTTCTTCTGTCTACTCCAGTTCTTAAAGGTGACCCTGTGCATCCACAGAAAAAGAAACATCATCATCACTTGAGTCAAAATCACTCATATTTGGTTCAGCATTAGTTTCCTCTGCAGAGTAAAGCAGCAGATCAGAGAATAAATGAGCACAGGTGGAAGAACGCAGCCGTTTGCTGAATCGTGAAGTAGCGCCAGACACAAAGACTTCCTTGAAGAAAAAAAAAGTGCTCTGAAATTTTTCTCCTACTATAACATTAAACCTGACAGAGTTCTGTGGCGGCAGCACAGAACAGGCAATTCAAGTGCCTCACAGTGTGAAGGTCTCTGGTTCGATCCCCGGGCTGATCAGAGCCTTTCTGTGTGAAGTCTGCATGTTCTTCCCGTCCATGAGTGCGTTCTCTCCAGGCACTCTGGCTTCCTCCACGACCAAAACATATTCGTTGGGTTGATTGGTTACTCCAAATTGCCTTTAGGTATGAGTATGAATATTGTTCATCTCTCTATGTGGCCCTGCTCAAAATGTAGAGCAAATGTAAATGAGGCCAGACATAAACAAGAAACCAGGAAGTCACTCATATTCGGCCAGTAAAATTAAAAGTGATTATTTGATTATTTCACAGATTTAAATGTGATATTTTTGATCATATTGCTCTTCAACTTTCATTCCTATCATATCAATTATTAGTTAATTTCCAACAATTTTTAGGACGATGCAAATAGTTTGCAGAGTTTGCCACTGGGCTGTAGCTGCATATCAAGCATGATTTATTTAATCATATAATGTGTTCGAACTGATGATGTAAAACCAGTGAATATTTGTGCTTGACAATCATGATCCTAATATCAAGCTAAGTAATTGTGATTATAATTTTGTCCATAATTGAGCCGCCCTATCAGGGTGTCCAGCCTCTTGCCCCATAAAGGCTGGGGTAGTGTCCACCGAGTTGGTATTACAGATAATGGATTGATTGTTTTTGATGACTTTTTGTGCATTCTGGCCCTTTTTTAGACAACACTGAGCTGAAGAACACTGACAGAAGTTCACAACAACTCTGCAACGGTGTTATACTGGTGTCAATTCACTGTAGATACTGCTGTGGGGACATGGTTTTCTTATACAAAGGTAGACTAACACAGTGCTGAGCTTCCCTGCTGGCTCTGTGTGCCTCCTTTCAGGCCTTTTCATGCCCCTGATCCCACCCCCATAATAAAGAATAAAGAGGTCTCAACTCGATCCCCCTTCCTCCTCAGTTATGTTCACTTCCACAGTGAAACATGTCAGACGCAGAGATGTTAGGGCTTGAGACAGCGCTGTGAACGAGTCCACAAAGTAAACTTTAGAGACGTGTATCAGTAAGCTGATGAACACCCCTCTGTCTCCTCACACCCTGACAAACCTTATCTCCCTGCTGCTCTGTCGGGAAGCTTTATTAACATCTGCAGCCTCATTCATCCTCGGCTTGTGTTCCTGTTGTTCCCCTGCATTCTGTTTTCTCTTCCTCTGTTTGCAGCGTGGTTTGATTTCCTCTCAGCCGGAGCGAAGGTCACCCTCGTGTGCGAGCCGCTCGATGCAGAGGGAGCGGGCAGTAAACGGTGGAGTAGCGGAAACAAGATATGGTGATAGGGGGTTTAGTGGCGAGCATGTTCAACATTACAGATGGGCCTTCATGGCGGCTTGGCGGAGGACTCCCACCATTCATACGCTTTTATCTCTATTTAACCTTGAAGACTGCTGATAGAGAGCAGCAGCTTCTCTGACAGACAAAAATCTAATATCCCGTCGCACAAAGACACATTAATTTTTATCCCCAGCTCATAGCTTTGCTTACTTTTGTAATAACAGTTTTCAAAGTCAAACATCCACTCTGAAACAAAGATGTAGTTCAGTTAGTTGAATGGAAAAGAGAAAATGTAAAGTATCTTAAAACCTTATTTCTATTTTAACATGTTCAAGGGTCTGAGGGACTAAAGGCTCCATTATGCTTTATGGGACGTTGCGTGCATATGGACTAACCCTCGATTTCCACAGAGCCCGCCTGTGGAGCGTCACATCAGAGGCTTTGCTCTGACTGATGGTGCACATTCTCGCCCACTGGGAGCGTATTTAAAAAGGGGCCGCAGCGGAGCACAGGCCTGGAAGCTTGAAACACAAGATCATAAAGATCACAAAAGAACCACAACTTCAGGAGGTAATCGTGGGGTCATGCTTGCAAGTTGATGGCTTTCTTATTTTCTTGTAAGCCTGCTGCTATTGTTATTTTTACTACAGCTCTATAATTGGGTTGCAAAATTTGGACAAGACAAGACTAAAGAGTCACAATAATGTTGATCTTGATTTTTGATGTATCATTTTGTCATCAGGCTCAACTGGAGAAAGACGGCTGGAGAACCTCAAAATCAGGTTGAAACTTACTTTACACTGAATGAATGAATGAATCTTGTGAAACTGGTCTGTGACTTTAAGGAGTTCATATTTTCCCTTAACCCAGGTTCATAAACTATGTTTTGATGACTGCTTGAGTATCAGTTCTAGGGCGTTGGCGCCTTAGTCTGATACTGTTCTCTACTTCCAATCAAAGGGTCAAGGGTTCGGATCCAGCTCTGACTGTCACAAGTGGAAGTGTCTTTTGGCAAGACACTTAAAGGTTAAGTTCGGTTTTTTGACACCTGGACCTGATTTTTAGGATTAAATACGCTCGTAGACTCACCCAGACAATTTTGACGGAGCTCGGAGCCGTTTTCGAGCAATTGAGATCCATCCGACGGCGTTTTTCCTCATGCCGTAGTAGTGGACGGGGCCAGAAATTGAAGCCCCTAAATTAGACATTATCTGCTGCGAAACTCGCTAATTTCCGCTACATTTTATAAATGAATGGCCAGTGTTATCACCATGTCAGCTCAACTTCGTTGTTATGGTCATCCAGGGGCTTTACAAGGATGGGTAACTTTTGGTGACGTCATAGACATGCGCCGCAAGAGCGCAGCTGAGTAGAGCCGCTGTTGTTGCTAGGCTACACGGCTACACAGCTATTTTTGTGCAACATGGCGGAATATTTATCTGATGTAGAAGTGTCTGACGACAACTTTGAGTATAATGGATGCCCGTATCGTTTTGAGCCAGAATATACCGACGAGGAGCTATTTGAAAGGAGGATGCAGAGGGAAAGAGCCGAACAGCTGGCCAGAGAACAAGCAACCACTGCACGTCCACGAATGGGGGCTAACTGGTGGTGTTGTTGTGGACATTGCACGGCAAAGCACAACAGAGGAGTGAGTTTCGCAGCAGATAATGTCTAATTTAGGGGCTTCGATTTCTGGCCCCGTCCGCTGCTATGGCATGAGAAAAAAACACCTTTGGATGGATCTAAATTGCTTGAAAAAGGGCTCGGAGCCCCACCAAAATTGTCTGGGTGAGTCAACAAGCATATTTAATCCTAAAAATAAGGTCCAGGTGTCAAAAAAACGAACCTAACCTTTAACCCCAACTTTCTCTCACTGCTGTATCATTGGTGTGTGAAAGGCTTTGAAAAGATACAGATGTGTTAGCTTATACTGCTGGAAAAATTACATAGAAACTCAAAACTATCAGTGGCTGAGTGTTAGAGTGAATGGATGTGAATGGGAGAGGTGTGACCTGTGGTGTAAAAGCAATTTTAGCTGTCAGAAGAACTAGAAAATCCCCTTTAATTGACAAATACATATCTAACCCTTCTTGTGTTCAGTTGCAGAGTATCCCTGAACCAGCTGCATTCTTATTAGTTTAGATAAACTAACAAAAAACAAGAGAAGGACCCAAATGCAGATTAACACAAAAATCTTTAACAACAAAAAAGCTCAAAACTAATTCTTAAATGTCCAAAACACAAAATTAAGTCTCTTACAAAGTATCAAATAAAAAAAGTTGCCTAAAAAGAAATAACATGAGAAGGGAGGCTAAACTCAAAGAACGATCAAGATCACTGCAAAAGGTTCAACTAAGACAAACTACAAACACTGGAAACACTGGAGACGCAGGAGACTTAGGCAGGAGACTTCACCACAGCTCCTTGAGAGCTGTGGTGAAACCTCCTCCATGCAGGAACGTGGGAGCTGATGGAAAGGTCGGCTTTGAGTATCAGAGGAGTAGACTCAGAGGAAGTGTTCCCAGGACCGGTGAGTCTCCAATATTCAGGTTATTTTGGCCTTTTTTTTTTAATGCATTGCACTTGATTCATTTTGATAGATTATTCAGTTTTTGAGCTTTGAGGGACTAGTTTTGGACTTTTGTGCTTGGGTTGTGACCCCTATCTTTGGACTTTTACCCTCTCCTTTAAACTGAACTCAGACATTAAACAGGGGACCGAACTATTTGGAGGACATTATTTGTTTTTTTGGGGGAAACAGGTTTTCATGGGCCAAACCTACCAAATTTGTGTTGGGGATTTTAGTTAAGAAAGGGAAAATTTGTGTTGGGGATTTTAGTTAAGAAAGGGAATATTTGTGTTGGGGATTTTAGTTAAGAAAGGGAATATTTGTGTTGGGAATTTTATTTAGGGGCGGGAAAATTTGGGTGGATTGATTTCTTGACCTTGAATTAAAATTCATGCAAACAGTGGGGTTCTCTGTGGTGATCTTTTTAAGAGAGCTTTCAGGGCCTCTTTATCATTTTTCTGCTCTATACATTTTTAAATATCCAATGAAAAATTAAATGATAATTAACAGTAGCTTTAACCTTCGATTATAACTAAGCTTTACAAACATTAAGCTGATTGTTATATATTTTTTTGCTGTATCGCCCTGCCCTAGGCATCAGGTGGACACATAAGGCAGACAAAACTCAGAACAAAGCAGAAAAGTAGTGAGTGTAAAGGAAGCTAAAAATAAAAACTGTAGTACTAAACTGTTTGAAAATGTCCTGATTCGACTTCTTTAGCCTTCTTCACTTGAAGCTGCACATCAGAGAGTTTAAACATGTCCCCACTCACTCACATAATACCATATGTTTATCGCAGATAAAGAAGAGGAATACAGATTCATTGAATCTCTTCTGGAACAATGAAAAAGTATTTTCCTCTGTCTCTAACTTTCCTCAGCGCTCTCAGCGTTTGGAGCCTCAAATCGGTCTGGGCACGGCTCCAGCGGCATACCAAAGCAAAGAAAAGGAAGAAGTGCTTTGAGCTGTGTGTGATAAATGACTTCTGTGAGCTCAGAATTTGTGAAGCACTTGTTTATAGCTGGAACATAATGTACCATAAATTCCACCTCCACTTTTCCAGCTCCCAGATAACATTTTATCCAATTCGCTGCTGCTTTCTGTGCTGATTAAAAGGCACTCTCAAGCAAAATGTTTTGCAGCTGCCGCTTCATCTCCCCCTCCCTCTCTCTCTTCCTCGGCTACAGTATCTCATCAACATTTCTCCGGCTGTGCTCCTCTCCTGGTTGGTCTGTCCTATCTTTTCTATTATTCTCCATCAGCCCCCCCTTCACTTCTATAGGCGAGGAGAGGGCTACAATGCTGAGCAAATGTGCAAATGTGCTGCTTTTGTGTGCAGCTCCTCTACATAGGTAGCTGCTGCTGCTTTTTAAAGGGGAACATGATTTCAGGATGGGCGTGCATATCTCTAACCCCCAGCCTGCGTGTCTTGTCCAAACATTTTACCTTAATGCAGGAAAAAAGGCAGAGCTGTTACGTATGCATGAGGGAGCCTCGCATTGATCTTGACGGTAAAACACATTTATTGTTAAGAGCGGCCTCTAAACTACGCCGCAGCTGTTCCTCTGCCGCAGCCGCACTGTCCAATTACTGTCAGAGAGGGAGAGAGCGCGGCGGTCACAGCAGGACAACATCAGCACCCAGGTATGCAGAGACCAGGGAAGGTAAAGCAGAGACGTGGAGGGTCAGACAGGCTATTTTTAGAGGAATGAATAAGTGAAGACGATAATTAAAGCCTCACATGGATCGTCAGAGCACATAAAATCATCCTGCTCTAAGATACACAACATCTAACTTTTTTCTGCCGCTCTAACAGTTTTCCTGCAGTTTGAGGCCAGGACTTGGTGTTACATTAGTTATAAAATGTTTCTTGCATTTAAAGAACTTGTTTGGTTTTGTCAGTGCATACCATTTTGGGAGATTGTTATTGTTAGCCTGGAGAAAAGTTTTGCATATTTTTGTCTCCATGAATTTGACGATTGTTGGGCAGAGATGGATCTTTCTGTTGATTTTTTAAGATGCATACCCTCCTGTGAAGCAGTGTCAATTTTGACAGCACTTTTAATTCAGTTTTAGTTACAGTGTTTTGCCTAAAATATCTTTTAGTTTATTGATGGTTTAGTCATCTGAATTGTTTTAATTTTAGTCTAGTTTAAGTTGATGAAATTTCACAACATTTTAGTCGATAAAATCTTCTGTAAATTTAGTCGACTAAAATATGAAGTGTAAAGTGTAAGGCATTTTTTATGTTTCCTTGAATTTCTGAAGTCATGTTTTTCACTTGGTTAAAATGAAACATCTAATAACCCTTTACTGAATGCTAGTAAAGTTTGAATGTATAAATGAACAGAAACAAATTGAACTTTTGTGTGAAATGCAGTCACCTTTATTTAGGCTACCTGGCAGAGCATCTCAGTTACAATACCAGAACTGACAATAAACAGTGAACCTGCTCTACATGAATATATCACTTCATAAAGAGAGGAGCTCTGATTGGATCGCTCCACAACTTATCCCACCACCACCAAGCTAAGGCAGTTGTGATTGGATGTCCCTCTTAACTCATCCAACCTTTCCACACAACCAAAGTAGTTGTGATTGGATATATTCCTAACCTGTCTCTACTTTCTACATGATGAAATTAGATTAAATCTAGTTTTTATTTGTTGATGAAAATGTCAGTTAATTCAGTTTTAGTTTTTGTCCATGTGCACTTTTTTTATTAGTTACTGTCTAGTTTTCATCAGAGGAAAAAAGGTTGTTGACGAAAACTATGATGAAAATAATTAGTCAACAAAATTAACACTGCCTTTAAACCCCTGAGCCCTATTTAACAAAGACTGTGGTGTTTAAATGGTGCTCAACTGACACTTACCCTGGATTTCCACAGAGTCCACATCATGTCTGCATAGCGACTTTGGTCTGATTGCTCATGTCCTCACCCACTGGGAGCGTACTTAGTGCTGTGCACGGAGCACAGGCCTGAAACACAAGATCATAAAGGAACCACAATTTCACAAGGTCATTGAGGGTTTACAAGATAGCAGTAAGGGAAACATATACACAGCAGGTTATATATCCTACCTGATGCTGATTTGCTGATTTGGCATTAACATTATTTCCATTATTCCATAGTAGTTTGAAATGATCTGGAAACCGGGAGTGCTTGTTTTCCTGTGTTGCAATCTGCTTGGCAGAGTTTGACGCAGAGCTGAGGCAGCCAAGTCTGCTTGGCAGACTTGGCTGTGGATCCAGACTGATTGAAGAGCCTGTGGAGGGCCCGGCGCATACGGATCGCTGTGCATTATGGTCCCAAAGTGCGTCAGTAAAACATCCCCTGCACCATTATACCAACACCAGCCTGTGCCATTGTTAAAAGCCAGGATGGATCCATGCTTTTATGGTATGTACTTTAAATTCTGACTCTGGGAATCTGCATAGCAGCGGAAATCCAGACTTATCAGACCAGACAATATTTTTCCAATTTCCTGTCCAATTTTAGAGAGCCTTTGTGAAAGGAAGCCTCAGTTTCCTGCTCTTAGCCAACAGGAGTGACACCTGGTGTGGTGCTGTAACCCATGTTCAGAAATGGTCCTCTGCATGTCTTGGTTGTAATCTCTGGCTGTTGAAGTTACTCTCAAACCACTCTGGCCAGAGTGCATCACTAAATTACGGACTTCCAGTTCAGACCCAGATTTATTTCATTGGTGTTTCTGATTTAAATAGCATTGCTCACGTCTGAAGACTGAAGGATCAACAACCAAGGAATTTGTCTGAAAGTGTCTCAGATGACACTTAAAAGTATGAGCAAAAGAGGAGGCTGAGTGAGTGGAGAGAGAAAGGACGCACGGAAGAATCAGAAAATGTAGCAGGAGTAACAAAGAGAGGATGATGAAAACAGACATGCTGTGTGTCTAAATAAATAAAGAATATGGTGAAAATAAGTAATCGAGATATGACAGACCTTTACGTGTTTATTTTCCCCACCAGCGGTTCAGTAGAATATGTAGTTCATATGTTTCAATATGAAGATTGAATGAGAAGAATCACATGAGAAAAATACAAAATATCTTCACAGGAGTTAATTTGCCTTAGACTCTACGGAAAATCAAAACATTGAGAGCCCAGTATGATCAGTACATCAGTAATTCTGAACTGTTATTATAATTAACTGGGGGTAGCATAGTGTTGCAGCAGGTAGTGCACATGCCTCTCAGCAAGAAGGTTGCTGGTTTGAACCCTGCATCTTTCTGGGCCTGTCTGTGCGGAGTTTGGATATACTCCCTCCTGCATGTGTGGATTCTCTCCAGCTCTCCAGCCTCCTCCCACTGAACACAAAGCGTACCCATCAGATTGATTGGTGACTTGCGAGCATAAAATTGATATCGGTGATATTAACCATAATTCAGCTCTAGTAGTACTCAAATTTGAAGAACAACTAGTGCACCAGTGGACTAAATGTTTACTAGTACTACAAGTAGACTGTTTTGGGACTGCTATTGCTACTAGTAGACTTAAAAATGTTCCCTGATTCGTTGTAATATTTTTGAGAGCCAATGGGAAGCCTGAATTTGCTTTTTGCTGCCCCCTTATTAATAAATATGGCTTTCAAGGAGTGCTAGTGACCTTTTTTAAGTCTACTAGTAGTACTACTAGACCCAGAACAGTTTACTATTAGTACTAGTGACATGAGTAAAGTCTACTCGTAGACTTTACTAGTGAACTGAGTACTAGTAGAACTGATCTACGGTTGGTATTAGGGTTGTCCCAATCCAATATTGATATTGGATATCGGTCCAATATCAGCAAAAAAAACAAATATCGGATTACATCAGCCTGCATCTAAAATCTCCGATATTAGCTCTCTGATACAAGCAGCCCATTCTAGTTTATTTTTTTTATTTAATTCAGTTGTAGAGTATGCTTATGTTTAAGTTAAACAAAGTAGTTATTTTGCAATTTAAAAATATATGTTTTTGTTTTTATTGGATTTATTGAGGTTACTTTTCAGGGTCTTCTAATTTATTTTTTATTTATTTTATTTAATTGTAGTATATTCTCATTTGTAAGGTAAAATTTTATTCAACCCATTGGTTAATAACAAATGGGTCAGTTTTTCTCATACCTACTATTGCTGACTACTGTTCTCTGTTTGAGTAATCTCACTTGATCAAGCCTTTTCTTACAGTCCATACTACAAAATAAGTAATAAAAGTATGTATGCTTCCTGCTGATATCATATCGGATTGATATCGGTATCGGCCACTAGTCAAGGCTGCAATATCGGTATCGTATCGGAGGTGAAAAAGTTGTATGGGGACACCCCTAGTTGGTATCACCTATATCAATTTTATGCCCAAATGGCTTTCCATAGACTCGAATAGAGCAACTCTGAAGTGTGTGTGAGTGTGAATAGGTGTCTGTCTCTCTATGTGGCCTAGTGATTGGCCTCCAGCCTCAAACTACCTTGAAGGGCATAAGTGGTAAATTCTAACTGAAGACTCCTGTCCCAAGATATTTTCTCTCTTTCAGTCCATTCTCTGTAATAGAGGTGGTTGAGTGAAATATTCAGCCCAACTTGTCTGGCGCCAATAACAGTGCCATATTCAAAGTCACCTAAATCTCCTGATGCTCAGTTTGAGCTTCAGCAGGTTGTCCTAACCATGTCAACATGCCCAAATGCATTGAGTTGCAGCCATGTGACTGGCTGTTAGCTATGTGCATTCGCCAACAGTTGTGTGAGTGTGCCTATAGTGGCCAATGTGTGTGCTTTGTCCCACACTGACTGGTAACAGGCATCAGTCTATGATTCTGTCTTTGGAGCAGCAGACAGTGAGGCTCCGGGGTCAGTGTGTCTCGCTCTAATAGATCCTCCCGCTGCTCCGTCTGCCTTCTTAAGAAACTGTGCTGCTGGTCACTCAGCAGGATTTGGGTTTGTGAAAGTGTGAAGGGTTTTCTAAATGTTTCAGAGCTCTGCCAGCCAGTGGATGTGACCATCTGTCAGCCCGACCTGCTGCCCTCTCTCAGGTCTCATCATGTGGGAGTGGAGCTGAATATCAAACTAAGGCCACACCGCCTGCTGGAGTCACGCTCAGGCCTCGTGCACACATGAAGATTTTTGGAACGGCACACAAAGACAAATAAAGACGGATTTAACTGTTTTGTTCTTGTAGTGTGTGGTGTACCACAAGAAGAAGGACACACCACATGCCAACTGACTCTCGCAACAACAACCAGGGCCTTTACTCCAGCAGCTTTACACATGACTGAACAAACGCTTTGAACATCAGAAGGAATCAAAGCTAAATTTGGCTCATGGTTAGCGTGCTATGATATTCTTGGTGATTTCAATTTCAACTCCTCTCCCTGTCCTTTTGTTGTACATAATTTATGGATTGTGCTATATAGACACTCATGTTTCGCTACATTTTGATCACAACCTGAAAGAGCATCTCGGACACAAGGTTTAAGAATTCAGATCTCACTGTAGCTGTGATCACCCTGCATCAGTGGACGCATACTGAACAGCTCTGTGTTAATAATATTCAGTCAGCAGCACTAAATGATCATTGATCATGAGGCAGTCACAACACACATAAAACTTCAGAAACTTCAGCCTTTTTTAACAGACTCCACAGTGCTTTCGTGCACAAACATGAACCAAAAATGGTCCAACAATTGCGAAGTTGTTTCAGAATAATCTTAAAAACATATAGCTTTAGCTGATTCCCTAGTTACTGAGTATATAACAAACGCTTTTCTATTAAAACATGTCCATTAGCATTGCAGAGTATTTTCGCCACCTATTGTTAAGGACTGTATGCTCCACTGCATAAAAATATCACCTTCAAATAAAAACACACTATTTTTTCAAAACATTTTTTAGCCCAGGGAAAGGCTCAAAGCAGGTCCATGACCCACTTTTGGGTCACTACCCACCAGTTGAAAATCACTGCTCTAATGTGTATGTTAAAAACACTGTACAGCCCGTTTTATTATCTGTGAGCATGCTTATCAGTGACATTCATTAGTATGCATACAAATAATATAACAGTGGTTCCTTGTTGAGTGAAAAACTTCAATCATTTGTGGCTTTCTTCTCGTTTCTGGCAGTATTACACTCACCAGGAACAGCGCACTGAAGAGTGCTGCACAAAAGCCAAGCTGTCTCTCACTTCTGTGTCCCGTGTGAATCTTTAACTGAATTTATCAACAAATGCTTTGATACTGGACAGTAGAGGTGCGCTGCTTTGCGTCCTACGTGAGTGAAACAAGTTCAGTAAAGTGTGGATATCTAAAGGATAAAGAGGGTTATCTAGCCCTTCACAAAGTAGCCCTAAACACATGGGCTTTGGTCGTGGAAAAGTTAAACGCTGTAAAGAATCTTGCTGTAGCATATTGTCGATTTAACATAGTTTTTCGAGTAGTTTTTGGGGGGTTAATTATGAGACTCCCTTGGCACCATGTACTGCTGTGTACCAGCTACTGTTCGCCCCATGGAAAAAGCTTGCAAGTGCCTTTATTGGCAGTTGTAGCTACTGGTGCCATGGGCCTCTAGCAACCCCACTTCAAAAAAAAAAAAATGAATTAACCCTTTAAGCTCAGTTGTTTTCTGCATCCTCAAATTATAAACACACCAGCTTTGCACCTGACCACTCCTTATTTTCAGACGAACACACCCCTTGGAGCACATCCTCATTTGCTAATCAAACAGTATAAGGACGTATAACTGACCCCCGCTTAAGGCCACAATGCTTGGACCTTCAGAGATACGCTGGTTAAATCCGGAGTGTACACAGTATGATGGAGGATGCAGCTGTTGAACGACCTGCTGTGTGCGTGAGGAGAAGTGATACTGCAGCTTCTCAGAGAACTGCAAGGTCAATTAATTGCTTCTTATTCAGGCCATCGATTCCATAAAGTGGTTCGGCTGAAAAGGCAATTTCAGAAAGCGATCCTGACAGTTAACTTTGGCTCAACCTTCTAGGCAATTTAGAACTGTTTAACATGCGTCAATAGGAAATATTTATCTTCGTATGAATTAATTGCAAGATGCAAGAGGATCAATATTTGTGACTTATCTCTTTCCCCTGCTGTGTTTCAGAGACAAAGTGATCGCTGCAGGCTGACGTTCCTCAGACTCCCTCTTCAGTTGCTTTTCTTGAATGATTATTTTACAGTTTCTGTTTTTATGAGCAGAACTAAGAGTCGACCCCAGCAATGATTTAGTCTGTCAGGAAGCTCTGCAGTAGATCTTTACCTCCCAAACTCTCCTCTGCTTTTGTCTCATTCCCAGGATGTTTCCCCCGAACCGCAGAGAGAGAACTTGTGCCCTCAGGTCTGATGTCTAATCAGTTCAACAAAGAGAGAAGGACCACAGAGAAGGAAAGTCTGCCTTTGCTCTCTCTGTCGGCCGTTTGGGAGCTCTCAGTGTGCATCTGTGTGTTATGAATGATTCACTGAGCCAGGGCCGACTCAGCCGTCTGAGGCCCCAGGCAAACACCGGTACAGGTCCCTCTTTACCTTCTCCTCTGACCCTTTTCTCTTCCTATTTGTCTCTCATATCTCCACTTAGATGAATTGATCTGCTGCAGAGCTTTCTGTGATGCATCTCCTGTTTCATTTCCAGGGGAACGAACCTGCTGATTTGGATAAAAATTACTAATGTGGGCGACACTGAAATTCACTGAGCTCCTGAGAGCGACCCATTCTTTCACAAATGTTTGTAAAAGCAGTCTGCATGCCTAGGTGCTTGATTTTATACACCTGTGGCCATGGAACAGAGATGGGGACTCGAGTTTGTGACTCGTACTCGAGTCCCACTTAAGTCGCACACAGAGAGACTTCAGACTTGACTTGGACTTGTGATCAAAAGACTTCAGACTCGACTTGGACTCATGTTTTGGGACTCGTGAACAATCATTATGTTTTCTCTTTTTTTGGCACAGTGTTTCCCCTATACTGTATTTGGGACGGCGCCCTGCCGTTGCAATGGACACCCCCGCCGTGCCAACAGGATCCCCACCATAAATTCAAGTACATATTTAAAGAAAAAAAAACATCATTGTATTTTTATTTTAATCAAAAGGGCATTTAACAGGCAATCTTTTTATCAAATATAAAAGTGTACTCTAATTTGGGCAATTTTAGAGTCTGATGCGTCGCTATCGTTTCATTATATTCATTAAAATGCTTTTCTCCTTTTCTCTGACTCTTCTCCGTCCTGTCGTCTGACTATTTACGCTGCTCGCTGCTCAAGTCATCCACTCTGTCCCGCACAAAGTCTGATCATTCATGTAAAAACATTCAACAAAACAAATGTTGCCTTCAGTTAAACAGCGCATAACATGAATGAAACATTCACTGATTTGAAGTAACGCTTTCGCACAAATCAGAGAAAAGAAGGAAAAGCTGAAGAAGAAGAGAGATTTTCATCTGATGTACATGTGAACATTTGATCTAAATCCCCGCTAAGCGCCTTTGTGCACGCTCCTCCGTCTGCCGGTGAGCGTAAAGAAGGAGATAGACGTGCATCGCAGGGACAGTTAGGATCATCAGTCACTCTGTGATTTTATTGTTCACGGTGTCTTGACAGCTCATGTGCATGGTTTAAGTGAACACAAAGGCTTAAAAAAATGACGAGTCAGCCTTTTGAAGAATCAAAACTCCATATTCTTCATCAGTCCAGCTCTTGTTTTCACTCACTCACTGTTTTCTAAATAATAAATTCATCCTGAGGGATCCTCCATCACTTATTCTCCATGATATCAGAACAATCTTTGAAGGATCAAGCTCCAAATACAATCTACTAGTGCTGTGGTTCTCAACATGTGGGTGGAGGCCCATAAGTGGATCTCAAGCTGTTTTCAGTGGACGGTGTATAAATGTGGCAAACATGTCATTAGAGTATGGAGGCCCCAAGAGGACAAACATCCATCAGGGTATGTCAGAGTATACCCACTTGAATAAACCAGACTACACCACTGGACAGATAGATAGATAGATAGATAGATAGATAGATAGATAGATAGATAAATAGATAGATAGATAGAAAGGTAGATGGATAGAAAGGGGGATGAATGAATGAAAAAATGAACAGAAAATGATGAATATAGAAAGATAGATTGATGAATGAATAAATGAAAAATGATTAATATCGATAGATAGATAAGGATGAGTGAATAAACAAACAAAGTGATTAATATAGATGATCCTGAACGATGGACCATGTGACCACTTGTGAACTTCTCTGCCATGGAAGTGATTAGAACACCTGATTCTGATTATTTGGATGGGTGAGTGAATACTTCTGACAATATAGTGTATATATAGATATAGATATATATATATAGATACATACTTTCTACAGCAAGACTGATCTCAGTTGTCAGTTTTATCTGTTTTTTTTTTTTTTTTTAAATCTTTTTAACAGTGTGAAATGTTTTACCACAGAAAGACTCTTTAAAAAGGTGCATTCACACTAAACTTGATGTGGGTGACCTGGTTGATCACTCTCCATGTAAAGTCAGTGTACAGCTGCAATGAGGCAGGGCCTTGCGACTTGGTGGAGCTACCGGGTCGCTTCGGACGCCTGATGAAGTCATGTGGCTCGGTCGCCAAAGTTGAAAAATTTGAACTTTTCAGGTGACGTTGTGTGTGGTTGTGCCACAACAGCCAATCAGCATTGGGTAGGTGTGTGATGACACCCATGACTGTTCACAACAACTGTTTTTATTCCAGATCACATCAGAGTGACAATCCATGTCCGTGTGGGAACATTACTTAGTGAGTACATTAGTTCCGCCTTATACAACAGAAATGGCAGTTCTCTGTGGTCCTGTCCTTCCTCATCTACATCAGCTGCAGTGTTGTGTTGTTGGTAGATGAGTGGAAAGGATACAGTTGGAATAAAGTCAGCTAATACATACAAATATATTATCTATGATATGATATGATCGTGGTGAAACCCGAGCGGGTGTGATGTCAATGAGTGATGCGACATTGACAAAATTAGCCATTTGTGAAAGGTGCGTTTGGTGTGAACCCACCTTTAGAGTTTAATGATAATATATATAATCTTGACTTTGAGTCACTGAGGGCTTTTATTTATTTATTTTTTATAACTTCAGTTTTTAATGATTTTATCACAATTTTTTTCAAAACCTCACACTTATTCCCCACCCTCCACCCCAAGCTACAACACTAGTCAGCATGTCTTCACTGTGGCTTTACAAATGAACAGATGGTTCTGCATAAATGTTAAATTAACACCTGACTTCATTTATCTACAAGGAATATTTTACATTGAATTAGATTTATTGTTGTGAAGCAATTTGAGTATCCATAATTTATTATAGCTTTAAGCACATCAAAACATGCTAGAAGTCTTTTTGTAACTCATTTTAAACTCTGGTATACTGTTATAAAAGCTAATGATTATGATTATATTCCATCAACCATGGTTTTATGTATCATGGGTGCTGCTCAGGCAGCAGTGTAGCTCAGTCCAAAAAGGCTTGGGCTGAGACCCAGAGGCTGGCCTGTCCAAATCCACACCAAAACATGCATGTTTGTTGGTCAGTTTGATAGCTGGGGAGATGAAGGTTGAGTTCCTTTGGCACTGCCGTCAGTTATGGCAGCTGGTAACGCTGCTGGAAGGGTTGGCATCCCCAACCTTAGGGTCTCGGGCTTGCACCCTTGTACACCTGTGAATGAAACAAGGTTAACTTTACTGGTAGTGCAGACAAGTTTGTCACCATCAGGAATGATGAATGGTGAATTGCAGACCCTGCATGTGCTCCCAAACCTGACCTGTGATTACACAGCATTATAAAAACAGTATGACACAATGAGGGCCTTTGGTGGTGTAGCACGGTGCAGCACTCCCAATGGAAATTTGGGTTGACAGTGTGCCTGATCGGTAATCAGAAGGTTGCAGGTTCGAGCCCAGCTCTGACTGTCACATGGTGACGTGTCCTTGGGCAAGACACTTCACCCCAAGTTGCTCTCACTGCTGCGTCAGTGGCGTGTAAAAGGGTGTTGATGTGTTACTTGTTACTGATGGACATCTGACATAGACGCTCCAACCACGAGTGAATGTGAGAGTTCAAGTCTGTAAACCACTTTTACCATTTTTAAGATCATTCTTCATAGAAAGTGTAACCATGTTTTTCTCACTCTGTACCACAAAAGTGTCGTGTTTTCTTCACAGCAGTTAATTCCCCCTGGAGTTCAGTCTGTCAAACATGTGAGAGCAGCTCTGTGTGAACTTCCATTCATTCACTGTCTCCCATTTATCCATTTGTTTCATGAATTAGATTCTGTTTGTTGTCTTTCACACAAAAGGAAAGTATGATGAGAGCTGAATGTTTGTGAGGCTGGGGCTCTGTGTTCTTGATTGACAGAATTTAAGCTCATTCCTAAAGATATTGCTTTGCACACTTTCTCTCCAAATCTCTCTTGTCTTGAAGTCTTGCAGCTTAGATGGACAGACTGCTGTGGCAGAACCTCAGTCCTGATTAAATTTGATCTCAGCTGACCACAGTCTGTTACCTGACCAATTGGAGAACTGGGTGGGACTCTCTGGCACAGTACTAGACTGGTTTGCTTCTTACCTGAAGGATTGTGACTACTTTGTGTCTACAGGTAACTTAACATCTTTGCCAAGGAAAATGAGTTCCCAGAGGCTCCGTCCTTGGACCTCCTTTGTTGAGTCTGCATGTTGTCCCTGTGCATGCATGGGTTATTTTCAGGCACCCCAGCATCCTCCCACAGACCAAGATCATCTGTCTTTCTATGAGGCTCTGTGATCATCTGGTGACCAGTTCAGGGTGTACCCTGCTATTTGCCCAATGTCAGCTGGGATAGCCTCATGCCCCCAGGACCCTTAAAGAGAAAAGCAGTATAGATGATGGATGGATGAATGGATCAAATGAATCATCCTTACTTTGAAGACGACACACAGCTAAAATTTAAAGGTCCCCAGGCGACCATGGCCCCACATGAGCACTAGCCAAATAAATGAAAGGATGTTCCATAACTGTCTTCAGTTGAACATGGACAGAACTGAGGTTCCTGCCATCCAGACCATCAAACTCGAGCCAAAATTCACCTTTTGGTTTGCTTGCCTCGTTCGATCCTTGATTGGTTTAGATGGCTTTCACACTCACAGAGCTCTGAACTCTGGTCCACTTGGAAGCAAACCGAGACCCCTGAGAGTTCAGTTCTTTGGTCTGCACCAGACTTTGTGTGGGCCTTTACACCTCCCAAAATCAGAGTTTCCAAAAAACAAACCAGAGTTAGTTTGGGCTGAAGAGAGTGTCCTTCTGCTGCCTATTTTTTGACATTGTGTCCTGCTTACTGCTTCTCCTGAGTCCAGCAGTGTATATTTCCTGCTGAGAGGAGCAAGTGTGAACAACCATGTCAGGGAATTACCTGGGCTTGCTAGACGGACATTATTCTGATAATATCATCTGTGAAAAGGGCTTGAGGGGCCGTCCACACAGTGATGAATTTAGGCGTGCAGATGCAGCCACTTAAAACTTTCCCACTTTCCCTGACAGGTCCATGATGGGGCCTGCCCATCCTGATAGTCATAGACTGTAAACTCTGGGTCATATTTGGGTGAATTTGTCACAGCTGATTTACTAACCAAGGAAAGGGTTGAGGCTGTGTCTTCTTGTGAGGGAAGCATCAGCTCATGGAGACACCCTGCAAATGCATGAATGGGCGTGTTCTAATGGATCCTTGGCAAAACCCCAGAGAAGTTGGGGGCTTCTAATGACTGGAAGTCGGGTGGTAACTGGCTGGAAGTTGGCTGGTAGCTGGCAGGGAGGGGAAAATTGAAATGGCTGGATCTGTATCTGCACAAGTTCTAAATTGTATAGGTGTTTCGTCCACATGGGAAGAGAATTTCAGGTGTCTAAATAAATCTGAATACTCCTTTTGAGTGTTTCTGTGTATAAAAAGAATACATGTAGTTTCAGAAATGATGATGTCACCTTTCTCTTCCACCACATGCCAAACCCCAATGACAACAGAAACAATGGTGGGGTACAGTGTCGTGTTTGTGCGGCAAAGTCACACAAAGTCCTCTGCTCCTTTACGACCACCATGAGCAACAAGAGGACACAGAGAACAGCAGACACCACGTTTGTTGACATTTCTCATGATGTATACTCCATGTCTTCTCTGTTTTGGTATATGTCTGCAGCAGGATTACAGCTACACTTACAGGCCTGGCATGTGTACTACAGTGTTTTCAATATTTTTGTGTGGACAGACACATTCATTGAAACTATGCTGTTTTTACTGAGAAGGTTTTCGTCTCCGTGTGGACAGGACCTCAGTCATTTACACAGCTTCTCTGTGGCTCTCTGTAGTGCAATGTAACTTTTCCACTGCACACTCACACACATACACACAGTCCTGTCCTCAGCTCCACAGTGCCTCCTAATCCCCCTCACAGCCTGTTAATCTGTGCAGCCTGCCTCCTCTCCCTCATACAGTCCTATTAAAGCTCTGTTAATGTTCAGCATTCACTGATTATATCCATGTTACTGATTCCTGAGGAGCATCAGGTCACAATCAGAGAATCGTCCTGTCTGTGTGGGTGAACCCTCCTTTGTGTCCCAGCCTCCTTTATGACTGCAGATAAACCTCAGCTTTGAAACAGCTCCATTCACGCTCAGATTATTCTGCAGCACAACAACAACAGCATCTGCAGGCTGAGAGTGTTTTCTCTCAGCCTGCTCTCTCTCATCATCAAATAAATGCTCTGCTGAAGGTAAAAGATCGAGCTGTCACAGGAAAATGTCATTTCTTTGAAGGAAATATTTTGAATTATGAAGGATGATTTATGACTATGAGTCACTTCAGCAAAGACAGCAGCCATCTTTGTTACACTCTGGCTAACTAATAACACTTTGGCCGGCTGCAGCTCTGAAACCATAAATATAAAATTAGTTCAGAGCTGTTCACGCATATTTTGTCCTGCTTAGGGTTTTGGTTGTTAGATCCTTAGTTTACTTTAAATACTCAAACTGAACCAGGGGTCTGTTTCAATAAAGCAGTTCAACAAACTTTACACTCAAAGAGGGGGCTCTGGATTTTTGTTTCTACATGAGGCCATGACTGATTTCAGATATAATGGAGTCCAAAATGAAAGTGGGTGCAGCGCCTTCAGATATCTGTTTTTTTGTCCTGACCTGAAGTCTCTAAATGATCATACCAGTAGACCGTAATCGTGCATCATAATATGAGTTCACCATCGTTCACTTTTGCACAGCATAGACTGTGTGGGTTGAGTTTTTGCAGTAAGAGCAAAGAGCAGTGTGCATAAGTGTAAGAGATGAAATACTGAGAGCCAGACCACAAGCAATTTTGGCTGTTTAATTACTTAATCTTGAATTTTACGAAGGATTTTCATTTAAATGTTTTTCTGAACTGCTGTCTCAGTTTCTTAAATTAGACTAAAATTGCATAACTACACAAAAGCTGACACATTTGGTCCCAACAACAAAATCTGAACAAGTCGAAGCTACTAAAAATGCCAGCTTTTATCCTACATTTTCTTAACATAAAATAAGTTTGTCTTTATGCTCAGTTTTCACTTGGACAACCAACATTCAATTTTAAATTATCATATTTGTCCACCAAGCTGCACTATTTCTCCCATTTAAAGCCTCAGAATACCAGACTTCTTACTGTTTTCTGCAAGGTTGCCTGCAAAAAACCCATCTCAAGGCCCAAAATAATAGTAATATACCAATACTCCTTGAAATGTGTAGTATGGCAATATGAATGTTATAATTAAATAAAACAAACAAACAAAAACAAAATGTGTAGTTTTCTAAATCAGTGGCCTTAAAACAGTTCAAATCCCAAAATACAACTGATATTTAATAGGTTTATATGGCTATGGATTATAGGCTGCATTAGTTCTGAAAGATTGAAAAAATATATTTATATAATTTTTTTACAACTGATTTTAAGAAGGCCCCATTTTTTTCTCCCAAGGACCAAAAGTGAGGTTTTATTGTAGAGAAAAACTGGAAAAGACCCATCAAAACAGTAATAATAAACAAATATTAATTGAAATGTATTGTATGCAATATTATTGGTCTAATCAATATTATTTTATTATTTCAGGCTGGAGTAGCTTAGTTAAAGTATATATATACATACATATACATTTTATGTTTAATTTCTTAAAAAAAACGAACAAATATTTGATATGTATATTTCACGTGAACGTGATCTTAAAAGACTCAGATGCATAAGGAAATTAAATAAATATTTAATAGTTAAAAAACATGAAAGGTGATTATTTCCAGTTTACAATCATGTACGTAACAATTCGCATGGCTTTAGAGCAGTTATGTTTCACAAAAAAAAAAAAAAACAAAACATTGTCCAGACTGAAATGTGTGATTAATTAAACTCAAAAGGATGTTAATCTGCTGCCTGATTGATGCTGTATCCACATGTAGGCGGGTATTTTTGAAAATATATCTGTTTTTCTCACGGTCATTATTATGGGATGTAAAGACCTCCACACTGCCCCTAGTGGATACTAACAATGCATGTACTTACCCTCATAGGCTACAGAGGGAAATGGTGCAATACAGTCATAAAAATATATATATATAGTCACATAGAGTACATTTTCTGATTGACAGAGCATCATAGACCAAATACAGCTTATTCGAGTCAAATTATGAGAAATGAGAAAAATAAAAGACGTTTGGAGTGCCCAAATAGTAGTTATAGGACATGTGATTATCTCAGATGTCAACATGCTGTCTGTCATGTCTGTTGGTCAGGTAAGAGCACATTCATCCCAGTAATTTCCTGATCAGACACAGTGAACACTAATCAAACACAGGGATAGTGAAGTCTGACCTTTGCACTGGGCATCTGTGTTTAGTATTCATGCCCATTGATTCTCAGAGCTACACAGATATTTCTGCATCTTTTCTGCACACATCAGACTGCAAACTAATCCACAGCTCACTTTGGCTCTGCCACTGCGGGCGATTACATCAAGGTTAAAGAACTTCCCCGTCTGTTTTCTGCTGCAGCTCCAGCGTAAATATTGTTGCCGTGTGTCCAGAGGACTGCTTTATTTCTCCTCTGCTGTACGGTTGCTGTGTGGGTTCCCGGCGCTCGCCTGCAGCTACTGAGGCAGCCATCTCTGAAGTGTGAAAGCCTGTCTTTAAAAGCCTGGGGACTGAATTTTCTTTGGAGGTTTCCAAAGAGCGCCACAGACGACAGGATTATGATTGCTACAGGGTTGTTTTGCTACACTTTGACATAAGGAAACAAGTTAAACAGCTGCAGGCGAGGCAGAACACGGGAACAAACAAGGCCAGCTCCTCACATAGAAGCTGTTTGTATATTGTGAGAATATTCCTTTAAAATCTGAGAGTTTTTTTGTTTAAAAAGTTGACTGACAGAGTTGGAACTCAAGTTACAAGACTTTATGAAGTTTGTTGTACCATGTGACAAGCTGTTTCAGGAACCTGCCGTTTACAGAAGTCATGATGTCGTATCACACAGAGGAGATGTTACAAACACTGAAGGGCAAATAAAACTGAAAGAAGCACAATGTGGGCTCTGTAAAATACATGAGCTGTAGATAATTCTGATACATTCTCACCGAACACTTACAAATCAGAAATGTCTCCCCCCGAAAGACTGTAAGATTTGAAATTTATATGAATTTGAAAGAAAGACTGACCTTTACTTTGCTTTGGCTTTGTTGGTAAGAACTTTTCATGATAAAATTATTGAATTTATTTAGGGAACACAAAGAAAGAAATAACATAGTTCCTAATAATCCATAGCTGTATTTTCATCATTGTTTTTGCAAAATACTCTTAAAAGATACCACAGGAGGTGGACAGACCACAACTGTACAGGAAGATGAACAAGACAATAGTGATAACATTAACTAGTGAGTGATTATAGTAAATGACGGGGTTATTTTCACCTACTTGTCATGTCACAGTGTTTCCTCGTCTATTTATGTTATTCCTTTTTTTGGTCCTGCCCTTTGCACTGATGATTTTATTAAAAAATGTAAAGAAATTGTGGATTTAAAAATGTATTCTGAAGAGCTACAGCCCTTCTCTAACCTTGCGCAGCAGCTGGATCTGCTTGTTTCATCACTTGTAATCATGCGGGTCCATTTTGCAAAGCTCCAATCTACAACAATTGTGAGCAGTATTATCCATACCTGTTATTCCTTTTGTAATGCATGCACGGGAGAGCATCCCAACTACTGCTGCACTACTGTGCCGAACATGAGCCAAGTAGCTCCACAGTGTTACCCACTGATGGGCAAGCTAGTTGTAAATTGTAGTGAGCTAATTTACTCCTGAAAAAAATCAGCTTCACTTCACTAAAGCTAAATAACATGACAAAAGTAGCTCATTAAATCCAAGATATTTTTTTTTGTTTTTCAGTAATCAACATGAAAATATATATTTTTAAATTATTTTTTGTGGCATTATATTGTATCAACCAATACTTGTCTGCGTATTTGTTGGATTACTTTGTTTGTTTTATGTATATATGCTATAATTGATTTTGTTGCATCTCTTGTATTTGGCTTTTCAAATATTAATGCCACTGTGCAGTTCTGCTCGTAAGGTTCTGTGTTAATAAACCTCATTCACTTATTTAATTACTTACACCCATTTTGAAAATATAATTTTAACCAGATAGAAAAATCAACCTTATTTCCACACGATTGTCCTAAATCATCTGGTTAAATTTGTTAATCACTTAATACAGACACTGAAATCATGTTTTGTGGGTAAACAGCCTGTTAGATAAACACAAAACAAGCTCATAAAGTTGTCTAATAATAACATGAGGCCTCTGATGTCACTTCATTGGTTCACCTTGTTCCTGTCTCCCCTAATCTAAAATCAACATCTCTGTTTCCTCATGAGTTGTGCTCCTCTTCTCTCAGTCGTTAGTGATGAATGATTGTCAACTGATACAGTACTTACAGATCACTACACTGTCTGCAACAAATACACGTCCACATGCCCGCTCTTGTCTACGGAGCCCCGAGGTGCCACGGAGAAAAAAAAAAAAAACATAAATCGTGCGCACGAGATAGTAAAACGTGGCACGAAATACTTTTTCATGTTTTAGCTAAAACGTGCGCTCGAAATAAAGTTATTTACCGTGTTTTGGCTTGTCCTTGTCCACTACGGCTTCGCATAGGGACGTCAGATGTTTACAGAAACTTCCACCTCAGAATGTCATATAATGTCATATAATGACATTCTTGCCGCTCTTGCCATGAGAGATGGAATAATCCTAAATTGGAGAACTTTGCTGAGCATACTAAAAGACAACAGGCTCAGGAGTACTCAGATTCAGTCAGTGTCCTGACCTGGGATGCACAGGGGGGACTCGTTTGCTGCTGCAGAGGCGAAGTTGTAGCTAACTTCGGGGCTAACTCCCTCCACCTTATTCAGCGGGTGGCAGCAAGACACGAGCTTTGCTTGAGTCTTAAAAGTTGTGCAGCTTTTATTTAAGGTACTGATAAATAGCCTAAGGGACTGTACATACCCTGCACTCCTACATTCACAGACACAGCTAACGTTGGCTGGTTACTGGGATGCTTCAACCGAGCCCGGCTGTCTTCTTCTTCTTCTTCTTCTTCTTCTTCTTCTTCTTCTTCTTGGTTTTTACTGGCAGGTGACCACAATATTATGGGGCATTACCGCCATCTACTGATGAGCCCGGCTGTCTGTTGCCGCTTGCCTGTATAATTAAATCAAGTGCACGTTTTATCTTAAACGTGTGCACGTTTTACTATCTCGTGCGCACGATTTTTTTTTTTTTTTTTTCTCCGTGGCACCTTAGGGGCTCCGTACTTGTCACTTCCTCGTCCTTTAAAGTGTTTTAGACTGTGACTGAGCTCTGCTGCTGCTCTCCCTCTGTGATGAGGGAAATGTAGCTTATTAAGACGCTACTGCACTACTTGATCAATAAAATAACTAAGCTACAGAAAATTTGACAATGAAAACAACAACACTACCACAAAGCAACAGGAAAATGTAATTACAGTGATGTTACCTGGTGTTACCTTTTGGTTGTTTCAAGCTCAATATTATTGTATTTTTCATAAAGAACATCATTGTCCATGCTTGTATATTTTCAACAGCACTAATTGGACCATATGCAGCTGATGACTTTGCAGACAGACATTAATACTAAAAAAGTTTTGGTTTTAAAGTGAACTTGTTATTTCTGGCTGCAATAACTAATCCTCTTAAAACAAAATCTGGCTAAAGCATAACTTATTCTTAATTTTGTAACGATTATAATATGCATTCCTGTGTTTTTAGTCATTTAAATACAAGAAAGACCCACAAGAGAACAGCATTCGAGGATTAAACCCCTAACATGAGCTGTGTGTTTATGAACATTCACTAATTAAAATGAATTAATTTCAGTATCTGAGGCTAAGGAATGAACAAACAGCCCTCTGGCTCCAGCCTGAACAGTGCGGGAGTATTCACCCATTGTTAGCGGCTCTATGCATAATGCCTGTGTGTGGCTGCCTGCCCATGCCATTAGTTTGCTTAAGGAGCAGAGGGCTGTTCTCTCACAAAGGAAATTAGCAGAGTCCTCGGCCCATAATCACTGCAGTCCGATGAAATTAGAGCGAGAGTGAAAATTGATTGGTTGTTGTTTTTCTGCAAAGATGGTTCAATTGTGTGAATATTTTCTTCGCTGCTACTCTTCACATTCATAACAACCATTTCCAACAAAACGCTCAAGCTGTTATTGGCTTTTCTTTGTGTTTAAGTGCACAAACTGTTACTCAAGCCCGAGCTCAGCCCTGATTATTCCAAAGGATGCATGGAAAACCGACAATATGAGCAAGAGTTTTTTTTAACTTGAAAACATGAATTATCACCAATGCTGAAAGCTCTCCTTGTGACACACAGCAGGCCAAACAGTCCTACCTAGACGTCCTTCTTCACTGAAGAAAAATTCAGTCCCCTTCTTGGAGATCCCAAGGCCATATGGGATATATAATCCCTCTAGCAGGTTCTGGGTTTGACTCTTCCCAGAAGACCTCTACAGGTAGGCCACCAGGTCACATCCTGACCAGATGCCTGAGCCACCTCAGCTGACTCCTTCTGATGAGAAGCTACCCCTCTGTAGGATCCCCTCAGATGTCCGTGCTCCTTACCCTTTCCATATGCATTGAACCTTTTCAGAGCAGCACAAGCCTGATGACGGACATGAAATCCAGAGGATCCAGCTCGCAAAGCTCCAAGTGGGAAAGACTGAGCTGAGGCAGCATCCAGAGCTACGAGGAAGTGACTGAAAATAAACAATGGCTGCTGGTACAGAGATTAGCATGGGTGCTGATTCAGAGAGTGTTTATTCGAGAGTAACATGAAACATAACATGAAATTTACATTAAATTACAGGACACACATACAACAATACAAAAGATCCACTGAAGACAAACCATGACAAAAGACCCTCAGAGTTAGAACAGAGTGTGTGATCTGTTTAATGTGCAAAATGCAGAGTGTTAAAGTGCTGAAGTGCTAAAGACTAAGCCAGCGATGCCCAAAAAAACACTCTGCTATTTAAGAAATGAAATTACAAATAATTTTTTTGTACTTTAGTTAAAAGTTTGGAGAAGTTACTCATCAACATGGAAGGTGAAAAAAGAGAAAAAACTGTTTAATCATCTGTTCTGATGTTTCTTATTTTATCTGAGAGCAGATTAGACAGAAGCAGACTGTTCACTGATTGACGCTGTCTTGTAGAAACATATGGTTATAATAATAATGATAATAATAATATTAATAATAATATTATTAATGATAATAATACATTTGTTTAAAAGCGCCTTTCATGACACTCAAGGACACTGTACAAGATTAAAACAACAATAATAAAATCAACAATAGAACAATAAAATCAGCTAAACACAAAGACAAAACTCCTTATTTCTCCATGGAAATGATCATTAAAAACAAGTGTTTATAGTGTATTTGTTTCCAAAATAACAAAGACAAAATTGCTATTAAGTTTGATTAGGATATGTTATTGATGCACTGAGTTGAAACAAGAAACAGCAATTATGAGATGTCCAGAATTATTAGCCCCCTGGCCTTTAATAGTCAATAGTGTCAATAGTGTACCCTTTCTGAGCCACAACTGACTGCAACCTCTTAGAGTAGTTCTTTACTAGGTTGGCACAGGTCTCCTGAGGGATTTTGGCCCATTCTTCCATTGCAAATTGTTCCAGCTGGTCCAAAATGCGTGGTTTCCGAACATGGACATTCACTTTGAGCACCCGCCACAGATTCTCAATAGGATTGAGATCCGGGCTCTGTGCTGACCACTCCAGGACCTTGGTTCTGGTGTCCTTTAGGAACTGTTGGACCAATTTTGATGTATGCTTTGGGTCATTGTCTTGTTGGAAGACCCAGCGACGACCTAAGCCTAGACTACGAGCAGATTTCTTCATATTATCCCTCAGAGTTTCAACATAATTTTCTTTTTTCATGATGCCATGCACCCGAACAAGGCTCCCTGTGCCTGAGGCTGCGAAACAGCCCCACAGCATGATGCTCCTACCACCATGTTTAACTGTGGGAACTGTGTTCTTAGGGTTTAAGGCCTCTCCTTTTCTTCGCCAAACATAAGCTACATCCATGTGCCCAAACAGTTCCAGTTTAGTCTCATCAGACCAAAGCACAGACTTCCAAAACTCATCTTTAACTTTCAAATGTTCACGGGCAAACCTCAGTCTGGCTGTGATGTGCTGCTCTTTGAGTAAAGGGGTTCTTCTGGGATGATGGCCCTGAAGCCCACCACAATGAAGAGTCCTCACAACTGTGTTCCTTGAAACATCAACTCCAGAAGAGGCCAGGTCAGCAACAATCATCTTGGCAGATGTCCAGGGATTCTTGCTGACATCTCTGACAATTTTACTCTCCAGAGTTCTTGAAATCTTGCGCTTTCAACCACGTCCAAGTTTGTCTCTTACAGAATCTGTCTCCTTGTACTAAGCAATGATACATACGTACAGCGGTTCTAGACACTGTGAAACGCTTGGAAATGGCAGTATAGCCTTCACCCCTTATCATGAGCCTCAACTATCTTCTTTCTGAGCTCAAGACTGATTTCCTTTGTCTTTGGCATGGTGAGTGAGAGTAGTCCCTCTCAATGTGTTCACGTGCCCTGTTGGAGTCCTTTTATGCTGATTGAATGCTCAGGTGTTGTAAGGAAGCCAAATGACTGCACATGTGTGGTTTGACAGCTGATTGGTTGATTGGGTGTGTTTTGAAAGCAAAAACTCACATGGGGGCTAATATTTTTGACCACCCCATTTTTCACTTTATTTGATATAAAGCAAGCCTACAAATTTATTTCATATTCCAAAATGTACCAAAAGCTACTAAATAGCACTGGTGAATGTTTGATTATATCAGGTTTAATCAATGTTGCAAACACTGGGCAGAATTTTAGGAAAATGTCCCATAATTCCTGGGGGGCTAATAATTTTGGCCTCAACTGGACATTATTTTATGCTTGTAAAGACAAAATCATCTAAAACTCTTTATTTTAGGAAAACAAGGAGAGCATTTTTTAATTAAACATCTCCATATATTAAACTCTGATTGTATTCTGGACATAAAGAGACTTTGAAAAGGTCAATCTTAATTGCTGACCACTGCTATGGGGTCCAAACATGATTCTTAAGTAGTACTTTGTTTTCAGCCTGGTTACCTGGTTAGCGTATTGCACTTATTATTGCACCTACTGCTGCTTAAACCGCTACAGCAGAGTTAACGCATCACCCTGATGCTGTGACTGAAACGAACCGCTCCATTTTTTTGAATAAACAGTGTGTTTTCCTCCACCCACCTTTTGGGAACATGCAAGAAAATATAACTGACAGGCTGCAATAAACAAAACAATTATGACAGCACACAGAGGAGGGTGTAGAAGTCAGATAGAGCTGTTTCTTCTCTGCCTGAATCAGTCCTCAGACAATACGAGAAAAAGGCCAGAATGTGTTTTTAGTCAGGACTTAAACACACTCACCACTCCTCACATTAACATCAGAACAAGCCGGGTCAATACTCTGATACATTAAGAGTCAGTGACTTCAGAGCGTGAGCAGGAAGGCCGATTTAGGAGAGATTATCTTGGCTTGATAATGACAACAACATCACAGTGAAATCAATGAAGCTGATGATACTGCAGCCGCTTAACTAAGTCAATGTATTTCACACTCTCCGAAGCTCTTTTTTAATCAATGCACTCTCTCTGCCTCGGTCTGCCTCTGCCTGCAGATGGTCGCAGCATCTTTCCATTACACAAATTCAAAATAAAATAAAAAAAAACAGGAGGGAGAGAAAAACAGGGTGACTCAGGAGATGAGTTCCTCACTCCTCAATTCAGCCGGTCACGTCGATTAAGATGTGAACTTCTACAATTCCAGCAGTTCACGTTCAGCTCGGGGGCCTTATCTGAAATTAAAAAAGTCCCCTTCTCCGCAGCTTTGAAGTTTCTCTAAGCCACTCAAATAGTTCCCTTCGCTGAATGTGGAAGCTAAAGGAGGCTTTGATTTTTGGAGTCGGCTTTGCCTGTCACTTTGTGTTACATGCTGGCTGATCTGAAGGCTAAAACGGAGCCACGCTGCCGTGCTGTCAGCCTTCCCCACCCCTCCATTTCAGCATCTGATTCATCCATTATTGACTGCAGCGTGGCTACGATGATTGGCAAACAATGTGACACTCGGGTTAAAGAGTGATTTTGTTCAAACGCTTCATTGTGTGGATGTTGTCTCTGTTAAGTTGAAAGAGAATTTGAACAAATAATTTACATTTTATTTTAAAACATAAGACAAAGACACAGAGCTTCACTACTATTCTGTGTCTATGCTCACACTGGTGAAAACAACCTTGATGTAGGCCTCATCTGCACAAAGGTAGATATTTTTAAAGTTAATGTTATCTGAGCATTTTGGCCTTGTGGGCACATGTAACAGGGGCACCGCGAAGAGCTGTGGACCCCATGACAGGATAACAGATTGGGCGCCACCACAACAGCCCAAACTTACCCAAAGCAGGTGCTCCAAAAAGGATTTTTATGCTTCAAAAACTACAAGTATGTGTAACATCGAAATGTTTGCATTATTTAACAGAAAAATGAAAGTGTGATAAATCCTTGGCGTCACCTGCAGTCATGTTTTTTCATATTTCACACACTGACATCAACATACAGTGTGAGGTATAAAGAAGCTTGTACTTTGTTAGCAATAGTGAAAAGAAGATTTATATTCTTGTCCAGTGTTATTGTCAAAAGTTACCTCAACACTCAATGCATATTATTACAGTCAGGTTTGTTTTAGTGTAGCTCAGTCTGTGAGGTCTTGGGCTGGGGGCTGGTTCAAGTCCAGATCCAAACATACTTGGAAGCTGAATTGGTAGAAGGAGATGCAGGCTGACTTCCGGGCACTGCTCCAGTTATGGCAGTTGCTCACAAAGCTGAAAAGGGTTGGTGTCTCTTGCCTCCGGGGCCTCAGGACATAGGGTATGCAGACGAGTCATCTGGAATGATGAATGGAGATGTGCCGGCCTGCTCCAAAAACCTGATCTGACCTTTGTTTTAGGATAACTATTGACCTTACATTCTGGAGAAAGTAATATAGGATAGTTATTGGGCTGCATTCAGTGCCAGTATCAGATCCTCCTTCTAAGTACCGACATGAATCCACATTTTGAACAGATTTAGTCTTTTAAAGGCTGTGGTCTTAAACTTCTGATCAGCTGACAAAGCATGTTTGAGTTTAAATGCTGTTTTCAGTAAATGCTCATAATTATCCGTCTCTCTCTCCCATTTCTTCTTTTTGCATTTTGAAGCTCTACTTAAAACCCTCTTAAGATCTAACAGTGCAAAATGTAAATTCTTGCAATTTTCAACTGGTCTGAAGATTTTTTGGGAGATTGTATTATGTTTACTTGGTCATATTAAATGTTCTGTAACTTATTACTTCATTTTTTATTGTATTCACATTATGAATTTTTTCCAGTGTATAGTTACCTGTTAGGTGGCCTCATGGTTGTCCTCACTTGTCCATGTCTGATAAAAGGCTAAGTACTGAAATGTCACATCTTTGGTGACTGTCATCATTAATAAAACTTTGGAGCAACTTCTGGTGTGCAGACCTTCTTTTTCTGTCTTTGTAACTGCTGTTGTGTCCAGTACTCAGCGCGTAAGTTTCTTGGATATGCGTGCTGATTTCTTCAAATAAGTGAATTTTCATTGACCCGAATGGCACCTCAGTGGACAGAAGGACAAAATGCTTATAGGAAGTTGTGTTTTCAATATGCTGGCCTACATGTGGACAAAGCTCAAACATTATTGCTAGAAAAAAGACAAAAAGGGGGGGGAAGAAAACCCAAAAATAAACTGAGACAGTAATAGGAAATGTTAAAGAAAAGAGAAAGAGAGGGTGCAGTCTGCCTTTTTATCAACACAGGCCAGTCAGAATCTATGAAAAGAACTTATATAAACTACAAAGTGTTCTATCTATAGAGATAAATAAAGATTTAAATCATGGCAAATATGAAGAGTCATCTTCCAGCCCACACTGACACCCGAAAGTGAGAGAAAAGAGACAGAGGACTTAAAAATAATTTCCCGTCAGTATCAGTTTTTATGTTATATAGTGTACATCTCAGGCTGAAGTGGGCGAGGAGCAGAGATCTGAGAGGTCAAAGGGCAGAGCTGTGGGTTGGTCTTGTCCTCACAGCGGTCTGACTCACAATGAAAAACAAACAAAGTGAACACAGAGGCTGCGTGTAGATCAGTTCCCAGCAGCTCTTATCATGCTGCCATGAGGAGAAGAACAAACAGCAGACATGTAGGCCGGACGCTGACGCACAACAAACTGTCTGCAGGAACAAGAAACAAGACAAAGTCTGGACCCACTCGTCCACTGTGCCTGCAGTCTTTGAGGGTTCAGACTTTACAGGAGTCCCATCAGGAACCTGAATCAACGTTAAACTGGCCACACGTCAGACGATTTTGTGCCTGATTTTCACCCTAATTTTTCCTCTCATGGGTAAAAGGGTGGGACATGATGCTACGTTCCTCACAGCTAACCATCTGCCCAAATAATCTCTGAGTGTGTGATGTCTAAACAACTATTGCATCACTCCCAATCAGGTCTGAACCTCACAGATCTTAACACTATGACTCGTGCTGCCTACCATGTCATACTAGCAAAAGTGGATGAGAGCAAGCAGAACAGGACATGTCTCCGACCTTATGTTCAAACTTCTAAACACACAAACATGAGGGTAGTCTTGAAATGTCTGGAGTTGATCTGTAGATTTTCACCTAAAGCAGGTAAAAAGACTGTCACAGTAAACAAGGCATGATGAGATAAAAGCACAAACACTGTTGTTGTGTTGGTGAAAGATTAAAAGCAGATTTTGTAAAGTAAGATGATAAAAAAAGGCTGTGCAAGCTTTGTTGGGTGCTGCTTGAGTTCACTGTCAGACCAGACTCCCAGATGTTTAGGACCTGGTTCTGGATATCTACCTCTGTTTGTTGATTTACAAAAAGAGGATCTATAGTGCGGGGATAACTCTTTATTCTTTATTTAGCAAAAGCAGCATCAAACAATAACTCACTCAAAATATTGTAAAAATACACAAACTAGAGACACAAGGGAACTTACAGAAACAGTGGAAAACATGAGGAGCAGACAGGAAACATCGAATTACAAACTGACAGAGCAGCAGACTCACAAAGGCCCTGTCCACACGGAGACGAAAATGTATTGAAGACATCTTTTCAATAAATGTGTCTGTCCACAAGAAAACACTGGAAACGCTATAGTACATATGCCAGACCTGTGAGTGGGACTGTAATGCTGCTGCAGACATACACCAAAACTATAGAAGACATGGAGCATGCACATACATCATGAGAAATGTGAACAAACACTGGTGTATGTTGTTCTCTGTGTCCTCTTGTTGATCACTGTGGTTGTAGAGGAGCAGAAGATTTTGCTGAAAAAGCCAAAACAAGCTCTGAAGCTTCTGCAGCACAAATATATTCTGCCATTGTTGTCAGGGCTTGCACATGTGGTTTAACCAAGAGATGTATGGAGCTAAATCCAGGCCAAAAGTATTGTAATTTGAAAAAAAAGAAAAGATTGAAAAAATAAATTTTGAAACTGAAAGTTTAAGGTTTGTTCTTGAAAAAAAATATATATATATATTACTGAAATAAAAATAAGTGTAGATAACTTTTTTCAGTTTAAACATACTTTTAATTCAGCTCAACTATTTTGATCAAATAATTTATTTTCATTTTTTACTCTGAAATATATTTTAACATGTGATGGGTCATTTTTTTCAGTTGCAGAATTAATATTTTCAGGTTTAAATCTTAACCTTTTGGTTTCAGATTTCTTTTTTTCACCTTTGGATCTTTTTGTTCACTTTCAGATCTTATTTTTTCAGTTTCAAACTTTTGGCCGTGTTCTGGCGTGGGGGGCGTGGCCTCGACTGAGAGGGGTGTGGGATTGTGAGTGACAGCCTACCAAAGCGCCCTCAAATGATGTTGCCTTCAGGAAACGTGGGCACTTTGATAGATTATGACTCAACACTTTCTCTACACTCTATTTTCTTGATAGCTGTAAATAAAGTGATGCTAAGGACAAATATACCTTTTACAAGTAATTCTAGACAACTCTTGGTCATTTATGATATATAAAAACTGGAAAATATGCCCGATTGTTGAGTTTAACACCTATAACTACAGAAACGATGTGTCCCAAATCCACACAAGACCATGAACGCAGTGCAGCATCGCGGCATGAACAGGGACCAGCCTCTGTAGATCAGGAGATGGCCAGGTGACACAGGTTAGCTCATGCTAACCTAATGCCTACTTTACTGCATAGACATGTAAAAACGTCTTTCTGGATGACGCAACGTCTCAAAAGTGACACAGTATTATGCTATTTAGCCTAATTTCCTCTGCAGCTTATCTGTAGAGAGCATTTCTTACCTGCAGGTTGCCCCGGTGAAGAAGAAGCCATTGTATTAATTCATGCTGCGATGCTGCGCTGCGTTCATGGTCTTGTGTGGATTTGGAACACATCGTTTCTGTAGTTATAGGTGTTAAACTCAACAATCGGGCATATTTTCCAGTTTTTATATATCAAAAATGACCAAGAGTTGTCTAGAATTACCTATAAAAGGTATATGTGTCCTTAGCATCACTTTATGTACAGCTATCAAGAAAATAGAGTGTAGAGAAAGTGTTGAGTCATAATCTATCAAAGTGCCCACATTTCCTGAAGGCAACATCATTTGAGGACGTTTTGCTAGGCTGTCACTCACAATCCCACACCCCTCTCAGTCGAGGCCACGCCAGAACACGGCCAAAAGTTTGGAACTGAAAAAATAAGATCTGAAAGTGAACAAAAAGATCTGAAGGTGAACAAAAAGATCCAAAGGTGAAAAAAAGAAATCTGAAAACAAAACCTTAGGATTTGAACCTGAAAATATTAATTCTGCAACTGAAAAAAATGACACGTCACATGCTAAAATATATTTCAGAGTAAAAAATGAAAATAAATTATTTGATCAAAATAGTCACAGAGCTGAATTAAAAGTATGTTTAAACTGAAAAAAGTAATCTCACACTAATTTTTATTTCAATAATATATTTTTATTTTTAAAAAAAATCAAGAACAAACCTTAAACTTTCAGTTTCAAAATTTATTTTTTCAATCTTTTTTTTCTTTTTTTCAAATTACAATACTTTTGGCCTGGATTTAGCTCTATAGAGATGGGGCCGTGGCGTATTCGTTGCTGAAACTATCCGTATTCCTTGTCCACACCAAAAAGACATTTTCAGAGTTATCCAATCTGGGACCTGTTTTAAAAAGATGTTTTCGCTGTAATATTGTGGACAAAATGCCAACATGACTAAAAACGTGTGCAATTCTCTGAAGTTTTGGAAGGCCCCACAGACTTTACACACATAGGGGTAATTAAACACGTGACACTAAAGAGAGACAGGTGAGACGATGACACAGGTGGACACAATCAGGGTAATGAGATCAACACACAGAGGACCAGGGAGGGAATGAAATGAAACAGGACAAGGAACAAGAGGTTACAACATGCTAATTAAATCTTGAGTACTGCAACAAAGACACTAACAATGACCTAAACAAACGCTGTAACCCCTCCAGCCTTTAGGATGGCTTGGCCTTGACTGGTGACCAGACAACTCGAGTAAGTAGGAACTTATCAAACATTGGCCCTGTCCACATCTTTACTGCCTATCTTAGTCTCTGTCCAACGATTAATCTATTATCTATTTCACTTATCCCTTCTGCAGTTGTGACGGCTGGAGCCCCTACTGGCTGAGGGAGGAACAGCTGTGCCAGTCTAAGCCTACTGCAGCTTAATGATGGGCCGCTCCAAGCCTCAGCCTGCCCTAACTAAAGATTCATCAAAATGGGGTCTTTTAAATCTGACCTTAAAGGTAGAGAGGGTGTCTGCCTCCCAAACCGTGATCAGTAAAGGATCCAAAGAAGAAAGACCTGATAACTGAAAGCTCTACCTCCCATACTACTTTTAGAGATTGATAGTAAGACGAGCAGGCCAGCATTTTGGGAGTGTAATGTTCTAGAGGGGTTGTATGGAGAGCTTTCTATGGGAGAAGAAGATTTTTTTCTGATTTAGATTTTATGGGAAGCCAGTACAGTGAAGTGATCTTTTCTTCTTGTTCTAGTCTTGAGGGACTTGCTAGGACAGCCTGATAAAAGAGAATTACAATAATCCAGTCTAGAGGTAGCAAAACTTTGACATACAAAATGAAAATCACATCTCGAGTAAAAAAGACATTGAGGTGAGGGAATAGGGACCATAAACTCATTTGGCGAAAGTTAACTGAGATGATATTTCATCATCTTGCACCCTGTAGGCAGTTGGATGGAGTACACTGTTAAGTAACTTTAGTGCTGGCCTCATTTTTAAAACCAATATTTTGCTTCCAACAAGGGGACACGATTTCCATAACAGCCATTCCTGTGCACAGATCGTCTGTTCGAGCGATAAAGTTTTTACTGTTGGCATCACGTTTCAATCTAAAAGTCTGATGGTCGCTTAATGAACTTTTTTTTTCACTTTGATCCATGAAGTAGAAGATGTGGTCCAACAGAACAAGGACAAAGGACTTGCTAATTAATGATATGTGCTGTATTTTGGCTGTGAGGGGAGTCTCTGTGGCTCTGTGCCACTCCATGGCAGCAGGAGGCGCCACTCAGCATCTGCGTTTTGGGGGCGTATATCAGACACGACTGACAGAGAGTTGGCCGGAGGAGAAGTGGAACATCCTGGGTCTATCATTGGGAATGTCTTTTCAAGTTTCAGGGGAAATGTTTCTCCTTCCCTCCAGCTCCCTTCCTGGCCAGACAGTCACGGGCAGCCAGGCTAAATCCGGAGTAAACAGCATTTGTGACGGGATATTAGCCTGAGCTGTTCCCTCATTTGGAGTGTCTGTCTCATTTCATGGCTGACATCTGAGCGCTGCAGAGGTGTATTTCAGGCTGAGAGGCTCCTCTTTAATCCACTGGATCTAATCACTGCTGGCATCTGTCCGTCACCGCCGGCCAAATGTAGCAGCATCTGGAGAGGGAGCTGGGGTATGAATGCAAAGGTAATGGCTGAAATAAAGCACATGGTGTAACCTTTTACCCCCGGAGAGCCACAAAACGCACTGCGAGGTGGCACAGAGGACTGGGTAATGAAATTCACAGCTACTCAAACAGACGCAGTAATGGGCTCTTTATATTCTCTGACAAGCACTGGCACAGCCGGCACCGTCCTCTGTGACAGTTAAAGTCAGAGGTTGGGATTGATTTATGAATATTTATGAACAAACACAGACAATAAAGAATGAGCGATAGAACAGGTTTGTGGAGAATTTCCAATATGTTGTTTACAACCAGGCACAAAGAAGGAGAAGGAGGTGAAGAGCAGGACAGATCTGCCGTAAAGTAGAATTCCTGTGATATTGTGATGATTTTGAAAAGATGTTTTTGTCGCAGGGGCCACAATTCCTGTCACATTTCCTCACCACGTCGTAGGGGAATTGGGTGTTTCAAACATTTTCAAACCCAAGAGATTTTTATAAGTCTAAATAAAGAAAAAGTGTACCATGTATGGCTATTAAATAGTGAGACTGGAGGTAAAACCATGTGCTTCACCGTCACACTGAGTCTTACAGTAAATGTACAGGAAGATGGAATCACCTGCCTGATTCATTGTCTGAAATCATGCAGATCCATCTCACCAAGCTCCAATCTCCGATGTCTTCACATCCGAAAGCTAGACGGTCCAGTCAGGGAAGACAGGCAGAAACTGAAGACGTGACGACAGCGGGAAGTGACTGCATGTTTGGAAACAATGAAGAGCTTCGTCTCCGTAGATGCGGCATTTTCTGCAGTTTTATCAGGAATGGACTCAATTTCTTCTTTAAAGAAGGAGCAAAGAATTCCACTTAAAGCTTTTCTTCATGTTTTTAGGAAACTGGGAGAGATGCAGCAATCCTCCAGACAATGCCGGTTAGTCTATGGTAGTCATGGTTTACTGGGAGAACTTGGTGTGGATTTTTGTTGACGAGGCCTAAGGACTAAACCGTAGTTTAAGCTAACAGCTAACAACAAGGTCTAGCTGCTACATCATACTGTGGCTTGATATGATTGGTCTGTGATGAGTGTGACTGGCAGAACGATCGTCCAATCACCAGCTGCAGTTGTTTTTGAAGGTTCTGCCCTCAGAAAACATTTTCTATGGGCTCTTCTCCAGATGGACTAGTGAAATATTTCCATTGCGGATATATGAAACAGTCTGTGTGGCGTGTCGGGTTAGGAGCCACCAATAACCAACATTTCGCTCCTTTACTCCTGGAACATCTCCTGTTGGCACAGCAGTGACAGGGACATCTTTCCCCCTCAACCAGAGCCAAAAGCTCCCCTCCTCAGCCTCCTCTGCTAGCTCTTTGGTTGCCTTCATTAGCTTCCCTCCAGTCACTCCTGCGCCTCTTAAATGGCGTGTGGTTGACAGCCCCACGTAGCCTTTGCATCCAACCTTCACTGGATTGAGTATTAACACACAAATGTAACTTTCCAATGAGTGACGTCTTTAGTTCACCGTTAGCTACTGACTGATGTGGACATGTTTTGCTAAGGTGCTGGAAAACGATCTGCTTAAAAGTTGAGCAAAAAATTAACTTGAAATTTTTGGTGAAACTGATCAAAACAGTGGCAGAATCTTTTAATATGCTGACTAAGGTGCTTGGGCAACACTGCATGTCACATGCACATGTGTTTGAATGATACAGAGGATTTCATGAGGACAGAGAGGACGTCCAAGTCAGTGGACTGTCTGGGCGACTATGCACATCGAAAACTTTCTACTCAAAATGATCGATGACTCAGTGAAGAATGAGAGCAGAAATGGTCTCCATTGGTAAAGAGACAAATCAAACTTGAATCTTTCAATACGATCCTGAGACAAAACAGCATAGTTGGTCCATTTGATTGGCCGTTAACAGAAACACAAAAAGATATGGAGCCATCCACGCAGAGACGAGTTTAGGTGTATTTATGAAGGTTTTTTATTGTAAAGTCGCTTCATAGACCCAGATCTGGCGTTTTGGGAAGGGGTCCCAGAGTAAATCAATCCCAAAACACCGCCCTTTAGTTTCTGTGTGTACAACATATACACACATTTTCAGAAACCCTGAGCTCATAGGCCCACCTCTCCCTTCAACCACATATGCTGACCACAACAACAACAGAAACAATGGCTAAATACGGTGTTGTGCTTGTGCTGCAGAAGCTACTGAGCTCGTTTTGGCTTTAACAGCAAAATCTTCTGCTCTTCTACGACCACTGTTAGCAACAAGAGGACACAGAGAACAACAGCATACAGTGTTAGTTTACTTCGAACATGTTTTATGTGTGTGCTCCATGTCCTCTTCTTCTTCTTCTTCTTCTTTGGCAGCCTCACAGCACCACTTACAGGCCTGGCATATGTTCCACAGCATTTTCAGTGTTCCCATATGGATGGACACTTTTCTTGAAATGATACCGTCTTAACAGAAAACATTATGGTCTCCGTATGGATAAGGCATTCTCAATATAAATATCAACTGTGCTGAATGCATAAATTATGTTGAAAAAGCATTATTAGAAAGTTCCCATGAACCAGAGGTGCTGGATTTCAATCAAAATCTATTCTATCTATGTATAATCCAACACTTCCTTATTGAGCAGAACATTCCTGCTCTTTGTCTTTCTTTTTCCTCCATTCTCTGTGGTCATCTCCTGAATTTCTCCACTGCTCCTGCTGGGACAATCAATCCTTAATCACCCCTCCTCTCTGCGGCCACTGAGACAACTCAATCGGAGCTAAGATATGCTAATCTCATTCCTCAGATGATTACGCCACCGAGTCAACATTGATCTTCTCTGACCTCAGAAAACACAGGCCCTCCAGCCACAAAGACTGATGCTGATGGGTGTGAGCGGTGGGGGGATGTCTCCACTGTGGATCAGTGTTCGGCTAAACATGCTGTGATTTTCAGAGCGATGAGCTGGACAGGCATAAACACTCAGAGAAGACCCTGCTGACAGCACCAAAGTATGGAACTAATTCTCAAAATAATTAAATTCAAGATTGTTCAAGGAGAAAAGGCTCAAGAGGAATATTTGGATCATCGTTTGGAAGTTAGAGTTGAAGGTTAGACTTTCTCGTAACTTTATTTCATTTGATCTTAAAAAGGGCAAAATCATAATGTTCAACATTTTTGATGTTTTTCACAACCAGGCCTTTTTAAGACACAATATATGTGGCCTCCAGAAGACGGCATCAACATATGTCACATGTTAAATTGAGTCCATTCGGGGATTGAAACTGGGGATTTTCCATTATGTGGTATCTACTCAGCTCAACTTTACCCTTTTGTTTTGGTTTTCCAATTAATTGTACCTCGAACCCAGTTTTTGCGTCACCCCCAGAAGGGTTTCAAACAAGCTGAGCCATACATAAACAAGACATGGAGGCTTTGCTGGCCTCTATATGGTAAGAGTATCACCATGAGTCGGAGGCATTGACATAAAAATGCAACGCGCCCTTGCTGGCTATGACGTCACAAACCTTCCTCTGCTTGAATAGTACGGTGTTTTTTTCTGCTTGTTACAATCTTTGGAACAAAATTCAGCAAAAATGCATTGAGCCTTAGTCAGTAGTACTACGTAGTGCTTTATGTCCCATAAATATGAGGACATATTTATAAATGCGGACATGTTTATAGCTCATAAATTACTTAAAACACTACCCATTGACCCTTTAATGCACAAAAAGATCCTGCTGCTGTTTTGATCAATTTCAGCATAAAGTTCAAGTTGATATGCTGCTCAACTTTTATGCTGATCATTTTCTGATGCCTTTACAAAATCATACACTTCAGTCAGTAGCTGACAGTGAACTAAACATGTCACTTTAGTTTACTGCTCACTGCAGTAGTGCGGGAATATTTAACCTTTACTATAACACACTATGACTGTGAACTAGTCTCATTATTTAATGGCAATGCCTCGTATGTGTCTTTGGTGAACTTCTAAACAAAGGGACAATTAGTTTGACTCCTTTATTTAAAACAGTCTTCACTGAAACAACTTAGCAGAGCAAAATGGAGACCTTTTATTAATAAAAACATGGGCTACTCAGAGAGGAGAGTGTTTTGAACTTTGTCAGAAATGCACATAAATCTGCAAAGTTCCTTTTTACAAAATCACAATGAAGATAACCAGAGGAAAGATATTGCATTATCACATTTTCCAAATATCTTTTGGCTCTACTCCTGTTACAAGAAGTCACAAGGGGCCAGAAGCTTTATCACCTTTGTTTCCTCTTTTGTTGTCGTGAAGATGCCACTGTTGTTTTGCACAGCCGCAATAACTTTAGAACATTAAGCATTTCGTCATTCCATGGTTTTTATGTTTTTTCATCTGATTTAATGTGGTTTAAATGGGGTTAATATACTTTAAATGTTCCTCTGTTATGCTGCTCTGTGTTGCATCTGTGTTGTGATGTGTGTGTCATGAAATTCACCCACAGATACAAATAAACCTGAAACTGAGGTACAGATACAGTCCATCCTGTGATGGAAAACAGAGCAGTGTCCAAACTTCACTGGGTCCAGTTGAGCCAGGTTTAGCAGGTTCCACTCATGAAAAGAAAGCACTAATAGGGCCTAATTCACAGAGAATTTGCTAATGTTTTTTTGGGGGGCTAAACTGGCACAAATGACTGGAAAACAGAGCTCCTTATTCACAGAGCATGTGCAAAATGAACACAGACTGCTCTGAAACTCTGTAGAGCCGGATGCATCCTGGATGCACAAATGTCATTTGCATGAATGCAAAAGAAGGAAAATTCAACATTTCAGTGTAATATAGATCCCTCCACATGCAAATATGCTTGAATAGCACTGTATCCTAAAAGGCCGGAGCTATTAGCTGCAGGCAGTTAGAGTAATGCTGAGAGAGTTAAATAGGCACAATTCCTCTTCCCCTCTCTTTTTGCTCCCTCTCTGCTCACTCACTTGGTAATAATTGTCATTTTATGTTGTTTTATTCACAAGCTGCAAAGCTATGACCTCCATTTGACTGAAATCCTTACTAAGAAATCAAATTGGCAGAGCCTTGGCTGATCTATGACAGGAAAGTGCTCCGATCTGCCCACCCTAATAATTTTAATTAGATCCAACTTAATTACGTGATGAGGATGTCAGCCTTATCACTTGTATTTTATATAATACATATAAATGAAATGTTTGCTTCGCATGGAAAATGCCATGAAGAAATTTAGAACAAAAACAAATGAGAAAAGTAATCCATGTTTCGACTCCCAGTGGCTGGAAGTTGGCTGGTAACTGGATGTAATTTGTTTGGCATATGGCTGAAAGGGGAAATTGAAGCAGAGGCATCTGTAGTCAAATACATTTTACATCAGTGCAATAATTGGCCCCACCAGCCAGATCCAAATCAGCTTAGCTGAACCAGCAGAACCTTGGAGCCCTGGTTACAGCAGCATGAACAGAACTTTTAGGGGGAGAGAGAGAGAAGTTGTCATGCTTTTAAGAACAACATAACCTCCTCATGCACATTAATGTGAAATTCAAACATCATCTGTCCAGTTATCAATCAGATTATCTGTTAAATGTGTAAACCGTTGTGTCTGTGAGCAGACTGACGTTGACTTACTCCAACATCAGCTCTGATGTTCTTTGTTCACAGAAGTGTCTGCACATTAAATAATTCAATCAATCAATTAATCAGTCTTTCTATCTATCTAGCAATCTATCTGTCAATCCCTATTTGTATACTGACAATTCATAACAGGTGTTATCTCAAGACACTTTACAATAGAGCAGACTGGGGCAATATTCTTCATTTTATAGCTACACGTGTATAAATATATACAAATATGCATATAAAATAAGCATATACACATATATACACATACATACATACAGGGATTTATCCATCCAGACAGAGACAAAAAGACTAAAAATAAGAATTTATGATAACGACAAACCCATAGACGCTGAGATCATAAATCTGTCCTCATCATATTTGCCTCTGCTGAATATACATTTATTCGAGGTTAGCCCCTTGAGATGTGGCATCTCATTTTCAAGAGGGTCCTCATGTCTATATGATTGTAAAGGTATTTAAATAAATGTCTCCATACAGTCCATTATCATAAACTATTATTAAAGGCACACGTTTGACAAGTTATGGTGTGATTTTTGTCTTCTGAATGAAAACTTTCAGTCATTTATTGTGAGAGAATTATCCATAACATTCAAGTCAGTGGATCCATAAATGAATCAGAACGCAGCAAAATTTCACACAGAATAACTTCTCTCACCAACTGACCTCTGACTGACTTTCAAACATTTTTATTTGGCTGCAACATTTATCTTTTTTTATTCGTGGTGGGGCGTTTTTGCGTCCCACTGTCCATGTTTCAAAACATATATTTCTCTAAAGAGCTTCTCAGTGATTTGTTTATGTGAATCTTTAAGATTAATTACAGGGAGTTCTCTGTGCTTTTTGGGCTCACATCAGCCTTGAAAACATGTGTTTCTCAGCTCTAATGAAACAGAAGAAGTTCATGTTAGAGTATGAGCACAGTTGTCTTTGTTTGTGTCTTTATAGAAATGTTTAATTTTGGACTTTGGATGCATGTCTCTGCACAGACGTCTTTGTCTTGCATGCTGTCTTGAGTCCCTCAGTCTTCTTGTATCCTCTGTGATCTCTGATCTGACCATTTGAAAAGAAGCAAATAGAGTAAACAGTTGTTAGAATCAGGAGATAAAATTACACAATATACAGATAGTTGCATGAAAATGGAGGCCTTGACAGTCTCTCAGTTCTTCATATCAATTCTCAAGAATGACACTCACTTTTCATTTTAATTCACCTATCTTTACAAATGTAATATAGTATTTTATATTTTATGGGGTGAAAAGTCAGGGTTTGTGGCAGTGCCCATCTAGAGAGTGGCACCCCAGTCAGTGCCCGGTTTAAGTCAGGTCTAGAGCCTGTCCGAAGGGAAATAACCAATGTAAGGCATCCACACCCTGATAACCCAATGGTTTCAGTTGTAAAATGGCAAATATTTAAATACTGCTCACAATAAGCAACAATACAGTTACTAAAGACAAGTAGAAGTTTTCTCCAAATAGCCATTGATGTATATTCTAAGTTGAGTATTTATATGTTTAAAATAATATTTATGGATGTAGGTTTGGTTCTAGTCAGCAATTTGCAAATAAGAGTAAATTCTATCCATCCATTATCCATTCTGCTTATCCCTGTCCAGGTCATGGGGGCTGGAGTCTACCCCGGCTGACACTGGGCAAGAGGCTGGGTATACCCTGAACCAGCCGCCAGCCAATCACAGGGCCACATAGAGAGACAGACAACCATTGATGCTCACACTCAGACCCATGTCGATTTGCAGTCACCATTCAGCTTAATGAGCATGTTTTTGGCCTGTGGAAAGCAGCTGGAGTGCCTGGAGACGCACACACATGCACAGGGGAAAACATGCATCTCCAAAAAGAAAGACCTTGACTGACCCGGGAATGAAACCAACAGACTTCTTGCTGTGAGGCATATGCACTTCCTGCTGCAGTACCGTGCTGCCCAAGAGTAAATTATGAGTACAAAAACAGTTGTGATCGTGAAAAGATTATTTAGATACATTTTCTTCTATATTACCCATCCCTACTATGAAAAGTCATCCTGGTCCCGCTGCTCCAGGTTATTCTTTTGATAATTACTTTTTCATATAGCTCCTCTAAAAAGGAGAACATTGGCAAACAAAGACAAAAACTCAGACAGCAATTTAACAGAAAGCCAAACAATAAGACTAAACAAAGTGAGTTTATATTAAGGTGTAATGATGCCATATTGATGTGCTGCTCAAGTCATTTAAAGCAAGAGGAGCAGGAAAGTCTGCTCTGTGCTCTCAAGACCAGACTTTAGAAGCTTACTGCAGTAACAATCACTGCAGAAAGAGCTTTAGTGCTTCTAATAGGTGGTAAATGTACTTACAGAGCATTTTTCTAATCTGTCTAACTTCTCAAAGCAGCTTCACATCACAAGGTCATATTTACATTCACACCTGTTCACTCTCACACTCACTCTAATGGTTCAGAGTTTCTATGTCATAAACTAACATATTCACATCCTTTCATACCCATTTACTGACACAGCAGTGGGAGCAACTTGGGGTTAGATGCCTTGCCCAAGGACACATTGTCATGTGACAGCCAAAGCTGGGCTCAAACAGACTGATAACTGAGCAAACAGTTCAGTGTAAGGTCTTAGAAGATTTGATCAATTTTTAGATTTGCTCTTTGAGACATCCATCATCCAGACTACAACTCTATTTTGAAACGTGTCGGTCAACCCTAGACTAAGGTCTAATTCACACCCAACATGTCGGTCTCACTTAACACAGAATCGCTTACTCGCAGCACTCCCGTCTCCCGCTGAGCCCGTGTGCCTCCTTCTCTCCAATATCACACCTCTGTTACCTCTGGAGATGAACAAAGAGGGGGTCAACTCATTCCCCCTATCCTGCCTCCAGTACTTTCCCCAGGGAGGCAAAACATCACAGATGGGTAAATATTACACCTTGAAATAGCAGTGTGAATTGGGCTAAACTCTGGTCCGCCTTTTTGGGGAGTTTGGTTGATTTCTGGTGGTGTGAACTCCCACATGAACTCTGGTGTGGACAAACAACCATACTCTGGTCTGTCTGAAAATAGGGGGTCATGGTCCACTTCCATGTGAACTGGAGTCTGGTTTGCAGTTGGTGAGAGCCATCCAAGCCACACAGGAGTCAAACAAGGCAACCAACCAAATAAAGCAGTGAACTGTGGCTTGGATTTGGCTGAATACAACGACAATAAGCAAGCTAACATGACGTTCACTGACATTATCAAGCAGGGTCCTGATAATGTTAGCAACCGCTAGACAGGCCCTGGTTCTCTTGATAGGTTACGGTCCCCAAGTCCATGTGGAATATGGTCACAAATGACTCTGTTAAATTTGCCATTTTCATCTGAGCAGCCAGAACTTTACCACTCAAAGAACTGCTTTGAGCTAAACAATGCTGTTACTCAAAGCTGGTTGTGTACTTACGTCTCATATAGAAACAATCGGCTGGATGGTGGGAACAAAGACGACGGGTACAGCTCCAACTGGTGACGGACAAAGCATTTGACCTCAGAAAGGTATGGGCCTGAACATACTTAGGGGAATGTTTGACCATCAACTAGCCATAGCAGGAATGAATTATAGACTTGGACAAATAAATAGTTAAAGGCAAACCACAGATCAGGTCATGACGTGGTCAACAATGACTGACTCACACCCTGATAGAGTCTACTAAAACTGATTTATGAAAATATTTGCCCCGATAGGCTGTTTACTCTGTCTCTGTCCACACAAATATTCCTGTGTGTACTTTTAAATATGCCCCTTCTTAGCTCCTCTGTAAATATTCCACTGTTTACACAACAATGAACAACATTACCTCCCCATGGTGCCTTGTTCATGACATGACCTACTTTATCTCACAGGAAACACATGCAAACAATTCTCTTTATGAAATGCTGAGCTGCACAGAAAGCCTTCAGCCTTGTTTGAAGCTCATATTGCCTCAGCAGTTAAATTGAACCGGGATGAATTTGTTCTACAATCCATTAGACTTAAACTGCAGGGGCTGTGCTGCATGTGTGAGGGTGCAAGGGTGGGGGTCTTTTATGCAAAAGGAGAGGGGTTGGGAACCAGTGTTGAATCCTACACTTTTGTCTTAGGAAGGAGCTGGGTGATGTGAAGCAAAATGGCAGTACACTATGCTTATACATTTATATGTATATATACTCCTGATCAAGACCAGAATTTGCATTTTTCTCTGTTGGATCTTAAGAAGGTTCTAAATAGAGCTTCAAAATGCAAAAAGAAGAAATGGGAGCAAGAGACAAAAAAGAACGAGCAGGAAATGTACTGAAAACTGCATTTAAACTCAAACATGCTTTGTCGGCTGATCAGGAGGTTTAAGACCACAGCCTTTAAAGGACAAAAATCTGACAAAATCAGCACAAACATGTCGATTTATGTCATTTTCTGTCAGGTATTCACGCTGTCATGACCTCCTGATGGCAAAGGCAGAAAAGATTTCCCTCTTTGAATGCTGTCGGATTGTTGAGCTGCATAAGCAAGGCCTTTCACAGTGCATCATCGCTGCTGAGGTTGAATGCAGTAAGACAGTCATTTTAAATTTCTTCAAAGATCCTGAGGGTTATGGAAAAAAAAAGTCAAGTGGTAGACTCAAAAAAATTCACCGGTGCTGAGCTTGGGGATCCGATTTGCTGTCAGTGAAGACATGGGATGATCCTCGACCCAAATTAAGGCCCTCGCAGATGCCATTAGACAGCATCTGTGAGGAAAGGGCTTTAAAAACAAAAAATCTCTTCCAAGCCCACGTCTCCTTCAATGCCACAAAACTGCCTGTTTGGACTTTGCAAGGGAGCACCAAAGATGGACACTGAAAGGTGGAAGAAAGTTTTATTCTCTGGGGAGAAAAAAATGTCACCTTGACGGTCCTGATGGCTTCAACGCTGCTGTCATCACAAGGAGATCAACCTGGGATGTTTTCTACACGGCACAGTGGAGGGGGCGCCATCATGATCTGGGGGCTTTTTCCTTCAATGGATCAATGGAGCTTCAGGTTGTGCAGGGGTGTCAACCTGTGTCTACTGCACAAGGTAACACCACAAATGTAGGCAGTCCAAAGAGGCCTCTGAAACAATCTGGCATATTACATACATAAAACGCCATGAAAAGTGGGTGGCATACCTTAAAGAAACATCTTTGCAAAGTATGGGCTGAGAGTCTCAAGGTTGAAATGAAAGACACCTGCCAAGCTAAGATCCTGTGGGACTTCTAGACTGGCAAACAGGACCTGGCCAACTAACTGGACATAGCTGTGGTGAACAAAAAGGGGGAGAAGGCAGTGGTGGTAGATGAAGCAATCCCATGCAACAGCAACATCCAGGAAAAGTATCACGAGAGGCTCAGAAGTACCAAAGGCTGAGAGAGGAACTGGAATAACAGTGGGGAGTGAAGACCACAGAGATCCATTGAGATCAATACTGCTGCCAGACACATGGGGCAAGATGAGATACTTTTGGTACTTACAAACAATACAAATGAAGATGGGACATTGTGTAATACATAATATTGTGTATTATCAATGGAATACTCTACAGAGACAAGATATTTAATGGTCAGACTGATCATTTTATTGTTTTTGTAAATATTGACTCATGTTGAATTTGATTCCTATAATACATTCAAAAAAAGCTGATACAGGGGCATGTTTACCACTGTGGTACATCACCTTTCCCTTCAACAACACCAAAAAATGTGAAGGAACCGAGGAAACTCATTGTTGAAGCATTGTAGGTGGAATACTTTCACATGTTCAATGGGAGACAGGTCTGGACTTCAGGCAGGACGGTCTACTACCTGCACTCTTTGACTCTGAAGCCACGCTGTTGTAAGACTTTCAGAATGTGTCTTCATTGTCTGAAATAATCAGGGACGTCCCTGAAAAAGATGTCACGTGGATGGCCGATCATGTGGCTCCAAAAACTGTATGTACCTTCCAGCATTAATGGAGCCTTCACAGATGTGCAGCTTACCCATGCCATGGGCACTAACACACCTCAATGCCATCACAGATGCCTTTGACTTTTGCTCTGATAAAAGTCTGGATGGTCCTTTTCCTCTTTAACCTTTGGGACACGACATACATGATGTCCAAAAACAGCCTGAAATGTGGACTCAGACCACAGCAGACTTTCACACATTGCCTCAGTCCATCTCAGGTGAGCTCAGGTCCAGAGGAGCTGGTGTTGTTTCTGGGTGTTTGTTTATGTGTCTTTGGGTTTGCATGGTAGAGTTTGACCTTGACCTTGTAGATGTAGAGATGAACTGTGTTAACTGACATTGGTTTTCCAAAGTGTTCCTGAGCCCACGTGCTGATGCCCTTTACAGAATGATGTCATTTCTTTAATTCAGTGCTGCCTGATGTTGCCAATGTTGTTTTTGTGCTTGCCTCTTACTTGCAGAGATTGATCCGCATTCTCTGAATCTTTTGATGATATTCTGGACAGTAGATGCTGAAATCAGTTGCACCTTGAGATTCGTTCTTAGACTGCTGGACTAGTTGCTCACACAGTTTTTCACAGAGTGGTGAACCTCGCCTTATCCTTTCAGGGATGCTCCTTTTATACCCAATCATGACGCTCACCTGTTTCCAGTTAACCTGTTCACCTGTGGTGACAATATCACTTAGTCTGAACACAAAAATATCTTGTCTTTGTACTGCACTCAATTAGGGATGGGAATTGATGATTTTATTGATACCAGTGTTATAAACAATCCTGCTAATCAATCCAATTCTTTAACGATTCCCTTATTGATTCCTGCAGATTTTCCGTGTGGGCAATCGTTGTCCTGTAGATTTCCAGCAGCAACAATGTCAAACACACATGTCACAGCATAGATAACTGCTTCTGCAAGTTGCTGGTGCATCCACTCACTTTAGGTTGTGCAGTAGGCGCCTTTTGTTAAAAATTAAGCCACAATTCTGACCGCTTCTGAACCCTGTCAGTGGTAGGAATTGATAAGGGAATTGATTAGCAAAAAGACTCATGGTATCGATACTTTGATGGAGCTGTTAACGATTCTCAACTGGAATCAGTTTTTGATTCCCATCCCTACACACAATTGAATATAAACGATTTGCAAATCATTGTATTCTGTTTTTATTAACATTTTACACAACATCTCGACTTCATTGAGATTTGGAGGACACTGTCTTACCCTATATCTTATTTTAAAATATACTCACATCATTTTATAACTCAGTTTATTTCCCAGCCCTGCAGTCCAGATGTCTTTAAAATGGCTTCTTCTTTGCTTTGGATGATCCAGCTGCAAACTTTAAGGACAGAATGTAGTCATTGTCCCCACGATCAGGACGATCAGAGCTTTCTGTGTGCACATTCATTCCCATGGACATCACCTGTTGATGTTGGATCTGACACTAGATGGCAGTATGACTCAAGCCAACGCTCCCTCTCCATCGCCCCCTCCTCCCCCGCTCCCCTCTCTCCTCCTGACGCACAGCCCTGCTCCTTTTTCTCTGAGCAGAGGCTGAAAGCAGCCTCTTTAATGGAATGTCAGGAACAGGCAGCGTTGCGCCTGCCTGTTTGAAATACACAGCAGAGTTTAAACAATCTGCTCCCAACACATCCCAGAAAAAAGAGAAAAGACGCGGCACTGTTGTTGTCAATAGCAGTTTTACCAACAGGTGAAGGCAGCCAATTACAGAGGACCTCGTGCTTAAAGAGGTCTCAGGTAAAAAAGGTCAAAACACCTGAAGCATGAATTTTTAATGTGCTGAAAGTCTTTATATTAACAAATTATGTTAAAATGTTGTGGGTAAAACTGATGAGTGGGAAGATTCCAAAGTTATAATGAACTTTTAGGAGACTAGATGGAGATTTAACTATTATTTTGTCATATAATGATATTTTTCCAAAATGTCCAGCATTTTTTAGAATTATTTTGCCTTTATTTTCTGTTAACTCATTTGTGCAAATAAGAGAGAACCCACTCACGCTTTGGTTAAACAGCATTAATTATATTTGCACAATATTAGCATCAGCTAATAAAGCCTGAAAAATTATGATTTTTGGTATCTGCCACCCTATTTGTGGAATTTTAAAAAAAGAGAAAACTATAATTTATTTCATTTAAAAGTTGCAAAACATTGTGAACAATTCTCCTGACACTGTTAAAAATTCATTATGAAGTTTTCTCCTCTGTGTTGTGACAATTCCAAATGTCATCAACCTTTTTCTACGATGTCATGATCATCTAAAACAAATAAATGCTGAAAATTCATTTTAATGTTAAACAGCTATTAAAAACTGCTTTGGTATGTGTGACAGGGAATGATCTCCCTTTTAAGGGAAATAGAGCAGACTGAAGCCATACTCTTTATTTTATAGATAAACATATACACAAAGATACACATATATGCATATAACCATAAACATACACATGTACACGTATGTTCATTTACATCCAGAGATGTATCCATCCAGGCAGAGACAAAGGGACTAAAAATAAGAATTTATGATAGTGACAAACCCACGGACGCCCAGTTCATAAATATGTCCTCATCATTTTGTGTCTGTTGACTATGGATTTCCTGGAGTACCTCGATATGTGGCATCTTGTTTACAAGAAGGGTCTCATGTCTATATGGTTGTAAATGTATTTATTAAGGAGGTACAATCAACAACAACCATGGATAGAGAGGTAATTCTAATATTAACATTTACATAATGATTGAAACTGGAGAGGACTGATGTTGATTAATATAGCAGCATCTAGCTAAACTGACATTAAATTGGGCAGGAACTGTAAAAATAATATAATGGGCCTAAAAGAAATGCCAGATATTTATATTGCAGTTACTGAAGCTTTATTCTTTAAACACATTATCAATATATAAAAAATTCTGAACACTATTATAATATACTAAAATCAGATTATAAGTCACAATAAGTGATCATTAGATTCTATGTAAAGTACATAAAAAAAGATTCTCTGAATACGATAACATATTAAAAATGTTCTGAACTTTATTTCTTAAAGATTTAATTCAAACATTTTTCTGATCTACATTTCAAACCTGTGGCTCACATTCAAAACAATATGATTTATATTACATTGAAAAATAATGAAGGCATCTCCATAAAAATGGTTTCGTTAGCCTTTAAAAATCTACAGGTAATTGACAGAGTTAAAAAAAAATAAATATAGGAAAAGCTGATAATTAAAATGCAATACTGAAAAGAAACTTGCTGTTACAAAAAAAGAGGTTGAAATTAAGCTGTTAAACTCCAACAGTAAGCACTTATCAAATGTTTTACTGTGTGTCAGATTTAATGTCAGATAGTATTATGGTTATATATCATTTCTTCAATATAAAGAAAAGTAAATATTGATTTATGATTATTATTATGAAGCATTAAAATCAACACGAGTGGTGAAACTATGATGATACTGCATTGTAACTGCATAAAGAAACTGCTTATAATGTGTTTCTAATGCAGTTAAAGTGTGAAAAACTCCCTCACTTGTTGCCACGTTGTTTCTGTCCTGTCTGAGGGGGTGACGCTCAGGTCGAAGCCCCTGGAAAGGTTCAGTTTGTCGGAGCCAAAGCGTCTGCGTTTGGTAAACAGCGCTCACAGATCACTCGCTCAGTCCCTCAGCGTGTTCCTGCTCACACATCTGTATGCTGGGGGAATAGATCTGGGTGTCACTTGTTATTTCTCATCTCGTCCATCACTTTCTTCTCGGCGCCCTTCTCTCAGAGGACACTGATTTTAGTGTGATTGAGTGTGACCCAACATGAACGTACTGTCATTGGACAGAGATTCACACATGTGCTGATACAGGACGGAGGGATATCGGGGAATAATTAGAGCTGTGTGTCCTTCAGAAATGCTGTCAGCTGATCTGTTGGTGTCTGTCCTTTTTCATCTGTATTCTCTTAATAAGACGAGTCTCATGTGTAAAAATGATTAATCTGTCCAACAGGACAGCAGCAAACATCCTTTTTATGTGTGTATTTTACATTTAAAAACCTTTAAGACTCTGTTACAGAATTTCATGCGGCAGAATCATTTCCAAATCCATTTATTCATAGAAGTAATTTCAACACAAAAAACGAGAAAAGTTTGACTAGTTAACGCAAACATGTCACAACAGCAAATGTGTTAACCCTCAAGAGACTGCAAGGATATTTTCCACCATTCAGTTTATTATTATTATTATTAAACCATTACAGCTGTGTTGAATGAACATAGCTCAGATTTTTAAAAATGTGTAGAACTGTCATCTCAGCTTCTTAAATCAGCTTAAAGAGGCAAATCTACGCAAAAAACAACAGCTAATTACTTCTTAATGACAGAAAATGTCCCACTGAAAACCACTGAAAATGCCATTTTTGATCCCACCTTTGTCTTAACATAAACTTATGTATATGTATGTGTACATGTTAAGATTTCATTTTAGACTACGATTTTCAATTTTTATTGTTTGTAAATGTCCACAAGATGGTGCTAATTTTTCCATTCAAAGCATGCTGCATTTCACACTTTTTACTGTTTTTGTAAGGATGCCTGCAGAAAGAAAAACAACACATCAAAATCAGTTCTGCTGATAATCATTGACCATATTAAATTCCAATAATAATGCTAATTAAATACTCCTTGAAATGTATGTTATGAAAATTATTCCTTTTGTTTTGTTTTATTTAAATATTTTATGAAAAAAAGTAGAATTGTGCCAACTCCCTGGCCTTGAAAGGGGCAAAATCTCAAAAAAACAAATTATAAAAATAAAAATGTGTGTCTCAGGCTAAAGTAGTTTTAAGCTGGCTCGATTAAAACATTTTTATTTTAATATTTAATAATTTTACAGCTGATTTAAGGAAGCTGTAAAAAAAATGTGGATACAAAAAAAATACTGACTCATTTAAAATGATTTTTTCTTTTGATATTTAAGATTTTAACAGCTGAATCTAGGAAAGTGGCATCTTTTATCCCTGGGACTACAGGTGCAAGATTTTTTTTTTAATCTAATCTGTCACTGATAATATATAAATCATAATTAAAAAACAATCCATCAGAATTAATGTTGCTGCCACTCACTTACCCATGTCAGGGCCTTATAACAGTAATAATCAAACACTCATTGAAATGTGCTTCATGGAAATTTTTTTTAATTTCTTTTCAAAGCCACCCCCAATAATACAGTATATTTGATATTTTTATGTATATTTCAGGCTGTAGTGGTTTTTAAAGACTGACACTGACAGAGGAAAAAAAGAGTTATATCCCTTATTCAGCAGTTATTGGGAAGGTGGAAGGTTTTTTTTGTCAGTAGTGACAAATGAGTTTGTTTATTAAAGGAACTGTTATGAGTTTTAAAGAATAAAATAAATGATCATCACAGCAAATACTGGAGCCTCAAAAAAAAAAAAAATCCTATTTACCCAATATTGTTTTTTCATGGTTATATTTATGTATCACTGGCCACAGTTACATGATGTTTTTTAATTCAGAATTAAGTATTCAGAATTAAATAATTCAGAATTAAAGTATTCTCCTTTGTGTTACATGGAAATAGTAATTACAAAGGTTTACATTGAAAACAAGTAAGTAACTGTATGGCATCCATCCATCCTTCCATTATCCTCCACTTATCCCTTTCAGGGTCGCAGTGGGGTTGGAGCTTATCCCAGCTGACACTGGGCGAGTTTGCATGTTCTTCCCGTGCATGCGTGGGTTCTCCCCGGGCACACCGCCTTCCTCCCACAGCACAAAAACATGCTACTTTGGTTGAAGTGTAAGGCATTTTTATCTTTCCTTGAATTTCTGAAGTCATGTTTTACACGTTTTTATAAAATTAAACATCTAATAACCCTTTACTGAATGCTAGTAAAGTTTGAATGTATAAATGAACGGAAACAAATTGAACTTTTGTGTGAAATGCAGTCACCTTTATTTAGGCTACCTGGCAGAGCATCTCAGTTACAATACCAGAACTGACAACAAACAGTGAACCTGCTCTACATGAATATATCAATGCATAAAGAGAGGAGCTCTGATTGGATCGCTCCACAACTTATCCCACCACCACCAAGCTAAGGCAGCTGTGATTGGATGTCCCTCTTAACTCATCCAACCTTTCCCAATTTATCCCGACTTTCTACATGACCAGATTAGGTCTGATTGGATTAAGTCTCTGTCAATCATTTTTGTCTAGGTTTTATTTGTTGATGAAAACGTCAGTTCATTTAGTTTAAGTGATTGTCTATGTGCACTTGTTTTAATTAGTTACTGTCTATTTTTCATCAGGGGCAAAAAGGTTGTTGCTATAACGAAAATAATAGGTCAACAAAATTAACATTGCGACATCGATGATAGATGGATGGATTGAAAATGCCTTGTTGATGCCCGAGGTCAGAGGAGAAAGGCCAGAGTGGTTGGAGATGATAAAAAGGCAGCAGTTACTCAAATAACTCCTCTTTACAACAAAGGTGTAAGACCATTTCTGAAAGCACAGCACCTCACATGTTTAAGCAGATGGACTACAGTAGTAGAAAACCACAGTGGGTGCCACTCCTGTCATATAATAACAGAAAACTGAGGCCAACATTCACAATGGTTCACCAAAATTGAATAAAAAAAGATTGTAAAAATGTCTCCTTCAGATTTTGCAGTTCGGACTGGATGTATTCATGGCAAACTTTGGGACCCCTAACTATAATGCTTCATGACCACAGTGTACCCCTCTTCTGATGGATATATCCTCATCACAAAGCTCAAATCATCTTAAACATGCCAATATGTTCACTGTACTGCAGTGACCTCAACAGTCACCAGATCTCAGTCCAGTATCCAGTAGGAGATTCAAATCTGCAGCAGCTGTTGATGCTGTCATGTTGATATGGACCAAACACTCAGGAATGTTTCCAGCACCTTGTTAAATCCATGCACCAAAAATTACAGCAGCTCTGAAACCAAAAGTGGGTTCAAGCTGGTTTTCAGCAATGTGTGCCTTATAAATTACCTTGAGAGAGAAAATTCAGATCTTCATGTGGTTGAAAAATAAAAGCTTAAAAACAAAAGTTCCAAATGTTCGGTCTCATAAAGCATCTCCCTCAAAGATTTATCTCTCTCCCCTGCTTGGTCTGGTCGTGGCTCTGAGCTGCCGACCCGTCACTGTGACAGGTCCAGGTGGGAGTAGAGCTTAGTCTTTGACTTCCTGTCGGATCGATGCGTGGCTTTGTGTGTCCCCTCTCTCCCGGGTGGTATCGAGTTCTCAGTGTGGCGGGCTGCGGGCTCCATTGTCTCTTTAACTGCCTGCCCTCTGCTGTGGGTTAATGGAACAAGCTTTGCCGGAGAGCTGACTGGTCGTATACTTGACCTCCTCCTATACTTCCAGTCGCTGCTGCTCGGAGGCGTTTTCGTATTGATCAGATGTAGATGCTGTGTGTGAGTTTCTGTAAGGACCTGCGTCCAGGGCATCAGAAAACACACGCTGCACAGATGAACTCTTGCAAAAGGGCAGCGTGTTCCTCCAGCACTACAGTTTAGATTTGTTGATTTAACTTTAAGATGTTTTATTCCAGTTGTTTTTAAAGCAGCTCTGAGTATGATTTTCTGATTTTGTAGTGGAAGTTGACTTGAAGGGTTAGCCAGATCCTAAAACCATCATTATATAGACTATGAGGGCTGTTGAAAGGCCATAATTATGGTGGCTCTAAGAGAATATCTCCAGCTTTTTTTTATCAATCATAAAAGCCCTCTGACAGATTAAGCCATAAAGACCCTTATTGTGAAGAATTCAGAGAGAACAAAATGTATTCGTCTTATCTGTCTTTGCTTTTGCAAAGAGAAAACCAGCATTGGATAACATGGTGAGGAGATAAAGTAGAGAACATTTTCTCTTTCATGTTGGGGAAAAATGAACTAAATGTCCTCTCAAACTGGAATTTATGACACAAACAGAATGTTGACCCATCCTTACAAGTGAAATGAAGAGAAACAATTAAAAAATATTATAAATATATTATAAAACCCAGACTCTCAAAAACTACCTACAGCACTCTGACTATGCTGCATCCTAAAATCATAGTTGTCCATCTGTGGAGGCTGTGAAAAGGTAATAAATATGGTGGCCATAAAGAAAAAAACACACCACATAGAGGTTACTGCCAGAAAAAAAGCACTTACAGACACATGCTTTCAAAGAGACCCCACTGAAACAATCTGTGGGAAAATAACTAAGTAAACTTATTTTCCATGAAATCTATGACTCTAAACTTTACAGTGAGCTTTGGGGTCGATTTTGATTTAACGTCTACATTTAATTCTTCCAACGAGCTGTGATGTAACCACAGGGCGCTCATCTTAGCAACCGGCAGCTGTGTTGCAAAAGTTGAATTATTACATTAAATTGCCTTCAATGCTGTATTTGGCTCATTTGGCTTTTATCAATAGTTTTTCAGCTTAAACATATCAATAAATATCAATTCTGATGAACACAAACGTTTTGTTTTGTTATGTTCAAGTATTTTGACAGTTTCTTTGAATGTGCAACAGCTGAAATTAAAATTAACGTGGCCCTCATGGTAACCAAAGTTGCCCATCCCTGTTTTAAACAATAATTATGGATATTAATCCTTTAATGTAGTGATAAAGGAGCGTAAGATATCCATTGGCTACATAAAAAGTCATCAACACTTCTGATGGTGAAGTTTTAAGTGGCTTTTTTCCATCTGCTGCTGAGACTTCAAATAATAACTATAAGGATTTATTTTTCTTTTTTCTTTTGTATTTTGCAAATTCCTACGTTAATTAATTCAATCCAACATGTAAAAACTCTTTTGAATTGTTCCTCCAAAAAATACATATTTTTAAAATTATTTTAGAGAAAGAAAAGATGAAGAAATGCTTCTCTCTCTCTCTCTTTCACATGATAATTAATCAATTAATATACAATGAGATAATATGAATTATACATTAAATACATATATATGATAAGACAAAATAGGTCCTTAGCCAGCTTTTACACACACAAAAAAAATTTGTGGTCATTTTTCCGTGGTCAAAGATGTCAGGTCATCGCTCTCTCCCCCACACATCCGTCCTGCGACCTGTCAGATTTCTCCTCACCCGTTACGTCTCCTCCTCCAACGCCCCTTTCCTCAGCTCTTAGCACAACAGCCAGGCTTCTCATTGGTCTCTCTCTGAGTCATGTCCATTTTTCTATTTCTGAAGTTAGTGCTCATAAAGCTGATGCTTGTCTCTGACATCTGTCAGACTTCATGTTGCTAAGCAGCCGCGAGTGTTGTAAAGGGAAGTGGTGCAAAAAATAACAGCTGGATAGTGCTTTATGAGGGGGTAAGAATGACCCCTCCCCCGGCTGTTCCAGGTATAAATGATCATATTTACCTGCAGGGAGGAGGTTATGTTTTTAACGGCATTGGTTTGTTTGTCTCTTTGTTTGTGTTCAAAATAACTTGAATAGTCATGGACAGATTTGGATGAAATTTTCAGGAAATGTGTGGAATGGTTAAGGAAGAAATGATTAGACTTTGAGACTGATCCGGATCACCATCTGGATCCAGGAATTTGGGGTGGACCAAAGCTGCTTGGCGGAGGTCTGCGCTCTCTGAGTGCTTTTTTAGTTTTTTCTTTTATCAAAATCCCCATGATTTACTAGCTGTATGTGTTTCTTTAATTTAAGTAAACATGAACATGAAATATTCTGTGACCTCAAACTGTGTGGTTAACATTAATGTGGCCCTCTAGGTGGCTGAAGATGCCCATCCTTGAGTTTAATTCATTTTATGTTTTTATGACACCGTCACAGCAACCACAGATCTGCCAGAAATGGTGTTGATGTCTGAGGCAACCAAGCAAGTGGTGCTGCTTGAGTTTTCAGTTCTGTAGGAAGTCAGGATGAAAGACGAGGAGAGCAGGAGAGAAAGAGATCCCACCATGTGCCTTTAAACTGCCAAAGACGAGGAAGGACCTGCTGTGAGCCTGCCACGACATTCTTTATACGGGGCCTTGGGATTCTTAGGAATCTATGCACTGCTTAGACCTTGCAGTGCAGCTGGATCTGCCTGATTTAATGTCTGATATCAGACAGATCCATCTTGCCAAGCTCCAACCTACAATGATTGTGCACGGCAAGCGGGTAATCCCAGTAAAGGTCCTTAAAAGCAGGAAGAGCAGAGGGGCACGACGAGCGTGAGGACAGCGGGAAGAGATCACACTTTCAAAGATTAGCATAGATGCTAACAGCTTCAGAAGCAGTTTGATCAGATCTAGACCACATTTCTTTATTAAATGAAAATCAAGTAACACTAACAAACGTCTCTATAGAAAATACATTTCCCTTCACTTCATGTTTAGCTGAGAGTTTATTTTACAAAATGGCTCATGTTTTGTCCTTTACGCCGCGGCAGTAATGCCGACTGTGTTATTTAATTGACACATCATAAACATGATGAGGAACTGATCATCCGATCACATGCAGGACATGCTTTTGAATTCATCTGGTGTGTCAGATAGGAGACACTGGGCCATCAAGAACAGCATGGAGGCTGCTGGAAAAAGGCTTGACACAAGGCATAATGAAAGGTCAGGGCCTGATGACCCTCGGCTTGGCTGCCTGTGTCAGTGTGTCAGACAATAAGACCTAATGCACCTGATGACCCTGGGTCCATCACTGAAGATGTGACCAGACTGACCTTTAGCCGTGTTGCATTGAATAACATGAAACCAGTACTCAGACCCTCAAACCTCTTACTGTACTTTGATTAGTTAGTCAGAGAATATGATTCCCTTCAGTGACGGTGTGAGGAAAAAAAGGCCTTCGCAGCCTCACAGAATAAGGATTATTTTTTTCATTAAAGTTTAAGCCTTTGAAAAAACTTGAAATCAAGAATTTCCTTAAATTTTAGACAATAACAGGTCAAGTTTTGTACTAACATCATAATAAATGTAACCCTGATGCTCTGCTAAGAAACTGTTTCGATTCTGTAGTTTAAACTTTAAACTGCAATAAATTATTAAAGACAAACATTTTTTTTAATGACGGGCCCTTGTTTAATTAATATCATGATTTAACCAATCACAATAAAAATGAACCCTTTAGATGCCAGTTTTGACTGTATACCACATACTGCTTTCTTAAAAAATAAACTATAATTCAAAATTGTAATTAAAAAAATGACTTAGTAGCTGACCCATATTGATGACAAGTGGAAAAACTGATTTTGGTGCGTTGTTACTTTTGTATAATGTCAGAGTGAACAAAAAAAGGTATGTTGGTTCTGTTAACTACAAGATTTGTAGTTTGAACTTTAAAATGAAATAAAATGATGAAAGGTAATTTTCCCATATACTTTTTTCATGAAGGGGTCCTCTTTAAATTTCTGTCATGATTTAATTAATCAAAATTTGGACAGTAATTAAAATCATATACCACTAACAGCTCTGTATTGGTATATGATTACAACTACACACCTAAACGAGGTTATCACTAACTACACACTCAAAATCATCATAGTTAAAGTGTTTTCGAACAGGGTTCAGACATGAACTACACAGGGATCCTAGTTACAGTAATTAAAGGGGAAATCATCCAAGTCAGTGGGGAGGAGCTGAAATGGGGCAGTTTTACAAAACTGCATGGAGTTTGCAGCAGAAAACCAAAAAATCAAAGGAAGAATATTTTTTTTCACAATGATTTAAAGGGCGGGTTAAAAATGTGGTTATTATGGAAGTCTATGGTACAAATCTTGTACTTACCGGCCTCAATGTAACAAAAACATCCCACACAGTCAAAATACAGAGGATATTGATGAAACTCAGAAATTGTAAAATTCATTAAAAAACACATCCTTGCCAATTTTCATGGCAAGGGAACAACCATAACTAACATTTTTTAAATAAATGCACCTCAAAACTACACAAATGTCCTTAAGAAAGCACAAGGGGTCAACCTGCATAAAGCTCTTCAAGAGTCGAACAGTTTTACCAAAGTTCAGATAGAAGCCGTGAAGTGGGCTGTCTTGGCTACAATGCAAATTACAGGATTTTTAAACAGAGAAACAAAGTGCTTAGTCATAAAACAGTGCTGAATAAAAAAGTCAAAAGAAAGTGAAAAAGAACCATTAAACCAAATAAAACGGGACACACAGAGAGCACATTGCACCTATGAAATCACTGATTTATGTTTAAGGGATTAAAAAGAAGATCCATCGTTTGCAGCTCCGACTTTTATCACAGCAGACTTGGAGAAAATCACACTTTAACAAACTGGAGGCAGAAGCGTAATCTACCGTATTTCTGTAACACTTAAACGCAGCATAAAAGCCCTGACATTAAACCTGCACGAGTTCGTTCCTTTATCCTTGAGTGTTTTGTTGGCGCTGAGGTGTTAATGCAGCTGTTTGTGGAGTCCTCTCTCCATGTCTTTGGCATGATTGTATCAGTGTAGTGTAAATGTAGATAATTAAACCCACTGATGCAGATGATGTTAGCATAACGCCTCACAGAGAGCAGAGTGACAGGATGTGAACTCGGCTGGGTGAAAAGATGATTTATGTTGTTTTATTAACAACATAATGCCGCTCATGCGTTCCTCAGATTCTCCTCCACAAAGACAAACAGCTGTTTGTTTCTGCCTGCGGTGTTTCTTCGCCCTTGGTGCGGTGCTTTATTTCATCAGAGCTGCAGGCAGGTATGTCAGAGATGTGCTTGTTGTAAATGCTCTAGTTTGCTGCTGCTCTCCGCTCTTATATTTACATCCACACTAATTAGAACATGCTGGAAACATGTCATTAAAGGCATTAAAATTCACATTTCAAACAAGACAACAGCCCCTTATAAATGACTGATGGTGATGGTCCACATGTTTATTTGTGAACAATTTGAGCTCAATAGACCTTTCATTATGATTAATGTTTAACTGACTTTTAAGCTCTGCTGATTTATTATACAGTATTAGCCCTCCTTTTAAAATATTCTTATTAAATAACACATACAAAAATGGAAAATTATAAATAAAGCGTGTAAATTCTTAGTGTTTCCATTTAGCTCACGGTCGCATTTGGCCTTTACTTCATAAGGAAATATCAAATATCAATTGGTTGTAAACATACTGAACAATAAAAATCATTATTTCATAATAATGTGTGGTTATTGATGTGTATTTAGTTCTTTGCAAGGAATTAGCTGTGTAAATGTCTTATTTTTTCTTTAAAAATCCTCTGTTTGCATGACTAAACATATTTATACACATAAAAAAGACCTGTCAGTAACAAAATATGATAATAGCTGTGCTGGCGACACTCAGCTTTACGTCGCCGTGTCTCCTGATGACACAGGGCCACTCGATAGCCTTTTTAATTGTGTTTTAGATATTAAATCATGGATGGCAGGGAACTTTTTTACAGCCAGGACAAAACTTAGGTTTTAGTCATTGGTTCAGGGGTCAAGAGAGAGAAACTGGTCAGCAAACTCCAAGCATTATCTCTTGATCCATGTGGGCAGGCTAAAAATGTAAGGATTTTATTTGATTCAGATCTCACCTTTAAGCCACATATCAGGGACATCAGAAAAGCTTTTTATCACTTAACCCTTTAAAGCATGAAAACAGAAATTATAGCCAGAAAATTCTATTTTTTTTTTGGCTAAAATGTTTATTTCACTAATAAAATAAATCCCCCCCCCCCAAAAAAAAAAGAAAAAAAAAAAGAATTCCATAAAATTTAACACGTATATTTTTTGCATCTCATTTGATTTGTTTGGTGTTTTTGGCAACTGATGATCCACTTGATAACATTTTTATCATTGATCTGATTGTGTTGAGATTTTTTTTTTTTGTAATTTCAGGGTTTCCCGGACATGTAACTGGTCGTGGTGCACTGCCACAGCAAAATAAAAGCTGCCACACCTTAAATATGATGTTTTTTTTTACGTGAAAACTAAGTAACATATTGTATGAGTGGATATATATATATAGTCTATTATTTATGCACTATTGACCATCATTAGTTTGAAATAACATCTCAATTATCATAAAAAATGTTCCTCTACACTTTATTTTGGAAAACATGCATTGCTGCTCGCACACACATTGATCCTGAAGCGGACGTCTACTCTGCCGGAAATAAAGAAGAAGAAGAAGAAGACCCTGGATAGAAGTTGTCGCTTGGCAAACGTAAGGAGAGAAGAAAAGTCAGAGAGAGAGGTATTTCGAGTTAATAAATGCATTTCTTGTTCAAGCCGGTGAAAATGACCCTAATTTTGACAATACTACTGACAGTAATATTTAACATTACGCCGTGTGTTTGTCCCTCACCCGTCCGGGCCACTAGTGATTGTGATTTGCGAGAATGTACGTAATTTGTATGCGTGGAACGCCGGCGGTAAAGTGAAACGAAGAAAAAAGAAAAGAAAGGGAAAGAAAAAAGAGAGGAAAGTGAATTGGTAAAAAAATGTCAGCAAAGGAGTGCTATGAGTCCAAGAAGAGGAAAAATAGATTTCTCCCAAAGAGGAGGTATCAGTATACCTGGCTGAGCCACGGTGACGGCGTAATGTATTGTGAGGTATGTCTGCAGTTTCCGACGAAGGCTAACTACGGTGGAGCGTTTTCTAAAGGCACCGTCAACCGAAATCCCACAGTGGATGCCCATTAAAAAAAGCAAACATCATGCAATTAGCCACTAGACATTTTCGTACAAAGTCTGACCATTCACGTAAAAACATTCAACAGAACAAACGCTGCTTTCAGTTAAACAGCGCATAACATGAAGAAACGTTCACTGATTGAAGTTACGCTTTCACACAGAGCAGAGAAAGGAAGGAAAAGCTGAAGAATAAGAGAGATTTTCATCCTCTTCATGTCTAAAGTGATGCATCCAATATCCGCTCTGTGGATGACAGAGCTGATAGTTTCCATCTAAAGTGTGGCTGTTTTCTGTCAGTTATGTCATTTTGGAGTCCATGCACATGTCAACATTTGATCTAAATACCTCCTGAATCACTCAGCATCTTTGTGCTCCTCCGTGTTCCAGCGAGCATAAAGATGCAAAACAAAATGCAAACAAAAGGAAACTTAATGTTTTAGACACTGTGACGTTAAGACCCTGACGTTCTTACGTATTTAATAAGCCCTCTTCTTCTGAGGAGTAAAAATAATCTTTTGCTTTTGGCAAGTGCGGTATCTTGATGTTGAGATAATGTTTTCAATTGAATCAGACAAGTTCACAGGCAAAAGCCGAGGAGGTGAGAGAAAGCTGGAGATGCAGAGCAGGAAGGTGCAACAGCGTCTTTCAACACTGCAGTGTGTGGTGAGACAGGAGAAGGCACCAGGGAAGATGAAGGTGAAGGAGGACAGGCCTCAAGAAAGAAAAACAGTAAACACAGGGAATCCGGCAGGGACCCAAAACGGGTTAGGGTTAGTGAAATGGCACAGTTTAGCCTCTGGCTGTACCACACAAATCAAGGTGAGTATTAAGCATCATGCAACTGTTATTATTAATCATCATAACTGTAGTGTTTAAACCTGAGTGTGAATAAAAAATAAAAACAAACACTTGTCACTGTTATAAAACACATTCCTTATCCAAACAATGAAGTAAATTCACATTGAAATTAGTTTTTTTCATCTCATTGAAACTAATCTAAATTTGTTTATGTCAGTCTGCGCTATAGAATTTCAACCAATCACAAAAGTAACTTGCATAAAGACACTGAAGTTGGAATTTAATTTAAATTCAATTTAACAATGTAAATTTGATTGTATGACCCTGCAGGAATGTTCTGCAGGTTATGCCGCCAACATAGGCGAAGTCCAAAACAGGGAGGGGCCACGCGTCCATTTATTGAAGCCAGTGTTGTAGTATTTCTCCTGGTATAAAGTCCTCATATCAGCAGGGGCGGATTTAGGATTGATGCCCAGACATAGCTTTTGAATTGTGGTTGAAAAGAACAATTCAAAAAAAAAAAAAAAAAACACTGTCCTGGACAAATTAAGGCCCTTTGCTGATGAGCAGTGGGCCAAATTACCTGTCAACAGGTGCAGAAGCCTGACTGAGACTTACAGAAAACACTTGATTGCAGTGATTGCCTCAAAGTGTTATTCAATAAAATATTAGCTTACAGGTCCCATCATGCCTGTTTGCCCAATATATTATATATTTCTGTTGAACCACAATTCAAACGCAATGTCATGATTTTCATTATTTTTTTATTTATTATTTCTTTTGTCAACTTATTTCAGTGATAGCTGTTTTTTCCTTCTTCCTTTTGGGTTTTGTATATATACATATATATACATATGTATATATACAAAATCCAAAACCAGTGAAGTTGGCACGTTGTGTAAATCGTAAATAAAAACAGAATACAATGATTTGCAAATCCCTTTCAACCTACATTCAATTGAATACACAGCAAAGACAAGGTACTTATCATTCGAACTGGTAAACTGTGTTATTTTTTGCAAATATTAGCTCATTTTGAATTTGATGCCTGCAACATGTTTCAAAAAAGCTGGCACAAGTGGCAAAAAAGACTGAGAAAGTTGAGGAATGCTCATCAAACACTTATTTGGACCATTCCACAGGTGAACAGGCTAATTGAGAACAGGTGGGTGCCATGATTGGGTATAAAAGCAGCTTCCCTGAAATGGTCAGTCATTCACAAACAAGGATGGGGCAAGGGTCACCACTTTGTGAACAAATGCGTGAGCAAATTGTCCAACAGTTTAAGAACAACATTTCTCAATGAGCTATTGCAAGGAATTTAGGGATTTCATCATCTACGGTCCGTAATATCATCAAAAGGTTCAGAGAATCTGGAGAAATTACTGCACGTAAGCGGTAAGGCCGAAAACCAACATTGAATGCCCGTGACCTTCGATCCCTCAGGCGGTACTGCATCAAAAACCGGCATCACTGTGTAAAGGATATCACCACATGGGCTCAGGAACATTTTAGAAAACCACTGTCAGTAACTACAGTTCGTCAATACATCTGTAAGTGCAAGTTAAAACTCTACTATGCAAAGCGAAAGCCATTTATCAACAACACCCAGAAACGCCGCCGGCTACGCTGGGCCTGAGCTCATCTAAGATGGACTGATGCAAAGTGGAAAAGTGTTCTGTGGTCTGACGAGTCCACATTTCAAATTGTTTTTGGAAAGTGTGGTCGTCGTGTCCTCCGGACCAAAGAGGAAAAGAACCAGCCGGACTGTTATAGGCGCAAAGTTCAAAAGCCAGCATCTGTGATGGTATGGGGGTGTATTAGTGCCCAAGGCATGGGTAACTTACACATCTGTGAAGGCACCATTAATGCTGAAAGGTACATACAGGTTTTGGAGCAACATATGTTGCCATCCAAGCAACGTCTTTTTCATGGACGCCCCTGCTTATTTCAGCACGACAATGCCAAGCCACATTCTGCACGTGTTACAACAGCGTGGCTTCGTAGTAAAAGAGTGCGGGTACTAGACTGGCCTGCCTGTAGTCCAGACCTGTCCCCCATTGAAAATGTGTGGCGCATTATGAAGCGTAAAATACAACAATGGAGACCCCGGACTGTTGAACAACTTAAGCTGTACATCAAGCAAGAATGGGAAGAATTCCACCCGAAAAGCTTCAAAAATTGGTCTCCTCAGTTCCCAAACGTTTACTGAGTGTTGTTAAAAGGAAAGGCGATGTAACACAGTGGTAAAAATGCCCCTGTGACAACTTTTTTGCAATGTGTTGCTGCCATTAAATTCTAAGTTGATGATTATTAGCAAAAGAAAATAAAGTTTCTCAGTTCGAACATTAAATATCTTGTCTTTGCAGTGTATTCAATTGAATATAAGTTGAAAAGGATTTGCAAATGATTGTATTCTGTTTTTATTTATGATTTACACAACGTGCCAACTTCACTGGTTTTGGGTTTTGTATATATATATCTATATATACACATATATATATCATATATATATGTATGGAGATGTTATTTTAAGTTTATTTCACATTTTTCAAACATTTGAACATAATACATACTTGAAAAACAGCAAACTCACAACACCTGTTGCTTAAATTTGCAGTCATCTGACAGCTGATAGACTTCTGTTGAAATGGAGAAAACTGTATTATTAATTTTTAATGAAGACAATTTTAATTTGCATGTCATTTCTCAGGCTTTGCAAAAGTGGAGAGCTGAAGAGCATCGAGCCTCTTGGCTCAGACTCAATATTGAGGACTCAGACTTAGGCTCTGGGAACTTTTCCAGTACTTGGGCTAAGGTACTGAGGACTCGACCTGGACTTGACTCTGTTTTTTTTTTTTGGTGACTCAGACTAGACTTGGACCCAAACACTGAGGACTCGGACTTGAGCTATGGTGACTCGCCTACAACACTGATTGAAGCTGAATGCAAAATATAGCGGACTGATTACTTGGACAGGAACATGGCAACAGAGCACCACAAAAACAGTGTAAAGTCACAAGCCACATTGACACAAGGTTAAGTTTCTTCAATTAAATGTCACAAATCATTTTGAAAGCTAAAAAATGTTTCCATGCAACTGTATTGTTTGAACTACCAAAGATCATGTTCATCTCTGCCTGCTTTGCACAGGAGCTTCAGCTGTTGCTGCCTTTGGCCCAGTCGTCAACATGGAGCATGATGGGTGGCTTTAAGTGCCTTTATTTCCTCACAAAGAGGGAACAGGCGCACAGCACAAATCACTCAGCTCTTTTGGATCTGGCGGAGTTGCTGGGCTGTAACTATTTCCAAAAACTCAAAGTAATGTTCCTGTGATTGATTGTTTGTGTTTTTTTAATCACATAGCCTCAAAATCTTTATACGGTAATATTTTATTTAATTTACTCTTAGATTGGGAAAAAGACAAACTGCAGGTCTCACAGAATGATTGATGAAATGCTGGAAATCTTGGCCACTGTGGTGGAAGAGCCAGTCTCGAAGACATCCAGTCCTCTGTTGCTATCGGTATAAAAGTGGATGAAAGTACAAACTTGTCTGTGACAAAACAGCTGGATCTGCATGTCAGGTATGAATTGAGGGGGGAAGTATCTACTTCAAAACCAGTGCTGATTAAAAGAAAATAACTGGACAATGTGTATGTTTTTTGGATAGAATTTAAGATACCTGGACAAGAAAGGGCAGCTTTTATCTGCCAGTTCCTCGACCTTGCTGTCCATGATGGAAAGGCAAATACCATTGTAGCAGCAATCAAAGAGGTGCTGGATATGAGGTCCCTGAGAGTTGCTTGGTACTTTACCTGTGTAAATTCTGTGACAAAACTTTTACTGCTAAGGACTCACATTTAATCAAAATATTGTTGGTAGCATGTAAAAAATCTATTATAAGAAATTGGGGCAAGGAAACACCACCAATGAAGGACTAATTGATAGTAAAATTGTAGATAATTTTTTTTAATGGAAAAGTTGACTCATATATTGAGAGTACAGGAACCACAGCTTGAAGGAAATGGGAAAAGTGGACTATGTACAAGACCCAGAACTGAGAAATGTGGCAACCGTACAGACTGTTAAAACAGAAAGCTCATCCCAAGCAGATTTTTCAATTTTTTTTGTTCTGTTTCTGTTTATTTCTTTTTTTGTGCTGTAACAGAAAAAAATGTTAATAAAGATTTAAGTGAAAAAACAAAAACAAAGAGGTGCTGCACAAAAAGGGGATCCCTACCCAACAGCTGCATGGGTTAGGAACAGCTGGAGCTGCTGTGATAACCGGTATGTGTGAACTTGATACAGAAAAGCTGCTCTGAACATAAATTACTTAACATTGATATTTTGTATTATTTTTTGAAACAGGGAGGTTGAACGGTGTGGCAAAGCAGCTCCAGGATGACTTCCCCTGGTTGCTGCCAGTGGCATGTGCAGCACATCGCCTGGCCCTGGCATGTGGGGATGCCTCATCTAATGTTGCCTACATCTCCACCTTCAGAGAGCACTTGCAGCAGCTGCATCTGTATTTTCATAACAGTCTCTCAGATTGGAGGCCTTGAAAGTAACAGTGAGATCACTGAAAAAGATATTCTATTTTGAGACATAAAATGTTGCTGTTATTGTGCTCGACAGATGCACCATGTATTCAATCTCATGTTATTTAATCAGGAAGTAAAAGACACCCGCTGGCTGTCTCAACACTTGGCTGTCACCATGCTGCAGAGAAACCTACCTGCTGTCTTGGCTGCTTTGGATGAAGAGATTGAGGTCAACAAGTGTCCTTTGGCCAAGAGCATTTACGTTTTTTGCTGCACTTATAGATTTGTTGCAGCAGTCTAGGCTGAAGTGCTGCCACATCTGGCTCGCCTCTCACAGATTCTCAGAAGGAAAATGTAAACTTTCTGGCCATCAAAGAGCAGGTAATCACAAGACTTTTATAATTTCTATACATTTTAAACAAAAAAGCGTTTTGTGACTGCCCTCATTAGGTCCCAGTAACAAATGCTTGCCTGAACCCAATTACAGATGCAGCAGATAATCAGCCAGTATGCTCCTTCCTTGCTCAGCCTCATGAGGACCTGGAAGACCCTGCTGGACTGGATGCATTTCAGATAATGCATGAAGAGGAGAGGCACAGGACAGGCAGAGGCCAAGAATTGGAGGAGCACTGGTCTTGCTTTAGGACTCAGGTACATTTTGGATGGCTGTGTAATTAAATACTACAAGTAGGTAATCAAATGGTTTTCCATTTTATCAATTATAAAGGCTGATAATTTTCTTTTTTGCGTCTAGGTTTAGGTAATGGAGCCTTAACTGGATGGCCTGGTGGAGAATATTGACAGACGGTTTCAACACCTGGATGTGCTTGAAGCCTTTCATACACTAGGACCCCAGGCAGCCAAGGAAGATGATGCTGTGAACAGACATCTTCTGAACCTGTCTGCCAAGTTTCTTTGAAGGCCAGAAAATCCAACACTCCTACAAAAATCGCTAGCCTACAAGCATCTGCTGGATGCTTCAAGGTAAAATGAGAATTTAATCAAGAAAGTAACTGTGAATACAGATGAGATTGAAGTAGTGTAATCCTATTCAGTGTAAATCCGTTTGTGTTTCAGAATATGGACCCGGTCAGCATGATGTCCAAAATGGCATCCCAGACTGATGAAACAGCTGTACCCGTGCTGAAGCCAGCTGTCAGCCACTGCTTTGACAGTGCCCATCTCTACAGTGAACTGTGAGAGAGATTTCTCAGCAATGAACAGAGTAAGATATTTGGTCAACTGTATACTCTAAGTTAGAGATGGATTGCTTTCTCTTGATTTCCCAAATCTCACTCATTTTTTTTTACTGTATTTTTGTGCAGGTGGAGACAGACCTGAGGAACAGGCTGCAGGGGGACCATTTGGCAGCATGCCTCCTACTTACCATCAATGGACTCCCTCTTACTGAGTTGCCTTACCAAAGAACATGAGAGCTGTTTTTCAAAAAATCTAGAAAAATCATGTGCTCTCAGCCCGGCTGCAAGCTTTGCCACTAGACTAAAATTTTATTGTTCTCTGTTTATGTTTTTCTTGTTAGGAAAAAATGAAATAAATAGTTATTCATAAAAATTCTTATTTTTCATGATATAAAACAAATTCGCTGCCGCAGCGAAACAGCAGTGGCGCGGCAGTCCGCCTCCCATGCAGCCCACCACCACACTTCAAGAAATCCTTGGGGGGAAACCCTGAAATTGTTGATACTTTTCATTAGATAGAGGTATCATAAAAATGTGTATCAAATATAATGCAACAGCCTTTAAGGGGTTAAAGAACATCGTCTGACTTCAACTTCACCTAGGCATGCAGACTGCTTTTACGAACATTCGTGAAAAAATGGGTCGCTCACAGGAGCTCAGTGAATTCCAGCGTGGAGCTGTGATAGGATGCCACCTGTGCAACAAATCCAGTCATGAAATTTCCTCGCTCCTAAATATTCCACAGTCAGCTGTCAGCTGTATTATAAGAACGTGGAAGTGTTTGGGAACGACAGCAACTCAGCCACAAAGTGGTAGGCCACGTAAACTGACGGAAGCTGTTATAGCTGCAAAGGGTGGACCGACGTCATATTGAACCCTGTGGATTAGGAATGGGACGTCACTTAAGTTCATATGCGAGTCAAGGCAGGCGAGCGAATACTTTTGGCAATATAGTGTATTTCTGTTACTGCTGCTCTTTGTTTATGATTGTGGATTTTCTCCTTTTCTCTTCTGGTTCTCTCTCAAAACTGTCACTACATCCACATCTCTTGATCTTTGTTTGGCCACCTGTAGAATAGATTATTGTAACGCTCTTCTTTCTGTTCTTCCTAAAAAGAAAACCTCCCATCTTCAGCTCCTCCAGAACTCAGCTGTACGAATGCGGACAAGGACCAGAAAGACAGCCCATATTACACCGATTTTAAAGTCTCTGCATTGGCTACCCATTTCTTTTAGGATAGATTTTAAGCATCTTTTACTAGTTTTTAAAGCTTTTAATGGTCTTAGTCCTTTGTATTTATCTTTTTTTGCTTTTACCCTATGAGCCCAGTCGAGCCCTCAGGTCTTTAGAAAGTTCTCTGTTAACAATTATTTAAGTTATAACAAAAACTTTCGGTGAAGCGTCTTTTTGTTACTATGGCCCATGCCTATAGGAAAGCCTGAAGACCCGAGGGCTGCTAATGTTAATGTTTTTAAAAGCAAACTCAAGACCTACCTTTTTAGCCTGGCATATATCAATTTATTTTCATTTTATTTGATGATATTTTTAATTATACACTTTAACCTGACCTCCAATGTTTACTCATTTTAAACCTTTAAGATGGCGTTTCCTCGGTTTCGTACTGGATATGTCTTTTATTTATGATGTATTTCACCATTTCTGTGTATGGGTTGTGTGTTGGTTGGGTTATGGTGTTGGGCGAAGTGGGTTTGGGTCATACTTCCTTTTAAGTATTATTTTAATTTATCTTTGTCTTCTTTTAATTTATCTGTCTGTTTGTAAAGCACTTTGTGCTACATTTTTTGTTTGAAAAGTGCTATATGAATAAAGTCTGATTGATTGATTGGTTGAAAATATCCGAAAAAAAGGATTAACATGACATTTTCTCTGAACAAAAGTTGATATCAACTTAATTTCTATGTTTAGCTCATTTTGTAAAATCTTACTTTGTAGTATGACTTACAATATAAGTGTTTGTATAGTTAAAAAACATGTTTAAACAACATTAAAACACTGGCAGTATAATACATATGACTGCTATCATGAGTCATTGAAAATAATAACAAGTGATAACTACGATCAAATATCATTATAATAACATTGTAACACGTTATGATGTGTTACAAACATGGTTACAATGCATTTACAATGCATCATACAGGGGGCGTCCAACATACATTTCTCAGAATTCCTGATGTTTTCTTGGGATGCGAGTGTGTCATTTTGTAGATTTGAGAACCTAAAAGCCTGCGCTGAAGCTCCACATATTGCTGAATCCTAGCTGACACTTTAACCCTTCAATCTAACAATAATGCAACCTCAAAAAGAAGGGAAAATTCCCTAACAAATAAACTTATTAGTTTTGGAAAAAAGCGAGCTAACACAGTAGCGAAAAAAAAAAAAAAGACAAAGACTCAGCAGTTTGGAGGTATTTTATATTTTAATTTCAACAACCTGAAAAGCTACCTGCCTCACAGGTCTTGGTGTCTCGGCTTGTAAATGCAGAAATATAAATACATGCAGCATGAATATGCATACTTGTGTTTGGCAATGATCTTTGATGGTCGTTTTCAGAGCACTTTGGCTCTAAGTGGCTATTCAGAAAATCTGACCTTCTCTGTAATGGTCTCATAACTTCTGAAACAGGAGGGAGCTAATTAATGAAAATTCTTTTCCCTCAGGGATATTAAAATATTTCTGAATTCATGATTAATAAGCTCTTTAGCTGGTCGCACTTTTAGATCACACAGTAAGCTCAGAGACAAGACCAAACAGTAGCACAGATGAGCTTTGGCGAATATCTTTCACAAGCTAGATTAATTGTAGTTCTCACCTGTGTCTCACAAATATACCAAAAAAAACCCTTTGTATTCTGAGAGTGTTTCTGTGATTAAGTGAAAATCACTTGCATCGCCTGGGACAATGGGCGGCAGAGGTACTGCAGGAGGGCGAGTAAAACCACATGCATGACTGACATCATTTTCTAAATCATCGGAAAATGCTGCATTGTAACATCAAGCCCCAGAGCCAACAGAAACAGCCAGTGGATTTAAATAACATGTTAACTTTTAATGATTTGTATTGTCTGATAAACACAATCACAGCTTTGCTGTTTCTGAATTATTGGTAAATTTCATGAATATCGTACTAGACTGTTTCAAATGCATTAAAAGTATGAGGAGAGAGTTTGCAGGGCCACGACGTCTGATCTAACAGAGAGTTTGAAAAGAAAATAGCAGCAAACTCGGCATTCATGCCAGAATTTGTCTATGAAAATGGACAGAGGAGATGTTAGATACATGAGAGTATCTCTACAAACATGACACATAAACCCTGTTCACACTTGCAAAAAAAAGCTAGTGTGAAACCAGGGAAACAGAGGCTTGACAGCATGTATCAAAACAACCATTGTCATGGGAGAAGTTTATCTGATTGTAATGCGCAAACTCATCGGTGCATCCGGACATGGGACATGCTGTTTTCACTACACATCATCAGCGTTAGGTTGTACATTTGCTTCAGAACACTCACCGGGTCTCTCATGCATCCAAAGAGCAGTGAAGCTGCTTCATATTCACTCCGCATGCTGCAGTGATCCTCTCTGCTCTTTAGTCAATGCTACTGATACACTTTTTAACATGTATCACTAAAGTTAGGATATAAATCGTGAAATAAATTGTTTGCCCACTCTTTGTGTATATTTGTGTATATTCGATGTAAGTGTGAACAACCATGTCAGTGAATTACCCGGGCAGGCTGCCCGAACTAGTAATGAGCACGGCAGTTCTTTTAGATGTACTAAATCACTAGAATCAGTTCACTAAAAAGTTTTATTTCAAGATTCGTTCACCGAATCACCGAATCATTCTGTGCTTGGTGGGAGAAGCCTGCGACTTCGACTTTCTGAACTGATACACGGCTGAACAGTTCTGGTTTCAGTTCAGTTCATGACATCCTGGACCAGAAGATGAGAGTGCTGTGGCTGTGTTGCTTAGACAAACACGTTTGTAAAAATAAACTCATCTAAAATCATGATGTTTTAAGTGTCCTGTCCTATGGTATGCTATTTAACTGGTCTACTTGGCAAATTGGGCTCAGAGAGTGATCCGTTTACTGAGCATATACCCCACAGTACATTCAGTGAAGGATTCACACTGAACATGCACCGTTACCTCACAAGCTGTTGCAATGAGAGGATCAGACAGTCACATATTTTCTCAAACTACAGTGTCCTACTGTACATGAGTTGTTGTGGTGGCAATTTAGCAGCTCCTGCGTAGTGCCTGCTACAGCTGGTGAGTCTCACTCTCTTCTAATTACTGTCAGCCTAACGCTTTATTCTGTTTATCTGGGAATTAAATCTGTTAAAACAATGGGGAACAACAGTCGCCATGAAAGTGTTTCCTTAGAGGAAAACGATTCAGGACAGTGTAATTCACTGAGTGATTTGTTAGCCAAGAGATTTAGTCGTCGGCGACACAGCGCAGTCAGCACATGCGGTCCCTCCCTCACTGCAGCGGCTCACTGGCTGCCCGCCTGGTGCTGCTGACAGCTCAACTGAACTGAGAAACGAATGAATCACTTGAGGAAGTGATTCAGCTCAGTACGTTACATTGAAAGATTCATTTTTTTGAAGGAATTGCTCGCAAACGACACAACACTAGCCCGAACATTATCCTTATAATATCAGGGTTGCATGTGCGAAAAGGGCTCAAGTAACAGTGACTAAGAAGGCAGAGCTTAACAGAGGATTGCTTACTGAAAAGGGCGGAGCTTGACAAAAGTAGGACCCTATAAAATCCGCGATCACGGAATCACAGAATTGGATTTTAAAAGCAGAATTAATTATAAATGCGGAATATTGCGGAAATTGCCGATATTTTAAGTTTTAAAAAAAAAAAAATCTGAATAAAAAGGAACGTTATCTCTCGGTAAATGTCCCGGGGGTCACTAATGCTGGGGACCATGCAGCCTCACTTCCCCTCCTCCTCCCCTCATTAATGATGCAAACATGTCAAAGCGGCTGTCTGAGACACCAGCTAAGTTAGCAAAAAAGCTACGAAACTCCCGGCTAACTCCAAAGTACAGGGCAGAGCAGTATCCCAATGATTATTATGTATCAGGAGATCAAATGTTATGCAAATTTTGTCAACATACAGTTGACTGGACCTGTAAAGATATGTGTGAGGACCACCTGAAGAGTGAGAAACACTTGAGGAAAAAGGAGGAACACCGTAGAAAAGCTAAGAGGGCCACATCCACCGCGCCACTTCAAACAGCAATTACTGCCTTTAACACCAAAAAGACGTGAGTTTGTGGAGGATTTTGTGGCTCTTTGTGCCAAATCTGACATCCTGTTGGAGAAGCTGCCAAAACTGCATCCTTTCCTGGTGAAACACTGCAGACAAGGAGGGGCTTTACCAGAGAATGTGAGCTCCTTCATCAGCATTACCTGCCTGCTGTGTTTAATCACCACGTCTTTCTTGCTTGACAAAATCCGTGGAAGTATTGTGTCGTTGTTGATGAGACCACTGACGCACAGGACTGCAGCGTCTTAAACATTGTAATCAGTAAGCAAATCAAGAGTCTTATTTATTCTTTAATCTGTTTATTACCTCCGCCAATTAGTTTGTTGTTGGTCCCATATGTTTTTTGTTTATTTGATTGTTGGCAAGATTCTGCAAAAACTACGGGACAAATTTTGTTGAAATTTTCAGGAAATTTTGGTAATCACCCAGCTTAAAAATGATTAGATTTTGGTGGTGATCCAGATAAGATTAGCTAACGACTGTTTTTGCACAATAACTGTCTCACTAATAATAATATCAACATGATTCTAAGTGCTAGGTGTAAGTTTTAAGGGTCAAGGAATGATATCATGATGGTAACTTTATCATGGAACTATTGTTTATAGATGTAACAGCAATATGTGAGCTACCTTGGCGGAGTTTCCGAGTGCTTTCTACTTTGATTTTTAATCTGTGGGTTAGACCTATATGGCAACAAATCCCATTATCTACCCTGCTTATTTCTTTCGGGGGTCACGGGGGTGGGCCGGGACTGGAGCATATCCCAACTGACATTGGGTGAGAGGCAGGTTACACCCTGAACCGGTCCCCTGCCAATCACAGGGTCACACAGACAGACAGCCACGCTCACACTTATGCCTAAGGGCAATTTGGAGTCGCCAATCAACTTAATGAGCATGTTGTTGGTCTGTGGGAGGAAGCTGGAGTGTCTGGAGAGAACCCATGCATACACGGGAAGACCACGCTAAGTCCACACAGAAAGATCCTGACCGACATGGGGGATCGAACCCACGACCTTCTTGCTGTGAGGCATGTGCACTACCTGCTGCACCACTGTGCCACCCTTGTCAGAGAGATGAAAAAAAGATGCTGCACAAGCTGAAGTCCTTTAACTAAAATTCTATTCACATATATTTCAGTCTTAATAAAAATGTTTATGGTGTGAAGTTGCTTCAGTGTTCTTGAGATTGCTGCAGAAACTGCGGTGAGTTCAGGTGTAACACTAATGAAAACACTGATTAAAACAAAGCTTATTCCCTCAACGGAGCCGATCCACTGTGTGGATGAAACAGTTTTACCTGCTTTACTTGAGTTTGGTTCCCATTTACATACTGACATTAAAAGCAAGTCCTCTGGCTCTCAAAAGCAGAGCAGACAGCAAACAATGAGTCCAGGATTGTGCAGAAAATGTTTTCAGGGAAAGTGGGTGAGAATAATTTATTTTCACTCTGACAGTTGATGTCAAATTGCTCTTTAGCAGGTTCAGAACCTTCTGCTGCACCAGACGATCAATATTGTTGTGTTGGTCAAATTCCAGCATCAGCTCCCCAACGTGTGTGTGTGTGTAACAACTGATGCTGGAGTGGGAGGAGTGCACATATTGTCAATTAAAAGTTACAAACACACACACACACAGATGAAAAAAGAATAATGTAATCCATCTCATAGTTTCACATAACACCTCCCACACATCTTCTCTGTGACGCCGTCTCTCTCTCACATCGACTTGGTTTGTTCTGAAGTTTGTGTGTGGACGGGCAGGGAAGTCTGGGTGCAGGGGTTGTCGTGGGGAACGAGTGTGTGCGGCTGGTGCCTCTTTGTGTGGGAGAGGCGAGCAGCTCCGACATCTGTTATGTTGCTGTATAATCAGCAGAGCGGCGTGGGCGGCGGATATGAGAAAACTTCGGAGGGGAACGATACCGGGATTCAGCCTGTTCCATCACATCCACGGGGCCGTCGCCGACTTTATGACTGTTATCACACAAATGGGGGTTTACGTGAGGAGGAGGTGAGACTCACTTTATGAGTGATAAGAGGGTGCCTGTTCACGGAAAAACAGCCGTTAACATCCTCCGCCGTTTGCTTTTGTCATCACAGCGGCAGTGCTCGCTGCTTCACAGTTTGACTGAAGAATATCCACGGCACACGGTGATGCATGACTCGGTCTGTGTTTCACGTCTCCTGCAGCACGATGGCTCTCCTGAGAGGCTGACAAAGATGGAGAGTGTGAGGCAGAGGTGGGCAGCTGGAAGCCCTGGGGCTACGTGTGGCCGCTCCTCATTAATGCAGCAAGTTAAGGTCAAATATATATAGATATTAAAAATACAGAAGATGGGAAAATTCTGCCTGAGAATGTGGAAATCAAAGCTCCACCATGATCTGTGGTTATAAGGCTGTTCCTTCAAGTTGGATATTAAATGTTGGTAAATGGACTTGAGCTTACAGAGCCCTGTTCTATCCTGCAGAACTGGTAGTGAATGAATTTCAGCGCAAGATTCTATGCAAGTTAAACATCAGTGTTAGCCAACTCATCCATGCCTATTCATGGCTACGTTAGGGCGACCATATTCTGAAAACCCAAAAAGAGGACCCTCAGCAGCATGTGTTGCATCATGATGCTCAATATCTTGACAGGTCGGTACATTGGAATAATGCCAGTGGTCCAGTGCAGCGCTTTATTAAATATAAACCCTTTTACTACTATGAATATAAATGGCTGCCTGGTCTATTTTGCCTTTTTTGTCAATAAATGTGTCAGAAAATGCCCTTCGAGTAAAGTATTTTGCACTTTTTTCAGGTAAAAATAAAACATTCTTGCAAATATGTGTCATTATTAAGTTACAAATGTTTAAAACAATGTGTAATTACAAGAAAAGAAAAAAAATTGAATTTTCCCTAGGTTCCTCTTTATAAACAATTCTAAATGAACAAGTACAACACTTTTGAGAAGACAAAACCAAAACTCAACATATTTTATATTACTTATTATTATTTAATAATATTTATATATTTTTTAAAAAGACAATCAAAAATACTACCAAAGAGGAGCAAGAAAAAACTCCAGAATGATACTAATGTCCTTATTTACAATGGTTTTACATTATTTACACAGAAAATACAGATAAACCACTGATAAATGAGTCACATGTTTGTCTCTGAATCCTCTCTCTGCTCTCTGGCTCAGTCAGCTCACTTCTTGTACCTCCTCCTCAGGCAAACCAGCCTTTACTGTAATGTACCGTACATCACTGAAAAGCTCCACTTCTCAGCTTTCAGAATCAGTTGGAACTATTTGGATAGCGTGGATACTCGAGGAGTTACGGTAGTTTGAATCATGTGTGTCTTTTTCTGTCACTGGGGACACATTTGTCTGTTGAACAAGCTGAGCAAAACCCAGACATTTTAGGTAATTTTATAAAATTCCCCTCGGACATAGTTTTATGACTTAAAAGGAGGGCATGTCCGGACCAAAAAGGACGTATGGTCACCCTAGGCTATGTACATGTTACTGATCTCAGGGTCACAACCTGAGCACGGCTGAGAGCAAAGACAGGAAGTCACAAAGATGCTTGTGTAGCTTGTTCTGTTCAGAACAGAATATTCTGGTATTAAATGAAACCATGAGTCCTTAGCATAACAACAAAGTGTATTTTTTGGTATTTTTTTAAGACAAGAAACAAAGTAAAATCATGTAACAAACTTGGTGCTCTTAACCATAGCAAATAAATACTTTAGTACACATTACTTGTTAAAAATGATATTTAATATTTAGATATAGAAACCTACAACAGTGTTATCACCTTTTGGTAAAGTTGTTACTATCGCTATCATCACATCATTGGGCTTATGTGACATTTACTCCATCACAGTTATCAATTCACTTTAGCAGCAACTCGTTGTAGCTTCTTTGTAACTAGAAATAAAGTTTTAAGCAACAAATGAATGAATGTACCTGGCATATGTACTACAGCATTTTTAGTCTTTTCTTGAGGACCGACACATTTGCTGAAACAGTGCTATCTTTACAGAGAACGTTTAAATATGAAAACTTTTTGTCTCCGTGTGGACGGAGCCTAAGACCTTTCCCTCTCCTGTTTGTGGCATCTCCAGCTGCCTGAAATACCTTGTTTCCTCAGCCCACCCAGATAGATCGACCAGTGTGTCATTGTACCATTGTTTTGTCAGCAGTTTAAGGTCATTTGCTTGCTGTAGCAAGCCCACTGCAGGCCCACAGCGTTGACCTGTACTCCAATCAGGGCCCACTTGGGGAATGCAGCCTAGAAGATGCAGGAACTCTCAGAGTGAACATACAGCTAGATCAGGGGGTGGAACACTATGAAAACGTTGAAAATTATTTAATGAACTCGAAATATGACCTCTTTAAAGACTTCAATAATGCATAAAATCAGGCATGAACTACTGCTAATACACATGCATTACTGATATTTTATCATAAATACCTGCACAAACTTTTTTATGCATGAATTTATGAATACATTGATGATGATTTGTGGACCTATGTTTTAAATTTAGTACAAGCATCTGCATTAGCATCAAATATATACAAAAAAAAAAAAAAATCCAAAATAAAAAAAATTGATTTAACAGCGTAGCTTTGAAGGTCATCCATCAATTATATGCTTACAATACGATAGATGTTGATACATATCAATGATGCCAAGTGGTTTGGCTTACAGCATAGGTGTCCTTCCTATTCTCCACCCAATGCAGTTGACAATTTATGCCATGCACTTGTGTTGTCTACTGCTGCGTTTTTCAATTGAGTGATCATCAGTATTAGGAACTTGAATGATAATGAAATGGGACTAAAAGAGGCCACATATCAGTTGAAGTAGTTGAGGCTATGCAGGGCCACAGCAGCAGGCCAACCACACCATCGAGGAGCAGCCTATGAGGCAAAAACCAGAGATGAGTACAAGTGCAACAAAAGAGAGACAAAAAGAGGGAGAGGGATGAGCTCAGTGTGCAAAATCCGTCTGAAGTCTAAGCCTATTGTAGCTTAACTATGAACTGATCCAGGCCTGAGCCAACTGTAACAGAAAGTTTCATCAAAACGAAGGTTTTAGTCTACCCTTAAAGGTGGACAGGGTGTCTGCCATTCAGACCATGGTTGGTAAATGAGTCCAAAGAAAATGAGCCTGATAACTGAAGGTTCTTCCTCCCATATTACTTTTTGGGTGGTCTTTGATGTGGTGGGAATGCATCCGCCAACTACAACTTGGTTCTGAGTATCAACATTTCATATTTCATATGTCGTGTGTGTTTTATGTGTTCAGAGGAACAATAAGGAGGAGGATGAGTGAAACAATCCAACCTGAATTTGGACCAAATAGCAGCGTTATGGCAAGCACATGTGGTTTTTGAAGGGAATGAGAGCAACCTTGATTGGTCTAATTCATGGCATGCCCAGATCACATACATATTCTCTTACACTCTGACTTTGTGCAAAGATTGAGCACCATCTAGGTAGTGAATACACACGAACAAACAAAATTACTGTGCCTTTAGAAAACATTCCTCCTGCTGAGGGGCCATACTTTAATGTTTTTAGCTCTTTAAGCATTTATTCAGAAATCTGCATGCTGGCATCACCAAATTTGACGAGAGCTTTAAGTGTCTTCAGTTTTAACACAATTGAGCCCTACTGCAGTGAGAAAAACAATTAAGGGGCCCATCCCTAGTGATGCCCATCCCTAGTGTGAAGTCTGCTGAAGATGACTGAAATTAAGACATTGAGTGATGCAAATATGTGTTTTTGTACTCGTCTGAAAGCATTTGATTATGAGTTTGTCTCTTTACATGCATGTGTGAGCGGCATGTGTGCGTGCTCATGTATGCTCGAGTGTAATGGCGCCAGGCCCTCAGGCTCCAGGCTACAATCCAAATGAGATCTGAGGAACTGTATGTCAAGCCAGCTATTCATCAAACATAACAGCAGAGAGAGGCATGATTGAACGGCGGCGATAGCATCTTCAATCATCGAGTGTAGGAGGCCACTTTGCGGGTTTTCATCCTCACAATATGTGACATACAGCTCTGTGGACTGAATATGATAATGTGTGAATAGATCTTCCACAGAAGGGAGCTGCTGTAATGGCTGCAGCGTAATTGACAGTTCATAATGGCGTTCGCAGAGGTGCAGCGGATATTGTGAAGTCTTTAGTATCAACAAAATAAGCTTCAGAAAACAGCTTCTGACTGAAGAGACTTCAAACAACTTCTCATATTGCTGTCAACACAATCTCTTTTCAATTATGTTGGGACGGGATGACTCTGCATGAGCAATCATGTTGGCCAGGAACATTCATCTTAAGAAATGCACAAAAGCAGAAGTAAAGCTCCAACACAATGTTCAGATTCAGTGCAGAAAGTAAAGTGTGCAGGTTATGTAAGTACAGGAAACAATACGGATTTGAGAGGATGTGGGAACAACTGATTCTGGTTCCTGTTTGGAGAAAAATATGATTATTTTCTTTTGAAGCAGCATAGCAAATGTTGCGTGTATTTAAATCAGCCCTGAGGATGAAGTAGATTGTGATATATGCTTTCATGTTTGGGTATAGGAGCAGCAAAGGCAAGCAATATGCAGTCACTGGCCACTTTATTAGGTACACTTGTTAAAATGCTTGTTAAAAGATAAGCAAATAACATGGCGGCAACATTTAGGCATGGGGTCATGGCCAGGACGACCTGCTGAAGCTTAACTGGAGCATCACAATGGAGAAGAAAGTGGTGACTTTCAAAGTGGCATGCAAGATGGGCTGCTCTGCATACCAACCATGTTTTGGATTTAAAGAGGATGGTCCAAATAAGCGCAGTTATCCAGTGAGTGGCAGTTCTCTGGGTGAAAATGCTTTGTTGATGCCAGAGGTTAGAGAAGAATGGCCAGGTCTGAGATGACTGAAAGCTGGGCTCAAATATCTAGAAAGCACTCGGAGATCGAAACCTCCGCCGAGGTAGCTCACATGTTGCTGTTACGTCTATAAGCAATAGTTCCATGAAAAAGTTTCCATCATAATGTGATTCCTTGACCCTGAAAACGCTAAACTAGCACTCAGAATCATGTTGATATCAATATTAGTCAAACAGTTATTAAGCAAAAATGATCTTTCTCTAATGGGGGATTATCTGGATCACCACCGAAATCGAATCATTTTTAAGTTGGGCCAATACCAGCATCTCCTAAAAATTTCAGCAAAATCTGTCCTGTAGTTTTTGTGTAATCTTGCTAACAAACAAACATACAGAAAAAATTGAAAGTAGAGCAACACAAACCTCCACCAAGGCATCTAAAGTCAGTAGCCACCAGCTGAATCTGCTTGTACCCCTGATCCAGATCACTGTGGTTTTGCATTGACCCACATCACGTACTTTACGTCTGCATAATTTTATTTTAAAGCCTTCCTGTGAGTATTAGATGTTTCGGCCACTCCATGCATTCGTGATAATAGTTCATTAAGAATCACTCCTAAATCTCCAAGTGCAACTTCTTTTACTACAGCCACAGCAAAAACACTAAACAGATCATAAACGCCACTGAACTCTACAAATTTATTGGTTCCATAGAAACACATACGAAATTTTGATGATTTAGTCCATTCTGGTACGACTGATCAGCTAATGATGATGGTCATGATTTTTATTCAGCACACTATTTTTGCTGCTGTGCTTTGTGTTTATATAAAGCAGTGCGTTTGACAGTTCTTTAGAGACAAAAATGGTTTAAACAAGGAACATAAAGCAGGAAACACACCTGAAGATCCAGATTCTCAGCCAGGAAGGTACAGCTGCCGCCAGAGAGCCAGAAAGTGAAGATGCAGTCACTCCGCTGTTGGAGACACTCTGCAGCACCTCAGCTCTTAGATAATGTAGTAGACAGGGACTACAGCTGTGGTGTTAAGGACAGAACATGAGGCACTTCATAAAACAAACTCTCACCAAAACATGTCAGAAATGGAGCAAAAACACCCTCTCTATCCAGAGGTTTGTTGTGTTATTTGTGTTTCATAAAAAAATGTGGTCCATATCCGATAAAACTGCTACAGAAGCTGTTAGCATCTATGCTAATCTCTGTATGAGCAGTCACTTCCTGCTGCCGTCTTGCTCACAGTTCCCATCTCTTCCTGCACAAACCACCAGGACTGTGCTTTGTTTTGTTATGCATGGCCCTGTGGTTTACTTTTGTATGTATTTCTTTCAAAAATTACATAAAGTAATAATCTGAGTCTAAAAATAGATAATGTCACATAGCTCGGTGAAAAAAGTCACAACATGCACACAGGACCATTTAAAGTTGCTGATGAATTTATCTGATGATCGTAAGCAGAAGCAGGCTAACGCTAACCTAATTAGAGCTAAGCTAATTAGCAGTGTGCTAGCTCTGCCTGTCTATTCCTTTTTACTGCACACAGTCGAAAGAATGGAGTCTACCTGCTTGTCATGGACTCTGGAGTGAGGCAAGACACAAAAACAAAAAACAAACAAATAAAAAACAATGTTGGCATATCCCTTTAAAAAGAAATGTGGTCTAGGTCTGATAAAACCTCTAATGAAGCTGTTAGCATCAATACTATTCATTGCACAAGCAGTCACTTCCTGCTGTCGTAATGTTCGTGATTGGGCTGTGCCACTTAGGGCTGCTGGTAATCTTTGATTGTAGCTCTGCAAGATGGATCTGCCTGATTACAGACATTGAATCAGGCAGGTCGACCTGCACTGGAAGGTTAGTAAAGAATGTCAATCAAACGATATTCAGTGGAGTATTAAAGTTCTGATAGTCTTCCGTTGCTGCTCGTAACCTCCGCCGAGGTAGTTATGTTTTCGTCTGAGTATGTTTGTCTGTTTGTCTGTTCGCTTGTTAGCAAGATTACACAAAAACTATGGGATGAATTTTGCTGGAATTTTTCAGCAGACGTTGGTAATGACCCAACTTAAAAATGATTCGATTTTGGTGATGATCCAGACAATCGCCATTAGCGAACTAACACTTTTGCTCATTAACTGTCTACCTAATAATGATATCAACATGATTCTGAGCGCTAGTTGTGGGTTTTCAGGGTCATGAATCATATTATGATGGAAACTTTATCATGGAACTATAGCTTATAGATGTAACAGCAGTATGTGAGCTACCTTGGTGGAGGTTTGCTCTCTCCGAGTGCTTTCTAGTTTACAGTGTTGTTCCCTACTACAGGATGCTGCACCATGTTGCACTGCTGCCCTTTTCTTTCGGCTTACATCCACGCCCTCAAATGCAGATACAGCTGGCAGAAGAAACCTAAGCAAGCTCAGGGCTCACCGCCCTGAACCATATCAAGCTGCACTGAGCCAAACCAGACCGCTCAGTCGAAATGCAGCAAAAGTGAGGCCCCCAAGAGCTGATGAGGCCCGACATGCTGCTTGTGCTCTGTGTATTGGGAGGGAGGGGCCTGTAAATATCTAATATTGCCATTTACCTAAACATTATAGAGACATAAATTTTGCTCTATATCGTCCAGCCCTAAGTTCACCTGAACAAACAAAGATCTTGTCTCCTCAGGGATCTTTTCTGTAGTGCTTTTAGATTAACAATCCAAGATTATCAGTAACACAACCAAGCACTTTTATTGGATTTATTTCTTTGTGCACATTTGCCCCATGGGCTTTTTATGCAGCCATAAGAGCCTCTTTCACGGCTGAGAACTTATTTACTCAACTGGAAATATTAAAAATACCAGAATTACCCTTATGGTTCACTTTGCACATTTGAATATGTGAGACATACTGCACACTCACAGCTCAATGCATGGACTGGATTAGATCTGCCTTGAACAAACATGCACCAGAACGTTCTCCTTTAATTGGAACAAACACATGTTGACTTTTCTTCTCTGATTTTATTTCTCTGAACTCGCAGCAGCTCTGATGTATCATGTGCGGACTCAGTCTGGATTCTGTTTATATAGTGCACCAGAGTAAATGTAAGGCGTTATTAAAAACACCCTGGCTCTGTGGATGTCATAATAACAGCTGAAGTCTCTTTAATATTAAAGCTGAGTCACTCTGCGGCTCCCTCCTGCCTCGGCACCAGTCAGAGGTTAATGAGAAGTGTTCTCCCCCAGCCCGCCACGTTTTCCTATAGATGATACTCTGTGGTCACATTATGCTGTTATTGTGCTGCTCAGGATGCACAACAAGTCCAGGCAGGAGTGAGTCTCTGCACAACACGTCCAATAATGTCAGAGCTGTCAGCGTGGGGTGTTTTTGTCCTCTTGAGGTCTGTGGGTGGATCTGTTTCCATCATCTGATCCACCTCTGACAAGAACTAGATTCATCTCAAAGTTCACATAGTTCCAAAGACATCAAACTGATCTAATATTAATAAAAAGAAAACAGAGTGTAACACCTGCATGCTTTACCAGCCTTGTCAAGCAGAGCGATAAACTGCAGGAACATTCTGTCACATGCCCATGTGTTGGACCTCATTACGGTCATTCAGCCCATTAACTCTCATTAGGATCTGCCTCATTTGATCTCATTAACCAGCAGAGGCAACTGAGGACACAACCCAACAGGATGGAAACGTGTCCGTCACTGACACCGCAGATGTTCATCCTCAAACTTGACACCTTTGGATTCACTGAGGGGAAGTTTTAGAGTAGTGTTAGCATTCTGACAGTGATAAACAAAGACTGATTTGACTGAAAAACAAAACAAAATGTGGACAACTTACCTGAACATTGGCCACTTTACTAGGTACTAGAGGTGCTGGAGAAAATGTCAGAATTGTGATTCTTACCCTCAGAGATTCTTAAAACATCTAAAACAAGCCCAGAATTTTACCTCCGCCAAGAAGGTTATGATTTTTTTTTTAATGTTTTTTTTTAGGTTATGTTTTTGCCGGTGTTTATCTGTCTGTCTGTCCATTTGTCTGTTTGTTTATTTGTTTGTGTTCAAAATAACTTCAAAAGTTCTGGACGAATTTGAATGAAATTTTCAGGAATAGTCAGAAATGGGATATGGAAGAACTGATTAAATTTTGGGGGTGATCCGGATCACCGTCTGGATCCAGGAATTTTTTAAAGGATTCTTTAACATTGCCAGATAAGACCATTTTCGCCAAAGTGGACCGAAGCTGCTTGGCGGAGGTCTGCGCTCTCTGAGTGCTTTTCTAGTTATATATATGTATACACACATATGTATATGTATATGTATATATATATATACATATATAACTGTACCCCTGTCTTTGGATCCTTGAAAAGCACCTAGATTTACTTTTTTTGTCATCACACATCAGCCCAGTGTAGCACAGTGTTAAGTTTGTTGACTAATTATTTTTGTCATAGTTTTTGTCAACAACCTTTTTTCCCCTGATGAAAACTAGACAGTAATGAATAAAAACAAGTGCACATGGACAAAAACTAAACTAAATCAACTGACATTTTCATCAACAGATCAAAATGAGACTAAAACATTTGACAGAGACTTAATCCAATGAGACCTAATTTGGTCATGTAGAAAGTAGGAACAAATTATGAATATTTCCAATCACAGCGACTTTGGTTGTGTGGAAAGGTTGGATGAGTTAAGAGGGACATCCAGTCACAGCTTCCTTAGCTTCATGGTGGTGGGATAAGTTGTGGAGTGATCCAATCAGAGTTCCTATCTTTATGAATTGATATATTCATGTAGAGCAGGTTTACTGTTTGTTGTCAGTTCTGGTATTGTAACTGAGATGCTCTGCCAGGTAGCCTGATTAAAGGTGACTGCATTTCACACAAAAGTTCAATTTGTTTCTGTTCATTTATACATTCAGACTTTACTAGCATTGAATAAAAGGTTATTCGATGTTTCATTTTATCCAAGTGTAAAACATGATTTCAGAAATTCAAGGAAAGATAAAAAATGCCTTACACTTTACACTTCATATTTTAGTCGACTAAATTTACAGAAGATTTAATCGACTAAAATGTTGTGAAATTTCATCATAAACATGAAAGACTAAAATTAAAACAATTCAAATGACTAAATTTTGTCTAAAACTATAAGATATTTTAGGCAAAAGACTAAAAGTAAAACTAAATTAAAAAGTGATGTCAAAATTATCACTAGTATAGCGCTCACCCCTACATGCTTTCTCTAAGAAAGTACTTTGTAAAAATGCAGATCTCGGCAAGTGTGTTTATCTCCTTTCATTTCAAGTCAGAAATATCTATAATGCTAATCTTAATCCACATTCACTTAACATGTTCAGATAAATATTTTACGAAATTGAATTAAAGGCAAAAATAAAGCTTTGACTTGTTTGTAATGATAAGAAAATATCTGCCAATGAAACAAGCTAAATTTTACTGTGTGAGGGTCTTAAATTGAGGTTTAATAATCAATCTGGACAGAACACTTTATTTTAAGACTCTCTTCATGTTAAATTTGGCAGATAAGTGAACTTATTTTCAGTTTTTGTATCTTGAAATAAGATGCTAATCCAGACGTCAGGAAATTGTGACTTACAATCAGTCTAGTGATATTTTTTGACTTGAAATTGGACAAAAACTCTCACCTGGATCTGAGTTTTTGCAGTGTATATCTTTAAGAAGATGCTTGTCCCTTTTCAAGCCCTTGAAAATGCACTGCTTGTCCTGTTTGTCTGCACAAATGGGCCTCCGTAGCACACGGTTGTTATGAAGGGTAAGCTGGCACTAGCCGGTCACGCTGCTAAAGTTAGCTAGCTGCATTGGTGATGTTTCTGTGTGAAGCAGTAAAGTCCAGCCTGGTCCTCCTTCATTAAAAGCAAGTGTGAGTCCATTCTGCATAAAACACTTGACATAACATCTTCTGTAGGCAGACTCCACCAATGAAATGTTAGGACTCATCCTGTAAGCCATCACCCAGAGCTAAAAGAAGCAGAACAGTGGACAGAAACCAAACTGGCGATTGACAATTCCATGCTGCACAGTTTACCAGCTTCAGTTTTATGCCCATTAAACACTGGAGGCATTTTGCCCATGTGCATTTGAGGCACTTGTCAGCTCGGGTGTGTGCCGCCACAGCTTTCACACCAGGAGTCTTCCTGCTTTTACAGCTCTGTCCCTGCACATATATCAACCCAGTAATGAGCTCTGATTGAAATTTAGGGAGAACTGCAGTAAATCCGTCCACAAGGATACTGATTCATTAAATAACTGACCTGGAAAACCTACAGAATGAAACACTTTTGATGAACAAGGGGAGGAAACCCGAAGCTTTTACTCAGGCACAGACAGGTAGGGTTCTATATTTTCTATGACATTTTCCACTGCTGTGGACATACAGGCTGGATTGAGGTAAATATGGCTCTCTATTTGGCATTTTCTGTATAGTTTGACCGAGAGGCCCACACTGCTGCTGTCATGCAAGTTAAATGCTTCAAGTGTGAAATGGGCCTTAATCAAGGACTAAGTCCATCACCGGTTTCATTTCTAAAGATTTACTGTAACATTTGCCAGATGAAAGGAACCAAAAGCAGACTCAGAGACTCAGAGGCAAGTTTCAGTCTGTTTAATCACAAAAAGTTTTGTACACAGAAGGTCAAAAGTGATCATGCAGAGGTACTAAATCAGCAGGCAAAACTCAGGAAGACAAGACAAGGAAGAAGGTCCAAACACACGAGGAATCTATCAGGAAAAAGGCTGGAAAGTATGCTCACAGGGGAAACAAGATGATCTCGCACAGAGGACAGGGAGTGAGTGGTTTAAATACAAGAGGAAGGGGCCAAACAGACGGGGATCACCAGGTGCACACGCTCAGAAAATCAACGCAGGTGAAACACATGAGGATGATGGACGAGGAGAACAGGTAGGGGAGGGCAGGAAGGAGTGATCTGGAAAGGAAACACAAGGTAAGTAACCAAGAAAAGAAAACAGGAAATGACAAGACTAGAAACATGAGGAGGAAGAAAATGACTGACTTAACCAGGAGATGTGACATTTACTCTCCTAAAGCATTGTTGGCAACAAAAGTTCTGGATTTAGGAAACAGCTCATGAAACCCATTTTTAAAAAAGAAAGCTGAATTATTTTTAACTTTTATTTTATTTACTTGTATTTTTATTCCTTTGAAGACCTTGAACCATTTTCCTGAGCTGTTTGTCAATGTTAAGCACACAACAGATTGTTGTAAATCTTGATAAAATCCTCCTGAAAAGAGCTTTGGCTGAGTATCGTAACTCAGTCTTAATCCAGATTTGATTCTGAACTAAACTGTCGTCTTCAGAATCAAAATCAAATTGAATCACGACACAGGGAAACATTCCCATCCCTATTAGGTACACCTTGCTAGTATGGGGACAGGCCCCTTTCTTCTTCAGGAATGTCCTAATTCTTTGTGGTATAAATTCAACAGTGTGCTCTACTGCCCAGTGTCGGTGAGCCTGTGTGAATCGCAGCCACAGGTTCCTGTTCTTAGCTGACAGGAGTGGCACCAAGGGCAGTCTTCTGCTGCTGTGGCCCATGAGCTTTAATGATGACCATGTTTTGCATTCAGAGATGGTTTCCTGCATCACTGAATGACTGTTGTCTTCTATTATGTCAAACCTTCTGTTCATGATTCACACGAATGGAGAAGCACCGCAGGAGTTCTTCAGGGAACTTTGCACTGTAATTATGACTAATTGTCTCTGTTCTGATTTTATGAATGACTGGAGTGAAACTCTATCAGCATCGCATGATCAAAGAAATTGTGTGGTAGTGTATTAACACATTATTGAAATAAATCATTACCATAATAATGTTTCCACAGTAGCAAGAAGACTGAAGTTTAGTCTCTGTTACTGATGGAAAAATGAACTCCTCAGGACATGAATGTCAGAAGCACATGGTCCTCAGAGGAGATGTGACGCATCTTAACATAAGAAGTGATCTCATGGTTACCAAAATATACCCTGCCTTCTTTTAAATGGACCAATGTAATTTCCTGTTGGTGTTTAAGAATGGTTGGAAAGATGAATTAATGCAGAGGAGAGGGTGAATAATGGGTAATAAGAGCATTCTTAAGGCCGAAGACCTTCATTCTGAGCAGAGCTGAAGAACTCACATTAATTATGAGACGAGTGGTCAAAACAGAGGAACATCTGGAGCAACAGAGCGAGTCTAATGTATGTCCATCATGATGCTTTTATGTAAAAATAGGATTCAGTTAGTGTGCTCCATCTCGAGGATGCACATTCACCATGGTGCTCTGATTGGTAAAGTGCACTTTTATTGATTTCATGTTAAGCCTATGTTCTTCATAACCATGGTGCCTCATTTTTGGAAAAAAATATATATTCTAATGTTTACCATTTACCTGCTGCTCTTTAGTTATTTAGGGGGATAGATGAAAAAGAACATTTTGTACATGGGCTCAGGAGGCTGATAAAGCTTATGTGCGCTAAGATGGAGTTTAGAGGTGTTCGAGAAAAACATGGTTAAAATCCTAATAACATTTTATACAAAGCTTTAATACAGTGACCTGACACACCAGATGGACACTATTTCACTAGTCCCTCGAGGAAAGAGTCCATAGAAAGTGTTTGGGGAGGGCTGAACCTTTCAGAAACATACAAGGTGACTGGACGATGGTCCATTTGAGAAAAGTTTGAGTGATATAGATCCTCGTTTTCATCACAACTTCAAATGTCTTTCTCACAGAGCATGTCACACTCTTCAGAACAGAAGAGAATTTGACAAAAATCACATTCTGGATTTACCGATGACTTGAAGACCACTTTAGGTGCAGTGAATGTGTGTTAAAAAAACTCAAGCTTCATGAAGTCATGACCCCTTTAACAAGAGTTCAGCTTTTCCACACTTTACTCCACATTGATTAGAACTGATCCACACTGATTAGAACTAAATCATCAAATTAACTATTTGCTCTTGAAATATCAGTTTAACAATGAAGTTTACCTGTCAATTTAGCAGCCCTATGCTGAGTGCAACAAGCCATGTAATGAATACTTATTAATATGGACAGCATGGGGTGCTGGTTTAAGCAACCAGGTATGACCCAGAGGCATTTCTCTTGCCAGCCCAGGTTGAATCCAGCCTGTAGACAGTTTGCAGGGTGTCCTTTCCTACTCTCTTGCCAACCCCCCTCACAAACCTATCCACTGTCTCTCCTATCAATAAAGGCACAAAATGCATGAAACAGAAAACAAACTTTAAAAGAAAAAAAAACGGCTAGCATGTCCTCCATATGGCACAACAGGATTTAACGTGATACCTTTAAAGGGTTTAGAAACACATTTAGGGATTCACGTCTCCCACAGAGGACAAAATTAATCGCTGAGGCTCATGGAAAACGACAGAAATGTGCCACATTGATTTAATATTTGAGATTTTTATGACAGCATAAGATGTCTACTGAAGCTTGTGTTACTTTTCAAGTTTCTGTGTGTGTGTGTGTAGGTGTGTGTGCGTGTGCAGAGGTGTGTTTCAGGTCTCCTGTGCCGAGGTCACCTGTGATTCTGCGGTCTGATTTGACCCACAGAAGCGTGAAGACGGCCGGAGCAAGTGTCCTGAAAGATTTATGAGACTCTGACAGAGAGAGTGTGTGAGACTCATGGAGCTGTGTTTGGGTTTGAGCGCTCACCACACACACATACAGACACACACACACACACATACATGTTTATGTGTTTGTCTGCCCCCCCCCCCATGGTGTCCTGACCTTCACTGTGTGATGAAGAGAGGTCAAACCGAGCGGAGCAGTCTTCTGTCTGCACCTTCAGCAGCCTGCAGTACATGAATCACCGATCCTGAAATAAGATTATTTCCTGATTAATAACAAGGAATAGTGGAGATTTTATTTAGCTTTCCTGATATTCAGACTTTTTCATTGGAGAAAAACAAGAAGTACACAGAGCTAGGACATAGACCTTTGAAAGGACTGGACGAAGCCACATCACAGGAGCCTTTGGATCACTGCTGATGTCCTCTACTGGGTGCTGCCATGCTGCACTGAGCACTCATCCAAACTTTAGCTCCATCTACTCACAAACAGGGGCTGCTTCCCCAGTCACTGATTTTGAGGCGTGGGTCCTTTCCTGGGTCTAAGCCCCTAGCAGCAGAGACTCATGGGAGAGACACAGGAGTCGAGGCAGAGGACTGAAGACAGAGGACAAAACAATTAACATGAGGCGTCTTTGCTTCTGCAGCTGATTGTTTGTGAGTAAATCCACCTGATAAAATGAACATAACATGTTTTGTCTCTTTATTTGACCTCATTACAAAGACCTGAACATGAAGAACAACTTAAACACTGATAAAACATTTTTACTGGGTCATTGTTTCAATATTTTAATGTTTTTTGGTCATTAGATTATTATATGATAATCAGACTTTTCGAAATTGTGCCTAATAAATAGGCCATATATACATTTCTCAGTGTGTCATGAACAATTACATTATTTATTCAGTTTATAGTTGTAAAAAATATTGAAATTAGAACAGCAATCAAACACAATGCCTCTGGTAGGTGGTCAGCCTTAAATTAACGTTTATTTTCATGTTGAATATGTTAAATGTGTTTTCCTCTTAACTGTCTGACTTTATTATTAAATATTAATTTAACAGTTGAAAATATTGACCACAATATGATGAATATGGATGATGATTTCATTAAGTTTAAAATTTTAAATAAATACTTTTAAAATTGACAGGGAATCAGAAAAATATGAATATTAAACTCTTATGTGAAGCCATTATATAAGGTTTTAAAATTAAATTTAAGATCTTAATTTCATTCTTACTTTATCAGTCAGCTCTTTACATTATTCCAGCTCATCACAGACTGTCTGTGCACATTTATTATGATTATTATCCAGGTAAATCTTCGCTCTCTCAGTTTCTTTGTTTGTCCTGATGTCTGTTTTCTCTCTGTTATTAAACTCCTCTGGTGTTGTTAAGGTTCATTAAAGTCTATCAGTGAATTGACTTCAGCAAAGTTTTGTCTGTTGTGTCCTCACTCATCAGTCCACGCCAACAGTCCTTGGTCCTCGGTCGTGGGTCCTCAGAGCAATCAAACGACATGGCACTGGCTTTAATTCAGCAGGTGAGAAACAACATCTGGTTGGAGTGAAGACCCAAAGACCCACGCCCCTAAATAAAAGTCTTGTGATGGAGTCAGACAGGCCGTGTTGAGGAGGGACTTAAGGCCATCCAACCAATAGCAACGCCAAATTTCCAGAACTGAAAATTCTTCATTGATCCTGAATTAAAGGATAAAGGGTGTGAAATAAAAAACCTACACCAACCTCACAGTGAGAGCACATAGATGTGTTATAGTTTTAGACTGAGGCTGATTTTTTTGGACCAGGCTGTAAAGATCTGTATTAAGGTTGAAAACAGCGTCTTGGCACTGCACACAATCGTTAAGGTGTCATTTTCATGCATCCAGGCCCAAGTGGACGAGCAGGGTACACTTGCAGGCATCTCCATGTAACGGTACGAGACCCACGTAATTTTTGACGACTCAAAAAGCATAAACCCAAGTCAGTTAAGGTGCAACAAAAAGATAATTTTATTGTCAACAGGGTGAGGGATTAAGGAGTGAGAGGAGTGGGGAAGCAGAGGAGAAAGGGGACCAGAGAGTGGCTGAGTGAATCTGGGAATGTGGAGGCACTGAAAAAGACAAGAGGAAAAGCATGAGTTAGTCCAGAGCAAAAATCGGAGGCACATCAAAAAACACACACTGAGAACACACTAGAAAACCAGAGATTAACCAGAGAAGAGGCCAACAATACCGCAGTAGATGCAAGAATCGACTGACACTGTGACGAGTCCATGGGAGGCTTAAGTAGCAGGAGGTGATTAGGAGGTGAGACCTAGGTGTGCTGCAGGCAGAGACCACGCCCCTTCACAGAGTGAGGAGGCTGCAGGAAGAGACAGGAAGCATGAAAGCAGGAACAGTCCAGAAAATGAAAAGTCACTCACCGCAGACTCATCAGACTGAGACTACCGTCAGACTCCAGTGTTAACCGTCTGCAGGAGTAAATATGGGTGCTACACATGTCAGTGTGTGTGTATCATGTTTGAAGTAGTTGTGCAATCGGACCGACAAAATTATGACAAAATGCGACATTTTAACGATGGTGTTGTGCAGAGCAGTGGCTGCTTTCTCTGCACAGAGGTATGTGTGGACGTGGGTCTGAGCAGGAGTGCTGGGATTGTGATGTGATGGGCTTCACACAAAATTCATCCATAATTGTTTCTTTCATTGTTTACATTGAATCCTGCCACATTCTGCCTCCTCCGGTGCAGATTTGTGACATCTGTCTCATTTTAGTAACGTAAAAGTCAGATGAAATGGGACGTGACTGTTCAGAGTGAGAAACATCAGATATGGAGGTGATTTAGATCCACATATGAAAGTGGCTGGGTCTGATTTGAAAAAATCTGATTTGTGCTGTTCAGACGGTCATAAAATATCAGATATGGGTCACATATGGGCAAAACAGTCAGATTTGGGCCACTTTTGCCTGCAATGTGAAAGTAGCCATCATCATTTAATCCTCCTACAGAAGCTCTCACATCTTGGGGTAAGAATGTATTGATTTATTAAACTCTCAGAACAAGACTCTGTTCAAGTCTACACTTACATTGCTGAGGCTAATTGTGTTAGCTTAGAGTTTAACTGTGCATTTTCAACTTGTAAAATAACTTAAACTTTTGCATTCGGACATGTTTTAAGCAGTTTTGAAAGAGTTTCACAAAATTGTGTTAAGGAAGGAAAGGTGATTGTAATCCCTTCGTTCTGAATCATTTACAGTTAGCTGAGCCACCTGTGATCATCAGAAAGTTTTTCCATCTTCCGTTTTCTATCTCAAATGTCTGATGTCTGTTCTAAGTAGAGTCAGAAGATCTTTAATACTTCTCGTGGTGTTAAATTCTTGTGGCTGGAGTGTGATGTTGTGAAGAAATCTCAGGTTTTAGCAGGAGTTGTTCTTCCTCTGGCTGTCTCTGAATCTGCTTCAGTTGAAATGAGGACCTCATTTGTCTGATTTCTTGGACTTCAAATTGCTTCTTAATGTAGTTTCCTTCTATTTCACTTACAGTGTCTGTGAAACTGTGAATCTGTCCAGTAAGACCTTTGGACTTCATAATGGAAGAAGAGATTGTATATCATAAGTGCAATTTTATGTAACAGGCCTAGTTGGTGCATTTGGATATTCATTATACCAGTGCATTATACTATTTTTTAGAATTTTTAGAGGTACCCATGTAGTTTAGACAGAGCTAGGCTCATCGACATCAACACTGAAAGCTGCACAATATTTATTTTTAATTGTTCTTATTTTTCTATTGACAGACATTTGAATCTAAAAGACAAATTAAGTCAGGGAAAAAAATCTTATTTTTTTTTTTAAAAGCTGCAGTGTGTAGAAATTGGCATTTTAGTGACATCTAGTGTTCAGATTTTGGAATGAGCCCATCTGTTACTAAAACATCATATCCCTAAGCGACGAGAGCCCGTGAAGACCAAAAAGGATCGTGAACAGGGCATTAGACTCTAAAATTGCGCTGGTTAGATTGTTTATTTGATAAAAATAGTGCCTGTTATATGCCCGTTTTTTTAAAATAAAAATCCAATGATGAATTCTTTTTTTTTTTTAATCTGCGCTTGAATTTCTGGGTGGGGATCCTGCTAGCATGGCAGGGGTGTCAATCACTGAAGACTAAGAGAAAACTTTACATACAATATATGAGTAACATAACAATCATAACCGACATGTGCAACGTCTTCTGAATGACATAAACACAACAAAGTAAAAAACGTTTGTGGGCTTTGGTCTTTTATCCACATCCATGCCCTTTTGCAATTTGCAGTCTTGGCTTGTGCAAATGCAGCAATAATGTCTTCCCTCACTAAAGATCTTCACAAATCATGTTCTTTTGTGATCAGCGCCAGTCCTCTGAGCCTCTCCTTGCACATGGTTGACCACAAGTAGTGTTTTTATCAACACCAATGCAGAAAAGCTCCTCTCACCAGAGGCAACAGAGACAGGAAGAGTCAAGAGGAGACAAAATGCAATGCTTAGATTACTGTACAGATTCAGAAGCTTTTCACTGTATAATTACCAAGCTAATTAATGTGCACTAAACTTTTCTGGTGCTTGGTGGGACTGGGACAAACTGACATCACTACTTTTGTCGGATGCATGTTGTAACTTACCACTTACTCATTTTCTGTTTTCTTCATCTTCTTGTTTTTCTGTTGCCTTTTTGCATGCCCTGAGGGATACGTTTGCTTCATTTTCCTTTGGTTTGACGAGATCTGTGAGTACCGTTAAAAGCTGGCTAGTAGGGAGCATATTAGGGAGATTGCCGATGTGTTGTTGCAGTGTCTATGGGGGTTTTGGTTTGTGTCGTTGATTCAGATCAATATCAGCCGTATCTCAGGAGTGGTGCCCCTTAATATTAGCCGCTAGATAACAACAGCTAGTAAGGGCCCCTATGCGGTGGGTTCCCGATGCATTAATGTTACAGTGTCTAAAGCAGTTTAATCATTTTGTCATTGATATTGTTGGGATCCATGCGCTCTAAAAGGAACATGTCCTTGCAGAAGCCTGAATCAAAAGCCTCGTTTCCACAAGAGGGTTCAGTTCGGTTTGTCTTGGTACGGCTTGCTTTTTGTGGTGTTTCCATAGCCTAAAACCGGGACAGGACCCCTTATAAGCGAACTGTACTGTCCTACTTTTTGGGACCCTTCTGTTGGGGTGCCAAGCATACCGATTCGATCCCAGAAGTTGGAGCTAGAAACACTGCAGCCCGTTGATTGGTCGAAGGAGACGTCACTTCCCGTGCAACAGCAGTAAGAACAACACAGCCCCGCCATGTTTAAATCTCCACTCGTCTTCGTGAAGATAACTCTCAAGGTTTTTTTGTTTGGAAAATGGCATCAAGATCGAGCGTCCCATGGTCTACTGTGGAGGTGCAGACCTTCCTCAGTATTCTTGGTGAAGAGAATCTTTGCTCTTTGTTTAGCGTCATAGTCATGCTATCGGCATCCGGCTTGCATGCCGCCTACCAAGTAGGGTACAGCTGGCTGTGGAAACGCAACCAGGATCAGGCTTTACCGATCCGGCCTGAGCCAAACCGTGCCGATCCATACCGGACCACTTGGTGGAAACGGGGCTAAAGTTGGCTGACCATCTCACCCCCCTCCCCCAGCGTTCACACGTAGTTGTGAACCCTCTGATAAGGACAATAAGACCCTGCTCTGCTATGCAGTCTTCTGCTCTTTCTGAACCATGGAGAGAAGGGGACAGAGCTCCCCTCTCTCAGCTCTTTCTCAGTTCTTTCTCAGCCTGTAGAAGGAGACACAGAACCTCTCCAATCTCTTCTCAGGAATACAACTCAAGACTTCTTCCACAGTCCTGCTCAACGCAGACTGTAGCACCGCAATCCTCCTAAGAACAGCGACACGAGAGCCTGCTTAAAATAGGAGTTCCCAGTCAAAACAAAAAGAAACAACACAACAGAGTTAGTATCAAGCTGCTAACTCAAGGAACAAAGGAGCAACCAGTGGTCTTCAGAGCCAGAAGTCGAAGGGACACAGCGGCCTGGAACCCACTGGGAAACCACCAAACTTACAGTACTGGACTTTGCAGAGCATCACCAGAAAAGGACACCTTTTCCTTACATGGACTTGGTAATGTAACTGGGCCTTACAGAGTTTAGCGTAGCACGGCTAAGCACAGGACTATTCAGTTTCTACAATCACTGCATTGATTTATTGAATATGCTCTTTGAGCTTAAGCTATAGCTAACTGCTGTGTATTTTAACATTACCACTTCATAAAGCAGCATCAACCTCCACCACTCCCCATGTGGTCCTGGTTGTAAATGCCTTTGAGCAGCCATCTTGCCTTTGTTTGTCACACACACACACACACACCCACAGACACACCAATATGCACTCACACACACTTGTACATAGGGCTTTGTTAGGTTAGATATTGTATATTTTCATGTTTGGCTTGTCAATTAATGATTTTGAACACAAAATCAGTTGCTGGTCTGTTAGTGTTGCGTGAGAAAAAAATCTTGCCAACCTCTTCTCTGCAGAACTCCAAATCCTTCAACTTTGATTGACAATTGATTGGGTAACTTTGGTTATTTTTATTAACTTAATTATAAATCATGGTTCCAAATTGATAGTCAGTAACCTTAATGTAAGTTATTATCAATTATTTCTGATAGTCAGTATTATTAAGTGACACAGTGAATAGTTGTCCACTGATCATAAATGCACAACAATATTGACCAGTGCCAGCCATCTCTCGGGGCCCCTTCCAGCTCAGAGCCCTGGGCAATTGCCTGGCTTTTTTAAATTGCAGTGGCTCTGATTGAGAGATGAGCTAAAACCCTGAAAATTGCAAGATTTATTAGTTCAGAACTATAATTCATCAGCCTTTACTAGCAGACACCTCCCTGTCACACAGGGCTGTCAAACCACTCATCACACTTGCCACTGGTCTCTCTTTCATTAGAGCAATTGTAATCATATCTTATTCTGTTAGTGAAAAACTAACTTCCTGGATCGAAATATATTAATCCTCGATGTCCTGCTTAATATTCAAATTTGTTTGAAAAAATGTCCCCCCCCCCTTTTTTTTTTATTAAGGCTAATCTTGTCGTGGACCTGACCATTTTCAAAAAGCTCCCCTTTAGTATTTCCTTTATCCTCTTTCCGAATGGTTTAATTCCTGTGTGACTGGATTGATGGAGGGATGGATAATTGGCTGACTGGAAGGCTAGCTGAATGGCTGAACTCCTGGGTGACTGGATGGATGGATTTCTGGTTGGCTGGACAGATGGATGCCAGGATATATAGATGGATCAATGGATGGATGGCTATACTGTTAGAAAAAGGGTACGCCTGAGATCAGTTTTTTGGTTCTCAAAGGTACAACTGATGGCGATGTATCCTGAAAGTTCCCTTGTTGTACCTTTCCTGGGTTACATAAGTTCCTTAATGTGCAAAGGCCCCTTTCTGTACCATTTTTTCAACAAATGAGGATACAATGACAAAATCAGACTGTCAGTGTAGTGACCAACCGCCACTTCCTCCTCAACTGCCGAGCCTGAATGCAAAAGAAAGTGAACAGCAACTTTATCGTCTGCATTCCCGTTAAAAACAAGGTAAGACCTTAAAATATTCTAAATTTTCTATCAGACATGTTTGTTTGTTGACTTTTTTCGACATTAACCTGAGCAATACCCATTTTGACAAGTACCGAGTTTCTTTGTCTTTTTCGCACCTTTTTGTCCTAATACATTTTAACAGCAAACGCTATATTTTTGCCTGTATTGTTATAATGTTTCCTTTTTTCAGATGTTTTTCAATTCTTTGTATCAAACAGTATGTAGGCGCTTTCTTGATGGTACTCGTCCTGTACCTGGTCGGTGTGTTTCAGGACAGCATTTACTGAGACACCGCGGTGTGTCTGGTAGTGATGAACCGGCTCTTTCGGCTCGGCTCACTAAAAGAGCCAGTTCTTTCGGCCCCCGAACGGCTCTACAGATTTTTTTTGTTGCTTTAATGAATATATTACCAATAATAATGTAAAATGCACAAAATGAATTAATAATGTAAAAAAAGCCTGCATTATACTTTTTTATTTATATATGTTTATTATATAAACATGCCTTTATTTTTTCAAGCAACACAGAATCCCTAAAAATCACAAAACACAACGAAACATAAATTACAATATTTACTCTACAGTGCTACAAAAAATAAATTATAAAATACAAAAAAAATTAGCTTTTTTCTACTAAACAAATTTAAAGTGAAACAACACAGAATCCCTGAAAAACACACAACACAACAAAATATAAATTAAAAATATTTACTTGACAGTGCTACAATAAATAAATTATAAAATACAAGAACAAACTTTTATCTATTTACAATTCAACTTTAAACAAATTTAGACTTTTAGCTTTTTTCTACTAAACAAATTTAAAGGGAAACAACACAGAATCCCTGAAAAACACACAACAAAATATAAATTAAAATATGTAAAACAAAAAGAAAAAGATCAGCATCCAAATAACTTGTCTTTAGTGAAGATTGGCATTGAGAAACACCAAGTGCCTCAGCTTTGAGGGGCTGATTCGGTTTCTTCTGTCAGTAATTATCTGCCCTGTTTTGGAGAAGATTCTCTCATAGGGGACTGACGTTGCAACAATGCACAGTCTCCGTGTCATCACATGTGTGAGGCGTGGGTAAACTGAAGCCTTGTTTTCCCACCAGCTCAGTGGATCTGCATTTCTCTGGAAAAGGGTCTCCTCAAGGTAGGCTCTCACTTCCAGTATTGCATCTGCTGAAGGATTCCTTCTTGTAGTGTCTCCACTTGCTCTTTCTTCAAAGAACCTCCAAACAGCAGATGCTTGTGGCTCCTCTTGCTCATTCTCTGCTCCCTCTTGGCCCCCTGGCACTGGAGTTGGCTGGCTGGACCTTGCTGCTGCTGCAGTTATTCTCTGAACAGCTTCATCAACTGCTTTATTGTCATTAAAGGCCAGCTTCTTGAATCTTGGATCAAGAATTGTGGTTTCTGACAGAACAGTGTTGTATTCCATTCTATAGAACTTTCTGTCCATGGATGTACAGAGAGCATCCACCAGCTCTTTCACATTTGCTGTGGTTACTCTGGTCTGGTTCTCAGCTGTCACTCTCTGCAGACCCCTGCACAGGATTAACATTTTGGAGGCTGTAACATAGCTGAAAAAGAGTAAACAATAGGTGTTAAAATTATGCTTTGTTTTATTTAGAGGTGTATATAATTATTTCCAGTCATGTCTAATCCGCTTTTCATACCAGTAATGCAACAAGAACAACAACTACAACAACAACAACTAATAATAATAATAATTATAATAATAGTAATAACAAGAATAATAATAATAATGTGATAACATTTGTATACTGCACCTGTCTGCACTGATCTCCACAGTGACCTGCTCAAATGGCTCCAGAACAGTGCATGCCTCCTGCAGTACCTCCCATTCCTCTTGGCTCAGAGGATCGACCGGTGCATTGATAACAGCCAGGGTAGAGATGACTGCATCCTTGGACTCCAGAATCCGTTTTAGCATATGAAAGGTGGAGTTCCACCTTGTCACACAATCTTGTTTGAGCTTCAGCTCAGGCATGTCCATCTGTTGTTGTGTTGATTTGAGCCTGTGTGTGGCTGTTGTGCTCCTGTGGAAAAATTCCACTATTGCCTTGACTTTGTCCACAGCAGGCTTCATCACCTTCAGAGCATCTCTTACAATCAGGTTAATTGTGTGTGCAAAACATGGGTGGTGGGTCCATTTCAGGGTTTTAACTGCTTTGGTCATGTTCGCTGCATTGTCAATAACACAACCAACCACTTTGTTTTCCACATCCCACTCTTTTGCCACTCTGAGCAGCTCGTCTGCTAGGTTCTCAGATGTGTGTCTGTCACTGAACTCAAAACAATCCAGAAGACAGGACACCATTTTGTAGTCTTCAATAAAGTGACATGTAACTGACAAGAAGGATGTGGTGGCTCGGAATGTCCAGCTGTCAGTTGTTAGACAAACTGCTGTGGCTTTTTAACCCTCTCTTGCAGTGAAGCACGTTCTCTGTCATACAGGTCTGGGATGATTTTTTGAGAGAGGGTTTTCCTGCTTGGAATGGCATACACTGGATTGAGTGCATGCGTAAACTTTCTGAAACCTTTGTCATCCACAACTGAAAATGGTTGGAAATCAAGTGCAATCATTTTAGCCAGTTCTTCATCAATTATTTTCTGTCTTGCTGGGGTCAAAGACTTCTGCAAAAACTGTCTCATAGAGCTCTGGGTTGTTTTAGGTGGTTGTGGTGGTGTACTGCATTATGCTGCGGCAGCAGCAACAGTTGCAGTAGACACACTGGCACCTTCATTAATATCAGGTTGGGTTGTTTGTCTTTTCTCCAGTGGCACTGATGGGTGGACAGTTCTCATGTGCCTGTGAAGGTTGTTTGTGGAGCCGGCTCGATAGGAGATTTTATTCTTGCAGACTCTGCATTCTGCTTTTGTGTTATCAATATAATTAAAGTGGGTCCAGATTTGACTCCTTTTCCTGCTTTCACTCATTTTCTTAACTTTTACCTTTCCAGCGCGTTCGTGTAGAATCTCCTTGTCGCTCCATGTTGCTCCTCCTTGCGCTCTTTCTCTCTCGTCTCCCTGACTCTCTCTGCTCTCTTGACCTGTTTGTGTGCTGCTGCTGTGTGTGTAACTGCCCCCCCCCCAGCGCTCTAAGCAGACACAGAGACGACACCACACATATTGACCAATCACGTGTGGCTTCAAGAGGAAAAAAAGAGAGAAAAAAACAGCAACAAAAAAAAGCGGCTCCCCCAAACGGGAGCCGGCTCCCGTCGTTCACTTCAAAGAGCCGGCTCTCAGAGCCGTTACGTTCGCAACCGACACATCACTAGTGTCTGGCCTGCCTCCACGCCCTCAGAGCCGGGCAGCAGAGCCAAGGGAAGGGGTGAAGGTGAGGGCTCTCTATGGACTATTTTAAGACTATTTGAATGTATCCTACTGTAAGTCCCATACGCTTTTAATGCTAATTCTTTAAAAGGAACTTCATAAAAAAGAGAAACAAAACGTATGTTTTGTGTTAGTACGGGCTGTAAAGTCTATGATTCACTGTTGGCAGGTTCAGTCCGCTCACAGTTTTTTCCTCAATTCCTCCAACCTCTGTTCTTTGGTGAGGCTTTCAGAGACCGGGCAAAACACCGTGCCATGAAACTGGCTGTGACCAGTGTCAACCGTGCGAAACTGGCCACACTTTTTGCATGTGTTTGCCTCTACTGTTCTTCTGTAGGACCTCTTTGGTGTTGGTCCAGTAACAACACTGGTTGGCACACTACTTTGAGGGGTGGCACCAAAGTATGTCACCGGGAAAACAACTGGCACCAGGCTAAAATTCTGTGCACCTGTGGTGGCAAACTGAGGTGTTGGCATGGGCACCTGTGCTGGTGGCAGAGGGAACAGCTGCCTCTTGTTTGGGCCCGTAAGAAGGATGGCTCTTCTCTGTTTTGCCTGACCTGCTGTACTTTCAGGCAACAAGTCCTGATGCTCTCACTGTGGTGGTGTTGGTTCAGTGGGCAGCACTCTTGCCACCTGGAGAAGCTCAGCAGATTCAGGGATGGCAGGAGGAAGGGCTGTCCCCTGGAGCAGAACAGACAGCTCCTGTCTCTTCTGCCTGCTGTTGTGCCACTGTACGAGGGTGTTTTGGTTTACCTCCACCAGCTGCATGGTAGTGCCCTGCATGATGATGGAGTTTCCCAAGACAAGCTGTCTGATTTTGTGGTAGTCTCTTAATATTAAGGACCACCTGGAATCAGTCCTCTTTCCTCTCCTCACTGGGCTGGGGTAGAGATTGCAGAGCCTGATGAAGATGTTCTCTACAAGTCTACAGCAGTCGGGCCACTGAGCAGGTACAGTACTTGCACCTAACATGCAGCGTGTAGCACTCTCCACACCAGGCGTGTTTGAGGGCTTCTTTGGTGTTCGAAACCATCCACTCTAAAGCCTGTCCTGATGTCGTGCAGAATAAACCACCCGCCACCTGTCAACTTCACCCAAGCTCTCCCACATTGCTACGACAGTGCTGGCCTGCTGGTTGGAGAGGCAAAGAGAGGTCTGGTCTCTTAAGCTCACCAAGTACTCAGCCAGTCTGTCCATGTGCTGGTACCCCGGGACATTCTGCTCATCAACAGCCTATGTGAACATAAAGTTTGGAAAAATTGGTTAGAGTGAATCTTTTGCCTTTACTGACCGTAAATGACACCATAGTGATGCTTTAGATGTAATACAATAAACATACATGTAAAAATTAAACTGGCACTAACCATATCGTCATCCCCAGCATCTGTCTCACGTATGACGCTGGTGGAGGAGGTGCTGGGAACGGTGTGGAGGAAGGTGCTGGGCCCAGTAGTGGAGGTGCTGGGAGCGGTGTGGAGGATGGTGCTGGGAGCACTGGTGGAGGTGCTAGGAGCGGTGTGGAGGAGGTGCTGGGAATGGTGTGGAGGATGGTGCGGGGAGCACTGGTGGAGGTGCTAGGAGCGGTGTGGAGGATGGTGCTGGGAACGGTGTGGAGGATGGTGCTGGGAGCGCTGGTGGAGGAGGCACTGGCAGCGGTGTTGAGGAAGGTGCTGGGACCAGGATTTGGTGGGGAAGGAGTCTGAAGCCCCTCCATATCAATCATGGTGGGGTCCTCTGTCACCTCTGAGAAGCCCTCATCATCTTCCAGGTTGTCCTTCATGTCATGCTCCTCTACCAACTGAGCAGTCTCCTCAGAGTCAGGGTGCATGTCCTGAAGAGCCTGACCAGTCTGATGGAACAGATACTGCACCCCAATGAGCTCACCTGCAAATGAAAGCCAGGACACAAAAAGAACATTTTTCACATTAAATATTTTAGGAATTGAAACATATTTTTATTAAGTTCAAGAAAAGGTTTCAGTGTCCTTTTACAGTTTTTAAAATTAAATTAAAGCACTTTCAGATTTGTAAACACACAAACTGATGGAAAATGATGCCTGCTTTTGCACTGAATAACAAACAGTAATCATCACAGGTAATCAGTTATGAAATGATCAAAAATTAAAGACAGATGATATGTCTCAGTACATGAGACCAGGGTTAAATTATCTGATGAACTCATTGATGATGAAAAGTCAATTGCTTTAGAACAAAATCTGAAAAGATTCTGTAACAAAAAGCATATTAATTTATTAATAAACTAATTACTCTCCTGAGTATTAAAACTTTCATACACACTGTACATAGAAGCCAAACATAAAATACAGCATAGCTACAAATAGCAGTAAAATAAGGAAATAAATGGCATTCAATTCATTATTATTATTTGAAATATTCCCTGTTAGGCAATTTTAAAACTTGATCATTGAATAACCATCTCACTTTCTCTCCTTCCCTTGGCCATCTTTTTATTTTAAGTTTGTTAAAGGAGTGATAAATGTCATTATTTACCTTGTAATTAAGCCCATGTTTTTTCTGCCCTTGTTTGAATAACTTTTGGAAAAGTTATTTTGATACTCTCAATTTCTGAAAATTTGTTCTTCCCATATTGCTATCTTTGGTGTCCCAGAAAACTATACTCAATTCAGGCCCAGACAATTAGAGGTTTTAGCTTTTACTTCCTTGATAGCAAGACGTCGCCTTCTTCTACAAAGGAAATCTACTACATCTCCCTCCAGTATTCAGTGGCTTGGAGAAGTGATGTCCTTTTTGAAACTGGAAAGAATCAAATACTCTGTCAGAGGTAATATGAGTATTTTCACGAGGAATGGGATTCTTTTATAGCTTATTTTAATTCTTTAAATACCTGTTAATCCCATAAAGGCACCCTCACTCATTCACTTATTCACTTCTTGCTTTCTTTCACTCTTTTTTCTGCTTCCCTCTACTGCTCTTCTTCTAATTTCCTTACACATGTATATGGAAATGTCAGACTGTCAGTTGTCAGTGTAACTATTTCAACAATGTCGATGCAAAACTCCCAAATAAACATATTGACGAAAAAAAAAGTTTGTTAAAGGAACTATCTTACTTCTGCTTAAAATTAATCTTTTTTTTTTTTAGGTCTGAAGGCCAATCTTCGTTTTTCTTCCATAGCCTTGCATTTATTTTTTGAATATAAAGGAGTGCTGTCTCAGCCTAGTGCCCCCGGCTGGGAATCTGGAATGACACAAGCAGGAAGGACTGCACTGTGCAAAATGTTGTTAACTGACATGTTAATGAATGACTACATTGAGAAGTGACAAAGAGGTCTTGATGAATCCAAATAAAAAATATAAAATTCAGACTCCTCATGGGCAAACACGAAAATTTTTAGGACTTTAAAATACCTTCAAGTAAGAAAATCTAATTTTAGGCTCTGAGTTATTTTTGCAGATCTGCTGAGGTTTTGGCTTACTTGTGTAGGGTGATGGTGGACAAAATTCTGGAACCACCTTCCTTCCAAACGGCTTCACATAGTTCTTATTCGCACTGTGAAGAAGGTCACCAGAGTAGCTGTGGAAAGGAGACGGTCCAGAAGACAGTGCAGCACTCCCATGGTCTTGGTTCCACCTGTGTAGTCCTTGCAACAGGTAAACCTGGAAGTTGAGGCTATTGGCACTGGTTCCTAGAAATACATGATTCATTTCTTTAATTGAAATGTTTTTGTCATAATTACCAAAATAATAAACATGTATTAAGAAAACAAACCTGGTATGAAGCGGTTCAAATGAAGGTGGAAACTTTCCAGAGACGTGGACCCTCTCGCACACCGAATGTGGGCAACCGCACTCCTCCCTTGTTGAGCTCCCCTGTTTTAATGTAGAGCGCCAGGCCTGGTGGATCCTGAATGCACTTGATGTGCTTTTTCTGGACGCGCCAGATGTGTTCCATCCTCTCCATGTCAAACAGGGGAACACTAAGGGAGACGTTACCACTGACTCCCATCAGCCCCTGCAACAGCTCCTCCAGCAGCTGGATGGTGGTCTCCTCTCCCCGGGTTCTGCGACGGCAGTGGAGGGCCAGTTCATCTTTGGTCAGATGTTTACTGACAACAACATCAGTGACGTCTGCCAAGCCCTGGTTTTGGAGCTGCTGCCCCACAACAGAGCTAAATCAGCTGCATCCCTCTCAAATATGCACGCTGACAGACGTGACATAAAGTTTGGGTACAGCTGATGTGCATCTGTTGTGCAACCCAGATGTCAAGCCTGACGATGAGGTTCGGCCATCCGCTGAATCTGGCCATCAGCTTCGTCTCCCCTGATTCTGAACAGCAGCCACAGTCCATATACCAGGCAATGGGGGGTCCACACCTGCCTGCTGGTATCGCTGCATCAGACTTGCTGCCATCATGTCAAGGCCAGCCCCCTCCTGAGCAGTCAGTGCACTGATCAGAATCTGACAATACTCATTCCCCACTGAGGTGAGCCAGAGAGCGGTACCTTTTGCAGTACCAGCAAGCTTCTTTGTGATCTGAAGCACATAAAGGTCAAAAGGCCACTGTGGTTATTATCTCCTAACACTAATAAACAGGTAGCGGTAAACAATATAAGTCTCATGTGTAAAAGAATTTAATAATGTTTACCTTTGTTGTCGAATCCATTTTTAGGATGGTGCCATGGATCGACGTGATGCCCGCTTGGATCTCCTCCAGCCGTGTAAGGATGTCCTGGCTGTAAACAGACAGGAGCCACTTACACCTTGGTACTGCAGCAGGCTCTGGGGGCTCGGGAAAGGTAATGTGCTGAAGTCCTGGCCGCCTCAGGAAATCCACACACTCAGTGGTGTATCTTGCCACACGATTCATCCACTCTTCTGTGTGGTTCTCCAGAAGCTGCTTCAGGACTCGAGTTGGGCTGTTGCCCAGTCCCCTTTCCCGAAGAAGCCGGATGACCCGGATGTCACAGGCAAACCTTGGCCAAAGACAGATATGTTAGTCAGATTGCTTTACATTATTCCTCTGACATGACATTAGCAAAAGATGCATTACTTACTTTTGAGTTAGGATGACTCTGAACTCTGACCTGTGAGCCAAGTCCAGCTGCTGAAGCACTGCTTGGCTCCAAGAGACATGGGTGGCTTTACATTTGGTGCAGGTCAGAGTGTCAGTCACCATATTGTACACCCTGTCCACATCAAGGACCTGCCGTGCAGACCCCCACCTGTGAGTTGATGTTTTTCACAGGCAGGGTTGGGACAGACCAGCTTTACCTGCCACAGTTTGTAGGGCATCCATACAAACAGTGGGTGGGCAAAGAAGCGGTCTGGAGCAGGGGCCTGGTGGTACAGGTTGCTTGGCTGCGGGAGAAAGTACCAGAGCTTCAGTTGGTCCTGAAGCCTGAGTTTTCCCTTAGGCCCATCTCTTAATAACACCCCCTGAATCCATTTGTGGTCCTCTGCTGGCAAACCCCCTGACCACAAACGGGTGAGCTGTGCAGGAAACTCCTGCGCTCCAATTCCATATTCACCAGTCTTTGGAATAATTAAACAGAGTTTTATTGGTTAGTTGAGTTAACATACTTACTGATGCAAACATTTCTGAGTACTGGATCTGTATGAAATTAAATGTCAATTTACTTACAGTTACTGACACAGCAGCCACAGCTGTTGCAGAGCTGGGGGCAGATGCTGGAGTGTGAGCTCCTGACTGAGGTTCTGGGGCCTGATGTTGAACAGTGAAGAGCATATTATATTTTTCACAAAAAGTATAAAACAGTGTCTACCTTCAAAATGTCATCCTATAATCCCCTAAAGACATGTTAAACAGCTGCCTGTACTTGTGCTGTGTATAGGCGCGCTTAATAGATCGATTATCATATTATAACAGCTATCAAATGTCATTTTGTACCTCTAGACACTTAAAACATTTTTTTTTAATTTTGCATGAAATTATCCTGCTTAATTAAAAATGGGTACTCATTACTCACTATGGTAAGAACACTTGGTGGAGTACTGGTGCCTCCCTCTAATGGCATTGTGGCTTGGCTCTGAGGGGAAAACAGTTGATATAAATTTTTCTGTGAAAATAATTAATCTAAAAAGGGAGTGAAGATGTTCTTTGTGAAGAACAAAATATGTAAGAACACAGCCAGATAAAGTAAGTAACAAGCTTCTTCAGGATTTTAATAATATGGACAAGGAGGTATGTTAGGTATGTTAGTCTTCATCCTACTTCTTTTAAAACATGGTAACTGAATTGCATTTAGCTTTGTTATATGTGTAAAGGCATGCAATTGCTATTTTTATGTTTGTATTTGCTGTTGTCAAATAATTAATAACATCAACAACAGTAATAAAATTTTAACAGCTAAAATTAATTGGAAGTTACCTCAGCCTTGTCTGCCACCAAATCATCAGACACTGACTGTTAATCAAAATGTGTGTGTATAAATATATTACAAAGTAACTTATCAAAGTAATCCATCTGATATGAATTCATTTCTTTATTATGTTTTTCTGTCACAAATGAAAGAAATTCCTAAATTATCTGTTCTGTCTTATTTATTATTTACTGCAGAACAGATGCCGAAATGAACTTTCTTACTTAAAGACATAAAACATTTTCTGTGTATAGCTATTGCAAAAGTACTTTTATAAATGCAAAATTACATTGTTACTCACTGATACAAGAGAGCTTGCTGGAGTACAGGTGCTCTTTTCAATGGGATTTGTAGCATGGCTCTGGAAAAGCAATTAGCATAAATTAGGATTTACCCTAAAAATACAATCCAAAAAGTGGCTGTACAGTTTATTCTTTGTTTACCTTTGTTACATGCCTGGCTTTGCTGATGTTAGGCCTTACAAAATCAGAAAGGGAACCCCCAAATCTAGGCTTGGTGAACTGAAAGTCAAAGCAAAGGACTGTGTCATGAAAGGACTTGAGTTTCAAACTGACATTCAGTGGCAATAGACGATAAACAATAATACACATCATAATAAAGCTCATGAAAATAATGGCCATTTAAAAGATGTCATTATCTGTCTGTATAATGTTGTTAGATTTAGTGGGGGTTGCTGATTTTGGTGCCCAGTTTCCTGCCCTGGTCTCACCGGTGGAATGTGTTGGGCCACGAGACCTTGTGCAGGACCTGACGATGACACCCGTAGGCCTGGGTTGACTGGGGCATTTTGTTGCACTGAGGTGCTTTGAAATGCCCTCCCCTCTGCAGCCACAGTGTCTCAGACACTAGGTATGCTTACAGCAGGCCCCAGGGTACCACTTGCTCCAGCTGGCTGTTATTTCATGGTGGAGAAGAGATGTGAATGATTAGTTTGTGTACTGATATTCAAAAACAAACCCAACTGAATCCACTCTTAAATCATGTCACTCATCATAATAAATTTTAGAGTTTTTCCAACCAATTGTAATATTCCTTAACATACAAATGTATACTTGAATTTTCATTCTTTAATAACATATTGATGCGTGTTATTATCTCTTTATATCTTTACTTCTTGTTATATTTCAGTTTTTTACAATCTTATACCTCATACATTATATCATACTGTTATTATCAGTTCTGTGTCATATTTGAATGATGTACAGTTATAGTGCTGTTTGCATAACTGCTGCTGCCAACAATATCACGTCACTTTAGTTGCATAAAGCATTTACTTCACATTAATATCTTCACTGCATTGTTTTGACACATAACTCTCTATATGCCCCATGTTTACCAGGTATTTTATTTCATGCGTTTTTTTTAAAATATTATTTCCTCTTAGTTATTGTTTGTTTTTACCTACTTGCAAATCTGCCTTTGTGATGAAATACTTTAGTACCTCCTTCTGGGAACCACTTTAACGTTAATAATAACTTATTTTATCTAAACTTACCTTCTTTGAGTGAAATCCACACAGGCACCTTCTCTCTTGCCCAAACAAAGACTGCTGTCCATGGTGCTGCATTGGACATTTTTCAATCTAGAAGTAATAATTGAGCACTGAATATAATCATTGAAACAGTAACATTAATTATTTTTTTGTCATTTTCCCTTTACATACTCCTGCACCCTAACATTGTACCCCCGATGTAATTATAAAAAGTTAGTATGTGTAAAATGTATCATGACTACAGTAAAACAGACACAGCCATAAAATTCATACCTTTCTATACAGCTCGTGCCACTTCTTTTGCCTGGGAGATGGCCTGTTACTCTCGCCTGCAGGCCAGACTCCTGTAACGGCAAAACCTCTTCAGCCGGGACGTCCACTCTGAGTCCCCCATGGCTTTGTGTGATTTGGACTTTGAAGACATTGCCTTTTGTGATAATGCATGTTAATATTTATTCCAATATAAAAATAAATGTTAGTATATATTTTAATGTAAACATGACTAAGTGATACAAGTACCTAAACATTTGAATAGAGCATTTCATCTGTGTGATTTGCTTTTATAGATCACAATCACAATGCAATATACCACAAAAATGTATTGACGGTATGTGAAGCTATTGACTTCATATGATTTAAAGAAAAACCATGTATCCTCCTAATAATTTTCTGGTGAAAATAGTAATAAAGAAAGCTAACCATAGGAAGCTGAGTTTTATATTTAAAGTGCAGGGTATGGTTACACACACACACATACAGTATATGTATTCCTCCATTTAATGTGATGTCTCTTTGACTGATAGTATATGGACGTTTAATTTTTGTGCTAAAACTTCACCTATAAAGAGTGACAGTACGAAGCTAAAAATTATCTTGAGGGCGTGCATTATAACCTACATTTTAACTACTATTCTACTTTTTTGGACAATATTACATCCTTCTACTGTAGGTGCAAATCATGCAGGTACATTAGGTACCTCGTCTTCAACTATTGTCAATGAAACAGATGGAGTGCTGTAAAATTTACAGACTAATTCTTACGGTAATATAGTTATGTTTATGTAGTGTTAGTTACAGTGAATACTTTATCACATTTTCCTGGTGTAACGGTGGGCACACAGTAAGAGGAGTCCGCCGTTTTGAGTCCGCCTTTTTTAAGGACATAGTTGGAAAAGTCCGCTGTTTTTTTTCTCTGACATAAGATAGTGAATACTTAAGTTTATCACATTTTCACGGTGTAACGGGAATCATACAGTTGGGAGAGTCCGCCGTTTATTTAAGTTATGATTTAATACTGGCTTCGGCCAACATTTAAGACAAACTGCCAACCTGTGAGTAGGTTGAAAACTTTAATGAAATGCCATTACAGTTACTTTAAAGCTTTCTACAGCAACCACCAAGCTATAAGCTACGATTGACATTAAATATGATTTATATTGAACACAATATCAAGTAGTATTCCGAGTTTCGGCGCAAGGAAAGTACTTTTTTCCTGACAGTCTGTCGGCGGGCAAATAACGAGACTAGCAAAAGACATTCTGGTCAACGTTTGCGAAATAAGTTCATTCAACTATTTGCAACAACAAGAAATTTTAGTTTAACTAAAGGTTTAATTCATGGTTTGCTTTAAAAATAAGTTTAAACTCAGCCTTTTTCTTCTAGAAGACCGCCGCACTTGCTACCGTTGACAGTGAGAAGCGACACATCCGTTTCCCCGAGATGAGAAAAAAAAGGGAAAACAATGTCCAACATTGCGCTGCTCTGATTGGTCAAATGTTGGACGCTTGGAAGAATGTGGCTGCATAATTGGTCGAGAATGTTGGAAATGTTGGAGAATGTTGGAAAAGACGAGCTGCCATTGGCCGTAATCTTCAACATTATAGAATATTGAACGGACGACCCACCGGCAGCTGGCGTTCATTGGATGAATAATGGATGGATGGATGGCTAGCTGGTTGGTTGACTTGATGTTAGATGGATGTTGTCTAGAGTGATTACTGGTTTCCTGTCTTGATTTCTGCCTGGCTGGATCAAAAATATGGGCAGATGGCTTAATAAACAGATGGACAGATAGGTTTTGATGTCTGACCAGCTGAGTGGCAGCCTGGCTGACAGGCTGGCTGGATAGATGCCTCAATGGCTTGATTCCTGGGTGACTGGATGGATGAATAGATTGAAAATTGCATGATTTATAACTGATTGGTTGGCTGGCTGGATGAGTGGATGGATCAATGGATTGAAAGCTGGACTGTTGCCTGGATAGATTGGTGGATGGATAGATAACTGGCAGGCTGGATGGATTCCTGGGTGACTGGATGGATGGTTGGATTATTGGATGCGTTGTATGCCTGCCTAGTTAACTTAATGAATGGCTTGAGAACTGGACGAATAGCTTGCTGGATGGATGGATGGATGGATGGACAGATATATTGATGGTTGGATTGCTGGATGCCTTGATGGATGGATGAATAGATTGCTGGCTGGATAGATGGATGGATGGACGGATATCTGCATGGACTGGTCCCTGGAGGACTGGTATGCTGGCTTGATTGATAGATGACTAGATTATGGCTGGGATGCTGTATGGCTTGATGGGTGGATGGATGGCTGGCTGTATGGGTGGCTGGCTGTATGGGTAGCTTGCTGAATGGCTGGATGCCTGACTGGAAGGCTATCTTAATAAATGGCTAGCAAACTTGATAGCTGATATGCTGGATGGGTGGATGGATGGCTGCCTAGCTTGATGATTTGATGTTTGGCAGCATGATGTATGGCTCAGTTGCTCGCTGGCTGGCTGGCTGGCTGGCTGGCTGGATAAATTTCTAACTATTGTAATGACTAGATGACTTAATGGCTTGTTGGCTGCAATGCTGCAAGGACAGATGCTTATCGGCTAGCTAGATTAATAGATGGAGGGATGGCTGACTTGCTTGCTGTCTGGATGGATGTATGGATGGATGTATGACTTGCTGGATGGCTGTTTGAGGGAGTCGATGGCTTGCTGTATTAATGGATGGGTGGATAAAAGGATAGCTGGCAGGGTGGATTGATGGAAAGTTTATAGGCTGGCATTGGATGGCTTATTGGCTTCCTGGTCCAATGGACAGATGGCTTTAAGGTTTAACAGATGGTTGATCAGCTTACTGGCTGGCTCCCTGGACAGACGGCTTTCTGGATGGATGGCTGTCTTGCTGGCTAACTGGCTTGACGGATAGACAGATGCTGTCCTGATGACTGTGTGGTTGGATGGTATGAATGGAAGGATAGCTTAGTGGATTGATTACTTTGGGGCCAGACTGGGTTGATGACTGGATGGTTTGATTTCTGGGTATTTGGGATGATGGATGGGTTCATCCAGCCAGCCAACCAGCCAGCAAGCAGTAAAGCTTTCCTTTTAGTCACCATGCATTACATCCATCTAACTAGCCCTCCAGTCAGCCATTGAGGCCAGCCAGCCAGCTAGCTATCCATCCATCAATCTAGCCTGCCAGCCATCAAGCCATCTACCCACACGCGCAGCCTGCCTGCAAGCCTGCCATGCTATGATCCATCCATCCATCCAGCCATCCATCCATCCATTCATCCATACAGACTGCCAGTTTTTTAGCCAACCCTCCAACTTTCCATCTAGTCATCAAATTAGCCATCCGGTGAGTATCTATCCATCCATCCAGTAATCTAGCCTGCCAGTGGGTAAATCAACCGTGTAACCACCACTCCATTTATCCAAGGCAGCAAGCCAGCAATCTAGTCATGTATCATTTAATGATCCAGTCAGCCATTTATTCATCCAGCCATCCATCCATCCACTCCAACAGTTAACCATCCAGCCAGCCATCAATTCAGCCACCTATCAAATCATTCATCCAGTCATCAAGTCACCAGCGAGCAGTCCAGCTTTCTATTCTTCTGACTTCTTTCCATTCATACATCCTGTCACCAATGTGTTCAGAAATGCAGTAAACCGGTCAGTCAGACACTCAGACACTAAGCAAGCTAGGCTTCCAGCCAGCTATCTTTCCAGCAAGAGAGGCAGCCATCCGGCCATCCATCTATCCATCTAGTCACCAAAGAATCCAGCCATTCAGACAACCTTTCAGTCAACCATCCAGCCATTAACCTAGCTAGCCAGCCAGCTATCAAACGAACATGCTGGCAATGAATCCATTCATCCACCATTATAGCCAACCATCCATCTCGTCATTAAGACAACCACCAAGCCAGCAAGAATTCCATCTATTTAGACCCAGCTATCCATTTACCCAGGCAGCTATGCAGCAGGCCAGCCAGCCATCCAGCCATTTGTCTAGCTATGAAGCAAGACAGTCAGCCTTCCATCAAATTAACCATTAACTTTTCCATCCATCCATCCATCCATTAATCCATCCTTACAGCCATCCACACATTCACCCATCTATCCAGTCAAACAGAATGGAGCCATTCAGTTGACCTATCCAACCATTATGCTCTTAAGGAAGGTGAAGAAGGCACTTAAACCACAAAAAGGAACAAGATAAAGGAAATACTAAGGGGTAGCATTTGTAAAATGGTTAGGTCCAGAGTAATATTAGCCAAAAAATAAAGGCTGAAATCCATAGATTCAGATTATTTTAATGGCAGCCTATGCTGGATTATGCAAGTATGTCATTATGATGTCATTATGCTGTCATCAGTCTGCCAACAATCAGGAGATTGCAGATTTTTGAGCCCTGCTCTGGCTGTCACATGGCGACGTATCCTCGGCCAAGACACTTAACCCCAAGTTGCTCCCACTTCTATATCAGTAAATGGATATGAAAGGGCATGAATGTGTTTGATACTGATGGGCAAGTGACGTGGATATTCCAACCATGAGTAAGTGAATGTGAGAGTGAATGGGTAGATACGACCTGTAATGTAAAGCTGCTTCAAGTAGTCAGAGACTAGAAAAATGCCCTATAAGCGCTTTTTTAGTCTATTTTCCATTCTTAACATGGTGTGTGGGCTAGATGGCTGGCTAGGCTTACTGGCTGGCTGGGCTGATGGATGAATGGCTGGATGGAAAGCTGGTTGGCTGATTGACTGGATGACTGAAAAGCTGGCTTGTTTGCCTGCTTGCTGGATGGATGGGTGATGGACAAGAGAAAGGCTAGCTGGATTCCAGGGTGACTTGATGGATGGCTGGATAGCTGCCTGGCTTTATGGACTGGTGGCTGGAGGGCTGGCCTGTTGGCTGGCTGGACTGATGGATGAATAGATGGATGGCAGGCTAGCTGGATGATTGCTTGGTTCCTGTATGGCTTGATGGCTATATGGCTGTTAGATAACTTACAGCCAGACTGTCAAACAGTCTAGCTTGGTTGCTTCTTGAGTGGATGGATCACTTTATGAATAAATGGATATCTGGCTTTCTAAATTGAAAGTTGGCTGTGTGGGTGGCTTGATCTACAGCTGGTTGGCTGACTGGCAGCTTAGCTGGTAGGATCCTGGGTGGTTGATAGATAGCTTTATTGCTTACTGTATGGATTTATGGCTTGAAGGTTAGATTCCTGGCTGGCTGGCTAAGTTGATGGACAAACAGATTGATAACTGGATGGATTGCTGGCTGGCTGGCTGGCCTCATAGATATATTGATAGATTGCTGACTGGACAAATGGCTTAATTATTGGATTGCTGATCGGCTAGATGAATAGCTGGCTGGCTGGCTGGATTTTAGAAGACAGATGGGAAGATGAATGGATGGTTGGATGGCTCTGACTGGCTGGAGGGATGAATGGCATGTTTGCTGGATGGCCCGCTGGCCAGATTGATTACTGGCTGGACTTACGAATGAAAGGATGGTTGGATGGCTGGCCTGATCAGTGGATGTATGGCTTGATCTCTGTCTCAATGCTGGTATGGCTGACTGGCAGGCTAGTTGGATTGCTGGACTCCCTGATTACTAGATGGATGGATGGATGGACAGATGAATGGCTGTCTTGCTGGCTGGATGGTATGAAGGTCGGCTGGCTGGCTGGCTAGCTTGCACTCCTGGGTGACTTAATGGGTTGCCTCATTGCTTTCTGGCTGTATGGATGGCTGAAGGGCTGGCCTGCTGGCTGGTTTTATTAATAAATTAATTGATTGCTGGCCAGCTGACTGGACTGAGGCATTGGTGGTTGTTTATCTGACTCGGTGCATGAATGGGTTGTCTGGCTGGCTGGCTTCATGACTGTATTAGTGGTTTTATTTCTCCTGAATTGCTTTAGTACTGGATGTCCATTTGACTGGATTGCTGGCTGGATAGATGGGTTGCTGGATTTTTCTCTGGCTGGCTGGCTGGCTGGCCAGGCAGGTTGATGGATGGTATGGTTTGCTGGCTGGCAGGATGCATGGGTGGCAAGGTGGCTTGCTGGATTTGTTGATGGATGGACTGACAGGATAGATGGCTTAATTGCAGCCTGGCTTTATGACTGGATTGCTGATTTTACCTCTTGGCTGAATGGCTTCGGGATTAGCTGGATGGATGTTTTTATGGATGGATGGATGGCTGCCTGTCTTGATGACTGGATGGATGCAAGGATTTTTTGATGGACAGATGGATTCATGGCTTGGTAGATGGATAGATGCATGGTTCACTGGCAGACTGGTGGGATGTATAGATGGCTGGATGGTTTAAATCCTAGGTGACTGGACTGATGGTTGGATGGATTGCTGGCAGGTCGTGTGGATTGCTGTCTGGCCAGCATTATGCATTGCTGGCTGCCTGGATGGATGTCTAGATAGATTGAAGGCTTTATGACTATCTTAACTATAGGTGGTTGGGTGGATGTATAGATTTGTTTAGTGGCAGGATAGACTGATGGATTACTGGAGGGCTTAATGACTTGGTGGTAGGATGTTTGGTTGGATGGATGGTTGGATGAATGGATGGATGGAAGGAAGGATGGATGGAAGGAAGGATGGTTCACTGGCTGGCTGGCTGGCTGGATTGAAGGCTTCCTCTTGGCTGGCTGGCTTGCTGGCTGGCTGGCTGGATTGAAGGCTTCCTCTTGGCTGGCTGGCTTGCTGGCTGGATTCTTGGCTGGATTCTTGGCAGCATGGCAAGCTGAATGAAAAATTGACTGGACCGCTGCATAGATGGCAGGCTGAACTGATGGTTTGAAGGATGGCTTTTTGGTTGGCTGGCTGGCTGGCTGGCTGGTTATATGGTTTAGTGGCAGGATGTCTGGCTGGACTGAAGGGTTGATTCTTTTTGAGAGCTGGCTAGCTGGCTGGTTGGACTTTTGGATAGATAGTTCTCTGGCTGGCTGACTGGCTGGCTTGAAGGATGGGTGTCTGGCTGACTGGACAGTTGCATGGTTGTATTGATGGGTGGATGGATTCATGGCTGAGTGGTTGGCTAGATGAAGGGAGGGGTGCCTGGCAGTCTGGCTGACTGGTTTGCCAGATGGAGGGATTGATGCATTTCTGGATGGATGGATAGTTGGTGTACTGGCAGGCTGGACTGATGGATTGATTGTCTGCTAGCTGGCTGGCTGGTTGGATGGATGGCTAGAAGGCATTGTGGCTGGCTGGTTGGATGGCTGGCTGGTTACACTGTTGGATGAATGGATGGTTGTATGTATAAATGGATGAATGGATGCTTACTGGATGGCTGGCATGCTGGCTGTCTTGATGACTGGTTCAATTGATGGCTTTATAGATGGATGGATGGATTAATGACTGTATGAATGGAAGGATAGCTTGTTGGACGGTTGGATGTATGGTTCACTGGCAGGCTGGATGGTTTGCTTCACAGGTGATTGAATGGTTGGATGGATTGACATCTGGATGGCTGGATGAATTGATTGCTTTCGGGCTGCCTGGCTACATGGAAATGTGGAGGCATACATGAATTGTGTACGGCAGGCTTGCTTACTGGATGGATGGCTGACTGGAGAGCTTCATGGCTGGCTGGTTGGTTGGATGGATGAATTAATGAATTAATGTATGGATGAATGTATGGATGGATGAGTGCTTGCTTGCTGGCTAGATATATCGATTGATGGATGGGAAGGTGGAGAGCGCAGACAGTGCTGACCATGTACAGCACTTTGATGGTAGAATCTGCTGGCATGGGGAGGTGGTCGAGAAGGATGGAGAGAAGTTTTATGCATGTGCTGCAGTATGATGATGATGATGATGTTAGAAACCCCCTGGCATGGTTGAAGGTGATAGAGGCTGGACAGATAGATATTTTTTGTTTGTTGGCATTTGGAGGAGGCGATCAGGCTAACGCAGGACTTTAAAGGATCGGAGTCATTAAAACAGATATGCACTAGGACAGCAGTTTGCTAAAGGAAACTGAGAGTTGTTTAGTCAGTGTGCCGCAGTGTGATGGTATGAGCTGCAGGTGTGGGTGGAGGTGGTAAAGGAGACTGGACAGATGTTTTTGTCCATGTGCAGCTGTATGATGGTATTAGCTGCAGGCGAGGGTGTAGGTGGCAGAGGAGGCTGGACGGATGTAAAGTCCTTGTGCAGCAGTATGATGGTATTAGCTGCAGGTGAGGGTGTAGGTGGCAGAGGAGGCTGGACAGATGTTTTTGTCCATGTACAGCTGTGTGATGGTATTAGCTGCAGGTGAGGGTGTAGGTGGCAGAGGTTGCTGGACAGATGTTAAGTCCATGTGCAGCTGTATGATGGTATTAGCTGCAGGTGAAGGTGGAGGTGGCAGAAGAGGCTGGACAGGTGTTAAGTCCACGTGCTGCAGAATGATGGTATTAGCTGCAGGTGAGGGTGGAGGTGGCAGAGGAGGCTGGACAGATGTTTTTGTCCATGTGCAGCTGTATGATGGTATTAGCTGCAGGTGAGGGTGGAGGTGGCAGAGGAGGCTGGACAGATGTTTTTGTCCATGTGCAGCTGTATGATGGTATTAACTGCAGGTGAGGGTGTAGGTGGCAGAGGAGGCTGGACAGATGTTTTTGTCCATGTGCAGCTGTATGATGGTATTAGCTGCAGGCGAAGGTGGAGGTGGCAGAAGAGGCTGGACAGATGTTAAGTCCATGCAAGTTGCAGTATGATGGTATTAGCTGCAGGTGAGGGTGTAGGTGGAAGAGGTGGCTGGACAGATGTTAAGTCCATGTGCAGCTGTATGATGGTATTAGCTGCAGGCGAAGGTGGAGGTGACAGAAGAGGCTGGACAGATGTTAAATCCACGTCCTGCAGAATGATGGTATTTGCTGCAGGTGAGGGTGGAGGTGGCAGAGGAGGCTGGACAGATGTTAACTCCATGTGCAGGTGTATGATGGTATTAGCTGCTGGTGAAGGTGGAGGTGGCAGAGGAGGCTGGACAGGTGTTAAGTCCACGTGCAGGTGTATGATGGTATTAGCTGCTGGTGAAGGTGGAGGTGCCAGAGGAGGCTGGACAGGTGTTAAGTCCACGTGCTGCAGAATGATGGTTTTAGCTGCAGGTGAGGGTGGAGGTGGCAGAGGAAGCTGGACAGATGTTTAAGTCCATGTGCAGCACCATGATGGTATAAACTGCAGGTGAGGGTGGAGGTGGCAGAGGAGGCTGGACAGATGTAAAGTTCATGAGTTGCAGTATGATGGTATTAACTGCAGGTGAGGGTGGAGGTGGCAGAGGAGGCTGGACAGATGTTAAGTCCACGAGTTGCAGTATGATGGTATTAACTGCAGGTGAGGGTGGAGGTGGCAGAGGAGGCTGGACAGATGTTTTTTGTCTATGTGCAGCAGTATGATGGTATTAACTGCAGGTGAGGGTGGAGGTGGCAGAGGAAGCTGGACAGATGTTTTTGTCCATGTGCAGCTGTATGATGGTTTTTGCTGCAGGTGAGGTTGGAGGTGGCAGGGGAGGCTGGACAGATGTTTTTGTCCATGTGCAGCTGTATGATGGTATTAGCTGCAGGTGAAGGTGGAGGTGGCAGGGGAGGCTGGCAGATGTTTTTGTCCATGTGCAGCTGTATGATGGTATTAGCTGCAGGTGAGGGTGGGGGTGACAGAGGAGGCTGGACAGATGTTTTTGTCCATGTGCAGCTGTATGATGGTATTAGCTGCAGGTGAGGGTGTAGGTGGCAGATGAGGCTGGACAGATGTTAAGTCCATGTGCAGCTGTATAATGGTATTAGCTGCAGGCGAAGGTGGAGGTGGCAGAAGAGGCTGGACAGATTTAAGTCCATGAGTTGCAGTATGATGGTATGAGCTGCAGGTGAGGGTGGAGGTGGCAGAGGGAGGCTGGACAGATGTTTTTGTCCATGTGCAGCTTTATGATGGTATTAGCTGCAGGTGAGGGTGGAGGTGGCAGAAGAGGCTGGACAGATGTTAAGTCCTCGTGCTGCAGAATGATGGTATGAGCTGCAGGTGAGGGTGGAGGTGGCAGAGGTGGCTGGACAGATGTTAACTCCATGTGCAGGTGTATGATGGTATTAGCTGCTGGTGAAGGTGGAGGTGGCAGAGGAGGCTGGACAGATGTAAAGTCCATGTGCAGCTGTATGATGGTATTAGCTGCAGGTGAGGGTGTAGGTGGCAGAGGAGGCTGGACAGGTGTTAAGTCCACGTGCTGCAGAATGATGGTATTAGCTGCAGGTGAGGGTGGAGGTGGCAGAGGAAGCTGGACAGATGTTTAAGTCCATGTGCAGCAGTATGATGGTATGAACTGCAGGTGAGGGTGGAGGTGGCAGAGGAGGCTGGACAGATGTAAAGTCCATGAGTTGCAGTATGATGGTATTAACTGCAGGTGAGGGTGGAGGTGGCAGAGGAGGCTGGACAGATGTTAAGTCCTTGAGTTGCAGTATGATGGGATTAACTGCAGGTGAGGTTGGAGGTGGCAGAGGAGGCTGGACAGATGTTTTTTGTCTATGTGCAGCAGTATGATGGTATTAACTGCAGGTGAGGGTGGAGGTGGCAGAGGAGCCTGGACAGATGTTTTTGTCCATGTGCAGCTGTATGATGGTTTTTGCTGCAGGTGAGGGTGGAGGTGGCAGGGGAGGCTGGACAGATGTTTTTGTCCATGTGCAGCTGTATGATGGTATTAGCTGCAGGTGAGGGTGGAGGTGACAGAGGAGGCTGGACAGGTGTTAAGTCCACGAGTTGCAGTATGATGGTATTAGCTGCAGGTGAGGGTGGGGGTGACAGAGGAGGCTGGACAGATGTTTTTGTCCATGTGCAGCTGTATGATGGTATTAGCTGCAGGTGAGGGTGTAGGTGGCAGAGGAGGCTGGACAGATGTTAAGTCCATGTGCAGCTGTATAATGGTATTAGCTGCAGGCGAAGGTGGAGGTGGCAGAAGAGGCTGGACAGATTTAAGTCCACGTGCTGCAGAATGATGGTATTAGCTGCAGGTGAGGGTGGAGGTGGCAGGGGAGGCTGGACAGATGTTTTTGTCCATGTGCGGCTGTATGATGGTATGAACTGCAGGTGAGGGTGGAGGTGGCAGACGAGGCTGGACAGATGTTAAGTCCATGAGTTGCAGTATGATGGTATGAGCTGCAGGTGAGGGTGGAGGTGGCAGAGGAGGCTGGACAGATGTTTTTGTCCATGTGCAGCTTTATGATGGTATTAGCTGCAGGTGAGGGTGGAGGTGACAGAGGAAGCTGGACAGATGTTTTTGTCCATGTGCAGCTTTATGATGGTATTAGCTGCAGGCGAGGGTGGACATGGCAAAGGAGGCTGGACAGATGTTAAGTCCATGTGCAGCTGTATGATGGTATTAGCTGCAGGTGAGGGCGGAGGTGGCGGAGGAGGCTGGACAGATGTTAAGTCCATGTGCAGCTGTATGATGGTATTAGCTGCTGGTGAAGGTGGAGGTGTCAGAGGAGGCTGGACAGGTGTTAAGTCCACGTGCTGCAGAATGATGGTATTAGCTGCAGGTGAGGGTGGAGGTGGCAGAGGAGGCTGGACAGATGTTAAGTCCATGAGTTGCAGTATGATGGTATTAACTGCAGGTGAGGGTGGAGGTGGCAGAGGAGGCTGGACAGATGTTTATGTCCATGTGCAGCTGTATGATGGTATTTGCTGCAGGTGAGGGTGGAGGTTGCAGAGGAGGCTGGACAGATGTTTTTGTCCATGTGCAGCTGTATGATGGTATTAGCTGCAGGTGAGGGTGGAGGTGGCAGAGGAGGCTGGACAGATGTTAAGTCCATGTGCAGCTGTATGATGGTATTAGCTGCAGGTGAGGGTGGAGGTGGCAGAGGAGGCTGGACAGATGTTTAAGTCCATGAGTTGCAGTATGATGGTATTAGCTGCAGGTGAGGGTGGAGGTGGCAGAGGAAGCTGGACAGATGTTTAAGTCCATGTGCAGCAGTATGATGGTATTAGCTGCAGGTGAGGGTGGAGGTGGCAGAGGAGGCTGGACAGATGTTAAGTCCATGAGTTACAGTATGATGGTATTAACTGCAGGTGAGGGTGGAGGTGGCAGAGGAGGCTGGACAGATGTTTTTGTCTATGTGCAGCAGTATGATGGTATTAGCTGCAGGTGAGGGTGGAGGTGGCAGAGGAAGCTGGACAGATGTTTTTGTCCATGTGCAGCTGTATGATGGTATTTGCTGCAGGTGAGGGTGGAGGTGGCAGAGGAGTTTGGACAGATGTTAAGTCCATGTGCAGCAGTATGATGGTATTAGCTGCAGGTGAGGGTGGAGGTGGCAGAGGAAGCTGGACAGATGTTTTTGTCCATGTGACTGAGGACTGTAAACTCAGTTCTTAACTCTCTTCCTGGGTGGTTTTCTGGGTTTTGGTTCCCCGACACGTCTACATCAAACCTCGGAGGATGTGCTCCAGCTCCGTAGGTGACGTTCACCTGGAGCCGTCCTTCCTCGTCATAAGTCTCTTTAAACGTGGGCCGGTCCAGGCGCTCCCACAGTTCCTGTTTCAGGCGGAGCCCTCGAGCCTGGCTGTAGGGGCGCTGATGGGGGTCGTCCACCACAGAGCTGTAGAGCTGCCTGTACGTGTCCACAGAGAGCCTGTGGATCTGCACAGGGCCGTCATCGGGCAGGTCACTGGTGGAGGGCTGTGGCCTGGGGCTGGGGACCAAAGTGGAGACCTCAGGTAGGTCCTCAGGTGCAATTGCATTCTTGAGTTTGTCGGCCAATGGTGAGCGGGCACGCTTGGCACGGCGCTGTGAGGTGGAGTGATGGACTGCTGAGGTGCGCCTCCTTTTCCTGGGAGGTTGCGCAGCAGGAGCAGGATGGTGGTGCTCTGAGTCCTGAAATACAACAACAAGGAAGATGTCAGGCTTTGGCTCTTAATAACAGGTAAAATAAACCAAATCTCCGAGAGGAAAATACATGAATTATAAGCAAAGATTCAGCCAGTCCTCACAGATTAAGGATCTGTGTTCGTTTCTTATTCATGAATCAAACTTCATCATGAGTTTGTTCTTTGGCAACGACTAAAGTGAACCTTCACAGAGCTCGTCTCTGACACTTTCTGTTGATAGGAAACAGTTAGCAAATGGCACTTCTGCTCCCCTCAGTCGTGTCTATTTAAAATTAAACCAAATGTGCTCAATAATTTATTTTATGATATTACTTAACAATAAATCTACAATATGAGCTGTACTTTCAATACCAAAAAGTTGGCTCTGGCCTGTTTGCACTGCAGTCATGTCATTTTAAGAATCTGAGACATACTGACTGCACCACCCCAGTCACAGCCTGACTCTGTTAAATCTGCTGCTATTTATTTTGAAGTTTAATGTAAGTCGTTAATTTGCTGCCCCACAGTTTAAGTAGGCTCAGAATTATGGTCAGGACCGGCAGGCATTGGAGAGATATTTTTAATCACAGTATTTATTCCTCATTTAGTCTTCCTGTATTTAAATTAAACAATGTAAAAGCTTTGTCTGTTAAATTGCTGTGTCAGCATTTATTCTATGAGAAATAAAAATGATTTTTTTGGATAATTTTGTATTATGTTCTAACATTATTTATGAAAGAAAACTGTGCAAATCTTTAGATTTTGTATCGTTTTAATTTTGCACATTTGTGAAAAATAAAAGTGATTAGTTCAGTGCATTATTAAAAGATAAACAAAAGTAATAACAAATGCCTTAATAATAAATGCTGATTTTAGGCTATTTAAAATGAAATAAATATAATTTAAATAAATATTATTTACTTCATTGATCTGACTGAGAAAAAAATGTTCTTCTGTGGCTGATCAAATAAAATGTAATCTTGATTTATTGTCATGAAGATTTATTTATTAGCATCTAGAACTGATCATGGAACTACCTTTACACAAAGAAAACCTGCTTAATTTTTGTTTTTAGATTATGTAAGTAAAAAGAACACCAGCAAACATCTTAAACTTTATCTGAATTATTATGCATTTACTGAGTGATAGAACCACAGTACTCATTAATTTTGAATAAACTTTAAAGTAAATGTTTGAATAGATAAAAGTTTGAATAAACTTTAAAATAAAATAAGCTTTTGACAAGCAGAAAATGGGGGTATATTTGTTATTAAAATGCATACTTAAAAACAATAAGTAAGGGTATTAGTGTTTATTGCAGATGCCACAATGCAGAAAATATCAGGCTTTTGTAAAAACAGATCTCTATATGCTTACAGTTAATGTCCCTAAAAAAATCAATTATAGAGTTAAAATTTGTTCAGTTTGGCGTTTTAATTCCCCAAAACAAGAAAGTTAAATGTCTTACCACTCCACTGTCACAGCACGGACACCTGCTGAGGGCTCGAGGCTTTCTCTGGGACAGGCGTGCAGAGACTCTGGGCATCTGACAGTAGTTGTGGTCCTTCAGATGATGTGGCACAACAGTCTGTAAAAGAACAGACAAGGTGTCAGTGACACTGGAAATGCAAACTAACAACACTTAAAGCAGCTAAATAGCCAAAGTAGCTAAATTTAAAGTGTGTTCAGAATATTTTAAAACATGTCCTATGAGTGATTATTTTGACCTTTTTTTAAAGAACTTTTAGTTTCTTTAAAGGGGACAACCAGGATGAGAATGAGCTGCAGGGTCACGCCAGAACAACAATTATCTCATCAATATACAAGATTTGATGTTCTCATGGGGATATGATACGCCTCTGTACTTTTGATAGTCACTCACTGGACACTGTATTAGGTACACTTGTTCAGCTGTTTGTTGACTCAAATAGCCAATCACATGGTAGCAAATCACTGCATTTGAGTGTCATCACAATGGAGAAAGGACTATTTTAGGGACATTGAAAGTGGCGTGGTTTCTGATGCCAGCAGACTGGTCTGAGTATTTCAGGAACTGATGATCTACTGGGAATTTAACTCACAACCGTTTCTATGGTTTACAGAAGAGGGTAAATAACCAGTGAGCAGTTTTCCAGCAAGAAACCTCTGAGGAATGTTTACAGCAACTTGAATCCAGTGTTCATTTCGTTGACTAATTATTTTGTCAGAGTTTTTGTCAACAACCTTTTTTCCCCTAATGAAAACTAGACAGTAACTAATAAAAACAACATGGACAAAAACTAAAACTAAATTAAATGACCTTTTCATCAACAGATAAAAACTAGACTAAAATGTTTGACGGAGACTTAATCCAGTCAGACCTAATTTGGTCATGTAGAAAGTAGAGACAAGTTAGGGATATATCCAGTCACAGCTACTTTGGTTGTGTGGAAAGGTTGGATGAGTTAAGAGGGACATCCAATCACAGCTGCCTTAGCTTCATGGTGGTGGGATAAGTTGTAGAGTGATCCAATCAGAGCTCCTCTCTTTATGAATTGATATATTCATGTAGAGCAGGTTCACTGTTTGTTGTCAGTTCTGGTATTGTAACTGAGATGCTCTGCCAGGTAGCCTAAATAAAGGTGACTGCATTTCACACAATTTGTTTCTGTTCATTTATACATTTAAACTTTACTAGCATTCAGTAAAGGGTTATTAGATGTTTTTAATTTTATCCAAGTGTAAAACATGACTTCAGAAATTCAAGGAAACATAAAAAATGCCTTACACGTCACACTTCATATTTTAGTCGACTAAATTTACAGTAGATTTCATCGACTAAAATGGGAAATTTCATCAACTAAAATCAGACTAAAATTAAAAGAATTTAGATGACTAAATTGTGACTAAAACTGAAATATATTTTAGGCAAAAGACTAAAACTAAAACTAAATTAAAAAGTACCTGATAAAGACGCCGTTGAGTGTAGTGACGTAAAACCCTTCTCATAAACCAGCTAACAATGTGTGTTAGCAAGGTGTAAAATCATAATTGATTTAGGAAGACAACAATAATAATAAGAATGAAATAAAACAATAAAGAATAAAGGCACTTCTGAAGGTCCAACCCAGTATGAGTAAGATGTACCTAATAAAGTGGCCAGTGAGTGCAATATTGATATGAACAACCTTTGCATTATTCGCTTTCCAATCCAGATTACAAGGTTTTACATAAAGATGTAGAAACATTGATTTATAAAAAGGAAATAATAATAAATCAATAATATGACAAACAGAAATAAGTGACACCAAAAGCATTTCAACACAGAGAATATGTTCATAATGCTCATGTTAAACAGCCCACATGGAAATTTACATTACTGTTTTTACTCATTAAAATGCACATCAATACTATTCTAAACTTAAACTAAAGTGATGAAAATACAGGGATATCTTTAATAAGGGTCTCATAGTTGTTATGAAGCATTCATTTTAAGGATTAATTTTGATTTGTATCAATAACTTTGTTTTAATGACTGTTGGAGACAAACTGGACTCAGACCTTATCAAATATTTACGATATTTCTGTATTTTAAGAAGACTGAACTTGTATACATATTTTCATTGATGCAAAAACACAACTTAATTCTCTCTTTATATAATGGCTTTGTAATTGATTTATAACAATGTTAATAACATAATATAATGTAGTAATTCAAAGATTAGGCAGTTCAACAACAGGGGGACCTAACCCGTACAAGCATACCTAATAAAGTGGCCAGTGAGTGTAATCATATAAAAACCTTCCCATTATTTTCCTTTTGAGCTCAGGTTACAACATTTTATGTATTTTGTTTGTTTTTTTAAGGAAAAAATACCTTGGATGAATATTTTTCACTGATGCAAAAACACAAAAATGCAAGTCTCTTTCATACTGACTTTGTAATTGATTTATGAAAATGATAATAATTCAATATGGAAACAAAAGGCAAAAGGGTGTCCAGCCCAGTGCAAGCAAGATGTACCTAATAAAGTGGCAAGTGAGTGTAAAATCATGTAAAAACCTTTGCATCACTTTCCTTTTAAACTCAGAGTATAACACTTTATGTCCAGATGTAGAAAAAAATCAATTTATAAAAATGAAAAAAAAAAAAAAATCACTACAAGAATATGGCAAACAGAAGGAGGTGACTCCAAAATGCATTTTAAAACAGAAAAAAAAATGTTGAGAAAGTATGAGATATTTTTCATATTTTCAACCATAGTTGTTATTAGAAGTTTTTTTTCTTTGTATAGTTTTTTTAGAAGACCTATTTATTGAACGAGTTGCTAAATCTGATTGTCATCAAAATTCAAGTAGGTCAAACATTCGGAAAAAGCCCTTACACGAAGGTTTTGGTCTTCAGACAAACAATAATAAGTCACATTTAGACATGTTTGAGCTTAAATAATTTTTCAAGTTTAAATAAATTAAAGACGATTTATTTTTTAACACCAAATTATCATTTTAAGTTGAGACATTTTCTCCCTGTAAACTTGTGAAAATAGTTCACTTTGAATTTCTTACATAAAGGACTCATAATTGTGGTGAAGTATTACTCCTGTATGTTAGTTTTTTTAATTTCAATATCTTTGTGAATGCTTCATACAAATAAGCCTGAATTGAGAGTATTTGAATTTAATTATACCAGATTTTTACTGCATTTTTGGTGAAGCAGAACAATACAACTTTTATACATTGGGGGAAAAAGAAAAAAACATCATAATTCAGTTTTAAACAACTGACATAAAAGGGCTTTTGTATGTCTAACAACCCACCACCTGAATTTTTAATCAAATCTTGTATGGTTGATAAAAAGTTAATGTACATTTCATCTGGGTTTTTCAAACTTATGGATTTATTTATTTATTTTTTTAAGTTCACCTCTTTCTTTTGTCAGGACAAAAAATAGTAATCTCAAACATTAGTGAAATCAACATTTCAGACAATATGAGCACCATAAATGTAGTTATTCTAAGTTGAAGGGCCTAAAACAAATTAAAGCTGGACTCATTACTTAGCAGTTAATATGTCACAAACTCATAATATAAAAAAAAAAAAAGCGGAGAACTCCAAATATGTTGAAATCTCGAATTTTCCAGAACAGAATTTTATGAAGTTAATCTTTTAATATCAAAAGTGCTCGTCAGGACTACACATATATATATATATATATATATATATCACACAATTGTTCACGTTCTTTTGTGTAAAATGCAACAACGAAACCATCATAACAAGCCAAGAGAGTCGGAATGATGAGTCAGAAATACATCAACACCAAGTCCCCCTCCCTTATAAAGACTCATTTTAATTCAGTTTATCTTAAAGTTTTATCTCTTACATAACTGTTGGAAAAGTCCTTTTATAACTTTCGATTTATTAGAAACTCCAAGTTAATAGTACACATCTGAGCATGTTGCCTTTTAATGATTTATTAAACTCTCAGAGCAAGGCTGTTCAAGTTGACACTTAGATTGCTGAGGCCAATTGTGTTAGCTTAGAGTTTAACTGTGCATTTTCAACTAGTAAAATAACTTAAAATTTTGCATTCTGACATGTTTTAAGCAGTTTTGAAAGATTTTCACAAAATTGTGTTCAGGGAGGAAAGGTGATTGTAATCCCTCCATTCTGAATCATTAGCTACCGTTAGCTTAGCTACCTGTGTTCATCAAAAAGTTCAGATCTTACATTTTCCATGTCAAATGTCTGATGTCAGGCTTGAATGAATGTCAGGGTGTCTTTAGTCCGTCTGTTGGTGGTAAATTTTTGGAGTAGCAGTGTGATTTGTTGAAGAAGTTGCAGACTGCAGCAGGAGCAAAGCTTTTTCTGTGTGTCTCTGATTTTGTTTTGGTTTGAATGAGAATCTGTTTCAAAGCACCAAAACCATGGAATGCTGGGCGGCCATTTTGTTATGATTTACACGACATTCCCCATGGCAACCAGGCATTTTGGTGGCCATTTTGTACATAACATATATATTTCCATCATATTAATACTTATTGGAATTAATTTTACAAACTTAAATATTCTGTTTTCATAATCATCAAACACGTCCAGATTATGTTCACTTTATTACACTCTGTCAAGTGCTCAAAAAGTCTGGAAATGACCAAGGCAGTCTGCAGAGCGTCAGACTAATGACACTGCAAATTGCCAAAACTAAGGTTTTATCTCTGATATAATTGTTGGAAAAGTCCTTTCATTACTTTTGATGCATCAGAAACTCTGATGTTTATAGTTACACCCTGGCATTTTGCCTTTTGCTGATTTATTAAACTCTCAGAACAAGACTGTTCAAGTCTACACACTGCTGAGGCTAATGGTGTTAGTTTTGGTTTTAACTGTGCATTTTCAGCTTGTAAAATAACTTAAACTTTTACATTCTGACATGTTTTAAGCAGTTTTGAAAGATTTTCACAAAATTGTGTTAAGGGAAGAAAGGTGATTGTAATCCCTTCATTCTGAATCATTAGCTACCGTTAGCTTAGCTAACTGTGATCATCAAAAAGTTCAGATCTTACATTTTCCATCCCAAAAGTTTGAAGTCTGTCCTAAAGAAGATCTTTAATACTTCTTGTGGTGTTAAATTCCTGTGGCTGGAGGGTGATGTTGTGAAGAAATCTCAGATTTTAGAAGGAGTTGTACTTCCTCTGGCTGTCTCTGAATCTGCTTCTTTTGAAATGATGACCTGAGGCTCCTCTGCAGTTACCAAAGCAACCACGAAATGCTGGGCAGCCATTTTGTTCTGATCTACATGATATTCCCCATGGTAACCAGGGATATTGGCGGCCATTTTGTACATATAACATACATTTCAATCACATTGAAAAAATAATTATGTTGTGATTTTACACCCACAAATCTGCTATTTTCATAGTAATCAAACACCTCCAGAGTATGTTCACTTTATTATATTGTGTCAAATGCTTAAACACAGTCTGAAAATGATCAAGACAATCTGAAGAGCCTCGGACTGGTGACCCTGAAAATGTCAAAACTATGGTTTTAACTTTTTTTTTCTTTTACTAGCTTTAGCTTTTACTGCTAACAAGTATTATTTAAACTCCTGTATTTAAAATACAAATGGAACATACACTCTATGAAGAAATAAATCACCAGTCTTAAAGCAGCACTAAGTAAGATTCCGGCTTTTCAGCTCTCTAGGGGCCTCTATGGTCGTTGAGTGTAACTGCAATGCCGTACACCAACATGCGTTTGTTGACATACAGAGGGAGGAGAAGTGAGCAGACAGGACTTCCTAAGAGACAAATAAACCATGTGGACTGATAAGGTCCAGTCTGATCATGTTTCTTTTCGAATAAATCATCATGTACTTACAAGTCCAAGCAAAAGCAGCATTAGTTGGACATCCGTCCTCGTCTTTCAGCTCACGCCAGTGATTGAACTCCGGGCCAATGTTAATTCCTGTCTGAGTATTTAGCTTGTTACTCTCCATTTTTCTTTTTTTTTGTCTCCTCTAACAAAACATTTCTTTTCTTCGGGTTTTTCGCTGTTTCCGCCATGATAACAATGCTACATTTAGCTTTCTTCTTCTTCTTCTTCTTGTTTAACGGCGGGTGGCATCCAACGTCAGAGGAGCATTACTGCCACCTTCTATGCAGGAGTGTGAGCCAGAGGTCCCTATTTCCATTCGGAAAATAAGTGCAAATTTACTTCAAACTAAATTCTGTTCATTAAATCTGTTTTAAAAATTCATTAACTGCTTTATATTCTCCTTTTCCCAACGTTTAGCTTTCACCTCGAGGGGGAAGTGACATATGCCGTAAAGCAGTCAAAGCAGTAAAAATTTGTAGTTTTTTAGTGTGGAAGTGTTCCTACCATCCACATTGAAGTTACTTAGTGCCAGTGAAGGTGATACAGACCCCCTAAGACCATGACAGAGGTGTCATTCAACCTGTTGTAAGGTGATGTACCATCACAATGATTCTAGAAATATTATATTAGGAACTACATAGAGTTAGTTTAAGGTGGAATAATGTTGTCTGTATTTCCCCATCAAAAAGTCACATTTTCTTGGCATTGCTGTAATGTTTACTATATTCAAAATGTCTTTCTTCTTATATTATTTAATCTTATATTGTTCAGCTCTTTAATTCAAAGTTTTGTTTTATTGTCAGCTTTACACAAAGTTGGATGAAGGCAATTCAAAGGACATAGGCCTAATAAAAAAAAAATAAAAAAAAATCACCTTACATGTTTTTCGTAATTTTTCAACATCTATTGTTTTTGTAAATGGTAAAGGACAAAGGTAACGGGTAGGTAATGGTAAAGGTACTGCATGACAACATCAGTACAAAACTATTAGTGACAAATGAATAATTTAAAATTGAGTTGGCTGAGAAATGCAAATGAACTATTTGCTGTTAAATCAATGCAAGTTGGACTTTAAGTGCATGTTGTCTATATTAGTCCATGAAGGACATAATAGTCCTCATGACCTTCAGTCAGTGACCATGCCATGTTGATTTCCCCTGTCTACAATGAGTTATTATTTGACATTATAGCTCAATTATGTAAATAAAATCACAAGCTTAATATCATGATTAAATGGACTTGAGCTTATATAGCCCTATTTTCGACTCTTTTGACTACTCAATGCAGCACAGCGTTTTTCATGAATTCTTCTCTGACCACCTCAAATAGAGCTACTAGTGATTCTTGTGTTCATAAGTGCTTCTCTCTCCACCAGTCCATCTACTAAACATTGAGGTTTAAACACACAACGGCTGTGACATTAGTATATCTTCATTTGTAAGGCTATTCTGAATCTTTTAAAATCCTTGGTGAAAAAACTTGAATCCAGACCCTCAGTGTGCAAATCTTTTAACTAGTGACTTACGTTGATTGATCCAAATACTTAATATGCTTTGTGTGGATTTGAGCTTTTGTTGTTGTAACTGTATGTTGCTGCTATTCTCGGTCAAGTCTCTCCTGAAAAAGAGATCTGTATGTAACTCTATGAGTCCGTGGTAATTTTGGAGGACCCATTAAGCAAAAACTTAGTTAAGGTGCAACAAAAAGATAATTTTATTGTCAACAGGGTGAGGGAATGAGGAGTGAGAGGAGTGGGGAAGCAGAGGAGAAAGGGGACCAGAGAGTGGCTGAGTGAACCTGGGCACGCAGAGGCACTAAAAAAGACAAGACACACAAGTTAGTCCAGAGCAAAAACCTGAGGCACATCAAAAAACACACACTGAGAACACACTAGAAAACCAGAGATTAACCAGAGAAGAGGCCAACTGTACCGCAGTAGATGCAAGAATCAACTGACACTGTGACGAGTCCATGGGAGGCTTAAGTAGCAGAAGGTGATTAGGAGGTGAGACCTAGGTGTGCTGCAGGCAGAGACCACGCCCCTTCACAGAGTGAGGAGGCTGCAGAAACTGACAGGGTGCATGAAGGCAGGAACAGTCCAGAAAATGAAAAGTCACTCACCGCAGACTCATCACACTCCATCTCCTTTACATGACATGAAATGAGGTTGATTTTTATCACATACCTTGAAAATACACATAAAAATTACTCAACAAGTACAATCAGCATTAAACAAAAATTCACAAAACTGTACACCTACAGATTACCTGCCAAATGATACAGTAGCCCTGTTTGGCTACGACAACCAATAAAACTACATTTTTATGTTTAAGGGGCAAAAATGAATAGGATATCATGATTTTTTTAATGTATGTAAAATCTTATATTGAAATAAAACCTTATAGGCATTTTTGATGCCATACTAGGCTGCCTATAAGTGTGGTGAAGGGTAAAGCTTTATGGGAGTCAGGGTGTTGAAGGGGCTCACAAAGGGTAGGCACAGAAACAGTTCATCCTAAATTGAAGAAATTCTTGACCTGTTTTTTTTACCCCTACACACTTACACACACTTGTTTAACTAACAATTGTATGCATATCTTATGCATGCTGTTTGAGAGCCTACCCTTCCAAAAAGTCTTTATTTTGTAATATTAATTAAAAAATTATACATGCTTGGATTTCACATGGGCTGCCTTACCAAAATTCCAAGAGGCTCAGGTCCTGATGTATTCATGCTCCTGCCTAGACAAGTCGTGCCCCCCCCCACCCCTGCTTGAGAAACACAATTGGGCCAACTTTTGGGTCAGATCCCCACTTTTGATCAAACTCAACAAAGGCCTGAGTATCTGAAGGTTTGAAACCCAGAGCCTCTCTGTGTAGAGTTTGCATGTTCACCCTGTGCAAGCGTGAGTTCTCTCAGGACACTCCTGCTTCCTCCCACAGAACAAAAACATGCTCATTAGGAATGAGTGTGAGTGTGAATGGTTGTCTGTCTCTCTATGTGACCCTGTGATCAGCTGGGGACCGGTTCAGGGTGTACCCTGCCTGTTGCCCAGTGTCAGCTGAGATAGGCTCCAGCCTCCACAACCAGGAAAGGGATATATGGTAAAGGTAATGGACAGAGATTTTTATCCAAATGATTTTTTAAACCTGCATTTAAAGAGACATTAATAAAAAAGTAATATATGTAACAACTCCTTGGGCTCTAATTTCGTAGACCAGGCGCAGGCGGGGCGCACCTGCCCTGCGCCGCGCCTGCGCCACGCCACCAGGGTGTGTCCAGGGCATTTTGCAAGTTTCGTGCACGGCGCAGTCTGGCGCAGGCAGGCGCACCCACGCCTCCGTCTCTCCTACCGGCGTACGTAGCAGAGAGGAAGGAGATAAGACTTGAGTGGGTTTAACACAGCCGAGTGTGATCTTCACCAATCAAATGAACGCCTCTCCTCGCCTTTAAATGCGCCGCGGGTGAGGCGCAGTGACAATTTCACCTCGGTGGCGAAGAAGGTCAGAGCCGCTGTCACTTTTACAGCAACGGCCACTGGGCCGCGCATTGGAGCCACAATGCATGTCACCGTGTGGACCACCTCACGGGACAGATGTAATCTGTTCCTGTGTCATAATAGGAGTACAAAATTAAGTGATAATTACATTTAAACACAGCAGCAGGCTAATTCATTCATCATGCTTGCGAGCCACCTTCATTACTGGTCTGTCCTCGCCAAATAGCAGAACCTTTGGTGAAATTATATCTCCTCCTCATCCTCCTTGCAATAATGTTCTCCATCTTTTTAGATCACATTAAGAATAAAGATTAAAACAGAGAAATATGGGCAATCGCAGGTAAATCCTTAAGACACCGAGTGACTTATATTTATTCAGAGAGCGTCTCTCTCTTTTTTCTTTTCTTTTGAATTTCATGAGATGAGAGAAGCCGGATACCCCGTATCGGATGATGTGGCTGTTTGTGGTTGGCTTGAGAGATATGAACTCGTTAGTTATGACAAACGTCTCTGATCTGACATCAGATGTGATGGGACAATTAATATAGATACAAATGTATGTACTGGTTCAGACGGTTACATTAAATAGTGGTTGTTGTGATAGTTTATTGCATTGAAATGTAACTGACACTGTGGACACCTGCCTGTGAGGTTTTGGTGACGTGTGCGCACTGTGCGCCTGTCAGCCAAATTACCACTGCCCGGGGTGCGCCTCGTCTGCGCCGAGAATAGACCAGGTTGGAGCTAGCAGGCTTTCAGCGCACCTTCCGCGCGGTTTTTTGGCACCAAATTGTCACTGCGCCAAGCTGAATCTGTCGACACCTCCCCCTGGTGCGCCGTCACACCCATCTCGGTGCAGCCGGTCTACCAAATTGCCAAATTGGCTGCGCATGGCGGTGCGGGGTGCGCCAGGCTGCGCCACCCTGCGCCACCCTGAGTTGCGCCAGGAAATTAGAGCCCCTAAAGTGATCCTTGATTCTTTTTCTTCTCATTCTATTATTGGCTCATTTTATTCCTTTTTTCTTTTTTGTATGTGGTTTACTCTATTGCACTTCTTTAACTGCATGTTACTTGAGCTAAATGGTTTTCATATTTCCTGGACCTACTTTAAGCGATCTATAGGAGCTCTGTGTTTGTGTGCTGAGAGTTCAGCCTAAGAGCGTTTGCTAATTTAATTCTTCTGAGCATAGAAGCAGAGTAATGCGACTGAAGCCTGGGCTGATTTAGACAGAGAAAAACATTTTCATTCATGGTCAAAGCTTCTGGAGCAAACACTGACTCTATCTCATTGTGAAACACCACAGGTACATAAATACAGCTCTCAGCGCCAAAGCTTTTTACAAAATGATCCAGAGATGAGTTTACTGTTCATCTGTGCTTAAGGGCGAGAACATTACATGCTTAAATATTCATCATGGTCTGCTATAACTATATTTTTATCACACAAAATCAACTGTTACTCCTTTAAAAATCCATATGGGTCCACACCCTCCCTGTGAGTACAGTCCCCCCACCCCTCCCCAAACTTCTTATTATATCTCCTGCCAGATGCCCCATATAAGACGACAGGGCCATTAGTTTTCCCATCATGCAGTGTGGTTCGGGGTGGCATATGTCAGCAGCAGCACAAAGAGCCAGCAAAACGCCTGTCAAAGGCAGGGATGGCCTTCACCAAAGTGTCCCCAATTAATTTAAGCTGCTGGTAGAAAATGCTGATTCTTGTCGCTGCCATCTGGAGTGTGTCTCCCCAGTACCTGCACAGCGCGTCGATGATCACAGGTGATGTGGACGAGGAGGGGAGTCTTAAAAAAAGAGATAAAAGCAGAGACATGCAGGGTCAGAGACTAAACTGTGAAGACTGGAGGGGACTTAGTAGCTTTGGAGATATAAAGCTTTTTTTGAATGTGAAGAGAAATACAGAGATTAAAGTGGGCTGTAAGAGCAAATTGTCAAATCAAAAATAAAATACGCACATAAATCTTCACATTCAAAAATGTATTTAATAACTTGATGTGTAACATATAAAGAAAGGAAGTTATAAAACGTATCAAAGTTTAACTGAACAAAGTTATAGTGTGCACAGCTGACTGAAAGTCACATTTAACACAGTCGCTAATTATACCGTAACAGTGAGACCGTTAGGATAGTGCAAGGAGGAAAATATTGTAGAAATTCAGTGCAGACAATGCTGATCACTGAACATCAGTTGCTGACAAATATTTTTATGACAACACTGATTGTTGGTGCTTATATTATTACCTTTACCCTACCAACTGCTGCCATGTTTACAGGTTACTTCTTTTTTTTTTCTAATATTTTATTTTCATTTTCTGAATAACAGATACATCAAGTGATCAATGATAGCAATGACATACTTACTGTCAAAAGGACACGTAGGCTGTGCCAAGTCTAAAAATAGTGTCTAATCAAAGTGGCTTGGCAGTGGCGAATTAAGCCGATGTAAACAAACCTTTGTGGTGTGTGTTGACTGTGCGTTGTTTTTGTGGCTTGTTTTTTCCCACAATTATTATAATTACGCACAGAGATTAGCATCGATGTACAGCATTAGCATCAGTCCCGAGTTTTTCTGAATAGAGAGAGAGCTGTGACGCTGTGGCACAAGTTCAGGTTCATGCCATGAACCTGAACTGTTCTTTAAATACAAGATGAAACCTCTCTGAAGAAAAACTATATAATGATACAAAATTCATGGCCAATAGGATTCTGGCATCCAAAGTTTGCAGCCTTATCAGTTGTAAATAAATGAGGTCAACTGAGCAAATCTTAAGTTTCAGGTGTCAGATGCTCATTTTAAATTTCCTTGGTTTGTAACCAAGGTCTCTGGAATGATTAAAGTCGTGATAAATTCAAGAAAAAATGGCTCTGGTAGTAACAGCCTTTAACACCAATTTGTTGCTAAGTATGCGAGTAACCAGTTATTAATTTTAAACCATCATTTTCCTTTGTTGCACTATGGGTTCTGTTTGCTAAATAACTCAGTGTGGTGTAGCTCTGTGTTGTAATTACACTTGAGGGGACAACTTCAAACTTCAGCTGTCAAACCTTGTTAATTAACACAGTGGATGAGAGAACTGAATCAATATGTTGGTGGCAGAAATAATTAAAGTCTGAGGGACAAAAAAAAAAACAAAAACATGGCGTCTCCTCCTTAACTGTGAAAGAATAATTTTCTTTTCTGTCCCTTCAGTTCCATTGTCAATTAAGGAAGACTGAAAAAATCATCCTGATGGTGACAGGAGGACTAATAATTGGTGGTTTAAAGTCCGTGCAAGGAACATTAGCAGGGCAAAAGTTCAATGATGGGTCATAAAGGAGGACTTGGGAGTTTTTTTTGTTTTTTTGTTTGTTTGATTTGTTTTTTGGTTGTGTGCTTGGTTGCAATTAAATAAAAACATGATGAACAAGATTCCAAAGACTTTGAACTTTTAAGACAGGGTGAAACAGCTCATCAGTATGATTCTGTGTATTGTCATACTCCCTGGGAAAAAAAGAAATGTGTGGAGGGAGAGGTGGGACAGTGATGCAACGGGTAGTGCACCTGCCTCACACGATGAAGGATGCATGCGTGGGTTCTCTTTGGGCACTCCGATTTCCTCCCACAGACCAAACACATGTTCATTAGGTTTACTGGTGACTCCAAATTGCCCTTAGGTATGAGTATTAGTGTGAATGAGGCCCTGTGATTGGCTGGCAACTGGCTCAGGGTGTACCCCACCTCCCTTCCAGTGTCAGCTGGGATAGGCCCCGGCCTCTGCCGCTCAAAAGAGATAAACAGTATAGATAATGGACGGATAGACTCTGACAGACATGTCACAGCAGTCAATAGTGCTAAATGGGCCTGTCACCTTCCCAATACTGGCTAGCTGTTGGTAAGCATGGAAAGCAATGAATTTCTCCATTTCCATCATCTATAAGAGCCCAATGTTTAAACCAAGATGAAATGATGAGGGTGAAGGTTAGTGAAGACAGAGAAGACAAGAGAAGAGACAAGAGAAGCCCGGGCATATACAGTGGATCTAAGTTAGCAGCAGACCAGGCCAACAGTGTCATAGCGAGGCACAGGCTCATCCCTGTTGTGGATTTTAGGACTTAGAGACTTAAAGTTTAAGTTTGGGTTATTTGAAGTGCGATTGTTTGAGGTTCCTGGCACTATTTGCTAACTAGAAAAGCACTCAGAGAGCACAGACCTCCACCAAGCAGCTTCAGTGCACTTAGGCGAAAATAGTCCTATCTGGCAATGTTAAAGAATCCTTAAAAAAGTCCCTGGATCCGGATAATGATCTCAATCAGTCCCAAAATCTATTCATTTCTTCCTTATCCCATTCCACACATTTCCTGAAAATTTCATCCAAATCCGTCCATAACTTTTCATGTTATCTTGAACACAAACAAACAGACAAACAAACAAACAAACTAACCAACACCGGCAAAAACATAGCCTCCTTGGCAGAGACAATAAAGCAACTGACTAGTTCTGCCCCTGTGGGGAGATGGCAAGGTATGGATGATGGCTGTATTCATCCACAGTGCAAAGGCCAAAACAGGCAAAACAAATGACCATAGTTTTGATTTCACAGCATGACGTTGTAACCTGACACGCCAGACGGACAGTTACATATATCCACCATGGAAATATTTCACTAGTCCATCTGGAGAAGAGCTCATAGAAAATGTTTTCAGAGGCAGAACCTTCAAAAACAATGGCAGCTGGTGATTGGATGATCGTTCTGCTCATCACACTCATCACAGACCAATCCACATCAAGCCACAGTATTACATAGCAGCTAGACCCTGTTGTTAGCTGTTAGCTTAAAGTACGTTTCAGTCCTTAGACTATCATCTTACATTAAATTATACAAGACAGATGTATCATTTACCAATTACAGGTGACATGAAACTCATCAACAACAATCCCCACCAAGTTCCCCTGGCAAACTTCGGAGGAGAGCATATTTCGTTGTTGCTTTTAGTAATGATAACTCCAGGCCATCCCCCGGAGGATTTCCACATCTCTCCCAGTTTCCCAGCAGTGATCCCTGGCTTCTTTGATTTGATCATCCAAAGCAAAAAAAACAGGATTTTCCATAAGAAATGCTTCAAGTGACGTTCTTTGCTCTTCGTTTAAAGAAGAAATTGAGTCCATTTCTGATAAAACTGCAGATATTGCCGCATCCATGGAGACCGCTTCAGAAGCCGCCATTGTTTTCAAACATGCAGTCACTTCCCGCTGTCATCACGTCTTCAGTTTCTGCCTCTATTCCCTGATTGGGCCATCCAGCTTTTGGCCATGAAGTCGTAGGAGATAGAAGCTTGACAAGATGGATCTGCATGATTTCAGACAATGAATGATGCAGGTCCATCGGCACTGCAAGGTTAATGACCTGGACCTTAGCTAACTAAACGGACATCAGAATTCTCCCTCTGCCGCCTCAGAAAGTCTTGTTTGCAGTGCCCATTTTATCATCAGGATCACAAAGGTCCAGGAGAAGTCCCACTTGTGACAGCAATAGGCCTTTGGGTTTGTGGGCTCCACCTCCAGGTAACTTGTGATCTGTCCTGCTCCTCAGTTTCCACCACAGTTTCTCCCATCCCCCTTCCACCTGTGACTCCATCTACAAATGTTCTGCTCTGTGTACTCCATTTCATAAAGATATCCTCCCATAAAAGCATCATCCTCAGTGCTCTTTTTAGTTCAGTTTTAGTGAAGTTAGTGTTTCTTTCAGAGACTGAACAGTTAAACTAACAATCGCACATGGGGAACACAGGGGCTCCAGTGAGGAAAAGTGAAACACTGTCCAGGTTCTTGCTGTAGCTTCTAGTCGAGTCAACACTGATTTTTGTGTAGTTTGTCCTAAAAGTAATTACAAGGCTTTTAGTGGCACCACGTTATGCTATGTAGCGCCTAGCATCTATACCAAGCTATTTCCCCACATGGGCAGAGCTGGCCAATTGCTTCATTGGCAGTTATATTACCTAATGCCGCGGGCTTCAAGCAACCCCACTCAATAAATAACAAACTATCCCTTTAAATAAGACAGTGTTGATACTAATGTGGGGGAGGCGGCATGAAATGTCATATGGTGTTTTCTCAGACCCTAAATCAGAAACTTACCCAACAGGCATAAATCTTTTTATGTATTTTTAAAGGGCATGTCACACTCTATTAAACCAAACAGATGTTACTAAAAGTACATTTTCTACAATTTTGAGCCAGACAACAATTACAAGTGACTTTTTCCTGTAATAAACGTGTGTTCACCCTTCAAAAACATCTACCTCCTGTACTTCCTTTAAATAAAATATGACACAGGGAAGAAGTTTGACTGACCAGTTGCGCCTAACGGTTATTAAACATGTTGGCTAACATTCCCATGAAAGCTTTTGTTTGGCTGTGGAGAGTTCTTCCAAGTCTCAAGTTTACCTACTATCCTGACAAGGCAGCTCAAAATACACCATACAGGATTTATTTCAAAATCCATTTGAGAAGCAGCTTACAGAAAGTGTTATAGGGAGGGCAGAACCTTTTGGAATATCTGGAGGTTGATTAGATGATTGCCCTGTCATTCACATTCGGTACAGGCCAACAAATGATGTAGTGGGCAGGCGCTGCTGCCAAGGACTGAAGTTTGTAGCCAAAATATCTCTTCATTTCAGACAAGTTTTCTTTGTTGTACAATCATTCAGTGAATAAATGTTGTTCAGTCTTAATGAAAATTCTACTAAAGCATGCAGCATCCATGCCAAACTTGCAGGCTATCATTTTTAACTGGCTTGAAGTCTCTTCTTGCTGTCATCACGCCCATAGTTCCCGCCTCTTTCTGCTCAGGATGTTGACTGGTGAGTGCCTCTACAAGACCTGCCTGATTACAAACACTAAAACAGGTGGATCTAGCCGCACTGCAAGGTTAATCCCCTTCGACAGAAAGGTGCAAAGAGCAAAGGGAGTATAGAGAGGACAGATGGATGAGAGGAGTGTTCATTCAAACCAGCAGCAGACAGCAGTGCAGCCAGACAGGCTCATCCCGGGACGGGCACCGTGTTGATGCCAATGCAGGGGAGGTGCTGTGGAATATTCAAAAGGTGTTTGCTTTCATCTAAAATTTAACTGCAGATGATCTAAAAACTTGAATTTTTTTTTTTCAAGGCATGGGACTTCCTATAGAACAGCGGTGTCCAAACTGTTCTAGGGGCCAGCTGTGACCCTTGAGCCATTTATCGTTTGCCTTCAACTTACTCCAAAAGTTGCTTTGAACATAGCTCACATTATACTGTATATTAAAATTCCTGCAATGAGAAGGATGTATGTTTGGACAGTTACAGTACATATTTGATTATTATGTCATTTAATTGTCCAAGAGCATTCAAATATAGTTACAACATAAATAAAAAAATGTACCTAATATGAGTAATAATAGAGAAAAGATGCAGGCTTATAAATGCATTAAATTATCACACATGTATCAATCTATCTAGCTAACAATCTATTTATTGCTATCCAGCTACATAGGCAATTTGTCGATCGTTGTGTAGTTTGCAGGTGCAGGCCGGCGGACAGATCTGGTACCTACACCGGACATAGGACAAGACCCAATGTGTCTAACTTGATTGTGCTTCAGTAGAGTGGTCAATGATCAGCTTTAACCGTGAAGCAAACACAATATTGAACCAGCTGTGAAAAAGGTAGAATGGAGTGTTAAAATGTTAAAATAATATAAACTGCTAAAGCTATCAACAACAACTAGTGTCCACTGATTTAAGTCAAGAGTTAAAGAATAAAATATATAGTTGATGAAGCAATAACATAAAAAAAGAGCACTAATGCAAATAGGCCCTTTTTTATGAATTGTTCTCATTTGAAAACCATTTTAAATTAAGGACGAATTAAACAGGTATTAACAGACAAGTTATTTTATCAATTTGAAAAGAAATTTAACCTTAAAATCAGCCTTTAAAAATGAGTCTTGAGTGTAGCCAGCCTTTGTTTCTCTGTGTTCTCATGAGTGGGCTTTCCTTGTTAACACATGAGGGATCTCATTCGATTAGACACTTCTTTTCAGCATCACTAATAGCCAAAAAATCCACAAAGTACTTTTTTGTACAGAGCACATTTAGTAAAGTAGTAATTAAAAATGGCCTTGCCTTTGGGAGTCCTCCACAGCTCTACAAATCAAGAGGAGGAGAACTCTTCTTGAAAACTCTCCAGGATTTGTGTTTGGACTCACTTGAGCTTGTCGACGGCAATGTTCCCACTTAAGGCAGCCAAATTAATCTGCTGATACTGTTTTACACCAAAGAAAGGATACGATTTGGCTGAATTGTTGAAGAGGTTGAGTTATCAGGATAAGTGTTGAGTATTTCTGGATGCGACGGCTCCCACTGCTCTTTGTGGACGCCTGCAGCCCGACGCTCTCAGTGGGCAGATATCAGTTTCACTTAATCTCGACATTGTTCCTGCAGACGGCCAACTCTGTTCCAAACAAACACTCCTCTGAGTCGTTTGAGGGTGATGACTTTTTTCTTTTTTTGTTTTGTTCTGTTTTTTTTTCATCTTCTGCCCCTGCCACGCTGATTACAGCCTCCCGTAGTCTCACAGAAGAGCTCAGTGCGTTTGATTGAATTTAGAGAGCAATTTGTTCAGCAAGGAGAGACACGGTATAATCCAGTCCCCACAGACCGCCTGAGTAACTGTTTGTTTTCTATTAATTAGCATGTGTGTGTGTTATATCGGGCTACTTTGGTTTCCTCATTTGCATATTGCTTGTTTGCTTTGCAGGCATTCATTTCCAAGTGTGTGTGTGTGTTTGTAGATTTCATTCAGGTTACGACTGCTCATACATTTGTCAGTGTTGATATTCTAATCCACTCTACCCGCTATCACGTCCTGGCCAATCAGGTTGCTGATTTTCTGCTTTAATTTGGAACTTTCAAAGAAGTGACCAGATGTCTGAGCGTGCTCTGTCACAGATGGGCTGGCCGACCTCACGGTCCACGCTTCATTAATGCCCTTGAGGAAGATCACAAATTCATACGAGGGATGTTTTTTAAACAGTATGGGGCTGTTGTTGCATCATCTATGCTGGATTTTATGTAAATACTCAGAATGAGAAAACTCTTTGTACTCATTTAACCTTTAAAAAATGGAATGAAAACTCTTTTTACTCATTTAACCTTCAAAACTATTCCAGAAATGGTCTATCACTGAGATTATAATGTCTTATTCTGATGTGTTTCTTGTACTTCAAGATCCTTGAATGTGGGCAGCCTGGTCTAAGAGGCAGTGGCATGTTTAGGGATGGGAATTGATGGTTTTTTATGGATACCAATGCTGTTATCAATTTGATTATTGATTCCTTTGAAATTCTATAAGGAAGAAAAGCAGACCTTCAAATGTTTTCAGGGTCAACTCGGTCAAACATAAGGCACTACTTATATTTCATGTTGTGCAGCATAAGATGAATGAGTCTGCAATTCGCTGGTGTCTCCAACTTTGCTTTATATCACACAGATGGTGAATGTTGTGCAGCATGTTGTGTACAAGTGAGGCTAAGTTTTGAAAGCTTGTTTCCCATTCACCACAATCGCACAAATGCAGTCGGTTTCTAAGGGGAACCCCACAATACATCACATCCGCTTTGCAATGTGGGGGAAAACAAACCACTTGCCAAACAGCTACAAATAAACCCCTCAAATAAACTTAAAAACCAGAATTTTAAGTTTTAGATTTTACCAAACCAGAGCACAGAGCAAAGCAGGAGAACAATGTGCAACACTGCAAGCCATTCAGCAGGAAGACAAGTTTGGTCGCCTGTGGGATCCTGATGCCACATAATGCCTGGTGGGCTGTAGCGCTCTACAGCCTCTCCACCTCGTCCTCAGTCACCTCATGCTGCTGTGGTGAATGGGAAGCTTTAGGATTAGAGCCCTTGTTTTCCTTTATTTTCCTTGTAAAAAAATCTGTCCCAGCAAACAGGGAAGATTCAATCTTCTTGATGAAGACCTGATTCCACTTCACATGCCTTAATTGTGCATGGCACTTCATTGAAATAAAAAAAAGGCTTCAGCTACATGTGAACAACTTTCACCAAGGCTAAATCATGAGCAGGAAAAAAGATATAATAAATACAGCTTAATGCTTCAGGCAAACAAGATAAACAAAAATATTTTAACACCATGTACCCTGTCATGCCGTCACAGTGGGCAGTCAGGATTGTGCGATCGTCCTGTATGGCCACCCACATCTACTGCGACTCTTCTGTCACCCTTCAGAAGGACCTCACGTCACTTTAAAACATAGAAGTGTCAGAGGCTGTCAGTTTGTGATGCAGCACAACCCCGACAACACTGTTGAAAAAGCTATGAGCCTCCAGGGACCCGTTGTTCTCGAGGCTGTTGTGTGTGAAGACCCCTGCATGTTGTACATTCTAACTAGAGGTGATCCAAGAGCACAACCCTCTGCCAAGGCATCCCTGACACTATTTGTCCTCCCAGTGCTCACAATTCCTTGAAAATAAATTCCTGGATCTGCATCAAGATTCAGATCACCACAAAAAAATCAAGCACCTCCTCTTTGTGGCCAACATTCCTTGAAAAGGTATTTAAAAATTGTTCACAACTTGACTCGTTGTCTAGCTAAAAGTCACACAGAAAAACAAACACACAGAAAGAACAACTTCCATGGCAGGTTAAATAATGGCAAAAATGGTGAAGCTTGTCTTTTCATTGTTAATGATTGTAAAAAACTGATATGTTGAGTTTTATTCATAATTTTATGGCAACCTTGCCAGGTGATTCAACAGGGTATGAGAAGATATCTAGGATTGACACTTCAGTCCACTTTAAGGGATAAATGATCCAGTCCTTTTTAATGTGCGGACAACAATCTGATCCTATTTTAACAAGTTTGTAAATATACTGTTCTCTGTTAATTGATGATAATGAGTCAAAGTACGACATCATTGCTCATTTGCTTAAAGGATTAGTTTGGTATTTTTGAAGTTTGGGTTGTTTGAGGTACAAGACAACACTCAGTGAAGTGGCTAAGAGGGCTTCGAGCAGTGCTGATCCTTTAAGAAAAATGTTCTGAAACCACTGGACAAGACAAGCCACAAAACTATGTTAGGTTGAATGAACCAGAGCAGGAGAGACCTGGTGTTACGTGCTGGTTTTTGTGTGTGAACCTTGCTGTCTTAAGGTCTGAAAAAGAGGAAAGCATACAGAGCTATCTGCTGTCCAATATGCACAGACAGAAGAAGGCGCTTTTTGCTGCATCGTTAAACAGTGCCAAGATAAGATGTTCTAAAATTTTTCTCCCAATCGTACCTTCGGCACTACATAGTTTCCGTTAACTGTACCCATTAACAGCAGTGTACCCCTCTGGTGGTCTCAGCTTGTTCTCCTTAAAGGTGCAGGTGGCAGCCCTTTCAACCACCTCACTGACTGTTGTCTCGTACCTCAGAGTACTAAATGTCAAGGATACTGAACCTATGCTTTAAGAAAAGGAGTCTGAGGGGTCACAGACGTGGAGACGAATTCAGGCGAATCCACGTAAGTTTTTGATTGTGTAGGCATTTTGTCCACACAGAAAGGACTTTCAGGTGCTTAAAAATGCACATTTTGTGGATAAATCTGAAAAGCTAGTCGAATGTTTACGTGTATAGTCATGTCATAGTCTCAGAAACTATGACATGACAACTCTAACTCTTGCTTAAACCATATGCACAAACCCTGACAACAGAAACAATGGCAGAATACAGTGTCGTGTCCATGCTACAGAAGCTACTGAGCTTGTTTTGTCTTTAAAAGCAAAGTCTTCTGTTCCTCTACGACCACCATGAGCTACAAGAGGACACAGAGAACAGCAGATGTCAGTGTTTGTTAACTCTTTCCGTGATGTATGTGCACGCTCCATGTCTTCTTTTCTGGTTTTGGTGTATGACTGCAGCAGCAATACAATGCCACTTACAGGCCTGGCATATGTACTACAGCATTTTCAGTGTGTTTGTGTGGACAGATACATTTACTGAAAAGATTTGGCCTTCGGGCCTAAAATCCATGCTCACCCAGCTTTTAGGGCACAGGGAAGGATTGTTTTCCCCACGCTGATGCCCCACCTACAATGATGACACAATGCTTTGTATCTACATTTGACTTCGCTGTCATTGTTTCTGCTGATTGTGTCTGATTGGGCTGCCACATCCTTGATTTGAAAGGTATGCGGAACAAACGTGCAGTCATTACCAATTCAGATGCATGTTAGCCATTTTACACTTGGCCCTTCAGTGCCATTGGACTTCAATCCAGCAGACATAAAGTCAAATCTATTGGTAAATAATTAACATATCTTTACCCTTGTTGTAACAGTTACAATTAAGTAATGTGCCTTTAAAACATATTGTGCTGCTAAGTTACTATATGAGCTTTGCTACTAGTGCGTGCTTGGTTTTTGCCGTTAAGTCTGGCGGCGCTGTGGCTGCGGACACACACCTGTAGCTGAGCTCTTTCTTTCTTTTTGCCTCTAAACTCAACATTAGTCCTACAGTTCATGCAGTACTGTTTGCTAACACATGCTGAAATAGTAGTGGTGCATCCAGGCTTTCTAACGTTGATGTGTAGTTTGTAATGAATGACGAGCATTGTGGGATTGTGCTGTTTTGGCTAACTTAACTGTCTCTAATAAAAACTCCATTGACCATCGAACACAAACCCAAAACATAACATTGTGACCATTTAATGCTGGACACTTCTCATGGTTCTTGGAGCCCTGATTTGTATAAAAATCCAATTTGAACTGAATGCTGATCCATTTATAAATATTAAAAACAGTCAACTGAGGCTCTTCTGAGTTATTCAGGCAGTCTTTCAACACACTATCATCACTGATCAGTCCCTCCAAGACAACAAAAGTCTTGTTGACATTAAGCCTTTCAATATAAATCAAGTGACGAGAAAAGCTGAAGTCTAGCTATTTGTTTGTTTTTATCTGCAGCTTGCAGCTGTGAGCTGAAAGAAACTTTTCACGGAGTGTATAATACCTGAATGAAATTAGGGACCTATGATGGAGAAATTAGTCAAGTTTGTTGTTCATTTTCAGCTCATGGTTTGATGTGAATGTGGAACAGGTGTTCTGGTAATATTTAACCTTTATTAATAAAGACAAAGTCAAAGGCAACAGAGAAAGTTTTTCTTCCTGACAAACTACCTTAAAACTCTACAGTATCAGAAACAGATGTTCAAACACACCAACATGTGGTCCAGCTAAACTTCTGCATTGGTGAACTAAAGTCAAAGTCAGATTTTATGTTTTTAAGTTCATGACTGAACTTAAACAGGGTTTGAGATATGGGGTATGGCAATTAAAAACAATACTAATGCTGTAATATAGTTTTATTGACATGAACACTTTTCAGTGGGTTTCTCCTTCAGTCTCCTCCTTCTGCATCAACACACTGCTGCATTCAAGCCTTGTGCAGCAGGTCTTCTTCAGCCAGTTGTCTCAGAACTTCTGCTGTTCTTTTCTAAACCTCTGACACAGACTCCACACGTGTTCCTCTGTGCACAGATTTGATCTCAGAAAAAAGGAAAGTCACACACTGCTCTATCAGGTGAACAGGGAGAGTGATCAAGGACGATAGTTTATTTTTTGGGCTCGAAACTGCTTTACAAAGAGCTCAGTGTGAGCTGGTGTGATGTCTTCATGAAGAATGAAACCATTTCTCCACAGCTGTGGACTCTCTTTTTAGACTTTTTCTAAAACCTGTGTGAAATAGTGTTGATTCCCCGTTGGCTCTTCTGTAAGTTACTCCTCTAAAGTGATCCCCTAATGTCAAAGAAAACAATCAACCTGCCCTTGAATTTGGATTTACTTTGTTGTGCTGTCTTCATCCAATTTCATTGCATGTTATCAGTCCTTCTAAAAAATTGTCTGTCCTTCAGGTTCATCCAAAATGTCTCCATAAATTTGCTTGCCTTCTTTCTTTTGATGAGGACTCAGAAGCTTTGGGACACCTTTGTCACACACTTTTGCCATGTTAAAATATTCATGCAGAATTCTCCCAACTGTCTCTTTATCAGTGGAGACCATTTTTGCTCTCATTTTTATAAAAGGTCTTTTATCATTTTCAAGCAATTTATCTAATTTCTTGACTGTTTTCAGAAGTTTTTGATGTGCACAGTTGTCCAGGATATTAATCATCTTGGACGTCCTGTCTGCCGTCACAAAAATCTTGGGTGCCATTCAAACACACATGTACTTGACATGCAGTGTTCCCCACACACATCAGTTAATAGTTAAAAATGTTGCGGCTGTTTTGTTCAATATCACCAAAAATTCCAAGTTGAATCATTGCTGAACTTTTAGAGGGATCATTTTCTGATGGCTCAGTAAAAACCTGTGCACTTCCATCAGTAGCTAGCAGTGAACTAAACGTGTTGTTGTGTGTGAATAACCAACCTGTAATATCTAACACCCAGTGTGACTGTAAACCATGTGGTTTTATCCTCATAAGAGCAGTCTCAAATATTTAACAGCCAAACTTTACATGTATTACATTTTAGTACATCATAATGACAGTTTTTACATCAACCTCATTTACATTTTCCAAGCTGACTTTGAGAAAATCATAATACAACCATGTGTTCACTCGTTCGGTCAATTAACTGATATTATTCAGAGGTTTTAACACTGGATTAAAACTTTGACCAGAAACATTTAGTTTAAAGCAGGAGTCTTCAGGGTCTTGTACCAGAAAATGTTTTTACTTTCAAACAAGTTAAAAATCATGGCCATTTTTTTTTTCCAGTATGTTCTATTTTCCACTAGAGTACAACACACATCAGCGGTATTATAGTCAATAATGGAACTAATATAGATCCACAAACATATATCTTTTACAAACATTTATTAAGAGGAAATCCAGTACAATGCAAAGTCTAAAGAATATTATATGGTTTTCAATAATTACAAGGTAAGGTGAAGTCTGAATACAGGTATAATAAGCTGAATATACCCCTTAGTACATTACATCCATTGGAGTTAACCGCTGAATCTTTGGTCACAGAAAATAATATACAAAAAGTGTTTTTAAAATCTGCATAAAAAACTGTTCCTAACATCATTTTAACTTAAAATATATATTTTTGTACCTGTCTGATTCTTTGAGAATAGAAGGATTTAACACTTATTACTGAAGGGCAAGGTGCATTCCCCCCTTCGTCTGCCATTTTGGATTCATGATGTAATATCTCAATATGACAAAAATATACAAAGATGGTATTTTTATGAAAGTTGAGACAATGGTTTGGGAGTTCACCACCTGGTATTTGTAACATGTTGCAGCAACCTAAATGGTATAAAATCTATGTAATGGACACCACGCATGAAGGTGTTAAATTAAAGTCAGTCCCTGCTTTAAAGTAAGTGTTCCTGGTTAAAGTCCTAATCCAGTAGTAACTGCTATACGTAAAAGTCTGTCTTTAAAATGAAAAACGTCTTGTTGTTTCTGTGGTCTTTTTCTCTTAATCTAAACACAGCAAGTCTGTTTTCCTCATCCTCTCTTCTTTTCTCCTGCTGTGCTTCTTATACTTCCTTTGTCTTTTCTCTCTCCACTCACACGAGCTTGTCTTTCTAACTCACTTGTGTGCTTGTTTGACACTTTTTGAACAAATTTATTGGTCATGATCCTCCAGGCAGTGAACATAGCTACCATAAATGACAGAAACTGTGAGTTATCTGAGGTTTAATGGCACAACAAACAGTGCTATCTGTATCAGAAACACCAACAAAATCTGCCTGAGTCTGGACAGGAGGCCAATGCGATACAGACTTGTTTGGAGTCCACCATTTGGTAAATCCAGGAAACTGAAAGATTTGATTAAGTCCATGTTAAAAGCACAAAACATTATGATAAACTGTAGCATAGTCTGAAATTGTGCTATCCTACAGATAAAATCAGTTGTGAGTCCACAGAGTTTAAAAGTGCGTCCTGCTAGTTGAGGGTAAAATGTGCTTTTCTCGCCATGTTTGTGCTGTTTTTCTGTCTGTTTTCCAGTCACTAAGGTGTTGCATCTGTGTAAAACATTTCAAACATGGAGTACATTCAACGTATTTTATGGAGGCAAAGAAGAAAGACATTTAATTTAAAGAAAGCCAACACAGCTGAAGAGTTTCATGTGAGCTGTTTCAATGAAACTCACTGTGACTGCAGCTGTCTGTGTCTGTAGAAAGTTCTGCAGTGAAGCCTGCTCTGTAAAATCCACTGGATTGTCTGTGAAATGCAGACATGTTTGTTTACATGCTGGTGTTCTTGAGCTCTGGTAACGCGAAGCTCATAAAAAAAACCTTGTGCCGGGGCTTGTCATAACTTTAACGGTCCCCTTTTTACTGCTCAGCTGCTGGCCTGCTCCCCACAGATCTGACCTGCCGGCTTGTGTTAGCGTGACATTAAAAGGGAACATGGGCAGTAAAGATTCTGAATCTGCCCTGACATGTCGTACCAGCAGCGACCAGCGATCCAGGCAGCCAAGACACACCAGCCTCGTTTCTTAATCTCCAGGCTGCTGTCACCTCTAATAAGTTTCAGTGGGAACATAAAACTTGGTTTATTTTGTTGCTCTTTTTATTTTACAGCCACTGTCGGAGGATGTGGCTGTTGGTTTGATGCGTTCATTAATCCATCTTAAAACATACAACCTGACAACAAATGTCCAGAGAGCATTTCTTTTGAAGACAAAAGTGCCAATTGTCCCCTGATAATTTTTGCTGATACTCTGATTGACCTGTATGACAAAGCTTTTTGCATGTATTTTTAATATGATATTAAACTCTTGATTTTTCAGCATCTTCACACAATGGTCATTTTCCATTGTTGGGACCAACCCCTAGTGTTTAGTAAGACTCAGGCCTACGTTTTGATACTTCGGAGGGAAAAAGGACAGAAGAACTGGAAAAGACCCAGAGCCTCAGACTCCCAGCGGGCCTTGCAGCAGATCAAACATAGACAAAGTATCAGCACGGTGGGAAATTGCCCTTTTCCCAGACTGCAACACTGCAATAGTGCAGACTTCAAAACTCTGATGCTAAGGCTAACAAACTGTTGTCTCTGTCAAAAACGTCACATGCTGTTGCTAATAATTGAACCATTGAGATATTACTGTCAATTGAAAAAGAGAGATATATTAATAGATACAAAAGAATGGGATTGGATTGTTGTCAACAGGTGCTAAAAGACACGATGATTATTGCTCACCTGGCACACCAGATGGACCGTTCAATACATCTCACAAGTCCATTTGGGAAGTAGCCAGTAGAAAGTGTTTAGGGAAGGTGAAAACTTTCAGAAGCATATCCAGCAGGTGATTGGACAATTGGTCCGTCAATCAACATTTATTGCAGGCCAATCAGATAATGTTGTAGGTGGGTGCTACTGTGCTGCCACTTTGTAAAACAAACTCTTGTCAAAGCATGTCAGAAGTGGAGCAAAAATATCCCAAATATTGAGAAGTTTGTGGTGTTATTTGTTTTTTTCTTAATAAAGTAAGCTGAAGCTGTTAGCATCTATGCTAATCGCTGTATGTGTAGTCCCTTCCTGCTGTCGTCTCACTTGTAGCTCGTTCCTCTTTCTGCTCTAGAGGACACTGATTGGGCCGTGCTGCTTTGGGTTGCTCACAATCGTTTTAGATTGGAAATTGGCCTGATTACGACATTGAATTGGGCAGATCCAGCTGCCCTGCAAGGTCAGATTATTGCCACTCCAGATACAATTTTATCAAGATTTTCAGGTTTGTCTCGAAAATAAACACAAATGAAGAAATATTTACTCAATACGCCTGCTAACACCATTTAACATAGCCACTAGTTGAATCGTAACACCAGTCAGACTTGTAGTTGGAACAGAAATGGAAATAAAAACAAGAAATTGCAAAAATTAAACAGTTGCACTGCTGACATCATTACAAGGTAGTAGGCAGTGTTTAACTGTGTTTATGCAGTACTGTGTGGCTGAAGATTTTTGTTAAAAACTGTAATCTGTGGACATGATTATTTTTGAAAACAGAGAAGTCCTGTGTCTGAGCTGTTGAGCAGCAACACACTTCATCCACAACCTGTAGGAGCTTAGGCTGAGGAAAGAATGCAGCAAACGACAGAGGATGGACAAAGTAATGCAAGGAGAAGCACCCAGGGTTTATTTATGATATTTCTGCTTTTACAGGAAGTGGTGGTGGAAGCTCTGATGACATTCTGACTGAAATCAAACCAGGCAGCAGAGATCTGTACCTTTTTGTGCCTGCTGTCTTCACTCTGAAGAGTATGTAACAATCACACATCGCTAAAGGCAGGATTCACTCAAGTGTCAGAACTGACAGATTTATTATGTTGGAGAACAGAGAACACAGGCCAAGCAGAGACGAAACAGTGAGGCTCACATCCAGGAAATAAACTCAACAGAGTCTGTATTTGGGTTTGAAAAAGTATTTTTAGTTTTGCTTTCAGAATTGAAGCATTTAAATCTTAACATCCACAGTTTAAATTTAGATTTGAGTATTTATTGTCAAAGGCTATACTAAAGGGTTAGTTCTGTGGGTTGGCCCATGACACTAGTAAATATAATTACTTATAAAGGAACTTGCGAGCTTTGTCCCTGGGGGGAGACATCTGGAGGTGGACAGTAGCCGGTACACAGCGGTAAAGGGTGCCTCCAAAAGCCTTGTAATGAACCCAGTTACAGGTTAAAAGTATGTTGGCTCAACAATATGCAATTGTAAGATTATTTACAGCTTTTACTTTTCCTCAACAAACCCCCTGTGTTGAAAACTATTTTGTGATCAACAAAGGGTGACGTATCCTTCGACCATCAACTCCCCTCATTAGGTCAGGTCACAGAGCTGCAGCGGGGTCAGGTAGAGGTCACTGGAGAACAAACTGATCTAAATTGCCAAATGTGACTTGTGCTCTAAATAAGGACATCAGGACTCACCTCTTGGCAGTTAGACAGCGTTGTGATTGCAGTGCCCATTTTACCAACCAGGACTACGACACATAACACAAATTCAAAGAGCTCCAGTGAAGGTCCAGGAGAAGCCATGTTACCTGGTCCCATTTGTGACAGCAGTGTTCCCCTGAATTTGAGGACATGGGCTAACAGTTCATTCATCTGCACCACCAGGTAACTTATGATCTGTCCTGCTGCTCCGTTCTCCATCCCTCCTTCTACCAGTGACTCCATCTGCAGAAGTTCTTCCTCTGTGTACTGTGGTTCATAAAGATATCCTCTCATACCCACAACTAAAGGCACGTCCTTGTTACTCAAGTCAAAATCACTCATTTTTAGTTCACTTGTAGTGAAGTCAGTGTTTGTTGTTCATTCTGACAACCTGATCAGCTGATGGCGGAGGGATACATAACCCCTACGTCCCAACATACAATAGTACTAAACTCAGGGGCTTTGTTAGGGAAAAGTTAAATGCTGTGAAGAATCTGACTGGAGTGTATTGTTGAGCCAACATAGTTTTTTGAGTAGTTTTAACCAATAATTGGGTTAATTATGAGGCTTTCAGTGAAACCATGTACTGCTATGTACCGGATATTGTCCACCCCTGGGTACCACCCCCAGGGACAAAGCTCACATGTTCCTTTACTGGCACTCATATTTCCTAGTGCCATGGGCCTACAGCAACCCCATTAAAAACAAAAACAAAGAAAAAAAATGTAACTAACCCTTTAAACCTAACCTGTGGGTCCAGGACCTGTTGGTGCTGAGCAGTGGTCCCCCCTTTGGTGGATGAAAATGTTCTGAGCCCACCTGCCCTACACTGCAAGCAGGCAGATACCTCTGGGGCTGAAAAATGAGGCCAACATGGTCACGACAAAAGCTGTAGTTCCTGGAGTATCCACTTGAGGCTGGCTGGAGAAACCCTGAAGGTTTTTTGATTGTGTAAACATCTTAACAAATGCTCCAAAAAAAAAAAGAATTTTCTGGCTATAATTTATGTTTTCAGGCTATAAAGGGTTAATAATCAAACAGTTGATATCACACTGCTTTTTCTGGTTCTTTGAACAATCTATGACTGCAACTGGTTTTTCAAAGTGTGAGGCAGACCTCTCCTGGTGGTGTGACAGAACTGGGAGGTGCAGCCTAAAGATGCCATGTACTGTTTTTTGACTGTTTACATCATATCTTGGGTGTTTATTAAGCAAGGGTTTGATCAAAGTTGAAAAAAAAAAGAAAAATTCAGTCTTGTAGAGGATCAGATGCAGCTGTTTTTCCATTCCCTTTGGAAACTCCTGGATCTGACAGTGCTGAGAAGCTGAGATAATGAGCTGTGAGCTAATTGGCAGTCCAAACCAGGTCTGATTGGAGGAGGAAGGGGTTACAGGCTGCAGGGTGGCATCTGCCTGTGATGAGAAGAAAACACACATGAAGGTGGAGCCTGTATAACTATTACATCATAAACCTCAGGAAGTAAAAAACAGAGTGTTGTCAGAGGCAGTTTTCTTTAAGGAGATACAGCGCATTTCTCTGTGAACTGAGTCTGGTAAAAGGTGTCACGTCAGTCTGCTCCCCAAATCCCTTCTGACAACTTTAAGAACATTAGAACATTGATTTTGAAGGACACTTTTAAGATATGAATCTGATTGGCATAAGAAGTGATGTTATTAGCTGTCTCCAGTGGTGTGTGGGGCCCTATGGACAAAAACTGAGCAGCTAATGGAGTCAATAACTTCTGAAGCTTCTGCAAACTTTGGTGTCATGTTTTTGGTTTTTTGTTATGGGTTGAGAGGAATGGCAATCGCAACAGAATTGATTTGGACATTTTGTCTCCTCCAAATATTGGCAAAAAGTTTTTTTTATTTTTTATTTTTTTTCCAAAAGCATACATAGAAAATTGGGATCAAATGTAAAATAGGGATTTAATAAGTGCTGTTTGCTGCAAGCCATAGCCCAATAGTTTTTTATCCTGATTTTTGACATAAAACTTTTAAAAATGTTTGTTTAACTCAAGTTAAGCATTGTAACATAACCTTATTTTTTGTGAATAAATTATTTTATCTTACATGTATCTGAATTATCCTCTGCAAATAATACAGAACAGCAACTTGCGATGTAACAGCTTTTAAAAATGATACTGAACTTAAAAGAAATTCGGCAACATAAATTTTAAAGATAAAAATGACCTATGTGAGTTTTGTAGAAGTTATGATGACAGCAAGAAATGGCCTTTCTTTTACTTAATCTATTCTTTTTATTTATTAACTATCTTTTTATTGTTTTATCTGTTTGTCCACCTATTTATTTGGATTATTTTACACCAGTTTTTCACTAGACCGTAGTGAACCATATCAGCCTCTGGTTTCTTTATGCTGTTTTCTGTTTTCTGTGCAGACCCAGAAGAAAAGCAGAAGGTGACCTTTACTGCCCCTCCTGCACAGACACATCCCCCCACTCACAGATAAAACACCACAGCCTGGCAGATCTGAGCTGCTCATTAGAGGAATTCTTTAGCTCTCAACACCTGCCACCATTCACAGGAGCACAAAGAAACAACCTTCAGCCTCATTTTCCACACCTCTGTCAACACACCTCCAGCTTACCTGTCTGAAGTTTATTCTCAGACGTGTGCACAGTAACATGTTTGTGTAATGAGGTAGAGGGTGACAGCTCTGGCTGGACAGGCAGGTGGTCAGACTGGGCTTTGGTGAAGATTTTATTTTATTTGTTTAACATGTTGAAAATAATTAGGCTGTAATTTGAACTAAGTCTGCACAACATGTGAAAAGGATGCAACAGGAAAATAATTCTCGTGATCAATACATGTGTCTTTCATCCATCTTTTATCTATACCGCTGATCAGTTTTGGGGTTGCAGAGGGCTGGAGCCTATCCCTGCTGACACTGGGCGAGAGGCGAGTACCCCCCGAACCAGTTGCAAGCCAATCGTAGGGCCACAGAGAGAGACAGACAACCATTCACACTCACACTCATACCTAAGGGCAATTTAGAGCCACCATCAACCTAATGAGCATGTTTTTGCTCAGTGGGAGGAAGGCGGAGTGCCCTGAGTGAACACAGACATGCACGGGGAGAACATGCAAACTCAACGAAAAGGCCCTTAAGGAGCCGGAGACCTTCTTGCTTTGAGGCACATGCCCTATTTGCCACTGTGCCTCCCTAAATACATGTGTGTGAAATGGACGTTTTTGTTTTAAGTTCTTTTAAATTGGGCTAAAAACACTGCTCTGTCTTATAAATGGTGTATTTGTGCATTCAGATTGGTTGTACCCAAATGTCTGTAAGGAGAATCATGATTTTAAAGTTGATCAGATATTTTTATTAAGGTAGAATTCATGAAAACCGTCAAAACAACCTGAACCACCTCGTCAAGCATGACAGACACTGTTAGTCAGCCTCTACAATATGAAGCGATAAAACAGGTTTATTTCATATATTAATTATAATCCAGATCAGCCTTTCCCAAAGCTTGAGTTCCAACCCAAAATGAGTCACAGGCCTGTTTTTATTGGGTCATGGACTTTCAGACTAAAACCACTGTACTGACATGACTTTACTCCACTCACTGACATCTGCAGGGATCCTCTGGCTATCAGTGTGAGAGAGCAGCACGTGTATGTTAAGGACTGCTGTGTCCACGATGCCAAAGCAAAATTCTAAAGATGAGTTTATGAACATTAGCTTTGCCAAGACTCTTCGGATGAAGCAGAGAGGCTATGTGATGTTTTATGAGGGGAGGAACGCAGTGATGAAGCTCAGCGTTACAGATTGGACACACACCTGGAGGCAAAGCTTCTACAGCATCAATAAAGCCGCAATATTTAGAGCAAAAAAAGTGCAAAAAAATCAGCTCATCGGCAGTGGAAAACCAAGAAACCTTAGGCAGGCATCATGTTAAGAGTGACATTTAGAATAATTAACTTAATTAGTCAGATGCACAGTCACACATAACAGTTGACATTTGGTGAGCCATTACTGTGCATTTGTACATTCTGCCAATATTATAACCAATACATGGGATATTTATGACCAGATTATCTAGCTGCCTGTAAATGTCAACAGTATTCTCCATAAATCAGTGTGTTCTGGGCAGCTGGTGTTGCATTTACACAGGGAAGGTCACTGTTGAGTCTCAATTTCGGCTAGATTATTGAATCCATCTCCTTTTTTTGAACCGCTATATCCAAAGAAGACACACAGAACACTGCCTGATGTTACTGTTCAGATTAAAGTGTTTTTTTTTTTTCACTGAGGCTTTCCAGAGCATTAAAAACAATCAAATGTAGAGTCAGACACTTGGCATGTGAAACCACATCTGTCATTAAAATGGCAACTAAAAATTAACAGGATTACACCTCCTTGTGTTTAAGGTAGACTGCTTTACTGTTCACCAAATACCTTTTGGCTTTAACCAAATAATTTTAACATTTTCCCCACAGGATTCCTTGTTTCTGTTCTCTATTGCATGTTTAAAACACACTGTACAGCCTGTGTTATTATCTGTGAGCATTTTTTTCATTGATAATTATTACACATATTGGAAGTGTACAACATCCAGCGCTATTTTTCTCTGTTGTAAATCATGTCGTTGTTGTTGTTGAAAGAAACCCAATTCTGACCTGACTGATAGACAGTTCAAACTGCTTTCTGGCACAGACCTCCTATCTCCAAATTGCTACTTTTTGGCATATGAAAAGACATTTTAGTAGGTATGCATCACTGCTGCAACACAGTAATCACTTTTTCTGGTAATGCTGATACTGTATCAATAATCTTGTGCATCCCTAGCCAAATATTATACATTGGTATTATTGTTGACAGTATGGATTACCACTTCACAAGCCTACATTTAACTTGTGATGTAAAATAAAGATGAAAGGTACTTCTCAGGTTAAAAAGAGCTCAGGTTTTGGTGTCCCGAGGTTGGAGGTGACTGAGTTAACTTTGTGTGAGTAGTGAAGAAGATGTCTACTTCCTGTTAAACACAGCTTAACCCTTTGCAACGAGGTTTTGAAGAGTTTGTATGTTGTCTTTTTCATGTACTTTAATGCAGAAGATTCTGTCAAAGTTAGCATACAGCATATTCCTTAATAACTGAGATCATTTTCCATTCAGCAGTCTAACAGCAGCTGAAGGTGAGAGTGTTCTTGATGGTCCATATGTAGATGTATAATTAGGTTCCCCACATGCTGCTAAACAGCACACCTCGGCCGCATGAAGCTCCAGCATCACCATCAGAATACCAAATGACCATCTGTATTAATAGCCTGCTCCTGTTTCCACAGCACTGAATTATCTGTCAGGGATCCTCTAAACATTTTGGAGTCTTATCAGCAACAATCCATAATCAGGACTGGTAGGATTATCCTGAAAACTCTGCACAAGTAAACTCTCTGACTATAAAACATACAGATTTGCTTAATGACGGTCAAAGGTCAAGGACATGAAGCCTTGTGATTGTTTTTTGTCTGTTAATGTGATGTGTAGGTTATTCCTCTACAGATTTCTACAAAATTAGCAAAAATATCCACTTTGACTAAAGGATGAACTGATTAGACACTGACAAAGCATATGATCATGAGCAGTTTGCAGTATTAGGCACATCCTTTCAACTGCTTGTTAATGCAAAAAAGCTAGTCAGCAAATCACATGGCAGCAGCCCAATGCATTAAGGCCTGCAGACATGGTCAAGACATCCTGCTGAAATTCAAACCAAACATCAGAATGGAGAAGACAGTGACTTTGAATTGGCTGGTGGTGCCAGAGAATCAGAATCTGCTTATCTACTGGCAATTTTACACACTACCACCCCTTGGACTTATAAAAAATGGGTTGATGAAGAGAAAATACTCAGTGAGTGGCAGTTTTCTGGCCTTGTTGGTGCCAGAGGTAAGAAGAGAATGCCAGAACAGCTGGAGCAACACGAGCTCTGATTATGTGTTTCAACTAAAGTATGGCAAAGATTTCCAAACTTGAAGCAGGTGGGCTACAGCAGCAGAAGACCACATCAAGTGCCACCTCTGTCAGATAAAAACAGGAATCTGAGGCTACAATTCACACAGGCTCTCCAAAAGTGGACAATAGATGTATGTTTTTTGTCTGTCTGTCTGTCAAAGCTCACAAAAGATTTGATGAAATGGGTAAATTTGTTGGTTATCCAAATTTGGATGCAGACCTGGGAATCTTTTAAACAGCTTGTTAACATTGTGTGAAAAGCATTTTCCACATTTTCACCGATATCAGAAATGCCTCGGCAGAGATTTGTGCTCTCTAAGCATTCTGTTTTCTGCTGCCTCACTCTGAAGGTATGGTCGGAATTTGGAGTAAAAACATGAAAGCATGGATCCATCCTGCCTGGTATTTAATTCAGGCTGGTAGTGGTGGTGTACTGGTGCAGGGGGATATTTTCTTGGCACACTTTGGGCCCCTTAGTACCAACTGAGCATCTTTAAAATGCCACAGCCAGCCTGAATATTGTTGCTGACCATGTCCTTCCCTTCATGACCAATGTACCCATCTTCTGATGGCTACTTCAAGTTTAATAAAGCATCATGTCACAAAGATCAAATCATCTAAACTATTGAACATGACAGTGAGTTCACTGTACTCTAGTGGCCTTCACAGCCACCAGAGCTCAATTCAATGGAGCACCTTTGGGATGTGGTGGAACAGGAGATTTACATCATGAATGTGAAACTGAAATATCTGCAGTAACAAGCAGCTATCATGTCAATATGGACTCAAATCTAGGAAAAAGGATTTCAGCACCTTGTTGAATCCACACCATGAAATAATGAAGGCAGTTCTGGAGGCCAGAGGAGGCAGAGCAAGGTAAACGGTAAAATGGTTGTTGAACTTGAGCTTGTACAGTGCTTTTCTAGTCTCTTGGACTTTACACCACAGGTCGCATCTACCCATTCACTCCCACATTCACTATCAATGAACACATTCATACCCGTTTACATGCCTAAGGACACATCAGACCTGCAGCCTTCTAATTACTGACTGAGCTTTCTTTCAGGCTTAGTCACTTCTCCACAGGTGTACCTAAAAGAGGATGATGGCTCCAGGGTAATAAAAGTCTCTGAGTGACTTAAAAGGCTACATGACAATCAGACAAACCAATCTGTTCTGGGAAATTAATTACTCACAGCAATTTTAGAGTTCATTTACTCTCATGATTAACTCAAAATTAGCATTTCTTAAAATATTCCACAGTCAGTTAGTTAAATAAATAGCTTGCAACAGCCTGAAATCTTTGACCAAATAACAAATGGAGACAGAAGAAAGAAATAAACTGGAAATGAGATGCAAACATGAGGGACAACGGTGCAAGCCATGCATCCCAGTGGCATTAGATCCTGTTAAATTCATTTTCATCTGACCACACATTGTGTCATCCTGCCTTGAGGCAGAGAAAAATCCTTTTGCATATGAATGCACTACCTATGAGCAACGACCAGGGCTGGACCCCGCATGCTGCACACAGGCCACTCATTACAGCCCTCTGCACTACAAGGCACAACCTCTGGGAACTGTCACAGCGATCTGTACAGCCAGGCCATAAATCAACTCCCACTGCCCCCATTATCGGCTCATGTCAATGTGAACAGACAAGGCGTGGTCGTTGAAGACTGCGGCATGAATGTTTATTGAATCCATTGGAGATGGGAGTCCAAATGAAGGAGGCAGGGGTTCAGGGGATCGCAGAGGCTGTTGCTCTCAAAGATAATTCACTTAATATGCATCGTTCTGTCTTATTTCCTTCAGCTTCCTCGCTCTCCTCTGCTTGGCCTACTTCCACTGTAGCAGCATCATTGTTAACCTCTCCATCCCCGTCTGTCCCTTCCACTGAGCTGAACCTCAGGGTTGCAGAATTAGGTCAAGCAGTTCATGGGACTCTGTGTCAAATTGAAGTGAAATGTGAAGCTGAAGTATCGCAGGGCAGAGTACAGTCACTCCAGAGAGGAAACACATAAATGCAGAGTACTTTCTGTAATGTAATGAGACTTTTCAAGTGCATCGGCTAGATTTTCTTTTCAGTTCAATAGTACAGCAGATATATGAATTCATAAAGAACTGAAATGCATTTAGTGAATATTTTAAAAAGTAGTGTACATGCATGGCTCAAACACCAGAAAACTCATTTTTACAGTTGTTTTAGGTTTTGTTTTACCGTGAAGGCTGCCATGACAAAGCATGCCCCAACTAATGCTGCACTGATACTGTCCAAAATCATCAACCCCACCAAAAGCGATTAAACAGAGTAAGTAACAATTCCCTAATAATGTGATTCACTGCATAATTTTTGTCAGTCCTTGTTTAAACAACCATTTTCCCCCCAGGATTCCTTGTTTCTGTTCTCAGTTGGTGATGGTATGGAGCTGTTTTAGTGCCAATGCCATGAATAACTTGCACATCTGTAAAGGCACCATTAATGCTGAATGGCACATACAGGTTTTGGAAGCATATGCTGCCATCAAAGCAGCGTCTTTTTCAGGGACGTCCCTGCTTGTTTCAGATGATGCCAAGCCACATTCTGCACTTGTTACAACAGCGTGGCATCGTAGTAAAAGAGTGAAGGTACTAGACTCCTCCTGTACACCATCAAAGCCATCCACCACCTCACCCCTCCATATGTCTGACCTCCTCCATATTGCTACTCCAGCCCGCTCCCTCAGATCCTCCTCCTCCATCCACCTCACTGTGCCCTCTGTATATATTATTATTATTATTATGATTATTAGACCGAACTGCCTGCAGTCCAGACCGGTCTTCCATTGAAAATGTGTGGTACATTATAAAGTGCAAAATATGACAAGAGAAACCCCAGACTATTGAGCATATGAAGTCGTACATCAGACAAGAATGGGAAGGAATTCTACCTCCAAGCTTCAACAATTAGTGTCCTCAGCTCCCAAATGCTTATTGTTAAAGGAAAAAGTGAGGTGAACATGCCCCTGTCCCAACTTTTTGGAGGGTGTTGCAGGCATTAAATTCAACATGAGTGAATATTTGCAAAAACAATGAAGTGTATCAGTTGGGACATATCAGTTTTCAATTAAATGTAGGTTGCAAGGATTTGCAAATCATTTTATTCAGTTTATATCACTGTTTTAAGCAATGTTCCAACTTCATTGGAATTGGGTTTTGTAGTACAATCCGATCATTCCCAGCTATTTGATAATGTGACCATGTACAAACATAAACTGTTCTGCTGTTGGATCTAAAAAAAGGGTATGAAGGTGTCTTTCTGAAGGTGGGGTGGGGTCACCAGCCTGGTCTGAACCTTCTGTTTACTGAGGGTCTTCTGATGGCAGAATTTTACATTCCCTGTATTTAATCATTTCTCTGCTCCTGGCAACTTTCTTATTTAAAAGAAAAAAAAAAAGCTCTGAGTCTGATTAATGGCGTGTCATCTCCCATCTTTATGGTTCAGTCCCATCCAGACGAGGCGAAACCAGAAAACATCACCTCAAATTAGCTGTATGCAACTAACACTAAAAGTCCTCTTTGGGGGCCACAACCCATCCAGTCAGTGCTGACCCGCCTCACTGGTCACTGTAGTGCTGCATCATTGGGCCTCAGCTGAGCAGGCGTCGGGTCGGCCTATGGGGGGGCTCGGTTCACGGTCCAGCAGAGCCGATCCATCTACTGCAAATTGACAGGCCATGAGCGCTGCTTTGGTTTGTCGTATAAATCCACATTAGGACCTGGATGCTTCCTGTCTGAGCCAGTTATTGAGTGCTTACTGCGCTCCACAACAATATCAGACTGATTTAGAGTTATGAGGACTAATGTCAGCTGCAGGCACCTTAATGTTGGTCCAGTTTGATCTGCCTCAGAATGGTTCTGACTCAGTTTGATCTCTGCTGTCAGAGGTAGCTGAAGGGTTACTCTCGTTGGCAGCAGACTGCCAGGAGAGGAAGTGAAACTGTTTCTACAACCATCCATTCCCTCATTACTCTCATTACCATTAGCAGAGCCCACTCCACAGCTAAAGACCCTGAATAACACTCACTGGTGGTAAATTACAGATTAACAAAATGTAAAAGCCAATTAAGTTCTCATTTCATCAAGTGTGTGCTATTGTTAGTCTCTGGAGAGGTGAGCGAGACCCTCAAACCAGCCTGTTAAATAAAGAGCAATGTGTTTCACTTCTGATAGTTATTTATAGTCATGAATTTTTAAATGTTGCCAATATTGATTTTCAGAAACTTCTTAGGGGATCAGCCTTAGCTCCCAGGTGCCCATTGAGGGCCCTAAAGATAGGATGAAAGAAGAGACCGGAAAAGGGGTGAGAGGAAGGGAGGAGTGCATCATGTGAATGAAGCAAAGGAGAGGAGAAGGTCGGGTTTGAATTTATAGAAACAGGAAGAGGTGGGGTTAAAGTGTGGTCCTGCTTCTATTACTTCTTTAAGGGGCGTTTTACACTGGATGTGAATTATTGTTTTCATTTCCACCACCATGTTATCAAGTCAGAGCTGTCAGACCGCAAAGGTGAGTTTCTGGTCTGATTGTCTTCTGCACCTTAAATCTCGACAACAGCTACTTTTTCGTGAGCCACATGCATATCTCAGCCTAAACAAACAGGAAAATGAAAAACTGAGAGCCATATTTACCTTCATCCAGCAGGCATATACACTCCTAATCAAAATTTTAGGACCAGTTAAAAAATTGCAAGAACTTTCATTTTGCACTCCAAGATCTGAAGAAGTCTCTAAGTAGAGCTTCAAATGGCAAACAGAAGAATTGGGAGGGAGAGACAAAACATGCTGAGTAAGCAATTCATTGAAAACAACAAACTGAAACAGGCTGTTCATCAGATGATCAAAAGACCACAGCACAAAAAGAAGCAAACAAACCCCCTGAAAACAGATATAAAAGTGTAAAAAAGGACTATGAGCAGCTCCACTGTTCTTATTGATCACTTAAAAAATTCCTTTAGGCTGCTTGATGCCAGTGTTTCTAGGAGGCTAGTGGGAATGTTGCTCCAAGTGACAAAGATGGTTTCGTGAAGGGCGTCCACTGTCTGGAACTGACGTCCATTTTTGTAAACGTCCCTTGCCCCCCTTGGACTTAGATCAGGGGCACACGCAGAATGGTCCAAAAGAGAGTCGTTATTCCTCTGGAAGAAATCCTTTGTCAGGTGGGCCTTTGTCAGACGAGGGCCCTCAATCATGACCACACAGATGAGGGCCCTCAGTCATGAGGAACACCCCCTGCGACTCCTCCTCATACCAAACTGCCGTTTGAGGCCCCTGCACAGCCTGAAGCTCCATTGTTCCATTGAAGGAAAAAGCCCCCAGATCATGATGGCGCCCCCTCCACTGTGCCGTGTAGAAAACATCTCAGGTGGATCTCCTTGTCATGACAGTAACGTTGAAGCCATCAGGACCGTCAAGGTGACATTTTGTCTCATCAGAGAATAAAACTTTCTTCCACCTTTCAATGTTCCATGTTTGGTGCTCCCTTGCAAAGTCCAAACGGACAGATTTGTGGTGTTGGAGGAGACGAGGCCTTTGAAGACGTTTCTTGTTTTTAAAGCCCTTCCCTTACAAATGCCATCTGATGGTTATTGGGCTGCAGTCAGCAATACTAACGGCCTTAATTTAGCTCAAGGTCAGCCAGTCAGTGCCTACCACTTGACTTTTTTGTTCCAAAACCCTCAGGATCTGTGAAGAAATTCAAAATGACTGTCTAACTGCGTCCGACCTCAGCAGCGATGGTGTGTTGCGAGAGGCCTTGCTTATGCAGCTCAACAACCCGACCGAGTTCAAAGACAGAAAGCTTTTCTGCCTTTGCCATCAGGAGGTCATGACAGTGTGAATACCTGACAGAAAAAGACATGAATCCACATTTCTGTGCAGATTTTGTCTTTTAAAGGATGGGTCTTAAACTTTTGATCAGCTGACAAAAGCATGTTTGAGTTTAAATGCAGTTTTGAATGAACCAGGTCACATGTGAGGACATCAGGGCTCCTCCTAAACTTTTCAGGGACAATGTAGCACACACACACACCTGGTATGAAAAGCCATAGTGTTTTAATCTGCCGTATATGTAAGGCTCTACAGTAGGATTAAGCTTACAAAGTTAAACTGCAAGATATTCCCGATGTTCCTGCTACTGGTTATAATACACCAGCTGCACTGATCAGTCAGAAAGAGGCACCACAGGGTGATGAATGCGGCACCAAAGATCATCGGCTGCACTCTCCCCTTGCTGAAAGACATTTAAACCTCCCACTGCCTTGATAAGTCAGAAAGCTTTGTGAGGGACCACACACACCCTGGGTATCATCTCTTCGACACACTGCCCTCTGGAAGGTGCTACAGGACAAGTCAAATAAGGACCAGCAGATTTAATGACTTTTTCTTCCCCAAAGCCATCCCAGAGGTGAGTTTTGCCAGTTTTGAGGTTGTCTAAATTCATTCATTCATTCATTTCCTATACTGCTTATCTCTTTCAGGGTCGGGGGGGCTGGAGCCTATCCCAGCTGTCATTGGGCGAGAGGCGGGGTACACCCTGAGCGCCTGTCTAAATTTGGTTTACATAACCAAAAAACTACAACCACATTCAGGTCTCCCACAGATCTGTTTCAACTTTCAATTTTCTTTCCAAAGAGGACACTTGCTGAACATCATGTACATTATAATATTGAGAGCACTGTCAGACTATGCTGCCATGTTTGTGGAAACATTCACAGAACAAAGGAAAATCATTAACCCATATAACCCAGACCCATCATTTACATCTGCATATTTAATTATGAGTGTACTTTGAAATATCAAAAAGTAGAGAATTAAGTGAATCTTTAGAAATGAAGCATTACACACCATTACTACCATCCTTATAAAACAGCCTCCACTAAGCTGAAATGTTATCTGTGTAATCGGCATTCATTGAAATTTCTGGAGTCAAAAAGGATGAGTCAAGCATCAAGATGATTGCCATCTTTAGTAAAATCATCCATCTCTGAGTGGAAATTATGAAACTTGATTATTAGAAACAATCTTAACAGTAATGCTCTTCCCTCCACTTCAATTATATGCACAGCTTCGCTCCATGATTTCTTGTGTGCTGCAAATGGGCCAATGGATAATAATGAGAACCACAGAAGAATACTTAGGAATAATTATTAGTGTGTAAAATGCAAGAACCTTGAATAAGATCTCCTTACGCAAATGCACATGCATTTGAATAGATGGCTACCAGACATATCTGTTCTGTGCTGTTATCTGGAGGCCTTTACGTTTCAAACAACCTTGAAAGTGCTCACTTTGGCCAGTTTTTACACAAGGAAAGGCCTCGTACATATTATGTGTGAGTTTCTGCTACAGGAAAGTTGATCCAAAGATCATCAGTGGTGTAGGTGCAGTAAAACGATCTTAAGGGCGTCAAACCTCAGTAAAAGTATCCTGCAGGTGGAGCAGCTTCTGTGATAATACACTGCTGTGGTTCCAGTGATTTTGTACACTTTGGTGGGTTGACCTGTCATCTCCCACACAGCTGGCTCCGGCCTCTTTGTGGTTCATCCCAGTGACACCTGTAATCTGTGCAGTGTTAATTCTGTTGACTAATTCTTTTCACCATAGTTTTCATCAACAACCTGTTTTCCTCTGACAAATACTAGACAGTGACTAATAAAAACAAGTGCACATGGATGAATACTCAAACTAAATTAACCGACATTTGTATCAACAATAAAACTAGACTAAAATGTTTGACAAAGACTTATTCCAGAGCTAATTTGGTCATGTAGAAAGTAGAGACAAGTTAGGAATATATCCAATCACAGCTACTTTGGTTGTGTGGAAAGGTTGGATGAGTTAAGAGAGACATCCAATCACAACTGCCTTAGCTTTGTGGTGGTGGTGGGATAAGTTGTGGAGTGATCCAATCAGAGCTCCTCTCTTTATGAATTGATATATTCATGTAGAGCAGGTTCACTGTTTGTTGTCAGTTCTGGTATTGTAACTGAGATGCTCTGCCAGGTAGCCTAAATAAAGGTGACTGCATTTCACTCAAAGTTCAATTTGTTTCTGTTCATTTATACATTCAGACTTTACTATAATTCAATAAAGGGTTATTAGATGTTTTATTTTATCCAAGTGAAAAACATGACTTCAGAAATTCAAGGAAACATTAAAAATTCCTTACCCTTAACACTTCATACTGTATTTTAGTCAACTAAATTTACAGGAGATTTCGTCGACTAAAATGTTGTGAAATTTCATCAACTTGAACAAGACTAAAATTCAAACAATGTAGATGACTGTATTATGACTAAAACTTAAAGATATTTTAGGCAAAAGTCTATAACTAAAGCTAAATTAAAAAAAAAAAATCTCTCAAAATTAACACTGAATCTATGTGGGCAACTGTTTGGAATTATAGTTTTTACTAAATTTCTAAATTGAGATAACATTCCTTTTTTTACCTGAAGTGAGGAATTATTAGCTTTTTTCATGCTCCTTCTTTTTCAGATGGCTAAATTCAATATTCTCCAGCTTGTAGTGAAAAGTCAAATTTAGTATTTGTATCATATCTACATAATCAATACAGTATTGACATTTTCTTACATTTGACTGGGTAATATCATAAGAAGCTCTTGACCGCTGATTAAGGAAATTTTCTTGCCAGTTAAATTCATTGGACGACCCCTGCTCTGGAGTTTCAAGATGCCTGGCCTGTGTAAGATAAAAATATCATATTGCTTGAAATGGTACACAGTTTAACGAGGGTCAAGGGTCAGCTCTGTGGTTGGCATGAAGCTGGACTCTCTGGTGACGGTGGCAGAGAAGAAGACACTTGATCAACTGTTGGACATTATGGACGATGCCAGTCACACTCTGCACACCGTCATCAGCAACCAGAGGAGCCTGTTCAGCCCCAGACTGCTCCTTCACAAGGTCAGGACCAATGGACTGAAAAACTCTTGTGTCCCTCAGACCATCAGACTGTACAACTCCTCACTGAGGAGGAGGAGGAGGTATGACAGGAAGACTGAGGACAGGAAGGAGCAGTAACCAGCCAGCAGACACATATTTTATATTTATTTTTTTGTTTTTACTTTGTTAATTTTGATATCATGTGTTCTTTTCCGTCTGTGTAATATACAGTGTCTTCTGGAATATTCATTTCCCTGAAGGAGTCTTCCCACTGGATTAATTAAGTTCTATCTAATCAAATCTAATCTGTGAAACCATAAAGAGAGGTTGAAGTCATAACTGTCGAGTTGTTGTTGACCTCTTGTTGTGTTGCTCTGTAGTTTGTTAGTGGGCATGTAAAATGTCAAAATCTGACATTCAAAGGTCAGTGGAGCATGTCAGCACATCTGATTTGGGATTAACCTCCTGCCCTGTCTCCCGCTGACGTGGAGCTGGAAGACTCAGAGAGCAGCGTCAGTCAAACATCTGAGCTCTTTAACGGAGACGGATCACGAAGAGGCCGTCTGTCCTGTGACGAGACCAGGAAACAAACAGAAGAGAGGAGAGTGGAGTAGGACTTAACTTTTCTGTTCTCAGAGTGTTTGATTGGAGGGGAGCTAACAGAGAGTGAAGGCAGTGCAGCTTTAACGCTGTCTGTCTGGTGTTTGTTCCCTGTGGAGCTCAGTTTGGGCAGCTCTCTCAGACAGATTTAACTCAGTGTTTAAACCCCGTTCTCAGGACCCATCCTCACCTGGGACTGCTGCTCTTCCCCATGACAGTTTCAGGATTTTAAATGATGGACCTGAATGCTTACCTTATCTAAGAAGATATGTTTATAGGGAAATGTGTTGGACAGTGTTGAGGAAAATCTGTAAATCTTTGCTGTTAAAGACTTCTGACTGTGCAGTGTGTACAGTGTTGAGGTGTGCAGCTCCGATATCAGACCTTTTTCTTCTACCTGACACCATTATCATTTTTTTGTTGAACCTTCACATCGATTTGGAATCTCTATTTCTTTGCCCCCTTGCTCTTGTACTCATCTCGTTTGATTTTTTTTTAGGCTGCAAAGGGTATGTTCACAATCACTAATGTGCAAAAAAACACCCTGATCCACCTCCATTCCCATTCTGTCTGAGATGCTCTGTTGGAGGCTTCCTTCCCCATTTTGACTTAGACTACTTTGATTGGTTTGCTGGCTAGCTCCTCTGTTATTGGTCAATTTATCACTGCTGTCTTGTGGCTGCTTGGGATCGTTGGTGTAGACGGCCTGCTGCTGTGGACCTTAAAAGCTTCAGTTACTACAGTAACAAATATTTGGCCTTTCTTTTAGCTCCATTCCATTATCATGGCAGTCCCTGATATTAACTTCAGAGAGATCAACGAAATTAAATACATGGTACTTCCTGTATGGAAGCACAAAAGGACCAAAATCTAAATTAAAAAGAATAAACTGAAATGCTTTTTCATTTTCAGAGAAAAGCTTCATTTTTTGACTTATCAATAAAATGAATAATAAATAATCCCAACTGCATTTTCATTTTCTTGTTCAAGACTGCTCATTTTGTGACTTAATTAAAATGAAAAAGAAAAAGACATTTAAGATTTATTTTTCAAAAGATGCCCTAGCAAATAGTTACCAAAATTTAATCTGAATTGTCAAATTTGAAAAGTAAAAGCATTAGTAGTAATGCTTTTTCATTTCAAGGTTATAGCTGCAATTTTTTGACTCATAATTAAAATGAATGCTACAACATCCAAAGGGCATTTTCATTTTCTTCTTTAGGCTGCACATTTTATGACAAAACTAAAAAGAAAACAAAGAGGACATTGCTTTGACGCTGGTCAGGTTTTAGGGTTACAGTTTAGGGACCAAATTTCCACCTGAAGAAATGGTGTGAAAGAAAATTTAACAGTTTAACCACAAAGAGGTGTAACATCTTCTCAGCTTCTCTGGTTTATACTTCAGCTCAAATTTTAGTGAAACAGGTTGTAATTTAATGCATGTTTTTTTTTAAGTTGTTGCATCCCATTATGGTAAAGTTCACTATGGTAATTTGCCAACGGTCCCTAAACCATTGAGCCATCACCGGTAGCGTATTGACACAGATTGAAGTTTTCTGGCTCAGAGGACGGCTCGTTTAGAGGAAAACAGGGTGGTAGCTCACAGTCTTCATGACGGGGATTAAAAAGAGGGGTCGGGTTTGTAACTACGGTGTTTCATTGAGTTATTGTCTGAATCTGTGAATATCTTTTAGAACTTGGTGGGAGACAGACGTAAATCGAAACCAGCTGTTTGCGCCTGATTTTGTTGCCGTTCGAGGGCAGCTGCGGCCTTCTTCAGCAGCTCTGGCACAGATGTGGACATGGTGGTGATATTTCCGCTGTTTCTGAAAACATTTACCACAGCCTGACACGAACACAACCTTCACACTCCGCTCTGTCTTCTCCCCTAATGTACGCAGCAGGTCTGAAGAGGAAGAGCGGCCACTGACGTCACTCTCCTGCGCCACTTGGGATTGCCAATTCAGATTGGATCATGGACCATTTAAGCAATGTCCTCTTTGTTTTCTTTTTAGTTGTTTCATAAAATGTGCAGCCTAAAGAAGAAAATGAAAATGCAGTTTGGATAATGTAGTATTCAGTTTAATTTTGAGTCAAAAATTGCAGCTATAACCTTGAAATGAAAAAGCATTACTGCTAATGCTTTTTAATTTTCATATTTGGCAATTCAGATTGAATTTTGGTAACTATTTGCTGGAGCACCTTTTGAAAACTTGATCTTAAACTTTTTTTTTCTTTTTCATTTTAATTAAGTCACAGAATGAGTGGTCTTGAACAAGAAAATGAAAATGCAGTTTGGGTAATTTATTATTCATTTTATTTTTGAGTCAAAAAATGCAGCTTTATTCTGAAAATGAAAAAGCATTTCTGTTAATCCTTTTTAATTTGGATTCTGGTCCTTATTTGCTTCTAAACTTCCTGCAAACAGCACAGATATATTAGTATGACCTTGAATAACAATTATGAATCACCTGCTGCTGTGAAGAAAAAGGGAACAAAAAGGTGAACCGACAGTGAAAAATAGCCAAACAAAAAAAAAAATCACCCCCCTAATAATATAGTTGCAAGTAGGACTGGATCACCTTCATCAGTGGACCTCTGTGTGGATCACTGAAATGTGTTTTTTCCTGGACTAATCTCACCTCACATATTTCAGGTATGGTCAAACTGTAGAGGATTAAAGGGCCAACATTGTTGTTTTTGTGTCTTCCCTCTCTCCTGAGTCCATGTCAAGCAGACAGACACCATTCTTTTGACTGTGTGTGCAGTAACAAGGAAGAAACGGTCAGGGCTCACCCACGGCTAAATAGCTTAGCTCAAACACTGGGACTCAATGGGTAGCATTAGCCTGCCTCTGCCTACAGTAGTAAGATAAACACCAGATTATGTAACGTTTTCTATTTTTAGACTAAGATTAGCACTTTACTTATTTTTCAAAAGAAATACTTAAGAAACTAAACCACAGGATTCATGTGCAAACCACTGCAGGTGTGCTTGTAAGTAGGTCAACAAAACAAAGCCTCTGTTTACGAATAGAAGGATTATGGCCAACTTTGTAAGAGAGGACAAGGATGATTTCTTCGGGAGTGACAATGATCCACAATCTAACCTATTTGAACCAGAATATATGGAGGAGGAACTGCATGTTTTTGAAGCTGAGTATGCACGAAGAGAAGCTGAAGCAGTGGAACAGTTAGTTTCATATGGATTTGTTTCAAAAATTACATAAAGTGCTAATCTTAGTCCAAAAATAGATAACATGACATAACATATAAAAAATGAGTCACAACAAGCACACAGGACCGTTTGGAGATGCTGAAGACTTTATCTGATGACTGTAGGCACAGGCAGGCTAACGCTACCCATTGACCTCCAGTGTTTGAGCTAAGCTAATTAGCGGTTGGCGCTTTGGCCTTGTCTTCCTTGTAACTGCACAGTTGAAAGAATGGTGTCTATTTGCTTGTCATGGACCCAAGAGTGAGGCAAGGCATTAAAACAAAACTAAAAAAATGTTGTTATGTCCCTTTAAAAACACAAACATCCATGGAGGTCCACAGAAGAGAAGCATCGCTGTAGGGGGCAATCTTGCATGCGCTGGTTGCTGCAGCCCACATCCCCCAAACGTGCTGGGGCGGCGAAGTGAACTGAGCTAAATCACAGCACAGAGCACTCCCACCGCACAAAAAACCCTGACTTTAGGAGCACGTCACAGAACGACTAGAGTGAGTGCCTCCTTCAGGCTAACTCTCTTCACTAAAAGAACTTCAGCTCTGCACTGCTGGTATAACTCAGAGTCAAACAGAATGGAGCTGTGCTGCTTTAACTGTTGAGCTGGAGTCACACTCCTTCTAACAAACTTAATGTGGATGATACCTCCAGTAATATCAGTTTGTCTTCTTCATATCGTTGAAATAAGGCCTCTCTCATGCAGACCTTGACAAATGTGAGGTGGTACGATTTATCCAGAGAAATTGACTATCCTAAGGTAGGGGTCTAACTTGGTAAATAATGTGCTCAGTAACCGTTTGAGCAAAAGTAAAATGAACTGAAAAAGTAACAAGCAGTAATTCACCACAGTGAGATGCTGTCTCCTGAGTTATTCATCATCAGACACAGGATCTGTCCTGAGGCTTCATAAAAAATGTTTGTAAAAAGTTTCATTCGAGAGATCTTTACTGGAACACTTAATTTAGAGGTCATAGTGAGTGAGTGATGCAGAACAAAGACTGCAACTCTCCCTCAAGATGGTTTCACTCTCCTCAGTGAAGTTATAGCCACAGGAACACAACGTTAAATTTGTTATTTCTGTTGTTACTGTTACTTTAGTGCAATTATCCCGGCATAAGTGCCATTTGTTCAGGCCATTGCTTTTGAAGACAAGGATCTATGTGGCTATAATTATTTTAATTGGGAGGTGCTTTTCTTTTCATGAAACATGTTTGTTAAGTAAATAAACTCTGATAACAAGGAAGGAGCTGTCTCTATATTTTTATCAGTACAGAGAGCTGAATGCATCTTAAAAGTAACTTAACCCTTTAAAGCCTGCTGTGTCATATTTGATACATACTTTCATGATACCTCTATCTAATCAATATGATCAACAAATTACTAAAAAAAACCATCTGAAAACAATCAGATAAATGATAAAGATGTCCTCAAGTGGATTATCAGCTGCCAAAAACACCTAATATATCAAATGAGATACAAAAAGTATATATGTTCAATTTTAAGGACATTTTGATTTTTTTAGATTACAATAGAAAATGAAATAAACATTTCAGCTCCAAAAAGATAGAATTTTCTGGCTATAATTTGTGTTTTCAGGCTTTAAAAGGTTAACAGTGTCCTTAAGTGGGTTATTTTAGTGAATTTCTTTCCTTTGCAGCCTTGTCGCTGCCATGACATCAAATCAAACTTGAGGTGTTCATGGAGCACAAACCTCCAATCAGACATTTCACTATTAACAAATTCCTGGATCTGCACACAGATTTGGATCAGCACCAGAATGTAATCGCTTCCTCTGTGTGCTATGCTCAACATTCCCTGATTTAATCAAAACCCATCAAGAACTCTTTGAGCTCTGTTGCTCACAGACAGACGGACGGACAAATCGTGGCAAAAAAACGTAAAAATGTTCATTTATGACCTGCTAGAAAGAAACAGTGAACAAAAAGAAAAGCAATCATGTAAAAAAGAACACAAATACATAGAAAATGGGCAAATAAAAGTAAAACTTTGTCCACAGAGTCAAACCATAGTGTAGGGGTGACCTGGACCCAGAGGAGGTCTCGGCTCAGTGCTGTAGAGGGGCTCGAATACAAACAGTATTTTGCAAAAACAAAGATACTGACAAAAAAATAATAAACCCCAGCTGATGGCAAAATCTATTCTTACTTTGGTTCCCTAACTAGGTTCCTGAGCCTTAATGAAAATCATATGTGAAATGATAATAATAATTCTTTTTTAAATGGCATTTTCCAGAATTAAATTCACAAAGCGCTTTACAAGGACAGGAATAATTCAAACAAAATAAAACATACAACACCACAGGTAGGTTATAAAACCACATGCAATAAAAAACACACTTCAAAACAAAAAAAAAAATCATTTAAAAGATTTCCATAGGTACACAATTCTTGTAATTGAATTCTAATAACTAAACACATTTGAAATAAGCTGAAATCAATATGAATGAATCAATAGCTGACCTGATCTCCTGGGGCAGATAACTGAGCAGACATAAATATGGACACATACAGGTATATGCTCGATGGTCTTTTTTCCATGCACATTTACGGCTGATAAATACAAATATTTTTGTCCTAACCAGCTTTAATAGGATGCTCTCTCTTGAGAGTCCTTCACACAGAGCCTGGACCATCTAAACCAACATGAAAATAACTCCAGATCCATTTTCAGGCCAAAGTCAGCGGCTGTTACAGCCTCTGGTCCTTGTAACGTAGACTTGAAGTGTATAATGGCTCCAAAAAGGCTCAGAGATGTGGAGGTCAGATTATCTGCCTGTAAAAGCAGAAATGACTGCTCTTAAAGCCGTCATTATCGTTCAGACAAAGACAAGCTTATCTGAGGCCAACACTCACCTCTGAACAGACGATCCATACTGAGTCTGCCTCAGCATCCTACAGCACCATTATCACCACACAAAGAGCATCTGCAACACAAATTCATCATTTAGACCAAAATCAATGATATCCACCTGACCCGGGATGAGTCATTTGACTGCACTCTGATATTTCACACAGAATGTGACGCTCTGGTGTTACGGTTCATTTAGTAGAGCTGAACCTGAGCAGAGTTTGTTAGCCTAATTGGGCTCATCATTTTGAGTGAGCATTCAGTCACTGTGATTCTGGATCTGAATTCACGGGGGGATCAAACTGAGCAAGAGAAAGAAGAATCTCATCCTCCAAGTCAGCTTCAGTGCACATCACTCCTGCTTTAGCCTCCATCCAAGGATCCCCTGTTGAGTTTAGGAATGAGTTTTAAATTTATGTTTTTTTGCTTTTTTTGTTTAGTAGTAACATCAACAGTGATCCAATAGAGAGAGCAGAAAGAGGAAAATGAAACAGGAAAGGGCTTAATAGTTAAAGACAGACAAATCATTGACACATGCAAACACAAATGTTTTCAGTAGTCTGTGTTTTTTTAAGGCACAACTGGGGAGGTGCATTTTCATATCAGATGTCAAGGGAGGGTGAACAAAAGAAAAGAAAAGAGAAAAGAAAACAACCAATACAACAACCAATATTCCATGTGTGCCTAACCATAAACAGCCATGTGTACACATGTAGTTTAGACCCATACAGATCCAGCTGCATCAATTTGCCAAGTGCCTGCCAACCACCAGCCACTAGAAGTCCCCTCCACCTCTCTAAATTCAACTAAAAACATGTTTCCCTCACAAAACACATAGCCTCAACCTTTCCCCGGGCTATTTAAGCAGAGCAAACTTGACACCTCAAATTCACACAACCAGAACCTGAAATGTTCAGTTTATGTCCGTCAAGGTGGGCAGGTCCCATCATGAACCTGCCATGGACCAGTCGTGACCCTGTCAGGGAAAGTGTG